>BSBN01000287.1:4362500-5562500 GCA_027924645.1 Cunninghamia lanceolata | reverse complement strand
CCATTCAACCCTCCGATGGTGCCAAACCCTAAATGCACAATTCCCTTAGCTCTAACGTGAAAAATGAAAAAATCGACAAGGTTAGGGTTAGATCACATACTCAGTTGCCAGCCACTAGTGATCTCATGAAAGAACAAACTCGCTCAGATAAGTGCTCATAGCACGGGAATAGTGGATTCACCATCTCCTCTCTCCTCCTCTCTAATTGGCGTAATGAGTGCAAATGTGGCACTTTGGGCCCACTTTTTTCTATCTATAGAAGGCCATATCATCCTCCAACACACTTTTTCCTCCCCAAGGTGCCAATCTTAACCTTTTTTTCTTGTTTTTCCTCCTATCATCCTATTTTTTGTTCTCTATCCGTTTTTCATCACCATTTTCTACTTTCAAGAGCTCACCTGAAAATTTTGTATTTTTTCACCCAACCTCTCGAGGGGGCATCCCTCATCCATTCAATTCCCACCTGGCAGATGAAGCAATTTTTTTGACTTGATGCCATTGCCCTGCTAGGTCACGACGCCATGTCAAAGAGGGGCAAATGTAGACACCTAAAAATGTCTTCACCATTTAACCAATCTCCAACATCACCAATATCATCAATTTCCCTTCTAATTAATTAATTAAATTTTTATTTAATTAATTATTCCTTCCAACACCTGATTACTCATCATTTCACCCTTAAAATTGAATTAATTTAATTAATTCAATAATCACACCTTACTAAGATTAGCCCAATTAATTAAATAAATATGCAAATATTTATTTGATTAATTCCCCTCCTTCATTAAACCTAATTGTTTATTTAATTCATTCAACCTACTAATTAGCCTACCCCTAACCTAGTTAATTAAATATCAATTATTTAATTAGCTACCCTAACCTACATGACCCCTAGACCTAGGATTAATTAAATAAAACATCATTTAATTAATTCTAACCCCTAATTAGCCCATTCACTACTTTACTACAGCCATATTAATTAAACTAATCACCTTGATTAGTTTTGTCAAATCCCATTTAACACTCCTCCCCATATTTCCCAAATAAAAAATTGATCTTTATGCCACATAAAACAATTTTTTATACACATTTGTCATAAATCTCATTAATAACCTCTTACATCACCTACCTTCATTAATTACCACTCTTCCCTAAATAAATTTGTAATTCATCTCTAATCCTCACCTCTTCCCCAAAAGAATTTTTAATATCTTTTTAATCCATCTCATCTAACCTCATTTAATGAACCCCTCTTCCCAAGATGATTTAAAAATTCATCTTTATTCTCATCCCTCCATTTTTGGTGATTGAATCTAAACCCTCCACCTCACATACATTATCATCCATTGATCTCAACATCAAATCTCAACCCTTGGATCAAATCCCCCTCCAAAATGCCTATAAATAGAGCCTCTCCCAAGCCATTTGATCATCCAAGTTTATTGCATTGTTATCATGCCAAAATCTCTCCAACTCTTCATCTATTGAGCTAAGTTTTTAGTGATTTGTAGTTTAGTTGAAAGCAGTTCACATATCAAAACCATGGGTAAAGCTAGAGTGTTTGGGTGCAACACTCTCCACCTTATCTAGGAGGAGGAGATCACTTTGAAGGTATAAAACTTGTGTGTCCATGCCTTCATTTTGTGTTTTTATCTTCATTTGTTTTACTTGCTCTCACCTACTATTTGTGATTCTCTACCATGTGGTGATGCTCTTATATTTACTTGCGATGATATGTCTTACCTTGATTCTAAGAGGCATTATGTTGCTCATTGGATTGATAGAATTCTACATAAGTAACTTGTGAATGATGATTATTCCCCCTACATATGATTGTGTAATGGTGAAAATAACACACCTATGCCCTTTTCCATTATGTTTTGAGCCTAATTCAATTAGGTTGTCCTTTATTCATTGGCTTGTGTGCAAGTTAGTGTATTTGTGGAAGTTGGCAAATAACCTTACCATAGTATGTTCCCATTATCACGTATCCCCAAGATCTAGATTTGACTCTGCACCTCACATATTCATCACCTTGGTTCAAATATGCAGGTACAAAATTGACCCAAGCCACTTCTACATGTGTGAATTTGAATCCCAAACTTTTAAATTTAAATTTTGTTGACACTTGATTATATCATTTTGAATTGGTGTTATGTATAGCACCTAGCTATAGATAGTTTCATATACATGCTTAAGTGAAGATAAAGATAAAGCACACATAAGTTGTATTTCTAGACAAAGTGTAATTTAGGTCTCATGAAATTCATAGTTGGCTTTAAATAAAATATGCTTTATAGGCTAACTATGTGTGCATCTATAATTAGTCTAGGCGACGCTAAGGGATAAGTGCTTGAATATACCCCTAATACTATGATATTCAAAGATGTACAAGATATGAAAGAATGTTGGAATAATAAACATGATTAATGCCTTAAGTATTATTTATGTGCATTAGTATGATTTTATAGTATGAATGAGTAGAATCTATAATAGGTAGCACGTAAAGTAGGCAAAGGATATAGGCATCCTGTAGGTGAGACATAGATAAATGCCAATGTGTATTTAGTTCAAGTGCTTAGCCATTGGTCTTTAGCACACAAGTAGATTATGGCTACTAGTTTGGTTCCATTTCCAAGACCATCTTAAACTTTGAACATTACTTGGTAAGCATGGTTTGATAGATAACGCTCACAGAAATCCATCAATAGTGAACAAAGAAGGTGGATGATTTTATGCAAAAAGAAATTTTGGTAGGTGCAAAGATTAGATAGTTGCATGAAAAGGATCTTTTCAACTCACTCTAAAAATAATATTGGATATAATTACAAGGATGACTCTTCAATTGGATTGTATCTTGGTTTAGACAAAAGAGAAGGAAGTATTAAGGTTAGGTAGAGAGGATGACCAAAAACCTTGTACACTTGCAACATCTAGATACAATCTAGACTAGATCACAAGATACTTTTATGCAAAGGCCTATAAATAGCTACATACTAAAATTCACCATCTCAACATACAACTCAATTGACAAGGCTTTGTAGAAGTTCCTTATGATGGTGTTAGGTTGTCATTGATGTCAAAAGTGTTCAGGAGCATGAGACATCATCTTGCAGATATAGAGAATGGTTTGATACTTCACAGGTTTGATCTTGCATAATCAGGAGTTTTTCATTCAATGTCTTCAAAAGATGCTTGTTCAAGCAAGGAAATTATCTTCATAATTGATAGTACTTCAGTGGAGGTTATGTTGTTCATGAGAGTTCATCCTCATCATATCATGTTTGGTTATGCAAGTACATATCATGTTTGGTTATGCAGTGTAGAGGTACATACTTGTTAAAGGATCAGTGTTGTGAAGTTGACTTTTAATGAATTTGGTATTTTGAGTAACCAGTTATATTGGTATTCTCCAAAACAAAGTATTCAGTGATCTTGGTATTCTCCAAAACAAAGTATTCAGTGATCTTCATGCTTTCAGGGCAAGGCTTATGCTTCTATGTTCAAGGGTTATCATTCATTGTGTTAAGGTGATATCACATCTTATGTTGAGACCAGTGGTAAAGTGGTCAAAAGAGTACTAAAAGGAATCTTTAGCTTGTTATTACTATCAGGGGATCAAGTTGATATATGTTGATACTTCATTAATGTTGGTGGCATTATTTTTTAGGATTTTGTATAACCTAAATTCTATACCTTCTAAATCCTAAATCTCTTCTAAATTATACTCCTCACTGTTTTATTTACATTTTTTGTTTTTAAACAGTGACTCCCTATAGAAGGTAAAGTCACTTAAAGTGACTTATCAAAGGGTCTCCTTAACATATAGTCACCGGCCCCTTTTGCTCTTTTTACCGATAGAGCAAGTCTTTCACATTGGCGAGCATTCAATATGTTTGAATTTGAACATACCACCGCCAAAAGCCACACGGGTATGGAAGTTTATGCATTATGAAAAACCCACGATGCATTCAAAAGGAAAGTTTGTTTAAAGATAGAAGCTTCGGTGGTGATGGTAAGTAGTTTTGCCCATTTTGTTTTAAGACATCAAATTGCATGTGATGGGCGCTTGGAGTGGTTCAAAAACTTGTGCAATGTTTTTAGAAGTTTTTCTTTATGGAATTTTTTTAAGAATTCTATTTTATTTGCCTTTTTAAAAGGCATGATATTTGAGTTCAAATTAGGAAGCTTATGAGTTTTTTTTTTAAAGGAGATGGTTATTGCTTTTTAAAAGCAATTTTTTTTAGAAAACTATTGAAGAATTTAGTAGAGATTTTTATAAAAAATTGCAGAGATAACAATGATGTAATGAGAAAGATTCTTTACAGATTGAAGATTGTTTTTGAGGCAGATTGGTTTTCAAAGATGAATTGATTTTTTTTATTTTATTAAAGATGAAATAAGATTGCAGGAATTTGCAAAAAGGAAGAGAGGAAGAAAATGAACAGTCATAGATATGAAGAGAAAAGTAATTTCTTCACAGATATAGAATATGAAAGGTTTTCATGAAGATATTTTTGAGGAAGATCAACAGGATTGAATGTTGTTTTTTTGTCTTGTGAGAAAATCAAATTGAAGATTTTATTTGCAGGGATAATATTGAATACAGAATTTGTCCAAATTGAAATGTCAAAGAATGTGAAGGATCATGTACAGAGAAGAGGAAGATCAAATTTTTTTTAATGCATAGAATTGACGGAAAGTTATTTTGTTTTAAAAAAAATAGAGAAGAGAATATGAAGGGTTGTGAAAGTATATTCAGACTTTATTTAATGATATTATAGATGCTTTTGATTGAAGTGTCTTGTGTATTAACAAGATGAGGTGAGTAATGTTGTGCAGATTGATGATGAACTGACAGAGATCAAATACAGAGATTGACAAGGTGATTAAAAGACAATATGCAATTGAAATGACAATCAGGTGCATGAATCATGAATTCAATTGATCAAGACACTGAGATTTGTAAGACATAAATGAAACAGACAGAGTAAAGTAGTGTTGTTGTGCACATTGGAATACAGGATTGATATTTAGTGTTGTTGAATGGAGGATTAAAATACAAGATTGATATGCAGTATGGATCTGATTAATTTGCAGAGAAAATTGTTTATAGAGATTTGTATAAGGAGCTTGTTTTGATTTGAAAATCTAACAGGAGGTATAAGGTTGTATACAATGGTGCAAATCTGATTGAACAGCAATCTTGTCTTGCACACGAAGTTTGATGTTTTGTTTATAGTGATTGTATTAGCCAGTGAGGCTTGTAGGTCAGTGAGACCTATTGGATTACCAGTGAGGTATATCAGTGTTGGAAGTGGGTGCTTCTGTTTGGGATTGGAGTTGGTGCTCCTAGATACAATTTGTATTGCCAGTGAGGCATGTTTTTTTAGTTAAGCCAGTGAGGCAATTCTGGAGTGGTTTTTCTACCCCTGGAGGGTTTTCCACTCGTGCAATTCTTGTGTCTTAATCATCTCTCTATGATTGTATGTTTTACTCTTGAGTTTTGTCTATGTGTTTGACAAAGTTATGTGCATATATGTTTGACAATTCAATGATAACTTTCTCTTCTTTGTGCTCTGCAAGTTAAATATTGAAAAAGATTTAAAAATTCACACAACACTGATTCACCCCCCCCTCTCAGTGTTGTCCTTGACTCCTACACCTTACGCTAGTCAAAAGGGAGTTTTTACATCAAGTAGCTTTTTGAGTTGAGATTTTGACCATAGAAAAGTAGGTTAAGCCCCTCACAATGGAGTAGTCCCTGCTCACAAATCAAAATGCATGGTGGAGGGGGTGATTGGCTCATACTTATGGAATAACAAAGTATAAGTACGAAAGACAATAGTTTGAGTGCAAACTGATTGAAATGTAGTAGAAAGTGGATTAAAAAAATGAAGATGCAATCAAAACCACATAGGAGAAGTGATTCAAAAGTTTACACCATATGTACAACACCTTTCAAATAGATAGAGGCATTGATAGAATAAATCACACACGTGCCAAAAATAAAAATTTGATGATACATAGAGAAAGAATCAAGGGAAGAGGTTTCTATAAAAGGATAACCACCCATGTTCCAATGGTTGTACACTACTAAAAATGCACACTCAAAGGAAGATGAATTGACCATTGGCCCAATGCCACCATCTAGTGTGGATTTGTCATTATTAATTGTTAAAGAGCAAGTTTATTTTCAAAAGATAGGAGGTAGAAAGAGTGTAATTGCACCTTGACTTAGTAGCATAGATTAGTTTATTGCATAGAAAAAGTATGTCTCATAAAATAATAGTAGAGCCCATGTTAATGAAAATTAAGACATTCACAAGGGAGGGAGATGTCACTCAACACTAGAAACCTCATGAGATAGATTTTGAAGAAAAACATCATGGACGTAGCGGGAAAGATAAACCTCTTTGCAACCACATTGGGAGGTTGTGTGTAAGACTAGTACATAAAGTGTGACCTAGATAGTCTCAAGGTCAATCTTGTAGAAGTTAAAGAATAATTTCTACAAGATTTCAAGTACCCTAAACTCAAGCATGTAAACATAGTTTCCATTAAATAGTTAAAGTGGTAGCATAGAGAGTTAGTCATGAGTATGACTAGTGCTTCAAGGAGCTAGTGAAAAAGATCATAGAGACCACCAATCCTACTCTGCAATGTGAATGTTTCATTGGAGGATTAGTAACTCATATACAACAAGAGTTGGTCTAAAGGAATTTAATGAATCAAAAATATATGTTGTAGGTAGATTTGAACCTTAAAGTTGTGGGCAAGCCTTAGGAGTACAAGGTGGAAACACAATTAGAAGATAATATGAGTCTCATGGTTGCATGCATGGAGTAGATGGTAGGCACACAAGACACTAAATGTAGCACCTAGTGTGTAGAAATCTACTCAAAGAGGCTTGCAATAGGTAGTTGCCCAATAATGAGAGATCATGTGCTCAACATTGCTCAATTTCCCCCATAGACCCAAAGTTGTGATATGTTGTAAGTAGCATGGTAGCTCACTAGACATTTTAGTACAATAGATGAAAAGCATTAATATTAATTAGTGGTGTGAAGTATGTGGGATCCCTACACATGACACCAACACTTTAATTGTGTTTTAGAACTCATGTGAATCTAGACAAACATAAGTGATGAATGTCAATGTACAACTTGCCATCTAACCATTATATACACCTCAACCACAATACGCACTGCCTCCATATGTACCCTAGTAGCAATATGTGACTTATCCATAGTATGCACCTAGATGGAAAGGGAGAAGTGACTATCAATAGGCCTATAGAAGTGGATTGAATAGAAATGAATAAGGAATCAAATGATAAAAGTGTGGAGAGAGTAGTCATGGTCTATAGAAATTCACCAAGTTTCAACTTGTGGATTTTGTGATGCACTTCATCAAACAAAGGATTGTCTAGCCTTACTGTAGATGTTTAAGTTGATTAAGAAGGTTTCATAGATGATTCACACTACAAAGCATAATCCAAATCATGTAGGAAAACTAGACAAGAATGTTAAGGTTGTCACACGAAGTGGTGTTCATGCCTCTAATGATATATGAATTGGTATACATAAAAAGAAGAGTTCTTAGTAGGATAAGGTGGTCCCAATGGAAAATTAGGTGAAGTCCATTGACCTAGAAAAATAACATAAAATATTTCATGATGTTCTGCATTTGTTTAAAGAGGCAAAAGAGGATACTATAGCTGAGCGTTGATTAGAGGAGCAAGTGGAAATCAACTATTATATTTTATAGTTACTATGTCAAGGTAGTTTACTTCCAATTTTAAAGTAGTTGAAATAGTTGATTATTTATAGTGGGGAAGATACATCCAACTTTGGACCTAGGAAGGTTGTCCATACAATGGAACCCATGTACAATGTCAAATTATTACTAAATTTGGAAATGAATGGGTATTTGTTGCACAATGTAGTTATTGACAAAGGGTTTGAAGTAAATGTGCTAAGACAAGATGCATGGGTGGTCATGGGAAACTAACATTATTTCCTTCCCTACATATATTGTACATGGCCAATAACACACTTGAGTGTCCCTTAGGATTTCTTAAAGATGTGGATATTAGTACTCAATGGGTGACATTCCAACTTAACTTCAAGGTCAACAACATAGTAGAAGTTGAGTTAAACTCGACACTATTAGGATAACTCTTTTGCTTCCATGAAAGGGAAAATGTGTGTATTAAATAGCACACAATGAATTTTGAGAATGAGGAGAAGTGGGTTGTCATTTGTACTTGAATATTTCTCATGGATCAACATATGTGGAGTCAACCCACATTAATGAAGAGGATATCAAGGAGCTATATAGAGTTACTATTGGTCATCAAGATAGAATTGAACCAACAGAAGAAGGTGTTGTCAATTGGGAGTGATCCTTCGAATTTGATTCAAAAGTAGCACTTGAGTAATGGATGGCCAAAGATTACAAGCTAATGTTGAAATCATGTGCTAATGTGTACAATTCACCTAGGTGCATTACTAGTCATGTTCTCTTTGTATCTAATATGTTGGCTTGGGTATAATTAGTATAGACCTATAAGTAGAACTCTACACCAAGAAAACAACTAAGGTTACATAAGATAAAGCAAGTTCAAAGCACAAAAGTAGTTCACAAATGTGTACCAGTTTTAAAACATACTCTTATGAGCATATATGTTTTTAAATTTACACAACTAATCCATGGTTTGATGGGGAGTCCATCCCTATATATTATTATGCAACCATGGAAAGTGTTTTTTTAGAAGAACAAGAATGCATCATGATTATGCCTTACACTTTTGGGAATATCCCAATATAGTTGTTGATGTTTTATAGAGGCACTCAAATGCATATTTGTCAAGGTAGGAAGCTACCTCCCAATAATATGACATTTTTAATTGTCAAGGATGTCCAAGGCTACTCTTTTCAACCCCCAAGATTAAGGACATCCTTCACTTAAGGTTTAATTAAAGTCTTTCCCCAAAACAATTATCATTAAACATTTGACTCATTCTAGTTGGTTGGTTCAATGATGGATGGTGTTTATTTCAAATGTGTTTTTTGGAAATAGTGATACCATCTTTATTGGTTTATTTCTTAGGTTGTTCCTTTGTCTCTCTTCTAAATCAAGGTGTTATCTAATGATAATGTCAAGTTGCATTCTAAGAAGCAAGAGATGAATTTCTTTGGTGACATTTTAAAAAATTTACTTGGGAAAGATCTTTATTGTGTTTAGGTGATGCTATGGATGTCATAAATTTAGTAGAGGAATTTATTTAGGGGAATGACTTAGACTAAGTTAACTTGAATCTTTCGACAAAGTTTGTTTTCAATTATTCCTCAAGTATATATGGCATGATGGTGTTAGGTTTGTATCCTACCAAACCCAATTTTTGTATCAATTTGAGTAAAGTATTAGAGGCCACATAAATCAAGCTTATGGGGGCAAATCATCATGGCTATATCTCTATGGAGGTTCACAAAAAGTGTTGGAGTTTGTGATATTAACTTTGCAATCCTAAGACTATGTCTATTAATTTAATATTGTAATAGTTGATTATTATTTTATGTGACTCCAAGAATCATGGAAGGGAAACTTGGACATCCCACATGAGGAGGAACATTTTTTTTGTAATTAAATATTATTTTCTAGGCACTTGGAATATTATTTGCAAGGTGGCATTGAGTAGGGAAGCATAATTTGGTCTATGATAGCATGGCTATTTTTAGTCAATGACAACATCTATGATAGTAATTATTGACATGTAAGAGACTCTTTTAAATAGGTGTTTTGAGGGAAAAGAGGGATTTTCAATTTCAATGGATGTGTGGGTTAAATCCTCCTTTCACTACAATCATTCAAGGACATATGAACCGAGTTGAATCACACTTTTGCAAGAGGATTCACCTACAGGTTAGGCTCTCACTTGGAATGATGTGGAAATTTAGAGATTGTCAATTAATGTACCAATTTAATATTCAAATACCCTTAAAACCCTAATTATGCAAAATAGTAAGTAAAATGATGAATTACAACAAATGCTTGCAGATTAAGGTAGTAGGCAGAGATTAATAACTGACCATTTTTTAAAGTTCGGGATGTGGAATGCTCGAGGACACTGGCATTAGCACCCAAGTCCAATGTGGTGTTTTCTTTGCAGAATCCTGATCTCCTTTTGACATTGATGATCACTGTACTTTCCATTTTTGTCTCAGGATATGCAGAGGACACTGGCACTCAAGCCCAAGTCCAAGGCAGGGTAATTTTCAAGATGCCAAAAGCTCTTCAGATGTTGATCGTCACTATCATAATTGTTTCTATGTTTTCAACCTCAAAGGACACTGGCATTAGCACCCTAGTCCAAGCAGTCCTTTTCTTTAGGGATCTGGAATCTACACACTATCTTACTGTTCCCTGCAACTCCACTCCATCAAGATGTGACACATGTAACCTATAATCACAAGGAGAGTGGTTGGGGGTTATGGTGTTTAGAGGCTTGCCTCGGTCAATCCCTAGAGAGACATTCAAGTCTTCCAAATACTGTTGTCAAATAAAGAGTGTGTATCCCTGCAGGATAGAGGCAAAACAAATTGATAAATGTTTCAAACACAAATAGATATCACCTTGGAGGTGTAGATCTCACATAGATGAAGGCTCTTCAACACATGAGAAGATGAAGCTAAATCTGCAATCACAAACTCAATAACAATGCTCTACTCTGCAACAATGAATGTCTTGAATGCTCTAAAATCATAAGTTAGCCAAAAGTTCACAATCATCTTCTAGTTTGCAAATGAAACTCTAAACATGCTTATATATACAACTAAACACATTCTCACTAAGAATTTCATAATTCAAACTTAAGATGTCGGCATAGGACCTAATTAACGGTCATAAAACTGACATTAAAATTTGGGACATGCCTGAAATAGGACAGGACAAGGGCACTAGTGCCTATGTCCACATGTCCTCTTTCAAGGCAGGACAAAGTGCCATAATGTCCTTCATGCCCCATGTCACATGGGTTTCAGACCATTTTCTTCTGGGAGTCAAAATTAACATGCAAGATGCAAAACAAGGGACCCGGGAGCTAAACCTAGGAGGGAAAAGTCTAGGGAGATATTTTTTGACATAACATTTAGCCCTCACTTTAATGTATGTATAAATGCAAGGCCCATACATGCAATAAATTATGGTCAAAACATAGCAAACACGCCAAGTACTTAAAGCTAATGCATACACAAAGATTGAGGAACTATTCTAAGCCCCCAGTCTCAGGTAGACACTAGAGAAAACACATTGCAGACATGCCAAACACAATGAAGATTGTATCAGGCATGCAAAACACGGAGAAGACAGTTACAGTCATGCAAAATACAGAGAATACAATATTGAAGACACACAAAACACAATGAATACAGTGAATGCGGTGATTGTTTCCTTTTCATTTTCATATATAAATGAATGTAAATGCAAGTACATGGAAAGTAAAAATGCAGCACACCACCCAAAATGTGGGAGGGACTTTTGCCATGCTCTTTGGACTACAAATGGGGCAATAGAAATGCAATACAAATCTCAAAATGTAGTAGGGGCATTTCACCACACTCTTTGGACTACACTTGAGAACAAACATGCCATACAAATCCCAAAGTATAGGAGGGGCATTTCGCCATGCTCTTTGGACTATACTTGGAAACAAAAATGCCATACAAAAACAAGGTAAACAAGTGATGGAATGAGCCTATTGCTAGGTTCACCACCATTTCAAGCACATTACAGGCACACATTATGATTGTGCTTTGCCACAACAACTGCCAAAGACACGCTTAAGGGAGGATACACCAACCTCGCCTGCTCAAAGGAATTTTAGAATAAAAAGGATGTGCACTAGCTCAAGAGATACACCATCCCTACCTCCATATAGGGATTAAAATAAAAGGATATGCACGATATCCCGCCTCCACAGAGGGCTTTCTCATTGGAATATAAAATAAAGATGTACACTTGTGCATAGCTACAACATCCCACCTCCGCAAAGGGCTTACAGACACACTTTGTTAGTACCAAAATCATCAGACAACTTACGTTATATGTGCCCCCACATTAAGGTGGTTGATGTCATGTACCAATATCAAGCACATTAAGTTAGGAAGAAAACACACAAGGGAACAAGAGCTTTCGCAAAACCCATGCCCCCAAAAGTGACATGTACTTTACAATCGCCAAATGTTCCCACAAAAACACAATTTCCTACAAGAAAAGGTGTTAGAAACCACATAATCATGATAAACAACAATGCATGTAATCATTCACATAAAGAGCTGAGGTTATACTACAGATCCAAGATCTAAGTATAACCGTGGGGCTATATTGCAGAGATCTCAAAACCGAGTGTAACTAAGGCGAGATCCAAGATAAACAAAGTGCACGGAGTAGCAGTATTGTTATGGTTTGTTAGTGTGATAAGAAATCATCAAAATATCACACAGAGTGATTCTACTAGCCAAGCATCGGATAATATATCAACCCCATCATCATGTATGGACAAAGTCCATTTTTGCTTACTTGCTGAAGGGACACTTGGTCCTTATTAGTCTTATTTGTTTTTCGTCATCTGCCAGCTAGATAAAACCACTAGAGGAAAGTAAACAATAAATTAAGAGAGGAGAAACAAGTGCCCTAGGGTCATCATGTAGGAAGGTGCCCTCAGGTCACCAACTGCAACGCTATGCCCCTAGGACACAACACACAAAAATGAAAATAGAGGAGAGGCAATATAGAAGAATGATGATACAAATAGAAGAAGGGTCACAACATAGGCTGATGTAGGAGCATCCCTAGTTCAAGAGCAATCTTACATCAACCAAAAACATTTGCATTTCAATTTGTTTGCAGTTCAGTTTATTTCTTTTCCAGTTTAGTCAAAAGCAAATTCTGTATTTTGGTCTAGTAGCATTTTTAGATCTTATGGAGATGGATTTAGCATCTACATTCATTCATCTACATCATATCCAAAATTTAGAGATCCGCACTTCAATATCGGAAAGATATCGCTATTAGAAGTTTAACTATTCTCAGAACAGAGCATCCAGATAATCACTGACAGTCAGCTAAAGGAGAAACTTGCAGAAGCATTTCCTGATCTTTGGTTCGTGGCTGACCTTCCCAAGAGATCCGTACATCATTCCATTCATTTTTTGGAAGTGTTCTATGCATTTAGGCCTGACCTATCTATGTACACACATTCATCTCTTCTTTGGAATTTGTGATCTTCCTTGGCCGACATGGAGGAACCTATTGATCCGGACTTGATATATATTGATGTAATAGATCCCTAGGAAAGTAGTTCATAACATAGTGATAACTGATAGTTTAGATTTTGTGTGAAAGTAGCTTCAAAGCCTTATCTTGCGCATGTATGTTATCAAGCCTATGAGCCCTAATTGTAAGCCCACATGTTTCTGGCCAATCTTTATTTGAATTCTATGATATAGTGGATGACTAAATTTGTATTTGTTCTATTTCTTTGAGTTGTTCCCATTGTGTTTACTCTTGCTACATGGTCTGGATAGTTCATTCTATGAACCCTCCTACCATGACTGCACCAAGTGGTATTAGAGTGAAAGTTTGAATCTTTGGGAAAAAATTGAGCAAAGTTGGTGAAGGAATTCCATAAGATCCTGTTGTGGACAGATCACCAAATTGAGGTAGGTTACTTGTGTTGCAACCGATCATCGATTGTGAGACAGTTCTCACCTTGTAGTCTAATCGCTGCACCTAAGGCAGTTTACACTTGATCCTAGGAAGAATGCTGCTAAGGAGAGTTGTTGTTGTTAGAACAATGGATAGTAGAATAGATGAGATGATGGAGATAATGAAAACAATGAGAATTCATTTGGATGTTGTTAAAGAAGATAGGTGAAGAGGATTGACACTGAGACCTAATGTTGAAAGTAATGAGGAAGAAGAATTTCAATCTGTTGAACAAACTAGTGAAACCCTAGGAGGTGATGAAGAAGAAGAATCAAATCAAGTAAAGATGTTGTGAGCTATTTCAAAGATTGGAAAGAGACCTAGAGTTGATGTACCGAACTATACTGGTAAACTGAAGAACTAATTGACTAGATAAATGACATGGAAGAATATTTTGAATATGAGGAAATTGAAGATCCAGAGAAGGTGAAATTTGCAAAGACAAAGTTGAAAGGACATGCTGCTATATGGTGGAAAGAAGTTTAGTTGGAAAGAAACAGAAGAGGAAAAGAAAAGATTACGAAATGGGATAGAATGGTGACAAATTTGAAGAATCAATTTATACTTGCTAACTATGAGTTGGAATTGTTGAAAAGATTTCAAAACTTGAGGCAAAAGGAGAAATCTATGGAGTATATTGAAGAATTTCATAAAATGATCATAAGAATAGGACATAGTGAAGAAAGCAAGGAGAAAGTGGCTAGATACATCAATGGACTGAGATTGAACATTCAAGATGAACTAAGTTTGGTGAGGATGACATATATGGAGGAAGCATATCAGTTTGCCCTAATAGTTGAAGAGAAGCTGAATAAAAGACATGATCAAATGTAGAGAGGAAGAGGAGATAAATTTTAGAGAGGTAGGACTTATTCTAGAGGAGATAGATCATATCTAGAGCAGAACAAGTTTGACAGCCCATTTAAGGAGGACAGAGATAATAATGCTTACCGGAGAGATGACAATTTTTTACCAGAGAGGAAACCCTAGTACATACCAGAATGAAGGATACAAAAGAGAAGGAAGAGGATTTTATAAGAAGAGATTTAGAGGTACTTGTTTCAAGTGTGGAGGTGAAGGACATAGAGCATTTGAATGTAATCAGGGTAGTACAAGTAAGAGGGCAAAAAATAGTGGAAGAAAAACATGTGTTGAAGAAGAACCTGTTGAATTAGATGATCCCTATTCTGTTGGTAAACCAGAGAAAGGAGAATCACGTGTGATGAGGAGAGCACTATTTCAAATAGAGACAAATGAGGAACCACCACAGAGGAAGAGCTTGTTTAGAACTAGATGTAAATCAGGAGGTAAGTGTTAGAAATGAAAGCAACACTACTTCAATGGAAATCTGATTCGAGATAAATTTCAGCAATCTTTAAGTGTGCTTTAACAATGGAGATTGTAACAAAACATAAACCCACAATATAGAAATATACCAAAAGCAGAATGAAGCACATAACACAAGTGTTTAACATGGAGAAAACCTTTTTTGGGTAAAAAACTCCACCAAGAAAAGAGGTAAAGTTGTATTATCCTCACAAAAGGAGATTACAAATACATTCACTTCCTCTGTCCTCCAACCTTCACTCTGGCAAAACCTGCGTATCTGTAAACTATTATATGCATCTCATCCACTATGCTATGGTTTATATAGAATTTACACAACCTCAAGACATTAAATGACTTCTTACAAGCCTATAACACTTGTCAAGAGTCAACAATACAACCTTGGGCGTCCATGGCCAAGAATAGGCTCTTACGGGGTCATAAATATTGTCATACATGCATCCTACACTTGGGAAAATGTGCCCATGCAAGCTTGAATGCCTTGGGGCTAAAAATAGCCATTTACAACATCTTATGACGCGTCATATGCTATTATAAGTGTCATAGATTCTTATGACAACTTATAGTTGTCATAGAATCTCTTACACCTTCTTACAGCATATATGACGTGCGTCATAATACTAAAAATAGATTATTCATCCACATGTGCACCCCACTTTAACCAATTACCATTTACCATAGTAAATGACATCCCGTAACTACCGTCAGTAACTCTAGGACTTACCGTGCAGTAACTCTATAATTACTGTGGACAGTAAATAATTTTTACTTCTACCGGTGAAACTTGAACATCCCTTATGGGTAATTACAAATTACAAATAATAAATGGAATAAATACAATATGAGATTTACAAGGTTAATGGCACCTTATCCCAACATTCTCCCACTTGACATTATACATGGTAAATCAACCCATAGGAAATCAAATGAAAAATAATCAGGCACTATAGACAAGGCTCATGGCCTCTCTACACCACATGAACTTCTCTGTTTTCACGGGCTTGGTCAATGAGTCTGCAACATTCTCCTGATTGTCTATCTTCTTCAGCTCAATCTCTCCATTTGCAACCAACTCTCAAACAAAGTGATACTAAACATCAACATGATTATCTGAGCATGATACATGGGATTCTTAGCCAAACAAATAGCACTCTGGCTATCACAACCAATCTGAATATTCCTGCAATCAAAACCAATACCTGTACACAGTCTCCTCAACCAAACTACCTCCTTAGAGACATGAGTAGCAGCCATATACTCTACTTCTATGGTGGAAAAAGCAACTATGGGCTGCCTCTTACTCATGCAACTCACTGCACCTCCAAACAAAGTGAATACATAGCCACTAGTGGACCTTCCACTATCCAAGTCACCTGCCCAATCTGCATCAACAAAACCCTATATGTCCAAAGATTTATCAACACTATCAGTACTAGAATAAACCAAACAATGATCAGGAGTGCCTACAAGATATTTAAACACCTTCTTCACATAGTTCCAATGATGTCTACCAGGGTTAGACATAAATCTGCTCAAAACTCCCACTGCTTGGACAATATCTGGTCTAGTGCAAACCATTGCATACATCAAACTCCCTACAACACTAGCATATGGCACATTAGACATATCCTCAAGAACATCCTCAGTCTTTGGACACATATCTAATGAAATCTTAGTACCAATGGGTAAAGGAACCCTAACTGGGTTACAGTCTTGCAAACTAAACCTTTGCAAAATAGTATTCACATACTTACTTTGTGACAACCAAATCTTTCTGTTAACTCTATCCCTCCTGATCTCCATTCCCAAAATATACCTTACAGCACCAAGATCCTTCATCTCAAATGCACCTAAAAGTTGGGCTTTAAGCTCACTGACCATACCCTTAGTATTGTTGAAAAACAACATGTCATCAACATACAAAGCAATAACCAGTATAGAATCATCAACACAATGAATGTAAACACAATGATCCTCCTCGCTTCTAACAAAACCCAATTTCAAAACAAATGAATCAAACTTTTGATAGCACATTCTAGGGGACTGTTTCAAACCATAGAGAGACCTCTTTGACCCACAAACCCAATGTTCTTTTCCTTTAACCTCAAAACCTGTAGGTTGTTGCATATAAATTTCTTCTTCAAGTTCTCCGTGTAAGAATGCAATCTTAACATCCATTTGCTCAATTTCCCAATCATAAGCTACAATAATGGATAAGAGAAATCTAATAGAAGTCAATTTAGCAATAGGAGAGAATATCTCAACAAAATCAACTCCCTCCCTCTAAGAGTAGCCCTTGGCTACTAGTCTAGCCTTGTACTTCTCCAATGACCCGTCTGCTCCAAACTTTTTCTTAAAGACCCACTTACATCCTATGGCCTTTCTTCCTTTGGGCAAACGAACAAGATCCTAGGTGTTACAAGAGTCTAAAGCCATCATCTCCTCCTGCATGGCTAACTGCCAAGACTCACTATCATCTATAGAAATAGCTTCCCTATAGGATCTAGGTTCATCAGTAGTACTCAATAAAGCATATACACAACATAAATCTAGTGGGCTATACCTGTCAACTGGATTTTGTTGTCTTGTGGATCTCCTCAAGGGTGGAGTAAGAGACTCTACTCATTCTTCTGCATGATCATTTGCACCAACTTCTTCTATAACAACAGATTCATCTTCATCAAAACTACTTGAATCTTCTTCTTCTTCACCCTCCAATTCATCATTCTATTCTTCCTAAGGTGCATCTTGCTGCTCTAAATCAAAGTGCACCTTATTCACCTTTTCATCTTTTTCTTTTGGCTACTCAAGTTCAGAAACAGCTCTAAGTTCCCTGAAAATAACATCTCTAGAAAAGATAATCTTGTGGGTTAGGGAATTCCAAAGCTTATAACCTTTGACATTATCACCATATCCAATGAATGTATACTTTTTAGCCTTTGGATCCAACTTAGATCACTTTTCCTTAGGCACATGAATAAAGCCTCACAGCCAAAAGCCCTTAAATGTGAAACAGAAGGTTTCTTACCTATCCACACTTCATAAGGTGTCAAATCAAGAGCCTTACAAGGAGATCTATTTATCAAGTAGCAAGTAGTACACATAGCCTCTACCCAAAAGCATTTATCCAACTGTGCATTACTAAGCATACTTTTGGCCCTTTCCATAATTTTTTGGTTCATCCTTTCTGCAACACTATTATGTTGTGGTGTATACGAAGTTATCTTTTGTCTAATTATACCTACATGCTTGCAAAACTCATCAAATTCCTTAGAGCAATATTCCCCTCCATTGTTAGATCTTAATATTTTTATCTTTAAACCTGATTGGTTCTCTACTAAGACTTTGAATTCCTTGAACTTAGTGAAAACTTCAGATTTATGCTTCATAAAATAAATCCATGTAAATCTGGATACATAATCAATGAAGATTACAAAATAACAAGATTTTCTGATAGATTCATTATCCATAGGTCCAAACACATCTATATGAATAATTTCTAACTTCTCTTTTGCTTTATTGCTTCCTGAAGGAAATGATTTTCTATTTTGTTTACCAAACACACAATGCTCATAGAAATCAAAGTGCTTATCAGAATAGGAGAAACCATCCAAGAAATTTTTATTCTTAATAGTTTTTAATACATTATTGCTTGTGTGGCCCAATCTACGGTGCCACAACATACATGCATTTTTAGTATTAGCCTCAGATATATAGGAGGCATTATAAACGGTAGTGGCTTCAAGCTTGAGTAGGCTTCTGAATCTCTTCCCCTTCACTGCCACCAAGTTGCCTCTTACTAATCTGCGGCCATGCTTGTCAAATGTCACATGCATTCCCAAATCATTCAACTTCGAAACTGAAATCAGATTTCTAGCTAATCCAGGAACATGCAAAACACCAGGGAGGGTTTTAATCCTCCCATCACTGAAACACAACAATTCCTTTCCTTTCCCAACAATTGGATATGAAGAGTTATCACCAAGGTAGATATTACCTCCATCATATTCTTCATATGAGGAGAACCATTCCTTATACGAAGTCATATGAAATGGGCATCCTGAGTCAACCAACCAGTGATCATTAGAAATAAGATTACATGCAGAAAGGAAAACTTCTTCACCTGCATTCGAGGACTCATATGAAGCACTCTCCTAATGTTTCTTGTAGTTTTTACACTCCTTCACATGTCCCCTTTTACCATAGTTCCAACACTTAACTCTTTTCTTTTTACTAGGAGTCTTAGACTGGCCCTTGGACTTTTCCTTAGCCCCTTTCTAATCTCCTTTAGGTCCTCTTTCGTTAGACCTTCCCCTGACACTGAGAGCATCCCCCGAACTATCTGAACTCTTCTTCCTCAATTCCTGTAACAGTAGCACTGAAACAAGAGCATCCAACTTTGGATCTGCAAGGTTAGCAATGATAGCAAGAATAACATTCTCCCAAGACAAGGTAAAGAACAAAGAAGTAAGATACATTTATCTTCCTCACTAACCTCAACATCTACTGAATCAAGCTGACTCACTAACAAATTAAAAGAATTTAAATGCTCTGCAACTGATTCACCTTCTCACATTTTCATGGAAAATAATTTTCTTTTTAAATAAAGTTTATTTACCATACTCTTGGCTTGATAGATCTCACCCAACTATTTCCACAACTTATATGCAGTCTCTTCCTTTGCGACATTCAATAAGACAGAGTCTAAAAGACACAACCGGATGGTTCCCTGTGCCTTCTTATCTAGTCTATCCCACTCATCTTGAGAGACATCATTGGGTTTCTTCTCTTTTTGAACAGCCAACCATTGGTTTCTTTCTTCCAACAAATCTTCCATTTTTAGCTTCCACAACTCATACCCCGTTCCATTGAACTTCTCAATGTCCAATCGAGAGGTTGATGCAACAGTGGATGCAGCCATAATAACAACATAAGATCTACAAAACAAACACAACCAAATCTCCCATTGTAGCTATAGCTTCCACACTACCACCCAAGAGTCAAATCTAGCTAGGCTCTGATACCAAATGTTAGAAATGAAAGCAACGCTACTTCAATGGAAATCTAATTCAAGACAAATTTTAGAAATCTTTTGTGCTTTAACAATGGAGATTGTAATAAAACATAAACCCACAATACAGAAATATACTAGAAGCAGAATGAAGCACATAACACAAGTGTTTAACATGGAGAAAACCCTTTTCAGGTAAAAAACTCCACCAAGAGAAGAGGTAAAGTTGTATTACCTTGACAAAAGGAGATTACAAATACATTCACTTCCTCTGTCCTCCAACCTTCACTCCGGTAGAACCTGCGTAGCTATAAACTGTTATATGCATCTCATCTACTATGCTATGGTTTATATAGGATTTACACAACCTCAAGACATTAAATGACTTCTTACAAGCCCATAACACTTGTCAAGAGTCAACAATACAGCCTTGGGCATCCATGGCCAAGAATAGGCTCTTACGGGGTCATGAATGCTATCATGCATGCATCCTACACTTAGGAAAATGTGCCCATGCAAGCTTGAATTCCTTGAGGCTAAAAATAGCCACTTACAGCATCTTACGATGCATCATATGTCATTATAAGTGTCATAGATTCTTATGAGAACTTATAGTTGTCATAGAATCTCTTACACCTTCTTACAGTATCTGTGACATGTGTCATAATACTAAAAATAGATTATTCCTCCACATGTGCACCCCACTTTGACCAATTACCATTTATCATAGTAAATGACATCCCATAACTACCGCTGGTAACTCCAGGACTTACCGTGCAGTAACTCTATAATTACTGTGGACAGTAAATAATTTTTACTTCTGCCGGTGAAACTTGTACATCCCTTATGGGTAATTACAAATTACAAATAATAAATGGAATAAATACAATATTAAGATTTACAAGGTTAATGGCACCTTATCCCAATAGTAAGTGTTGTAAAATTGTAATTGATAGTCATAGTTCAGATAACCTAGTTTCAGAGGAGATGGTGACTAAACTGAAGTTGGAAAGATTGAAACATCCTGAGCTATATCAGATAGCATGAATTCGGGATGATCATAAGGTATTGGTGAGTGAACAATGTTTGGTAAAATTTTATATTAGATCTTATCATGATGAAGTCTTGTGTGATATTATGCCTATGGATGTATGTCATATCTTGTTGGGTAGACCTTGGCAATACGATAGAAAAGCTATACATGATTAGAGAAAGAATACTTACACTATAACAGCAAATGGAAAGAGAATTACTTTGATCCCTTTGGAGGATGACCCTAAGAGTGAAGTATGTGGGAATGCTAGAATCTGTTTGGTAGATGGAAGGAAATTTCTAGATGGTTTGAGACATGAGAATATGTGTTATGCCTTGATTCCTAAGAAGCCTGAAGCATTGAAGAAAGAAACTGAACCGGAGGAGATAAAGGAGTTGCTAACAGAGTATGAAGACATCATATCAAATAATGTGCCTGATGGATTGCCACCTATAAGGAGTATCAGTCATCACATGGATCTTATTCCTGGAGCAAGTTTGCCTAATAAAGCAGCACATAGAATGACACCGACGGAGAATGAAGAACTAAATAGACAGATACAAGAATTATTGAAGAAAGGTTTGATCATAGAAAGCTTGAGTCCTTGTGCAGTACCTACAGTGTTAGCACCGAAGAAGGATAGAGAATGAAGAATGTGTACCGATTCCAAAGCAATAAATAAGATCACAGTTAAGTATAGATTTCCTTTACCTAGGATGGACGATATCATGGATTGTTTGAGTGGGGCAAGATATTTCACAAAGATAGATTTGAAGAGTGGATACCATCAGATCATAATAAGAGAAGGTGATGAATGGAAGACTGCTTTTAAGACAAATGAAGGATTGTATGAGTAGTTAGTGATGCCCTTTGGATTGACAAATGCACCGAGTACTTTCATGAGATTGATGAATGAAGTCTTGAAGAAATTCTTGGGTAAGTTTGTTATTGTGTATTTGGATGATATTCTAATTTTCAGCAAAACAAAGGAGGAACATTTGTGGCATATTAAACAAGTTTTGTAGAGATTGAGAGACAAGAAATTGTTGATAAACATCAAGAAGTGTAGTTTCATGAAGGAAGAGTTAGTATATTTGGGATTTGTGTTTTCTATGGAAGGATTAAAGATGGACCCTGAGAAAGTGAAAGCAATTGTTGAATGGCCTACACCGGAGAGCATTGGAGAAGTTAGATCATTTCATGGATTGGCTAGTTTCTACCAGAAGTTCATCAAAAACTTTAGTTCAGTTTGTAACCCTATGATAGAGACAATGAGAGGTGACAGAAAGGATTTCAAGTGGACATCTAGAGAAGATAAAAGTTTTGAGTTGTTGAAACAGAAAGTGACAGAGCAACCTATTTTGGCATTACTGGATTTCAATAAGGTATTTCAAGTAGATTGTGATGCAAGTGGAAATACAATTGGAGTAGTATTAAGTCAAGAAGGTAGACCTGTATCTTATTTTAGTGAGAATTTGAATGATGCAAGGAGAAGATATTCAGTTTATGATCAAGAGTTCTATGCCATAATTCAAGCCTTGAAGAATTAGAGACATTACTTGTTTCCTAAGGAGTTTGTGTTGTATACAGATCATCAAGCTTTGCAATATTTGAATAGTCAAGGTAAGTTGAATCAGAGGCATATGAGATAGGTAGAGTTCATACAGAGTTATACTTTTGTGTTGAAGCATAGGAGTGGTAAATCAAACAAAGTTGTTGATGCATTGAGTAGAAGAAGAAACTTGTTGACAGAGATGAGAGTTGAAGTGTTGGGTTTTGATGAATTGAAGAACATGTATGAGGGAGACACTGATTTTGCAGAACCTTGGAAAGCATGTAAGGAACCTGTTGTGATAGATAGAAGTAAGTGGTTGGACTATTTCATTCAAGAAGATATGTTGTTAAGAGGAAACTAGTTGTGCATACCTAGAAGTTCAATGAGAGATAATTTGATCAAGGAGAAGCATAGTGGTGGATTGGCAAGACATTTTGGCATTGATAAGATAGTGGCTTTGGTGAGTGAAAACTACTTTTGACCTTAGATACATAAGGATGTTCAGAGATTTGTACAGAGTTGTAGAGTTTGTCAAGTTGCAAAAGGGAGTAGTTAGAATACCGGATTGTATAAACCTTTGACAGTACCAGAGAGACCTTGGGAAGACATAAGCATGGATTTTGTGATGGGATTGCCTAAGATACAGAGAGGACATGATTCAATATTTGTAGTGGTTGACAGATTTTCAAAGATAGCTCATTTCATACCTTGCAAGAAGACAACTGATGCAGTGCATGTAGCCGACCTATTTTTCAAAGAGATTATGAGATTGCATGGATTACCTAAGAGTATAGTTTCAGACAAAGACACAAAGTTTGTTGGATACTTTTGGAGGACACTTTAGAAGAAGATGAAGATAAATTTGAAGTTCAGTTCCTCTTTTCATCCACAGACAGATGGACAGACAGAGTTAGTGAATAGAAGTTTGGAAAATTTGTTGAGATGTTTGGTTGGAGAGAAGACAAGAAGTTGGGATTTTATTCTTTCACAAGCAAACTTTGCATATAATAATTTAGTAAATAGGAGTACCAAAAGAACACCTTTTGAGATTGTGATAGGAATAAACCCTAGAGGAGTTGCAAAATTAAGAGATATCATTACAGAGGAAAAGAGGAGTGTAGAAGCAGAAGAATTTGCAGATCACATGAAGACAATGCATAATCAGGTGAAGAAACATTTGGAGGATATAAACAGTAAGTACAAAGAGAAGGCTGATGAGAAGAAAAGACAATGAATTTGAAGTTAGAGATGAAGTAATGGTGTACTTCAGAAAAGAAAGATTTCCAGTTGGGACATATAACACGTTGAAAATGAAGAAGTTTGGACCTTGTAGGATACTCAGGAAATTTGATTCAGGAAATGCATATGAAGTGGAGCTACTGGAGATGTTGGGTATATCACCTATTTTCAACATTGCAGACCTATATCAGTATCATGAAACAGAGTTCAGTGACAACATGGAAGAAGACTTGAAGAAGCAGTTACCACAACAAGCACCGGAGCAGATTGAAGACATTTTGGACAATAGAGTTGGACGTAGCACTAGAGGAAGACAGTACAAAGAATACCTTGTGAAGTGGAAAGGTAGACCAGAAGAAGATTCGTCATGGATTTCTCAGGCTGAGGTGGACCGTCTTGGTTCTCCCCTAGCCCCAGCAAAGTGAGGGACTCACTTTTTCAATAACCTCAGATGTCTGATGCAGGAGCATCCCTGGTTCAAGAGTAATCTTGCATCAACCAAAAACATTTGCATTTTAGTTTGTTTCTTTTTCAGTTCAGTTCAGGCACTTCAATCAGAAGAAAATTCTGTATTTTGGTCTAGTAGCATTTCTAGATCTTGTGGAGCTAGATTTAGCATCTACATTCATCATCTACATCATATCCATAATTCAGAGATTCATATTTTAACACCGGAAAGATATCGCTATCAAAAGTTTGACTGTTCTCAGAACAGAGCATCTGGATAATCACTGACAATCAGCTGAAGGAGAAACTTGCGGAAGCATTTCCCGATCTTTGGAACCTAATGACACATCATTCAATGATCTTTGGTTAGTGGTCAACCTTCCCAAGAGATCCACACATCATTCCATTCATTTTCTAGAAGTGTTCTATGCATTTAGGTCTGACCTATCTATGTACACACATTACATCTCCTTCTTGGAATTTGTGATCTTCCTTGGCCAATGCAAAGGAACCTATTGATCCAGACTTGACATATATTAATGTAATAGATCCCTAGGAAAGTAGTTCATAACATAGTGACAACTGATAATTTAGATTTTGTGTGAAAGGAGATTCAAAGCCTTATCTTGCGCATGTATGTATCAGGTCTGTGAGCCCTAATTGTAAGCCTGTATGTTGCCAGCGAATCTCTATTTGAATTCTATGATATATTAGATAACTAAATCTGTATTTGTTCTATTTCTTTGAGTTGTTTTCATTGTGTTTACTCTTGTTGCATGGTCTAGATAGTTCATTCTGTGAACCCTCCTACTGTGACTGCACCATAGGCGGTCTCCTAGTATCCTTGACCTTACAAGAGTATCAAGGGTCATCCAAGGAGTCCTAGACAACACATAACACATCACGGGGGAAACACAACACAGAGGTAAAGGGTTAGAAATACTTACCTATAGAGACAACCAAACTAGAGGTCATCATCGAGTAAGTCATCATCTTCCCAATCTCAAATGCTAAAGGAAAGAGGTTTGTAACGTACCATAGCCCAACCTTTTTTCTTGTCTTCAATTTGTTTATTGTTAAGCTTGTCTTGGTTTGATTCAATGTTAGGTGGAATCTTTGCTTGTTGATGTGCATTTTGTTGGGCAAAAGCTTGTCTTCTTCTCCTTCTTTCTCTTGCTTGTCTATTTCGTTTTGTCTTGTTGCTTATATCTTGAAAAGTATTGTCATGTTTTTCCATAGGTTGTCACATGTTAGAAGAGGAAGCACCATGTTCAAATCTCATTTGTCTTGATGAAATGTTTTGTTCTCGGCGAAAGCCTCCTGATCCTTGTAAGGATGATAGGGGAGGAACCTCAGCATAGATACCATTTCTTTGTGGACGAGGTGAGTTATGAAACTTTTCCTTATCCACTTCTATCACACCAATTATTTCATCATAGTTGTAATAATCTTGGTTTATTCTTATTTTGTTTTATTCTCTAGGAGGTTCTTCTAATACGAGTTGTTTGTCTCTTGTTGTTTGCATAGGAGGCCCGACCACTCTAGATATAAGTTTTGCTTTGTATCATCTATATTGTAAGAAAGAGTGATCTATTCGTGGCTAAGGGTCTCTATTAGTTTGCGACCAAAAGTAATCAAGGGTAATGTTGTTGTCCATTTCCAAAGGTTGATATGTATTACGTCGAATAGGACACACTTGTCCATGTAAAGGGAATTTTATGCAATTGTGAATAGTTGACGAGACAACATTCATAACTTTCAAAAATGGGTGTCCTAGTTTTACATGGAAGAGGTCGGATAAAGGGATAACCTCAGATACTTGATCCATGGCTTTATCAGAAGTGGTAACCAATAAAGTTATCTTCCCAAAGGTAGGCATTAAAGCTCCATTATGTGTCTTAATCCTTATATCCAAAGGTTCATAGGAATCTTATGTCAAATTATGTGCAAGGAGAAACTCTTTCATTATCACATTAGTCATGCAATTAGGATCGATAAATGTACCATTTATTAGAATCTCCATTATTGTCATAGTAATGTAAAGAGGCCCTTCATTGTCTACAAATGTTTTGTCATGAGGTGTAAATGTAATTTCAGGTTTAGGGCTTCATCTTTTGAAATAAGGCCTAGGGGGAAGCCTAGCATTATTGTTGCAATTATAAGCCATGTGTATATGTATTAAAATGTATGCAAAATCAAATTTTAAAAGATTTTCAATGCTTGTGCAAGGAACAAATGCAAAACTATGTATGAATGTGATCTAAAAATGCTTGATTTTTCACTTTTTTAACAAATTTTCAATGCAAATGACTAAAAGAAGAGGTGTCAACTGTGAAGAATTTTATGAGGGTCAACAAATAATAAGGTCAATATCAATCCAATAGTGCAATAATATCCTTCACAACATGCCTATAATGCAATTCTAGAGAGACAACAAGGCAAAATCTAGTGAATATGCAAGGTTTTGAAACCCTAGACATGAATTTTTGCAAAAAGGACATGATGATGAAATGCTAAAACTATAAATCAGTCCTAAATGAGTGTTTTAAAAGGTTACTAAAATCTAAATCAAGATTTTAACTAAAAACCCTAGCTAATGCAAAACTAGTTTTTATGAAAAATGCACAATTTCAAGCAATTTTTGACAAATTAAGCATGAAAATGTAAAGTAAATGAATAAAATAAGGTGAATTTCTACAATTTAAACAATATCTACTGAAAATAACATAAATTAAATGGAATTAAATTGAATTAATGCAAATTATGCCAAAATTCAAGCTTAAGATGCTAATTTTTTTGTAAATTTTTAAATGCAATAAGATGAATGAATGCAAATATAGAGTACAACGCTTAGCAAGGTGCAAAATTCAAATAAACATGAGTTCACCAAAAAAAATTGTATGAAAAGAGGGATTTTCAATTTCAATGGATGTGTGGGTTAAATCCTCCTTTTACTGCAAACATTCAAGGACATATCAACCAAGTTGAATCACACTTTTGCAAGAGGATTCACCTACAGGTTAGATTGTCACTTAGAACGATGTGGAAATTTAGAGATTGTCAATTAATGTACCAATTTAATGTTCAAATACCCTTAAAACCCTAATTATGCAAAACAGTAAGTAAAATGATGAATTATGACAAAAGGTAGTAGGTAGAGATTAATAACTAACTATTTTTTAAAGTTCAGGATGTGGAATGCTTGGGGACACTGGCATTAGCGCCCAAGTCTAATGTGGTGTTTTCTTTGTGGAACCTTGATCTCCTTCTGACATTGATGATCACTATACTTTATGTTTCTCTCTTGGGATATGCAGAGGACACTGGCACTCAAGCCCGAGTCCAAGGCAAAGTAATTTTTAGGAAGCCAGAAGCTCTTCAGATGCTGATTGTCACTGTCAGAATTGTTTCTATGTTTTCAACCTCAAAGAACACTGACATTAGCACCCTAGTCCAAGCAGTCCTTTTCATCAGGGATCTAGAATCTGTAAATTATCTTACTATTCCATGCAACTCCACTCCATCAAGATGTGACACATGTAACCTGCAATCACAAGGAGAGTGTTTGGGGATTGTGGTGTTTAGAGGCTTGCCTCAGTCAATCCTCAAAGAGACACTCAAGTCTTCTTAACACCGTTGTTAGATAAAGAATGTGTATCCCTGTGGGATAGAGGCAAAAAAAATTGATAAATGATTCAAACACAAATAGATATCACCTTGGAGGTGTAGATCTCACATATATTAAGGCTCTTCAACACATGAGAAGATGAAGCTAAATCTGCAATCACAAACACAATAACAATGCTCTACTCTACAACAATGAATGTCTTGAATGCTCTAAAATCATAAGTTAGCCAAAAGTTCACAATCATCTTCTAGTTTGCAAATGAAATGCTAAACATGCTTACATATACAACTAAACACATTCATACTAAGAATTTCATAATTCAAACTTAAGATGTCGGCATAGGACCTAATTAACGGTCATAAAACGGACATTCAAATTTGGGACCTGCCTGAAATAGGGTAGGACAAGGGCGCTAGCACCCATGTCCATAGGTCCTTTTTCAAGGTAGGACAAGGTGCCACAATGTCCTTGATGCCCCATGTCACATGGGCTTCATGCCATTTTCTTCTGGGAGTCAAAATTAACATGCAAGATGCAAAACAAGGGACCCAGGAGCTAAACCTAGGAGGGAAAAGTCCAGGGAAACATTTTCTGACATAAAATAGGATATGTTAGGTGAGGCCTACTCTTTACACAACTATTCATAAGACTAATTGCTGTGCTATTTTTAATATGTTATGATGGAGAGCTTATTGATCTTGTATCTTGTTTTTAAACCTAACTGAATTTTAAGGAAATAATTGTGTAATGATATGTTATATGTGCTTCGGCTATGATACCTTGATAAGTTATTAACTTCGAGTTTGAGTGTGCAGGTATTACTAACGAAACCACATATACAGGAGACCATCTCATACCTATATTGTATCCCTTGTGAGCCGATCTAGTTCAATGAGGAACTAAGATCAACCTCGTGTTTAGAGATTGTTGTAATGTTGTAATGTGTTAATGTTGCATGAGGTCAAGGGAATAAGGGTTATCTTCTGATTTACTTTTATTATGATAAGTGTTGTAAGAAATGTTGTTTTAATCTTGTTGAAATTTTATTCCTTTGTTTTGACCCTTTATCTTGTGTTTGAATTGACTCTGGGAGTTCTAACTAGGCATAAATCAACCCTGGGTTATACCCCATGGGTCTAGGGACCTTTTGGGCTAGGATAACCCTCGGTTAGCTTCCATATGGTCACTTAAACTTCACAGTGAAGTTAAGTGACGAATTTGGAAGCATGGGGACAATGGGATGAGTGGAATCCACACTCAGGCCACTTGTAAGTCATAAAATAACTCCATGATTCCCTAATAATGGAGTGTTGTCTCCATGTGCCTCTCTTTTGGTGGGGTTCCCTTAATTGGGGGTAGTGT
Organism: Cunninghamia lanceolata; assembly: GCA_027924645.1. Lineage (NCBI taxonomy): Eukaryota > Viridiplantae > Streptophyta > Pinopsida > Cupressales > Cupressaceae > Cunninghamia > Cunninghamia lanceolata. Next base: position 5,533,108 of record BSBN01000287.1, on the reverse strand, counting down.
GTCATCCACTCCATTTGTATTCTATTTTACTTAAAGTATTTTAAATTCACCATGTGTGGTAGGTAGGACTTTAGTGGGGAACCTATGAAGTGGGGGTCAATTGTTTTATGATCACTAGGGTAATGGGTGATTTGTGAATTAGTTGTTTTATGCCACTTGGGAGATTAAGAAAATGGAGGAAACTAGTTTAAAAGAAGAGAAGAAGGGAAGTGTAAGGAAGGTTGGATTATGGTGGAAAGAAGGAGACTTTAGAGAAGAAGGATACAGTGGAGCTCTTCATCAATAATCTTCCATAATTGGGCTTTGGAAGGTTGGTGAACAAGACTACCCTCTTGTGTGAACTGTTGTTAATAATGTATGGTTGCTTCTTGCTTGTTGGATGAATTATACAAGTGTCTTCTTTGTGCCTTCTGTTATATTTTGGGGTTTTTTATTTGGTTGTGGAAAGAGCTCCTTCCAGTTGGAAGGCAACGATCATCTTGTATGGGGAAGGGGAGGTGTGACCCTCCTCGGGTCATCTTGTTTTCTTGTTAAGAGAAATGCCTTGAAGGCATGTTGGTATGTTACCCAAGAGATGACACCTAGGGATAGAGATTGTCTACTCCCCTACCCTCCTTGAACTCACCTAAGCTGAGTCAAAGTACTGTGAGTAAGCCATGGGGATTATGTGTTAATAGCTTTGTTGTTGTATTCAAGGTTGAGAAGTGTTGTTTGTCTATTCCACCCTAGTATGAGAATGGTCTCCCTAGCTCGAGGATGACCCTCTTGCAGGTCAAAGGTAGGGAGGAGAGCTAGATGGTTGCTGATTTCCCCCTTGTTGTTTTGCAGGCTACGGATGGAGCATGTCAAAAGGATTTGAAGATAGTCTGCCTAGTTAAGAAAATGTCATATCTTCCTGTATGTAATGAAAGCTTGGTCTTTTAATGATTCATTGAGTAAAAGTTTTAGAGGGGAGAATCTCTCTAGGAATAGTTGTTAAAATTGTAGCCTTAGAGTGGAGGATTTAACCTCTTTTAAGTGTGTAATTGTGTTGCGAAATTGTTACAGTATTTGTTATCTGTTGGCTTCATCAAATTATAAGGTTGGGTGAATGGACATGAAAAGTGGGCATGACATGTTATGAAAGTTTATGATAGATTACTTAGAAGGTGGGAGTTACATACTATTCTCAGAGGTTCCAAATTGGTGCCTCCACGTGTGTGAGGGGCATTAGAATTTGTGCCGCCACATTTGTGGGCTATTTTTGGGTCTATATGGTCATTTTTAACACCTAATTTTGTCCCATGGTATTATCACTTGGTTTACATTACCATTTATGGTATCTTGTATTGTATTTGCCTATATATTGAGGCTCTGGGATAGTGGTTTGCATGAGAAGTTGCAGGTACACGTGTGTTGTTAGATTGCTACTAGAAAGAAGAGTGAAGTGTGTTATATATTTGTAATGCCATTTGTGAAGATTAAAACTGACTTGTTGCTTTCTTTTGTTGGTGAATTTTTTTCCTAAAAGGGTTTCTCCATGTAAATCTTGTGTTACTATGGTTTTCTAATTTTATTTGTTTTTTCCTTATTTATGCATCTACACACAATCTTTATGGTAATCTCATAAAAAGGAACAAATTTTATATTTGCATTCACTTTGTAGAAGATTTTTATTTTAGTAGTTTCACCTTTCTTCTCAATTTTTATTCTTAGAGCTAATGTTCCTTTATAGAGAGGGACACATTTATATTAAGTGTTGAAGGCTTTTTGATTGTAGTGGGATCTTTTGCATTGTGTGGTTTACAAATATGCGAAGAGATTGAAAACCATGGCCTCTACTTCTCATTTGGATATTGAGTGTTAGTGTAGGTTTTTATTTCCTAGTTGGGTTATTTCTTTTTCCCTATATTTCTAGGTTTTTCCTACACTTCTATTAATCTCGCTTAGGTTAATAAAGCATGTATTATTAGGTGAGTGGTTGCGAGGTGTCACCTTCCTACATGTGAGCATCCATTAGCTATCTTGAGAAGATATTTTGCTATCTTTAGTCCGATAGATTGTTGCTCTTGATTGGTCGATGTTGCCACCTCCTCCCTCTTCCTAGTCTATATAAGCATGCTACCTGGCTTGTATTTTGTATCTTTTGCTTTTGCATCCTCTTAATGCTATTTTGCTTCTAGCATTTGCATTACTCTCTTGGAGACTAACTCTGTGTTGCTATTTTGATTTCGTATCATTTGCATTCATAGTTTAGATATCTATTATTTGCACTAGTTTTCTGGGTTAATAATATTTTCAAATTCTAACATGGTATCAGAGCATTGCTATGTGAAAGAGTAGATTTTAGTTTCCTTATTTGAGAGATTTGGGGGGGCTAATTAATATTATTGTAGTTTTTTTTGAAAAACCCAGTATGCCCTTCTCTTGCATCTTCAGATGATCTTGAGAATCAGAAAAGTTTGACAGAAACTTTATTAATCTCTGGGGTTTGCACATGTGTTTTATGAAATTTGGGTGATTGCAGTATTTCTGGCTGTTCCAACGCATCCAAGAGGCTTGAGAAAGTCATATTTGGTTTTCATTTCACCGAAATCGGAGATCGTCATACACAGTTGTGAAACTGAGGTTTTTAAGCTCAAATCTGACAACCAACTTGCATAATTGGTGTTTTCAATCAATATTGTAGGTTCTAGTATGTCTTTGTTTGTTTTAGGTAGCTAATTTAGCCTTTACGTGTCATTTTTTGGTTGCTGGGGTCATTTTTTGTAGCTAAAGGCGTTCTATTTACACTGGAGCAACATCTTCTGTACATTAGCAAGAAAAACACCTTCTGGGTTTTGTTTACAGCATAGAAAAACCATCTAGGTATCTTTCTATTTTTGCATGTAGTCTGTATATTTTTCAGAAATGTGCTTAAAAAGTTACAACAGGACCCCTCTCCATTGGCAGTTGCAGTTTTGAAGGCAGTTTTCAAATGCTCCATTCTTGCTCATACGGACTCCTCTTCCCACGAAATTTTTTTTGATTTTGGCTATTTTTTAATGCTTTATGCACTAGTGCAGACATTTTTTGATTTTTATGCCAATATTTTTTAGAAATTGTAGATTCTCAGTCGTGACATTGCACAGTTCTCATTTTGGGAACTTCAGAGGATCATAACTTTCACATACGACCTCATATCGATGCGATTCTTTTTTTGAAATTGCATGATTTTTTTAGTAGATCGCAGTGGTGCTATTTATTTATCTAAGTATTGTGCCAAAATTGTACTTTTAGCATATGCTCTTCATGAGGGTTTTGTAATGCATTGAAATCAAGATCACTTGGTATTTCTTGCTAGTGGAAATTGTAAAGGCACTAATATAAAGTGTCAAATCATATTTTCTTGGGGGGGTTCTTTGATTGAGTGAAAAGGGGGGGGGGTGTTGTCTTGGTTGGGTTCTCTTCTTTTCTGCATTTCTTCATCATTGATCAAACAAATCTGCCCATCCTAACTCCATACAATTACTTTGAGTGGAAATCATGTATGACAATTCACTTAAGGAAAGTTGGATTAAATAGGATAACTATGGGACTTGAAACTGAACCTGCTAAAGATGAAGATAAGCCTAAGTGGTTTAACAAATGTGATGAGGCATATCGAACATTGTGTTTGTCTGTTTCTCCTGATTTACTCTTTCACATTGAGTCTTTGAATACACCAAATGAAATCTGGACAAAGCTAGAAAAACTATTTGGCACACAAGATTCAATGAGGGGTCATATGTTAGAAAATGAACTAATTAGTTTAAGTCCAGGCAATTTCAACACAATCCAGGATTTCTTCACTAAATTGAAATCACTAAGGATGTAGTTAAAATAATGTGGAATTGAAAAGAAAGATGAACAACTAATTCTTAGTATTCTCTCTAAGCTAAGTTCAGAATATTCTGTGTTTGTTTCTACTTTCTATGCTACTAAGGGTGCACTTGGGACTCAATTCACCATGCCATCTTTAGATGATTTTGCTGTCAATCTCACTCGGGAACAAGACAAGCTAATCTAGATGGGCACTCTTAAGTCCTCTAAGTCACATGCCTTGGCTGCCAATCAAGGCACAAAAGAACAGAAAGGACAAAGTAGTAACAACAATAGTAAGGATAAGAAACAGAAGAATAGCAAGGAGAAGAAAGATCAGATATTGGTTGCTTCAAAAGCAACTAATGAGACCCAATCTTCCAAGGGCGACAAGCTTAAGAAAGAGAGGGTCCAATGTGCCTATTGTAAAAGACTTGGTCATGATGAACATAAATGTCTAAAGAAACAAATTGATCACTTGACACACATTCTTGAGAAGAATAATATCAGTGTTCCTAAGTCTAACAAATAGAGTTCTAATGAGGGGGTCTAATAAGGCAAAAGAAAACGGTAAGGGGAAAAGAAAGGGCAAAGCCCTTGTTGCAGTTGCTTCTTCACCATCCACTTGGGTTCTTGATTCGGGTGCTTCACACCACATGGCTTCATCTAAGGAAGAACTTGCATCTTTGGAGCCGTGTACTATGCCTTCTATTTTGATGGGTGATGACACTCTTGTTGAGGTGTGTGGGAGAGGGTCTATTGATGTTAGGGATGGCACATTCCATGATGTTCTTTATGTGCCCTTATTATCAATTAATCTCCTATCGGTATACCAGATCACTCACACAGGTTCAGGCAAGCGGGTTGAGTTCACTCCTGATTTAGTGGAGATTCATGAGTTGCACAGTGGTTCTACAGTTGCAGTTGAGAGAGCAGATCATTAGTCATGGCTCTATCTATTTTCTCACTTTGTTCCTGATCCTCCTTTGACTATTTTGCTCACTCATTCTAATGATGTGAGTAGATTATGGCATGAGTGGTTTGGCCATCTTAACTTCCGCTACTTGCAACAGCTCAACCAGCAAAGCATGGTCACAAAGTTGCCTTCAATTCAATTTTTAGGTGATGTTTACCAAGGTTGCATTCTTGGTAAGCATCCTAAGGAAAAGTTTGACAAAGGTAAGGCATGGAGAGCTTCACAGATACTAGAGTTAGTTCATAGTGATTTGGCTGGTCCATTTCAACATCCTTCTTTCAACAGGGCTAGATATGTCCTCACATTCATTGATGACTTTTCTCGATATACTTGGGTGTACTTTCTCAAACAGAAGTTAGAGGTATTTGATCATTTTCAGGACTTCAAAACTTTTGTAGAGAAGCAATCTGGGAAAGCCATCAAAGTTTTGCGTACTGACAATGGTGGTGAGTATGTCAACCATCGGTTTGAGAGGTTTTGCACTTTAGAGGGGATTGATTTACAGCATTCAGTTCCCTACAATCCTCAGCAGAATAGTGTTGCAGAACAGAAGAATAGGTCCTTGAAGGAAATGGCAAATTGCATGATTCACTCTAGATCTCTTGCACCACAGTATTAGGCAGAGGCCATTAATTATGCTTGTTATATCCAGAACCATGTTCCTCACCGAGCCTTGAAGGGAGTCACTCCTTTTGAAGCTTGGAGTAGTCAGAAACCATCAATTAAGCACTTTTGAGTTTTTGGTTCTCCTGCATGGGCCCACATTCCTACAAATAAATGCAAGGCCTTGGATCCGCAGAGCAGACCTTGCATATTTGTAGGTTATCCTGATGGTGTGAAGGGTTATTGGTTGCTCCACCCTACTACACATGAGTTGTTCATTGAGAGGAGTGTTCAGTTTGAGGAGGGCTCTTCGAGCTCACTCTATCACTTCTCCAACTCCTTCTACTTTGACATTGGAGTCACTTGGGATACATGACAGATTTTCTGATGAGTCAGATTCACCTAAGCAGTCTTCTACCTCCACTTCCGATGCAGAGAGAGATTCAGAGGACTCACCTCCTTCCTCTCCTAGTCATCATTCAAAGGTTGATGGTTCTCCTCCAAATTCTCCATCTTCTGGTCCACTTTGGGCTAGACAGACCTTGCAGTCTGCAGGTGATTGGGTTGGGGATCCATCAAACACCAGGCAGGCTCGTTCGTAGTTCTAGGATGCTCCACATGTCTTCATTGCTACTGCCTCAGATCCACAGTCTTTTCATGAGGCTTATGGTATTCCTGAGTGGGATACAGCTATGCAGGAGAAGTATATTTCCTTAATGAGGAACCACACTTGGGATCTTGTCCCTCTTCCTAAGGGAAGAAAACTTGTTCGATGTAAGTGGATCTATCAGATAAAATTTGTAGTAGATGGGTCGGTTGACAAGCATAAGGCTCGCTTGGTCGCCAAAGGATTCTCCCAGGTTCCTGGGATTGACTACTCTGAGACTTTTGCACCAATTGCCCAAATGAATTCCATCTGACTTGTTCTTACCATTGATGCAGCCAATCATCGGGAAGTACACCAGATGGATGTGAAGAGTGCTTTTCTTCACGATGACCTTCAGGAGGAGATCTACATGGAGCAGCCACAGGGGTTCATTCAAGATTCTTCACTTGTGTGTCATCTTCAGAAGTCTCTCTATAGCCTCAAACAGGCTCCTTGGGCCTGGTATGCCAAGATGGACTCCTTCCTTCTATCAGTTGGGTTCACTCGGTGCCATTCTGATCCCAATGTCTACATTCTACAGCAAGATGATTCACTCCTATTTTTGGTTCTGTATGTTGATGACTTGCTGATCACAAGGAGTTCTTCATCCACCATTGGGGTTGTCAAAACTACCCTTCATTATAGGTTTTTGATGACTGACTTGGGCTTGTTGCATTACTTTCTCAGGATTGAGATTTTTCAGTCTTCTTCCAGGATCACCATCACACAGTCGAAGTATGCTCTAGATTTTCTCTCGAGGTTTCATATGGCTGACTGTAAGCCTGCTTCGACTCCCTTCCTTTCTGAATTCAAACTTGAGGCTTAGTGTTCTTCCCCACTTGTTGATGGCACTTTGTACTGATAGCTTGTTGGGAGTCTCATTTATCTAACTCATACAAGACCTGACATTTCATATGCAGTAGGCATGGTCTCTCGATTCATGCAGGAGCCTCATGAGCTACACTGGAAAGCAACCAAGTGGATCCTTTACTACATTCAGGGTTCTCACAGTTTTGGGATTCACTACATAGCGGGTATTGAGCTTGACTTGGTGGGCTACACAGATTCAGATTGGGCGGGCGATTCTCAGGATCGCAAGTCTACTTCAGGTTACAACTTCTCACTTGGTTTAGGTTCTGTTTGTTGGTCGAGCAAGAAGCAGTCTGCTATTACTCTATCTTCTACTGAGGCCAAGTATCAGGGGGTTGTGAATGCCGCCACTAAGGCCATTTGGCTTCAAAATCTTCTCACTGAGTTTGGTATTCAGATCAGACAGCTATCAATCATATTTTGTGACAACCAGAGTGCCATTCAGATCTCACAGAATTTGGTCCATCATCAGCGGACCAAACACATAAAGGTCCACATGCACTACATTCAGGAGCTCATCCATGGCCACGTCATCAACCTTCGCTATTGTCTGACTTCCGAGTAGGTTGCTGATATCTTCACCAAACCCTTCACTGAGAGCAAGTTCCTTCATTTGTGAGCTTTGCTGGGGGTACGGGATGCTTCATCTTCTAAGGGGGCTTCTTCCTCTCACTCAAAGTCCTGACTCTCTCTACTTTGGGGGGGTCTCTTCTCTCTCTTTTTTTTTTTTTGGGGGGGGGGGGATTTTATGTACATGGGTACCTTATCAGGCTTGATTTTCCATGACCCATTTCTACATCCACCTATGCTTCACTCATGGGGGGGTGTTAGTGTAGGTTTTTATATCCTAGTTGGGTTATTTCTTTTTCCCTATATTCCAAGGTTTTTCCTACACTTCTATTAATCTCACTTAGGTTAATAAAGCATGTCTTATTAGGTGAGTGGTTGTGAGGTGTCAGTTTCCTACATGTGAGAATCCATTAGCTATCTTGGGAAGATACTTTGCTATCTTTAGTCCGATAGATGGTTGCTCTTGATTGGTTGGTGTTGCCACCTCCTCCCTCTTCCTAGTCTATATAAGCATGCTACCTGGCTTGTATTTTGTATCTTTTGCTTTTGCATCCTCTTAATACTATTTTGCTTCTAGCATTTACATTAGTCTCTTGGAGACTAACTCTGTGTTGCTATTTTGATTTCATATCATTTGCATCCATAGTTTAGATATCTATTCTTTGCACTAGTTTTCTGGGTTAATAATCTTTTCAGATTCTAACATTGAGAAATTCAATGGTACGGAATATGAGATGTGGAAGCTTAAGATGGAAGATCTTTTGAAAGAAAGAGATCAATGGGTGCTAGTTGAAAAAGAAAAGAATCTAGATGCAATGTTTGATGAAGATTGGAAAAAGATAGACAAGAAGGCATGAGGAACCATTTGGTTGTGTCTTACAAATTCTATACAAGCTATGGAAGAGGATAGGTGATATTTATCAAACTACAAGTCTAACCAGTAAATTGTATCTCAAAAGATGGTTATGTTATTTTAAAATGAAAGATGGTTATTTAGTTGTAGATCATTTGAATGCTTTTAATTTGATTTTGAGTTATCTTGCTTTAGTAGATGTTAAGTTAGAAGAAGAAGATAAATGCATCTTACTATTTTTCTCTTTACCCAAATCTTGGCAAAATTTAATTGTTGTCATTAGTGGTGATGGTGTAGAGCAAAAATGGATAATCTCATTGTTGTTTTTCTTTTAGAGGAGATGAGAATAAAATCCATGAATTATTGTTCAAAGGATGCTCTGCATGTTCGAGGAACGCCCAAGGAAAAAGGAGGGTCTAAGCGGGATAAAAATAAGGATAGATCCAAATCAAAAGGATGGTTAAAAACCCTAGGGAAGAGTAGAGTAAAGTGTTGAAACTATGAGAAGAGAGGGCATGTGAAAAAGGAATGCATAAATAAAAAGAAATCATTTAGTTCTATTAGAGCTTGGATCCACAAGACTTGAAACTTGAAAAAACCCCATGTCTTGTGCCCAATTTGTTGCCTTCGAGGTATGTTTATCCATAATTGATATTTGATCTGAGAGATCTTAATGGGTTTTCCTTGATCAAAATTTTGTGTTGAAATGGTCCTTCACCTTCCCCATGCCTTTGTCATGTGCTAATGTTCCATAAAAGTCCAAAAGATTCTAAGTGTGAGATTGTCTGTCATTTCCTAGTGATTTTGTTATCTTGCAAGTTTTTTCACTCTCCTATAGGATGCGAAGTTTAAATTGGATATTGAATGTATGGTTCCCCTCTATTTTCCTGCATCCACTTCCATCCCCACAAATTATTTTTCCTTTCATTTTCCTCCACTTCCTTTTGCTTGATCCTTTTGCATAATCCCATCATGATCTTATACATGCTATACCCCTCACATCCTCTTCCTTAATCCTTCCTGATGCTAAATTTCTACAAAACTCATAGTTCCATTCACATTTCCATCTTTGTGGAAATTTGATCACCTACTAGATCAATCTTCTCTTCATTCGATCTAGTATCCCACTCCAACTCTACATATTGTTCCTTTTTCCCATTCTATAGAATTCCCATTGGATCCTTCACTTCCTTTGCATTTTCCTCTGCCTTCATCTTTTGTAGAATCTCAACCCCATCTTGCATCTCCCTCTTTCCCTGCAAGGTCTTTCTTAGTGCCTTTCCTTCTAGTTTGTGGGATCTTGATATGCTCTTGCAATTCCTCCTTTTTCCATGACATCTTATTCTAGGTTCTTTCCTCATAAACTTCCTTTTCCTTTCATTTCTCTCAATCAATCACTTACTGCCATGTGGCACATATCCATTATATTGTGCACATCCTTCACATAGAATTTTTTTAGTGGGCCCTATGTTTAGAACTACGATGTGTGATATGTTGTCACGTGTCCCTTTTAACCTCTTGTTCTTCCAAAGTCCCCCCACCTTCATTTCTTTCCTTTCTCCCCTTTTTAGCCAATCATGTGCTACCATGTGGTATATCCTATTCCCCCATCCCAACCTGCAAAATTATTTCTGTAGATTTTTGACGTGCTATAGGATGTTGACTTTCTCGCATCCTGTCTTGTTTCATCTCCTCACATTTCATCCAAACGGATAAAATTGTCCATCTTTCCTCTTCATGCAAACTTGATGCCTTCTAGGATTCCAATTCATCTTCCACTCATTTCATCCACTTCCAATGTGAAGTTATGCATCATTACTTCATAAAATTAGGTCTTTCCATTGTTGCATATGGGTTATTATAGTTCTATTATGGATTATTAGGTCTATTGTACAAGATGTGATATTTGATTTGTATGTAAATGCATATCTAGTTTTGTTGATGTTTTGTAAATGTATCTCCTTCTTCCTTGCATTATGTGACTCTAATACCCAGTGGACTAGGCATCGATCCATATTGGTGAGGGATCAAACACTCTTTATTTTATCAATCATTGGTCTATGTTAGCCATGGGATTAGATTAGGGTTACACATGATGCTCATGATTCATTATTTCAAACTAGGAAATAATCAGGTAAGAAATCTTCGAGTGTCTAATTTATTGGAGAATTATGTTCTTGAACACCTACACCTCACAAATTGTATATGTGAAGTTAAGTGGATCCATCTTGTGGGATATCATGTTGTTATCATCTATGGGTGCATCTACAAGGTGTAGTAATCAACTTAATTAGAGGTTTTATGTGTAGAAGGTTAGTTTGTGACCTAGTGACAACTTTTGGGATCCAACATATGTTAGATATTATTGCATTGGTTCATCTTGTTTAACTTCCATTATGATAAAATCATATTAAAAAATTACCTCTATGAATACCCTCCCAAGTCTAGTTGAGCTCAAAGTATAGGAGAGATTATTCACTCTCATTAATTGGCCTTTAACCATCCTAAATCTATTGATGACCCCTTGTTTTACCTTTTTGATGACTCCCCCTGGCCTTGAAGGTGAGAATATACTCTAGGATTGTGGATTTGTGATTTTAGAACCCAATAGAATGGCACCATTTTTGGGGAGAACATTTGGTGTAAGTTGATGGGCTACCAACTTAAGAGGATCATGGGTTGAGATTAATTGAAGACTTAGTTGGTGATATGAACCTAGAATTAATTTATTACTTTGGAGAACTAGATTGGTTCATGGTATTCCTCTTTTGAAAGAGGTGGCAACTTTGTTGTGAAGAAAAGAAGTTTGTTTCTATTGCATTCTATTTGTTGTTGGTGCTTCAATAACACATCTCAAACTTGTAGAAGTTGGTGATATAGGTACACATGGTTTTTTCTTCCTGTCTTTGAGATATAGTTTCTTTCATGGTAAAGAAACACATAATTTGTAATACCTCTATTTGCTTCCCTACATATTAGAATGTATTAGTCATTGCCTCTTGGTATGGATATGACCACTCTAGGGATGCTCCTTCATATGCATCTTCTTATGTTTTAGACCCTACAAACTATATTGGAACTAATGCCTATAATTGTTATAATGATGCTTCTTCATGTTATTCCAATAGCACTGGATCCTATGTGAATCCATGCATTAATAACCTACATGCATCCATACAAAAGCAAAATGAACTTGTTGAGCAACATAAAGAAATTGAAAATCAAATCAAGATGCTTAAATCTAGGTTGCAATTTAATGCTCACCTTGCTGCTATAAAATACCAAATTGTTTAGTCCCCTATCATTCCCCTAGACACCATTTATAAACAACTAGACTTCTCTTGCGTTGATTATGAAATGCAAACAACGACAACCAAGGTCTTCAATTGGATGCCTAGATTTGATGGGTATGATATATATGAAGGGGACACACATGATGAGATTTTAGAATTTATGGAAAAGTTTCAATTTGAAGATGAAGACATGTGAATGAGATTTTTTGTTAGGTATCTATATGGAAAGGCATGAATATGGATTGATACCTTTCTAGAACATTCCTTTGATTCTTGGAAATACCTTGTGGCTACATTTGATTAAGAATTTTCATATGGTCTAGACCCTGCTGCTCTTGTCCAAAAACTTGCAAACATCAAACAACAAGAGGGAGAGTCTATTATGGACCTCAACTATAGGTTTGTAGTTTTCCTCTCCAAAATCCCAGGTTCTTTCAAACCTAACACAATTGTCTGCATTGATATGTTATTTGAATCCTATGAGGTTGGTTTGAGTTCATTGCAGATGGATTTGAAGTTAACAAGCATGCAAAAGGCTTATGAATGCTTAGACTATGTTGAAAAAGTGAGGAATGAATAGATTGCAAAATTATTATCCTCAAAAGCAAGTTTTGTTGACAATGAATAATTTTCTATGAGTAGCAACCAAGTGGATACAATATCTCAGGTGACTACAGTGGTGGATCATTATGATTGTGTAGTTAGAAGGGTAGAAAATGAACATAGTACATCATATGACAACAATGTTGATGATGAGGAAAATATATGCACCTACCTTCAATTGGATAGGTCATTATTTGGAGATATTAATGATGAAATGCATGATGAGCTTCAATTTGAGATTGAGGTACGTGACCCTACAATTTATGGTATCTAGGTGGACAATGAGGAAGGTGTGTGCATAAATGAGTAGTTATATGGATCAATTGATAAAAATTATTTTGAGGAGTGTATACATGCATGTGACACAAGAGGTGGGCAAGAAACCAGTTTCTAGTTTGATGTATTACCCTATTTTGTTCCTATTAATGATGATGAAGTTGCTCCTATTATTTTTCATGAGGATAACATAGATGTGCCTACACCTAATGATAACTGATCTGAGACAAATGATAGTGCAAACATGGATTTTTAGTTTGAAGAATTTTCCCTTAATGATTGTGAAGATGGTGATCATGTGGACTCACATGAGAACCTATTTCTTTGGTGCAAAGTTTGGTGTCTTCCCCATGCTAAGTTTTCTTCAAGTGGGCCACAAAGGTATCCTATTGTTGGAATGATTAAGGAAGAAGAAATGTCTAATCAGTCTAATTTCAGTAGTGGTAAGATGTAATAGTTTTCCATAGTGAACATGAAACAAGGGACAATTTGAGGAACTTGGTTCTTCACTTGAAGTGTCTCATGATGTTGATAGTTGTGTTGATGGTTTGAATTAAAATTTGGATCATGTGTATGATTTAGACATTGAATATTGTACTAGCACATGTGAAAGTGATATATGTTGGATTCCTATTGTCCAAGAGATTGATGAGATCACTTGTGGTTATGAAGCTTTCTTTTGTGATGAAGGTTATGTTTCAAATGTTGTGAATAGTAGTGTTGTGCCTAAATTAGACTCCTTTGTTTGGATCTAACATAAAAGTGAAAGTAGTGTTGAGATGTAGTGCTCCATTGAATATGAAGATTAGCATGTTACAACTCAAATTGAAGGTATACCTAAGCTTGAGGCCTTTCAATTTGACGTGTAAGAAGAAGCCCTTATTTATGCAGATTGATATTCTGGCTAGGTATATTTCTCTTTTCTATGTGAATTCAAGGTTTTATCATTTTCCCTTAGTTCACATGAAGAGTTCAGTAGATATAACAATGTTGCATTTGATGATGGATGTTTTCCTTCATCCATGTGTATTGATGCTAACTTGGTTTTTAGTGTTTCACCCATATTGTTGAGAGCATGTATGATGTGGTATGGAGTAGGTCATGCACCTATTATTTGTGGTCTCCCTATAGTAGTGATATCAATGGTGGATCTAGTCTTCATTTCCCAGGCAGTGGTTATAGAATGGTACATGCATGTAGCAGTCATCATGTGTTGCAATTGAGTGGTGAGTGTAGTTTTAGTTGAGGGAAATCAACTAATTCATTTAACTTGTCTTTGATAGAGGCAAGAAGTGTGAAGTAATTTATCCACAAACATGGGCCATGGATTTCCTTTGTAGGTTCTGACTCACAAGTGTGTTAAAATTTTATTTACAACAATCCTTTCATTATGTCTTTGTGCTTTCATGTCATTGGTTGTAAGTGTTATCTTGTATATATTCTCATTTTTGTTATTTTGCCTTATACATATGTCAATGTGATTGTCCTGGTCCCTCCTTATTATTTTGTCCCCTTTATGTGGTCTTCTCCCAAAGAATTATTCTAGATCTCACTATTCTTGCAAGAGGCACACATGAAAAACTAGTGCCAATGTTGGAGTTTGTATCCACAATACTTGAAACTTGAAAAAATCCTAAGTCTTGTGCCTAATTTGTTGCCTTGGACGTATGTTTACCCATCATTGATATTTAATTTGAGAGATCTTAAATTTGTTTGTCTTTGTTAAAATTTTATAATGAAATGGTCTTTCACCTTCCCCATTCCTTTGTCATGTGCTAATGTTCCATAAAAGTCCAAAATATTCTAAGTGTAGGAGTTTCTTTGTCATTTCCTGTTGATTTTGTCATCTTGCAGGTTTACACTCTCCTATAGGATGCATAGTTTAAACCAGATATTGCATGTCTAGTTCCCATTTATTTTCCCACATCCACTTCCATCCCTACAAACTCTTTTTCCTTTCATTTTCCTCCACTTCCTGTCACTTGCTCCTTTTGTGGAATATCATCATGATCTTGGACATGCTCTACTTGCCACATCCTCTTCTTTAATCCTTCTATGTGCTTAATTTCAACATAACTCATAGTTCCATTTGCATTTCCATCTTCATGGAAATATCATCACCTACTAGATCAGTCTTTTCTTCATTCAATCTAGTATCCCACTCCAAATTTGCATCTAGCTCCTTCTTCCTATTCTATGGATTTCCCATCCAATCCTTCACTTGCTTTACATTTTCCTTCACCTTCATCTTTTGTGAAATCCCAACTCTATCTTATAGATACCTCTTTTCTTACAAGGCCTTTCTCATTTCCTTTCCTTCTAGTTTGTAGGATCTTGATGCACTCATATAATTCTTCATTTTCTTGCAACATCCTATTCTAGGTTCTTTCCTCACAAAATTCCTTTTCCTTACATTTCTCTTAGTTGATCACTTACTTCCATGTGGCACATGTCCATTACATCATGTATGCCCTTCACATTATAGTTTCTTTGGTGGGCCTATGTTTAGAATTGTGATGTGCAATATGCTACCATGTGTCCCTTTTGACCTCATGTTCTAGCAAATTCCCTCACCTTCATTTCTTTCCTTTCACCTCTTTTCAACCAACCGTGTGTTGCCACATGTTATATCATGTTCCCCCCTCCAAACCCATAAAACTTCTTTTTCTAGATTTCCAACATGTTGTAGAATGTTATGACTTTCCCAAATCCTATCTTGTTGCATCTCCCTACATTTAATCCAAATAACTTAAATGATCCATCCTTCCTCTTTGCATTAACTTGATGCCTTCTGGGATGTTTATTCCTATTCCACTTATTTCATCCACTTCCAATATGAAGTTTCACATCTTTCCTTCATAGAATTCCTCTATCCTATAAGCCTTCTCCACCCACATCATGTTCTAATGTGCAATACCCCATCATATTCCCATGGATGGATTAGGGCATGAATTTTCAAATTCTATAAAGGCAAGGTTTCTTTCCATTCAAGTGGTTGGTCATCGAGCCAATCTTTTGGTCTGCAAGTTCCTTGTGTTGATTCTATGGAATCAAGCAAAGTTCATCTAGTTTGTAAGGAATTGGAATGCATCTTTTAGTCTATAGGAAGGATCTTCAACACATATTGTCATGTAATGATATGTCTCCATGGCATTTTGTAATGTTTTAGGAAAATGAATAGTCATAGTTAAGTGTTTTCTCTTGTCAGATTTGTTGGTGTGATTATAATAGAGGCTAGATGTATGTGTGACTATATCTAACATAATAGAAAGCTTTTGTATTGGTATTTCCTTTATTGCATATGGGTTATTGCAATTATTTTATGTATTATTAAGTATGTCCATTATATGAGATGTAATATTTTATTTGTATGTAAATACATATATGGTTTTGTTCATATTTTGCAAATGTATCTCCTTCTTCCTTGCATTTTGTAACTCTATTGCCAATGGAATAGGCACCAATCCATATTGATGAGGGATCAAACACTCTTTATTTTATCAATTATTTATTTATGTCAATTGTAGGATTAGATTAGGGTTTCACATGCTATTCATGGTTTAATATTGCAAACCAGTGAATAATCCTAAGAAACCTTTGAGTGTCTAAATAATTGGATAATTGTGTTTGTGCATGCTTGCACCTTATGAATTGTGTATGTGAAGTTAAGTAGATTCATCTTGTGGGATATCATGTTGTTATCATCTATGGGTGCCTCTACAAGGTGTAGTAATCAACTTAATTAGAGGTTTTATGTGTAGTAGGTTAATTTGTGACCTAGTGACAACTTTTGGGGTCCAACATACATTGGATACCACTGCAGTGGTTCATCTTGTTCACCTTCCATTATGATCAAATATTGTTAAGGTTTACCTCTAGAAATACCCTCCCAAGTCTAGTTGAGCTCAATGTGTAGGAGAGATTATCCACTCTCATGAATTGGCCTTTAACCATCCTCAATCTATTAATGAGCCCTTGTTTTACCTTCTTGATAACACCCCCTAGCCTTGAAAGTGGGAATATACTCTAGGATTGTGGACCTGTAGATTCAGGACCCAATAGGTTCCTCTACAAAGAAACCGTCTAATGACAGTGAAAATGATGCTTTATTTACTTTTACTAACACTATTAGTGATGATGTTTGGCTCATTGATTCAAGTTGTTCCAACCATATGACTCCCACTAAGGAGTTATTTTTGACATATATAGCTTATAATGGAGAGGTTTTCCTTGGTGGCAACAATATTAAGAAGATAGTTGGTAAAGGAAAGGTATGATTGTGTTTCAAATGATAGAAAAGTTAAAACCATTGTTAATGTTTTGCATATTCTAGGACTTGCAAGAATTTTACTTTCAATACCTAAGTTGAAATGTGATATTTGGTAAGTCTGGTTGCAAGTTGGTGAGAGCGAACGTGGTGGTAGCTAGAGGATCTTAGATTGGGACTTTATTTAGGTTTAGTGCCTCCACATTTTGTAACTTTACCAATGTAATTGGAAAAACTAAAAATGCATGTACATTGTGGCACCAATGTTTGGGTCACAAGTGAAAAAGATCTTAGGACCATTATTAATACAAAATTGGTTGATGGTTTTTCTGATTATTCTATTGGTAAAAATGATTTTTTTGAGCATTGTGTGTTTGGAAAATAGAATAGATCAGTGTTTCCTATTGGAATTTATAGGGTGCAGAGATTATTTGGAATCATTCATTTGGATGTGTTTGGTCCAGTGCATGTGGGTTCTATGGGAAAATATTTTTATTATGTTTCATTCATTGATGGTGATTTTAGATACACCTGGATTTTTTTTAGTACTAAACTTGAAGTTTTAACTAAGTTTAAAGATTTAAGGCCTTAATTGAAAAATAAATAGATTATAAAATAAAGATGTTGAGATCTGAGAATGGTCATGAATATTGCTCTAGGTAGTTTGATGAGTTCTGTAAGCATGTAGGTATTGTTTGGAAAAAGAATACACATTACACACCCCAAAAAAATGGGGTTGCAAAAAGAATGAACTAAACCTTAATGCAAAGGTCCAAAAGTATGCTGACTGGTACATAGTTGGATTAGTTCTTTTGGGTAGAGGTTGTAAGTACTACTTGTTATTTGATTAATATAACTCCTTGTTTGACTCTTGTTGACAATATTCCTTACGAAGTGTGGATAGGTAAGAATCCTTCAATTTCACATTTAAGGATATTTATTTGTGGGGATTATGTATATGTGCCTTAGGAAAAGTGATCTAAACTAGATCCAAAATCTCAAAAATGCATGTTCGTAGGTTATGGTGAGAATATTAAAGGTTATAATCTTTGGAATCCTCTAACCCAAAAAATATTTTTTTCTAGAGATGTGATTTTCAAGGAGTTTAGAGCATATTCAAGTCCAGATTAACCAAAGGAAAAAGATGGGACAAAAACAATGCATTTTGAGACTAAGGTTGAGAAGCAGGAAGATGCATATGTGGAAGAATAAATAGATGGATCAGAGGATGGAGAGGAAGAAGAGGGTTCAAATGAGACTTTAGTTGAGGATGTGCAAGATGAGCATATAGAATAATATGAAAAATCCCTTACTCTTACCTTGAGGAGATCCACAAGATAATGAAATCTAGTTAACAAGTATAGCCCACCAAATTGTTGTTCTGTATTTTCTTTATTGAGTATTGGTGATGGACCTAGATCTTTTAGGGAGAATCTCTCTTCAGGAGATAATGAGTCTTGGATGTAGGCCATGCAGGAGGAGATGATGGCCTTGGATAGTTGTTTAACCTAGGATATTGTTAGCTTTGTTGAGGGAAGAAAGCCCATTGGTTGCAAGTGGGTGTATAAAAATAAAATTAGTGTGAATGGTCAGTTACAGTAGTACAAGGCTAGACTAGCAGCCAAGGGATACTCCCAGAGAGAGGGAGTCTATTTCAGTGAAAAATTTTCTCCTTTTTCTAAGTGAACTTCTATTATAAATATTCCTATTATCTATTGCTACTTCTTGTGATTTTGAGATTGAAAAAATAGATGTTAAAACTGCTTTCTTGCATGGGGATCTTGAGGAGGAGATTTATAAGTCACACCCTGATGGTTTTGTTGCGAAGGGGCAGGAACACTTGGTTTGTAAGTTAAAATGATCATTTTATGGTTTGAAAAAATCACCCAAGATGTGGTACCATAAGTTTCATGCTTTTGCACTAAGTATGGATTTTGGTAGGAGTGAAAAGGATTATTGTGTATATGTTACAAATTGTTGATGATCAGATTCTAATCACTATCTTGTATGTGGATGATATGTTGTTTATTGGTAACAAAAAGATAATGATTAGGGAGCTCAAAGAATAGATTTATATCACATTTGATATGAAGGAATTTTGGGCTACAAAATTTATTATTGGGATGGAGATCATAAGGGATTGGGTACATAGAAATCTTTGGTTAAGTTAGAGTATGTTGCTACCATTTTGTAGCAATTTAGTATGCATGATTGTAAACTGGTGAGTATTCCATTTCCTATTGGCACTAAGATTTATTTAGATATGTGTCCAAAATTATATTTTGACTTTTAGGATATGTCTAACATGGCTTATTCTAGTGTTGTTGATAGCCTTATGTATGTAATGGTTTGCACTAGACTAGATATTGCCCAAGCAGTGGGAGTTTTGAGTAGGTTTATGTCAAACCCTAGTAAGAAGCATTGGACTTAAGTTAAGAGAGTTTTCAAATATTTGTGAGGGACTTTTGATTACTATTTATGTTATCATGGTATTGATAGTTTGGATAAGTCAATGGACATTTATGGCTTTGTCGATGCAAATTGGGCAAGAAATTTGGATAGTCAAAGGTCCACTAGTGACAGTGTTTTCTTTGTTTGGGGGTGAAATGAATTGGATGAGTAAGAGGAAGACCATAGTTTCTTTGTGCACCACTAAAGTAGAGTATATGGTTTCCACCCATTCCACTAAGGAGGTGGTTTGGATACAAAGGCTTTGTACAAGTATGGTTTTTGATTGTAGAGTTGTTAGAATTGGTTGTGATAATGAGAGTACTTTTTGTTTGGCCAAGAATTCCATGTATCATGCTCGTACTAAGCATGTGTTGCCCTCTCAGTTGTTGTCCTTGATGACAAATCCACACACTCTCCTAGTCAATGCATTTGGTTGATATTTGTGATGAGCATTGGTTGTCAGTTGGCAGAGGTATCTAGTTTATGAAAGTGGGCTATTGCATAATGTTTCTACAATGATCTTTCCTTGGTAATATAGTTGTGTTGCAATCTTATTACAATTGGCATTATAACATTTTCTATGATAGTGCAAGGTTATGATCTTGTTTTAGTTGAATAAGACACTTGATTATTTTCACTATGATCAAGGTCATCATTGATATGAAGGATTCTTGGATTCTTGTTCCATTTAAACTTCAAAAGCTTGTTTAATTTCAAAGGGATACAAAGTAGAGGTTATACTTGCTACATTTAAAATGTCATCATTGATGTGATTATTGTTCAATGTTAGAAAGGGGCATCATATGGTTATTCTCATTTGATTTATACAAGGTTATTGGTTTGGTTTGAAAATCACTAATAAACAAAGGCATTTCAGTCACTTAAGTGGCAACCTACCTAGTAGGTATAGAGCATGCACAATAGGTGAAAAGTTTATGGTTTTAACTGGCCCATTCTAGGGCAAACTGGGTCTCTTGGTGGACAGAGTATACAATGCACAAAAAGTGTGTTTTCAGCTTCATTTTGCAAGGTCAAACTTAGAGACATTCAACCTAGGGTTTCATTTGCATGTAAAATGTTGCAAGATTTAGTTATTATGAAGGAGGACCTTGGTGATATGACAACGCTCAAGCTGTAGTAGTTTTTAGCATTGACTAAGGTGAGCTAGACAGTTATTTGGAACTAAAAGACACATCAAAAGATTTTCAGTTCTCAGCGCAAGTGACGTCTTCCCTTAATATCTCATGTGTCTTCTTGAGCCAATAAAAATGGTGATTCTTTGTTCTTGGACAGTTTGGTAAACAATCTATGTGTAAAAGGAAAAATGAACTCTATTGTTTCTTTGTTGACTGTGAGGGTTTATACTTCTCCAAGCCATGACAGTTTTGAACTATAACTTGGGTTTTCCCTATAAAGTCTTTGACTTTTAACTATGGTTGTTAGCTCATATTCACTCCATTTATTCTATTATAAAGCAGTTGGGAAACAAAAAATATAGCAACAGTTTTGAAACTCTGTTGTGAACCATGAAGGTGGTTGGGGTTTGTGATCACATACACTTTACTTATCTTTTTTGTTGAAGAACGTTAAACAGTTTATTTTAAGATTTCTTGTAAATAGTGGAAGTTGTTGTTAGGGTTTGCAAACAATTGATAAACTCTTTCTTTGAGTTGGTTAGGGTAACACCCACATGACTCAACACTAAGGTTTTATGCAATGATATTGAAGGTCGTTTGATAATTCTCTATTTAACTTGCATCAGATATGGTTAAGTTTGGTTAACCACAGTTTTAGAAAGGCATTTCTTATTCTCTCTAGTTACATTAAATAGTTTAAAAATTATATGTATCATTTGATTAAAGTTTGAAATATTTTTCAAAGGCATTGTGGAAGGTTTTTACAAACTTAGGCTTTTCATAATGGGTCTATTCGACCATTTGATATTGATAGTTATTGGTTCAGTTGAAAACTACCGGAGACAGTTGGAATGGTTCAGTTACAAGTTTAAGTTGTTTCATGAAAGAAGGAAGGCATTGAGAAAGTATAAAAAGGCATAAGATGTAAAAACCTGATATGGTGTTGATGATATTGTATCTTACACTATCATTGAGACAATAGCAGTGTGTTGTAATGTAAAAAGATTTCTGAGTTGACGTGCACATCTTTGGTTATGTACTCTTGAGTCTCAAATAAATGAGACTGACAAGATCTGGATTGTAGAGAAATAGAGAAACCCTCTGTATTGTATATTTTCATTTGATCTTTGAGAAGTTGTAAGTGATCATGTCAGTGAGACAATATGATCATTGCCAATGAGGCTTATGTTGCTAGTGAGGCTTATGTTTCCAGTGAGGCTTATGTTGCCATTGAGGCTTGTGTTGCCAGTGAGGTAGTGATAAAATTTAGTGAGACATTTTTCTATAGCCAGTGAGGCATGATTTTTGAATAAGCCAGTGAGGCATTTATTGAGTGGTTTTTCTATACCATGAGGGTTTTCCACTCCTAAAATTTGTGTTATGGTCTCATTTGTTGCATGGTTCATTTGTCCTTTATACTTGAATGTTTAGTTCTTTAATGTATAGTTTCTTGCACTGATAAAGGTTAAATCAACAATTGCTTCTATTTTTAAAGTTTGAATTAAAAGTGTTTTGGTTTTCTACAACACTGATTCACCCCCCCTCTCAGTGTTGTCAAGT
Organism: Cunninghamia lanceolata; assembly: GCA_027924645.1. Taxonomy (NCBI): domain Eukaryota; kingdom Viridiplantae; phylum Streptophyta; class Pinopsida; order Cupressales; family Cupressaceae; genus Cunninghamia; species Cunninghamia lanceolata. Next base: position 5,511,185 of record BSBN01000287.1, on the reverse strand, counting down.
ACTCCAACAAGTGGTATCAGAGCATAGGTTCCCTATAGAAGTCTAACTGGCTTGGGTAGGTCCTAATAGTGGAGTACTATGGGAAAGTGTAGAAGAAATAAAGGAAGGAAATTTGTTAAGCAAAAGGTTGTACAGCAAACTCTAGTCAAGCCCAGTGATGAGTTGTTGCCTAAGTCACCTTTGAAAGTTGACACAAATTGTGATAAAGAAAATGACTTTGTTGTTGAGATTGATGATGCAGAAGGAGATTTCTTTGTAGATGAAGATGGATAGGAGTTTGATGAAAATGACTGTGAAGTTGATATTGAAGGAGAATTTTATGTGCTCTAGAAATGAACAAGTATCTTGAAAAAGAGAAACAACAATTAAAAGTTCAACTTCAACAAGAGAAGGATTCCAAGACTAAGGTACTCTCTAATCTTGCAAAAGTTTCTTTAGAACTTCATGAGGAAAGAAACTTGATTGTAGATTTAAGAGGTCAAGTTGAAGATTCTAATAAGCTAACTATTAGCCTAAAGATAGAAATAGAAGAAGCCAAAAGAATAATAGATGTAACAAATTCTGATCTTGAGGTGAAAAGAATTGAATGTCTGAAATTAGAAATAGAAATTGTCAATCTGAGAAAAGATTATGAAGGTCTCAAGGCCATGTCTAAGAGATATCAAGAGTTTGAAGAAAGCACAAGCAAGTTGCATGAAATGTTGGGAAAACAAAAACACTATAAAGACACCACATGCTTAGGATATGAGGAAGGACAGTCTTATAAGGCAAGAAAGACACCTAGGAAAAAGGTAGATTTGAGTGATCATGCTTCTCCTGAAGGTGAAGGAGGAAGGACAATCAAGTCCACAAGATCTCTACCAACCAAGCAAACAATGAAGTACAATTATTCTCAATTTCATGGTTATTGTTATTTCTGTCATGTTTATGGCCATAGAGCTAGAGATTGTAAAGATCATTCAAGAAATCATTATGGATGGAATAAGGATAAAAGTTCTTATAGTTTGTTAAATCAGGACTATAACAATGTTTGTCACATAGAAAGGGATTGTTGGATACATGCAAGGAAAATGAGATGTAATAGAACTCCTTTGAATGGTTGAATGGTTGAATAGAAGAAACAAAATCTTGTGCTTCAGGTGTCATAGGTTTGGACATATTGCTAGATTTTGTAAGAATGATCCAATGAAACTAGTTAATCACCATAAGATGATAGGTGTTAAGATGGTTTGGAGAAGAAAACAAGTGAAAAAAAAAGGTTGAACCTAATCTCGTGCATGCTACACAAGAGACTTCTATGAATGCATAAAAAGTTGCATAAGTTTAGGGGGGAATGTTTATAGTCTTAATATTCAATCCCTTTAAGCAATAGCAATGGCAGTGCATTAATTAGTTTACTGTCTTGTATTATGAATGCATAGTATGGAAGCTTATTCTAAAACAATAACTTTTGGAACAATTGGATGTTAGTGAACAAGTACACTCTGCTTTGTGATAGTGGTATATCAGTTTCTGCATTTTTTTTACAATAAGCAAGAAATGAGGCAATATTAAGAGGATGTAATTTTTGTTACTTTTATAGCTTTGAGGCATGTAAGGGTAGGTCAAGTGGAGTACTGTATATCATCAATAGATAGTGAGAGTGCAAGTTAAAACATCCAGTGCTCTAGGGTTTGTGTAATCAATGACAGCATTTAGGCAGTACAGTGGATAGTTTTAGAGTGATGCCAGTGAATAGTTACTATGCTCTTGATGCATGTGATAATGGAACTATAGTGAACAATTTATCTTTGCAATCCTGTGTATTGACAATCTTAACCACTTTCACAGTGTGGATTTCTTGAGATGTCAGATATCTTGTTTTTATCAGTGGTAGTGAAGGGTGGTATGTGATGTTTGATAGTAGTGCATGCCTTTGTGATTCATGTTTTTGTGTTTCTTCATGCTTCAAGGCCTTCAAGGATGCTACATTTACATTTTTCTAGTTTGAGTGTTTGAAGTGCCTTATCCCTCTAGTAATTTGTCATGATTAGGGCTTTTTGGTCAGATGCTTGTGAAATGATTTCCAAAAAGTGTGAACTCATGTTTGTTACTAGAACATATTAAGATTTTAGTGACCAGAACATGATCATGATGCACTTTATAATGTTGGAAAAGCAGTAATTAGAACATAAAGTTATAAGATGAGGTTTTCTTTTCATTGGTGCATATCATGCTTGCCTTGCAAAATGTCTTCTTACCTTGGTGTTGTAGTCATCTTCATGAGTATACCTTTGTTATTTTTTATTATCATGTTATGCTCTTCAATACAGCTAAAGAGTTACTCTTCATGCTTGAGTTATAATGATGCTCTGTTATCTTTTGTTTTTTATCAAAAATAGTTTAGTGTGGCCTTTGATCCTCTTAATTCATTTCAAAAGATCTTCATATTGGTTTTGGTTCTTCATGTTGCTGATGATGGTACAGATGGTTTATCAAATGATATACAGTGATCTTTATGGTCTAGATATTTGATCTATTGATTAGCTTTAGAAGCTTTGTCACATGCATGATGTTTTGATTATAGATATGCTTGATGTTGCCTTACTGATCAGCAGATGTTCCTAACAGTTGTATAGTAGACAAGTTGGTGTTTGTCATGTTTTGTTATCACAGCTATCCATGTCAAGGTACATAGAAATAAGGTATACTTTTCATAATCTCTTGAGACTAGCCAGTATCTAGATCTTAGCAGAGATATAAGTGTGATAGTCATCTTAATAGTGATACTTGGTGCACTGTTTAATGATCTACGGTGATTCTTGATTCTTGATGGCAGTGATTTGCTATTAGTATATGATGTTTGATGATATACAGGTGACTTTTCTATTGTTCTTGTATAGTGATCCTTGATGTTCCTTGATGTTGTTACATGTTGTTTGTTGATATATAGTTATTCACATGATTGTATTGTGCTTCTTGATGGTATATAGTGATTAAGCAGTTACAGGATGTTATTCAATGACAGTTTGATTCTTGATATACAATCATGCCTTCTATTGCACAGTGACCTTTGATGTCTATTGCATGTGTTCTTTACCAATGTACAATGATCTTTTTTATCTAATCAGATTTCATGTTTCCTTGCTTTGGTTAATTGATGCCTTTCTCAGTTGATGATCTTACAGTGATATTTGATCATGATGTTACAGTCAAAAATTCATGTTTTATAGTTTTTGAACTTCATGTTCAGTGGATAGGGTATGCCATTCAAAAAGACCACAGGAGAAATATTTTACATGTGATAACATGCATTGATCATGGAGTCTATCAGAGTTTTTCACCTCATGTTTCTTGTGTTTTATGTTTCAAGATCCTCTTTATTATACATATGCTATCATGACATGATTTCATGCTTAAAACAGTTTATGATGATGGCTTTAATCAGGTACCTCAAAGGAATTGTGTTAGGTTATGATCATATGGAAGTTGCCAAGAGTTGAGACACTTTTAGGATGTGTTTTACCATCACAAGAACATGCTTGATGATTAAATGAAGGTGCAAAGATGCATGGTTACCTTATGCAGAGTAGAGACATATTACTTAGATGTTTGTTTTTTGAGGATGTCAAAGTTATATACTCTATTAATGTACAGTGATTCTCTGATGCTCTTTGATGCTGATATAGTTGATTCTAGATACCTAGGTGTTGATCTGATCAGGGTTTGCATATAGAGATTAAAAGACACATCATAAGGTGATTAGCACACTGTTCCATACAATGAAGTTGTGTATTGTTGTGGAAAATGGGATATTATATGATGTCTTTGATGGGGAGACAAAAGGTCTAGAGTCATCTCTTTGTCATTGAATGACAAAAAGGGGAAGAAATTTAGTTGGTATAGTGGTATAGTGGTATAATCAGATGATCTCTTGGTGCTTTGATGTTGTTCTCTTGATGTCTGCATTTCTTGAATCTTGATCATTGCTATATATGTATTATGGTGCTTTCAGCTGGTTCTTTATATTGGACTATTTTAGGTGACAGCATTGTTCTGCCCTATACAGCTGATAGTGATCATAACTCTAGTCTATTGTTTGTCATATTTGGATATTCAGTTGTTGTCCTTGCTATGATACATGTTCTTTTATATGGTAATTCTTTAGTGCTGATAGTGTAATTATGTTCTGGATGCTTTATGCTACATTAGACAGTAATGGTATGCTTTAAATTTCTTGATTTTTTTTTCTTATCATTTCTCTCTATAGCATGCTGGCTTATGGTTCCTGATCTTTCTTTGAGGCATAGGCACACTTCTTTATCCCTTTGTCTTTGATGCAAAAATGGGGAGTGAGAGTTGTGTTTTGCCCTCAAGGACAAAGGGGGAGTTTGTTGCCCTCTCAATTGTTGTCCTTGATGACAAATTCACACTCTCCTAGTTAGTGCATTTGGTTGATCTTTATGATGAGCATTGGTTGTCTATTGGCAGAGGTATCTAGTTTATGAAAGTGAACTATTGCATAATGTTTCTACAATAATCTTTCCTTGGTAATATAGTTGTGTTGCAATCTTATTACAATTGGCATTATGACATTTTCTATGATAGTGCAATGTTATAATCTTGTTTCAGTTGAATAAGACACTTGATTATTTTCACTATGATCAAGGTCATCATTGATATGAAGGATTCTTGGATTTTTGTTCCATTTAAACTTCAAAATCTTGTTTAATTTCAAAGGGATACAAAGCAAATGTTATACTTGCTACATTTCAAATGTCATCATTGATGTGATTATTGCTCAATGTTAGAAAGGGGCATCATATGGTTATTCTCATTTGATTTATACAAGGTTATTGGTTTGGTTTGAAAATCAATGATAAACAAAGGCATTTCAGTCACTTAAGTGGCAACCTACCTAGCAGGTATTGGGCATGCTCAATAGGTGAAAATTTTATGGTTTTAACCAGCCCATTCGAGGGCAAACTGGGTCTCTCGGTGGATAGAGTATACAATGCACAAAAAGTTTGTTTTCAGCTTAATTTTGCTAGAGACATAATGTCTCTCAGCCTAGGGTTTCATTTGCATGTAAAATGTTGCAAGATTCAGTTATTATGAAGGAGGATCTTGGTGATATGACAAAGTTTGAGCTGTAGTAGTTTTCAGCATTGACTAAGGTGAGCTAGATAGTTATTTAGAACTAAAAGACACATCAAAATATTTCATTTGTCGATGCAGGTGATGTCTTTCCTTAATCTCTCATGTGGGTTTTTGAGTTAATAAAAATGGTGATTCTCTGTTCTTGAAAAGTTTGGTAAATAGTCTATGTGTAAAAGGAAAAACGAACTCCATTGTTTCTTTGTTGACTGTGAGGGTTTATACTTCTCCAAGCTGTGACAGTTTTGAACTATAACTTGGGTTTTCCCTATAAAGTATTTGACTTTTAACTGTGGTTGTTAGCTCATATTCACTCCATTTATTTTGTTGTAAAGTAGTTGAGAAACAAAAAATATAGCAACAGTTTTGAAACTTTGTTGTGAACCACGAAGGTGATTGGGGTTTGTGACCACATACACTTTACTTATCTTTTTGGTTGAAGAACATTTATGAGTTGAAGAACGTTAAACAATTTATTTTAAGATTTCTTGTAAATAGTGGAAGTTGTGGTTAGGGTTTGCAAACCGTTGATAAACTCTTTCTTTGAGTTGGTTAGGGTAACACCCACATGACTCGACACTAGGGTTTCATGCAATGATCTTGAAGGTCATTTGATAATTCTCTATTTAACTTGCATCATATATGGTTAAGTTTGGTTAACCACAGTTTTGGAAAGGCATTTCCTATTCTCTCTAGTTATATTAATCAGTTTGAAAAATTATATGTATCATTTGATTAAAGTTTGAAATATTTTTCAAGGCATTGTGGAAGATTTTTACAAACTCAGGTTTTTCATAATGGGTCTATTCAACCATTTGATATTGATAGTTATTGGTTCAGTTGAAAACTGCCAGAGATAGTTGGAATGGTTCAGTTACAAGTTTAAATGGTTTCATGAAAGAAGGAAGGCATTGAGAACATATAAAAAGGCATAAGATGTAAACACCTGATATGGTGTTGATGATATTGTATCTTACACTATCATTGAGATAATAGTAGTGTGTTGTAATGTAAAAACATTTTTGAGTTGATGTGCATAGTTTTGGTTATGTATTCTTGAGTCTCAAATAAATGAGACTGTCAAGATCTGGATTGTAGAGAAATAGAGAAACCCTCTGTATTATATATTTTTGTCTAATCTTTGAGAAGTTGTAAGTGATCATGTTAGTGAGACAATATCATCATTGCCAGTGAGGCTTATGTTTCCAGTGAAGCTTGTGTTGCCAGTGAGGCAGTGATAAAAGTTAGTGAGACATTTTTCTATAGCCAGTGAGGCATGATTTTTGAATAATCCAGTGAGGCATTTACTAAGTAGTTTTTATACCCCATGAGGGTTTTCCACTCCTAAAATTTGTGTTATGGTCTCATTTGTTGCATGGTTCATTTGTCCTTTATACTTGAATGTTCAGTTCTTTAATGTACGGTTTCTTACACTGATAAAGGTTAAATCAGCAACTGCTTCTATTTTTAAAGTTTGAATTAAAATTGTTTTGGTTTTCTACAACACTGATTCACCCCCCCCCCCTCTCAGTGTTGTCAAGTACTCCAATAGCATGTTGATGTTTGGTATCATTTTATGTGAGAGATTGTAGAAAATGGTAAGGTCATGTTAGAGAAAGTTGGCAGTCAGAAAAATGTTGTAGATTCACTTATGAAACTAGTGAGCACATCAAAGTTATCTTGGTGTAGAGAGGCCATGGGCCTTACCTCTCCTAGCACCTAATTCAATTTATTTGATTTCTTATTATCCCATTACAATGTGAATATCAAGTAGGAGAATGTTAGGATTTGCTATATTAACTTTGCAATCCTAAGACTATGTATTTTAATTTAATATTTTAAGAGTCATTTATTATTTATGTGATGTTAGGAATCGTGGAAGGGGAACTCTGGATGTCCCAAATGAGGAGGAATAATTTTTTGTAATAAAATATTATTTTCTAGGCAATTGTAATATTATTTGCAAGGTGGCATTGAGTGGAGAAGCTTAAATTGGTCTATGACATTTATGACAATAGGGCTTTTTTTAGCCAATGACAACATCTATGACTAATTATTGACACCCTATAAGAGGATCTTTTAAATAAGGTATATTATGACAATTTATGATAGATTTTTTACAAGGTGGGAGTTACATACCATTCCTATAGATTCCATATGTGTAGGGGTGTGAGAATCTGTGCCTCCACATTTGTGAGCTATTTTTAGGTCTATATAGTCATTTTTAGCACCTAGTTTTGGCCCATGTTATTAGCACTTGATTTACAATACATTTATGGTATCTTGTATTGTATTTGCTTATATATTGAGGCTTTGGGATAGTGGTTTGTATGAGAAGTTGTAGGTACACACATGCTATAGGATTATTGTTGCAAAGAAGAGTGAAGTGTGTTGTATATTTGTAATCTTGTTTGTGAAGATTAATAAATACTTGATGCTCTCTTTTGTTGGTGGAATTTTTCCTGAAAGGGTTTCTCCATGTAAATCCTGTGTCACTATGGTTTTTTGATTTTATCTGTTATTTGCTAATTTATGTATTTACACATAATATTTATGGTAATCTCATAAAAAGGAACAAATTTTAGATTTGCATACATTTTGTAGAAGATTTTTATTGCAGTAGTTTCACCTTGTTTCTCAACAAACAGTTGATGGAATAGTTGTTTCCCTAGCTTAGGAATTAGAGAGACTGGAATTATTTCTATCTTTTTGGAGTGGAGAGTTTAAGATAGGGCTATATTTCACTATTATAAGGGCTGCTCTACAAAATTTTGTGTTGGAGAAGTGCTTGAATAATATGGAAGCTATCAAGAAGGTGGTCAAGGTTGTAATCAAGTCTCAAAGATAGAATAAAGGCGTGTCTCACTTTTTAGCCTATGTGGGCCACACAAATCAATATTTTTATATAAAAATAAATTCTCTCAATTATACCAAGAAAACCATAAAGAATTTAAAGATAATATAAAATAATGACTTGTGATAAATCATATGTAGAATCTATTTCTATTTAAAAAATAAAAATAAAATAATTTATATCATGTTTTAAATATGTGTTAATAAAGTGTTTCTTATGTAGTATTTTTAATGAGTAATATTTTCTTGTAACACATAACTTGAGCTAGAAATAAAATATCTTCTTAATTTTTTAGACATAGATTAGTAACGCTCTAGCCCGCACATATATTTTTGTAATTTTTTGATGTATATTTTATTCATTATTAATTTTTAAATGAGAACAAATACTAGTTTAGACACATATTTTCCCGTTATGCATCACTCTTTTTGTATATACCCAAACTATTATATTTTTGAAAGAAGAATAATAATATGAAGGGAAGTCTTATTTTTTAGAATTTTTTATTGTTTGCTATTTTCCATCTATGTCAAATTGAGGTCTTTGATTTTGTAATGAACTTATTTTGATTAGAAAACAAAATTAAAAATATTAATAAAATAAATATATAAAAATATGTTCTTTGAAAAGATTACTCTAAGGGTTACATTCTTGTAAAATTTCATGTCATAATGATTTTGTTTGATCATGAAAAAGGTGATATTGTTGGAGTACTTGACAACACTGAGAGGGGAGGGCATGAATCACTGTTTTAGAAAACAAAATAAGTTTAAACACCTTTATTTCAAGCTTTCAAAACTGAAGTAGATGCTAATTTAGGTTCTAATAATGCAAGTAACAATGCATTAAAGAAATAAAACAATCAAGTATAATGGACAAATTAATCATGCAACAAATGAGACCATAAGACAAGATTTTAGGAGTGGAAAACCCTCTTGGGGTAGAAAAACCACTCAGTAAAATGCCTTACTGGCTTATTCAAGAATCATGCCTCACTGGCTATAGAAAAATGTCTCACTAGCCTTTTTATCACTGCCTCACTGGCTTGTTTTTATCACTACCTCACTAGCATATCACAATCAAATACAATGAAGAGTATGAAGAAATACAAAGGGTGACTCTATTCCTCTACATTCTAGTCCTTGACTGTCTCATTATTTGAGACTCAAGAATCAACTATACAACAACTCAAGAATATCCTTTCATCAACACACTGATATAATCTTAATGATAGTGAAATGAACACACATCATCAACATCAAATCAAATGTTTACATTTCATGCCTTTTTATACATTTTCACAAAGCCTTCCTTCTTTAATGAAACAGTTTGAATCTGCAACTAAAGACCTTCAACTGTCTCTGACAGTTTTCAACTACAACAATAACTATCAAGAGAGTATGGTCAAATAGACCCATGTAGAAGAATGTAGAACTTTCACAAAGCCTTTTGAAGATATTCAAACTTTAATCAAATGCCTTTCAGAAAAACTGTGGTTACAAAAAAAACTTTAACCACAACAGAATAGTTCATTGTCATTCACATAATTGTTTTTGTTTCTGAATTGCTTTACAACAAAATAAATGAAGTGAATATGAGCTAACAACCACAGTTAAAAAATCAAAGACTTCATAGTGAAAACCCAATTTATAGTTTAGAACTAGCACGGCTTGGGAGAATAAACCCTCACAGTCAACAAAAGAGTTCATATTTCCTTTTACACAAAGACTACTTACCAAACAGAGAATTGCCATTTTTATTGACTCTAAAAACCACATGAGAGAATAAAGAAGGATATCACCTGAGCCACCAACTGAACATTTTTTATGTGCCTTAGAGTTCTGAAAATAACTGTCTAGCTCACCTTAGTCCTAGCTGAAGCTCACTTACACCTCGAGCATTGTCATGTCTTAAAAAAATCCACATCATGATTACACGGGGTCTTCAAACTTTGCATAATGATGAAACCCTAGGTTGAGAGACTTCATGTCTCTAAGTTTGACCTTGCAAAATGAAGATACAAACAAACTTTTTGCCCATTGTACACTCTGTCCACTGAGAGACCCAGTTTGCCCTAGAATGGGTTGGTTAAAACCACAATATTTTCACATGTTGAGCATGTCTGATACCTGCTAGGCAGGTTGCCACTTAAGTGACCAAAAAAAACCTTTTGTTTATTATTGATTTTCAAACCAAAAAAATAACCTTGTACAAATCAAATGAGGATAACCAGATGATGCCCCTTTTTAACATTGAACAATAATCTCAGCAATGATGACATTTGAAAAGAAGCAAGTATAACCTTTGCTTTGTGTCCCTTTGAAATTAAACAAGCTCTTGAAGTGAAATGAAACAGGAACTCTTCATATCAATGATGACCTTGATAACTAATGCCTTTTTTTGCATATAGAACCAAGTGTCCTATTCAACTAAAACAAAATCATAACCTTGCATTATCACATGACACAAAAAATATCATAATGCCAATGCAACACAACTATAGTACCAAGGAAGAAATAAGTGTTGCAAGTATGAGGTGAACCAGTGTTGTCATTGATGTCAACATACTCATATTGCATTGGTAAGAAGGTTTGGATGAGTTGTGTGTTGTTGTTATTAAGGAAATCAGTCCCCATCTAGAACAGTGAAGAACAGTGATGAGAAGAAGACAAATGTACTGTATAGGTTAAGAACCAGAGGATGCGGATTAAAGGGTTTGTAGATATGAGTCTTGAGATGCTTCAGCTAAGATTTCAAAGGTCCGCATGAAGATCTAAAGAAGTTATGGCTGTCTATGTGGAACTGGTTCTGGCAAGTGTTCAGAGGTGACAAAGGATCACAAAAAGGTCCGGTGAGGTCCGGAATTGTATTATCCTAATCTACGGATTGGAAGGAGTGTTTGGGATGTCCTTGTGATGTGTCATCTCGAGCTATGTATGATTTTGAGGTCTGGAAGTACCTTTTGCATTGTGACAGTGGTGACAGACTGTGTTCTTGAAGTACCAGATGATGAAGAGAGAATTCTGGTAAGCTGATGAAGTGCGAATGTTTTTGATGATTCAAGGAAGGTTATGATGATCATTGGATCATATCTAGTTTATGTTGGCAGTTCGCATTGAAGTTAGAGTTAGATTTGATGTTATGGCTACCAATTGTTGGTATTCTTCCTGTAACAGGCCAACCGGATGTTCTACATGCCTTGTGAATGTTATTGTGATGTTTGCCAACTTAAATGATTGTTCCTAAGTTGATGTCTTGTATAAATAAGTGTTTGAGAATTCATTTTGAGGTGTGGATTATGTGGATGAGTGTGGCATAGCGAAGAGAAGTGCGAAAGGCAGAGCAAGGGTTTTTGGGCTTAAATGGAACTGATCCAGACATGGTAGAGATGTCATTCTCCAGTTCAAGATTGTGATTCTTATCACTTTGTAGACAGTGTGTCTCCTTGTAGGCAATGTGCCTCTTTGTGAGCAATGTGCTCGGGCAGTGAGCCCTAATTGGCATGTGCCATTCATTTTTCTTATTCTTCTAACAGAGAATAATCCTTGGGTTAATCACCCCGTGGTTTTTCCCTTAACCAGGTTTTCCACGTCAAAATCTTGGTGTTCAATGTGTTGATGTTTATCTGCTCTTGTGTTTATGCATTATGCTTTCATGGATGGTTAATTGATATGATGTTAACTAACAAAGAAGAATCAAGTGTTTAAAGTAAGAGCAAGTTTTTATACAACTGATTCACCCCCCCTCTCAGTTGTATGCCCTAGATCCAACAATTGGTATCAGAGCCAAGTTCCTCTGAAAGGAGCTTAACCGCTTGAGGAGATCCAGGATGTCGTCATACAAGAAGGATAGTCCGAAGTTCGATGGAACCAACTTCACTCTCTGGAAAGGTCGCATGAAATGTCACTTGGAGTGTATGGGAAAAGCATACTTGGCCATGGTCTCAAAACCATATGTACCTCCACAGGGTGGTCTGACAACTTTGAATGAAATCACAGATGCTGAAAATAATCTGCAGACCAAGGAAGATCTTCTAAGCGCATTGAATGACTCAGATCTCTCAAATGTTATCGACCTACCAACTACATATGAGATCTTGACTAAACTGGAACTTCTGTATGAAGGAGATGAGTTTGTCAAAGGTGCAAGGTTGCAAAGACTGAAAGGGAAATTTGAAAGATTGAAGATGAGAGAAGATGAAAACATCACTACCTTTATGCTAAGAGTGAATGAGCTGGTATGTGGAATTAGAAATGCTGGTGGAACTCTGGATGAAAATGAGATTGTTTGCAAAATTCTCAGATCCCTTCCTGCTGCCTACAAAATCAAGGTTGCTGCCATTGATGAATTTAGAGCCCACACAACTGTCACAAGAGAACAATTGGCTGGCATACTAGTTGCATTTGAAATGACCGAGTTTGGAGATGATCCACCCAAGACTGAATCTGCTTTCAAAGCCAGTGCCTATGTGAAAGACAAACAGAGATTTGATCCAGGAGAAAACTCTTCAAGGAAGATGTCTTGGTATGATCAAGCAAGAAGAGACATGGAAGAAGAGGAAGCAGAAACAGCTCAACTTGAAGCCCTCATTGCAAAGAGACTGCCAAGAGGATCCGGTAAGTATGAAGGAAAACTACCCTTTAAGTGTTTCAACTACAATAAGATTGGTCATTTTGCTTCAAGATGTCCGGAAAGATCTGCAAGGTCTAATACTAACAGACAAAGGTTTCAAAAGAACTACTATTATGTTCATGAAGAAGATGACAATGAAGGAGTAACAGATGATGAATCAGAACTAGGAAGCAAATCTGGAAATGAATGGGTGTTTATTGCCATCAAGGAAGAAGATTCAATATCCTCTGAATCTGTCAATCACAAGGTTGTGGAAAGAGCTTTGGCTGCTCAAGTGGAAGAAAAGGATGATTGGGTTATTGACAGTGGATGCTCTCACCATATGACTGGTGACAAGAATAAGTTCTTAAATTTGGAAAGGTATGAAGGAGGAATGGTAAAGTTTGGTGACAATTCTGCTGGCAGAATCAGAGGTAGGGGAACTATTTCCTTTGATGGAAAGAGCAAAACAAGTAATGTACTATATGTTGAAGGATTGAAGCACAATCTTCTCAGTGTTGGTCAGTTAGTGGACAAAGGCTATGATCTCCAGTTCAAGAATGGAAAATGCAGAATCTTTACAAGCTCCGGAACTGAAATTGCATCCAGTGCTCAAACAAAAGGTAATATCTTTCATCTGGTTGGTTCAAATAAAAGTTGTCTGTTTGTTCAAGTTGATCAGAGTTGGTTATGGCATAGAAGAATGTGTCATGTAAATTTTGATAACATCATCAAGATAAGCAATATTCAGGCTGTAAGAGATCTTCCAAAATTGGTGAAACCTACAAATAGTTTGTGCAAAGAATGTCAGCTAGGTAAACAGAGCAGAGCCTCTTTCAAAAGCAAAGATCAGTCCTCTACCGGATTGTTGGAATTAGTACATACTGATCTCTGTGGTCCGACAAGAATCAAGAGTCTGCAAGGTGATAGATATTTCATGTTGCTAATTGATGACCATTCCCGGATGATGTGGGTTACCTTCCTAAAGGAGAAATCAGAAGCCCTTGAGAAGTTCAAAATCTTCAAAGCTATGGTAGAGAATCAAACTGGATTGAAACTAAAATGTCTAAGGTCTGATAGAGGTGGTGAATTTACATCCGGTGAGTTCATTGATTTTTGTGAGAAGCAAGGTATAAAGAGACAATTGTCTGCTCCTAGGACTCCATAACAGAATGGAGTAGTTGAGAGGAAGAACCAGACCATTCAAGAAGCTACCAGGACAATGATGTTGGAAGCAAATGTTCCTCAGATGTTTTGGAAAGAAGCTATCAGCACTGCAGTCTACACTCTCAATCGAGTTCAAATCAGAAACAATACCGGAAAGTTTGATGCCAGAAGTGATGAAGGAATTTTCTTGGGTTACTCCACTCAAAGCAAAGCATATCGGTGTTACAATAAGAGACTAAGAAAGATGACAGAAAGTACTAATGTGAAAGTTGATGAAGGAATTGAGAAGCCCTCAAGGTTCTATGAATGTGATGAAAATGATCAGAATGATCCTCTGATGCAAGAAGCTCCTTCCTCCTCTGAAATTCAGATCCAGACTGATCCGATAAATCAGGAAGAAGAAGTTTGTCTGAATGAGCCTGATCAAGAATTAGTAGTGCAAGAAACTCCCAAAGTTCTAAGGTATGTAACTCTAAATCACTCTGAAGATCAGATCATAGGTGACAAAAGTAAAGGGGTACAAGAAGAAGAATTGCTCAAGATTCAAATGAATGCTGTCTGATTTCAAAGATTGAACCTAAGACAGTAAATGAAGCTTGCAATGATGAAAACTGGACCAAAGCAATGGAGGAAGAATTGATGCAAATTGAGAAAAATCATACTTGGGATCTTGTTCCCAGACCTAGAGACAGGAATGTGATTGGAACCAAATGGGTTTTCCGAAACAAACTGAATGAAGCTGGTAAAGTAATCAGAAACAAAGCTAGATTGGTCTGCAAAGGCTACTCTCAAATAGAAGGAATTGATTTTGAAGAGACCTTTGCTCCTGTGGCAAGAATTGAAGCAGTCAAATTATTTCTTGCATTTGCTGCCTTCAAAGACTTCAAAGTATATCAGATGGATGTCAAGTCTGCCTTCCTAAATGGTGATCTGGAAGAAGAAGTTTACACTGAACAACCGGATGGATTTCAATTGTCTGATAATGATGATATGGTCTGCAAGTTGAAGAAAGCATTATATGGATTGAAGCAAGCCCCAAGAGCATGGTATGAAAGGTTGGATAAGCATCTTATGCAGATTGGATTCAACAAAGGCACTGCTGACAGTAACTTATATTTCAAAATTGATCATGAAAACATTTTGATTGTTGAAGTGTTTGTGGATGATATCATTTTTGGAGGAAGAGATAGTATGTGCAAAACTTTTGTAAATCAGATGAAAAGTGAGTTTGAAATGTCTATGCTTGGTGAAATGAATTTCTTCTTGGGTCTGCAAATCACTCAAACAAAGAAAGGGATCTTCATTTCTCAGACTAAATATGTGAAAGAATTGTTGAGGAAATTTGGTATGGAAGATTCAAAGCCAATGAACACTCCTATGGCAACCGGATGTAAGTTGAGCAAAGATGATGACTCTCCAAAGGCAAATCAGACAAAGTATAGATCAATGATTGGTGGATTGTTGTATCTCACTTAGACTAGACCAGATATAATGCAGGTTGTTGGTCTTGTGTCAAGATTCCAGGCTGATCCTGGAGAATCTCATGTTATGGCAATCAAAAGAATTTTTAGGTACTTGAAAGGAATAGTTGAGTATGGTCTATGGTACCCTAGAGATCTGGGTTTCTCTCTTCATGCTTACACAGATGCAGATTGGGCAGGAGATGTGGATGACCGGAAGAGCACCAGTGGTGGAGCATTCTTTTTGGGGAAGAGATTGGTTTCTTGGCTAAGCAAGAAATAAGATGCAATATCTCTGTCTACAACTAAAGCAAAATACATTGCAGCAACAGGTAGTTGCACTCAAATCTTATGGATGAAGCAGATGCTAAGAGACATTAAAGTTGAATATGAAGAGCCTATCACAATTTTTTGTGATAATTCAAGTGCAATTAATATTTCTAATAACCCGGTATTGCATTCTAAGACTAAGCACATATCTATCAAGTTTCACTTTTTGAGAGAACAAGTGAACAAGGAAGAAGTCAAATTAGAGTATGTTCCCTCCAAGGATCAGATTGTAGATATCTTTACTAAACCTCTTCCCAAGGACTCTTTTGAATATCTCCGGGAGAAGTTAGGGGTCATGGCCCCTCCGGTGATGAACTAGGATGCACTGATGTGCATCAGTCCGGTGGATATCACAGTCATATCTTGTGATCCGGATTGATGATGGGGAGCTGCTACTAAGGGGGAGCAGCTAGTATGATTCTGATGTATTAGAATTGCAAGTATGAGCCCTTTGCCATTGATGTCAAAGGGGGAGAGAAGACATGTGAAAAACAAGTGGTTGATGATCAAAGGGGAAGCAGTAAAGGAAGAGAAGACATGTGAAAAGTTGTTGTTGATAGGGGGAGCTGTGACAGAAAGGAGAAGTTCTTGTCTTGATGGTTTTTCACATCATATGTTGCCATCAATGACAAAGGGGGAGATTGTTGCAAGTATGAGGTGAACCAGTGTTGTCATTGATGTCAACATACTCATATTGCATTGGTAAGAAGGTTTGGATGAGTTGTGTGCTGTTGTTATTAAGGAAATCAGTCCCCATCCGGAACAGTGAAGAACAGTGATGAGAAGAAGGCAAATGTACTGTATAGGTTAAGAACCAGAGGATGCGGATTAAAGGGTTTGTACATATGAGTCTTGAGATGCTTCAACTAAGATTTCAAAGGTCCGCATGAAGATCTGAGGAAGTTGTGTCTATCTGTGTGGAACCGGTTCCGGCAAGTGTTCAGAGGTGACAAAGGATCACAGAAAGGTCCAGTGAGGTCTGGAATTGTATTATCCTAATCTGCGGATTGGAAGGAGTGTTTGGGATGTCCTTGTGATGTGTCATCTTGAGTTGTGTATGATTTTGAGGTCTGAAAGTACCTTTTGCATTGTGACAGTGGTGACAGACTGTGTTCTTGAAGTACCGGATGATGAAGAGAAGAATTCCGGTAAGCTGATGAAGTGCGGATGTTTTTGATGATTCAGGAAAGGTTATGATGATCATTAGATCATATCTAGTTTGTGTTGGCGGTCCGCATTGAAGTTAGAGTTGGATTTGATGTTATGGCTACCAGTTGTTGGTATTCTTCCTGTAACAGGCTGACCAGATGATCTACACGCCTTGCGAATGTTATTGTGATGTTTGCCAACTTAGATGAATGTTCCTAAGTTGATGTCTTGTATAAATAAGTGTTTGAGAATTCATTTTGAGGTGTGGATTGTGTGGATGAGTGTGGCATAGTGAAGAGAAGTGCGAAAGGCAGAGCAAGGGTTTTTGGGCTTAAATGGAACTGATCCGGACATGGTAGAGATGTCATTCTCCAGTTCAAGATTATGATTCTTATCACTTTGTAGACAGTGTGTCTCCTTGTAGGCAGTGTGCCTCTTTGTGAGCAGTGTGCTCGAGCAGTGAGCCCTAATTGGCATGTGCCATTCATTTTTCTTATTCTTCTAACAGAGAATAATCCTTGGGTTAATCACCCCGTGGTTTTTCCCTTAACCGCGTTTTCCTCTCAAAATCTTGGTGTTCAATGTGTTGATGTTTATCTGCTCTTGTGTTTATGCATTATGCTTTCATGGATGGTTAATTGATATGCTGTTAACTAACAAAGAAGAATCAAGTGTTTAAAGTAAGAGCAAGTTTTTATACAACTGATTCACCCCCCCTCTTAGTTGTATGCCCTAGATCCAACAATAA
Source organism: Cunninghamia lanceolata (assembly GCA_027924645.1). Taxonomy (NCBI): domain Eukaryota; kingdom Viridiplantae; phylum Streptophyta; class Pinopsida; order Cupressales; family Cupressaceae; genus Cunninghamia; species Cunninghamia lanceolata. The sequence continues at coordinate 5,493,730 of BSBN01000287.1, read as the reverse complement.
GATCATTGTAGAAATGAGCCCACTGTAAACTATAATGCCACCATAATACCACTACAGTTTCATATCAACCAAATGCTGTCACAAATACTAATGCCTACCAACAGTCATAGTACCATGAGAGTATGTGAATTTGACATCAAGGACAACAACTTAGAGGGCAACAGATATGAGTTAGTAGTTTTTGTCTAATTAAATCCTTCCATAAGGCTTGGAGGTAATAGGGTACCATATAAAATGTTTAAAGGACACACATATACATATCAATAATATCATCTACAATGAGCTCTTAATCTAACTTTACTTGTGTCTTGAGATTGGGGTATACTATTTTGCATAAATGGTTAAATCAACATGTGACCCACTAGTGGGATGGACCTTTATGCTTCTACCCATTTGCAAATCTACACCTTTGTTAGTGAGGCACTTGGAGGATCCTCGCTCTCCCCTAGTTGTCATTTTCGATTAAGGTGGTCCCTTCAACTATTTTGTGCTTTGATATATTTCTTTTGTTGTTTATGGTTGGTATGATGTTCAACAAGTTGATATCTACCTTTTTCAATAGCCATGGAGTTGATGATCATTTGGCTGATACCTTGGTGTTTTGGGGATTGTTGGTGGTCTGTTTAATTTTGGGTTTGAGGATAACTACTACTTGAATCTTAGAGCTAGTGTCATGATGATCAACATTCACTTTTTGTTGGGAAAATGCTGTTAATATCAAGATTTTTCTATTTAGGGTTGTTTGGCCTTAGTGCCTATTTAGTTTTCTCCAGCCTATGTGACGAGGGTCATTGTAGTCCTAATCATTTAATTTTAATAAATGTTAATCCAAGGTGGTGTCCATGGCTATATGCAAGAGGGAGGATAAATAATTTTCATGATAATCCTTTATACAAATGGAATTGACAACAATGCATGAAACAACTAAGGTTTACCTGCTACAATCAAATTTAATCTAAGAAAGCTTGCAAATGGAATTCTGGAAATATAACTAAGAAGAAGGGAATGGAAAATGTAAACTAGAAAATGAAACTACAACAATTATCCTTCTTCCTTAGGTTGAGCGGGCCCTTACTGCCCTTTAGAATTAGGTGAAACAAACTAAACAGTTGCTGCCAAAATACTGAACTATCTTATTTGATAAAAACAACTCTTACAAATGAAAAATACTTTGTCTTTTCTTCCTTCCTTGATTGATATTTTTACAATGTATTCATAGAATACTTATTCCTAATGTTTTAAATCAACCCATCAAAAATGTGGATCTAAGATCTTGTTTTTGGGGAGAAAACTATAGTTGTTTCCTCCTGTCTCGACCACATTCATGACAATCATTTTCTGTCACAAAATGCTCCTTCATTTTAATTAATTTTCTAAAAACGTTTCTAGGTTTTGTTCCCCTCATTTTTATCTTTCTGAATCATTTTGAAAATCTAAATTTCAGTAATAAACAAAAGAGATATGGTCGTTTTACCAAAACTTCTTTTTTTACTCCTTCTTCCATGTCAATTTTACTTTAGTCAACTTCTGTCATGAACTACTGATTTATTTTTATGATTTGTCTTAGATTCCTTATGGGTTTTGTGCGCCTTATTTTCATATTTCTAGATCATTTTGAAATTCTAAATTTTATTAAGAAATTAGGGAGATATTGCTATTTTACTGAGACTAGTTTTTTGACTTTTTCTTCTTCTCTTCATCCTTCTTTCTAGGAAATCTTCTAACGCTTCAACTTGAAATAAAATGGACTTGTTCCTCAATCTTCTTTGTCAAATAACTGTTGATCTAAATATGAACATGCAAGTCATGCATGCCATTGATTGTGACATTTTAAACAAGGAGTTTATTTGATTTTTAGCTAAAAATCTTTCAAGTCATTCACAAGTCCTCTTTAAAACTGATTTATTTAAGAAGAAATTTATACTTTTTATTTGGCTAATAATGAGATAATTTATGGTCTCATCATCTCCCCCACACTTAAGATATTGCAGGTTCTCCTATACTTCATAGTGAGATTGTGGAGTCAATTTATTCTTTTATTGTAGTTGCTCCAAAGTTGTTATGTTGATCTCCGGAGTTGTTGTCCTGTTGATCTTCGGAGTTGTTGTCCTACCGATCTCTAGAGTTGATACCTTGTTGTGCATCTCTGGAGCTATTGTTCTACTAGTCTTCAGAGTTGTTCTTCTTGTCTCCAAAGCTACTATTCTATTGATCTCTGGAGTTGTTCTTTTATTACATAAACCAAGCATTATCCTACGTTTTGCTTTCAATAAAGTTTAAAGCCATAAATTACATACTATCAACTTTAAGGCTAAGGAATGAAGAGGGTGGAAAGGGTGTTAATTTTAGGTTTACATGGGAAAAATAATGGCATCATAATCCTCCCCACACTTAAGTTCTTGCAAGACCTTTTACAAGCTACTTTCTTTTTCCTCCATCTAAAATTTCTACATAGAACTAAGAACTTCAAACAATTATATATCCTTAACCATTGTTGTTGTGTAAAAAAGGAGAGAGGTTTTTCATCATATGGCTAAGAAGAACAAAAACCTCTTTCAAAATTTGATTTGAAGCATTTTGAAATTTTGGTCATTTTTTTAGGCTTCATGCTTCTAAAAATTTCAAATGAGGATATCTTTTTAATGGTTGTTGTTGTGTAAAAATGGAGAGAGGTTTTTCATCATATGGCTAAGAAGAACAAAAACCTCTTTCAAAATTTGATTTGAAGCATTTTGAAATTTTGGTCATTTTTTTAGGCTTCATGCTTCTAAAAATTTCAAATGAGGATATCTTTTTAATGGTTGTTGTTGTGTAAAAATGGAGAGATGTTTTTCATCATATGGGTAAGAAGAACAAACACCTCTTTTAGAATTTAATTTGGAGCATTTTGAAATTTTCATATGTTGCTGAAAATTTCAAATAAGGATTTTTTTAATGCTTGTTGTTGTGTAAAAATGGAGAGAGGTTTTTCATTATAAGGCTAAGAAAAATAAAAACCTCTCTCAATTTCTCATTTTAATTTCTATAGATTTATCTAGAGCAAATTCAGTGTTTCTTCCCATACAAAAAAATATTTTTGGCCACTTCTTAGTGTAAATGATTGGAAGATGCAGATAGGTGTCTATTTTAGGGATTTAGGTTAAAAGTGATTTTTTGTAACTTAACATTTATAACTGAATTAAAAATAGAAGAATAGGATAAATACCTCAGGTTGCTTCCTTGTGGCATTGTTTCCATGTTATTGAAATTCTACTGCTGGAACTAGAGCCCAAATTTGCAACAACCAATCATCCAAGATGCCTTCAAATGCCAAAATATCTGCAAGAGTTCTTGGAGAAGCAACTTGTATAGAAATGTGCATGTTTATAGCTTTAGAAAAGAGGAAATATCATGTGCACAACACTTATTTGCAAAAAGAAACCTACCCTAACCTACTCTACTTAGTGATGTAGAGATAGGTTACACAAAACCATTAATTAGTTGTGGAAAATAACTTCTTTTTCTCAAAATATGGATCCATGCATTCAAATTTTTGAAAGAAAAGTAAAACCATGAGAAGAAGATGACTAAAAATTTAAACTTTGATGCTTCACCTTCCTTTGAAATAACAGCCTTCTCCATAATTGTTTATTCTAGTACATGCATGGATTGATTAGAGAGATCTTGCAACCCTTCCTTACGTTCTAGTACATGCATGATTAGAGGTAGTTCCTTGTTGTTAATGAGCTGATTGGTGAAATATTTAAACCCTTCCTCACATTTTGGTGCATTAATGATTAGAGGCAACTCATTGTTGTTCTTCAAATATCTGATTTCGCAGTCCTCCTTGGACTTTGAAGGCATCCAAATAATACTCTATCATACAAGCTCCTCTAGTGGAGACAAGATTTCTATATTGTACTCATTCTTCAATAAGTTTTTCCTTGTTGGGACTTGGATTCATTGTTCTCTAGTTGAAGAGGTTGCATAAGAGCTAACAATATAGAACAACAAGGTCTTTCACCTTCTTTGCATGCAAGAACCTTATCGTTTAGATCTATTGTTTGGGGGGTTTTGGCAAACAAATCTCTCTTGAGAAACTTCTCTGATTTATCTATGCTAAAACTAGAACTTCAAAACAATAAACCTAAAAAGAATGTCAAACTAATTTTTCCTTTTTGACCTACTGTTACTAGATCAACAACTCCCTAATGACACCTATCCCCAGCAATGACACCAAAAATGATGAGGGTCGTTGTAGTCCTCATCATTTAATTTTAATAAATGTCAATCCAAGGTAGTTTACATGGCTATATGCAAGAGGGAGGATAGATAATTTGCATGACAATCCTTTCTACAAATGGAATTGACAACAATGCATGAAACAAACTAAGGTTTAACTGTTGCAATCAAATTTAATCTAAGAAAGCTTGCAAATGGAAGTTTTGGAAATATAGCTAAGAACAAGGGAATGGAAAAAATCTATTGGAAAGCAAACTATAAAATGAAACTAAAACAATTAACCTTCTTCCTCAGGTTGAGGAGGCCCTTAGTCCCCTTTGGAATTAGGTGAAACAAACTAAACAACTGCTACCAAAATGTTGAAATTTAGTATTTGATAAAAATAACTCTTACAAATGAAAAATACTCTATCTCTTTTCTTCCTTCCCTGATTGCTTTTTTATAATGTATTCATAGAATACTTATTCCTAATGTGCTAAATCAATCCACCAAAAATGTGGATCTGAGATCCTATTTTTGGGGAGAAAACTATAGTTGTTTCCTCTAGTCTCAGCCACATTTATGATAGTCATTGTCTTTCACGAACTACTCCTTCATTTTGATGCATTTCCTTGAAAGGTTTATGGGTTTTGTTCCCTTCATTTTTACCTTTCCAAATCATTTTGAAAATCTAAAATTCATTAAGAAACTGGAGAAATATGGCCATTTTATCAAAACTTCTTTTTTTACTCCTTCCACACTAGTTTTACTTTAGTCAACTTCTGTCACAAACTAATGATTTATTTTTATGCTTTTTCTCAAACTCCTTCTGGGTTTTGTGCACCTTATTTTCAGATTTCTATATCATTTTGAAATTATAAATTTCATTATGAAATGAGGGAGATATCGATTGTTTTAATAAGACTGGGTTTTTGACTTTTTCCTCCTCTTCGTCCTTCTTTCTAGGAAATCTTCCAGCACTGCAACTTGACATAAAATGGACTTGTTCTTCAATCTTATTTTTCAAATAACTACTGATCTAAATATGAAAATGCAAGTCATGCATGTTATTGATTGTGTCATTTTAAACAAGGAGTTTATTTGATTTTTAGCTAAAAACCTTTCAAGCCATTCACAAGTCCTCTTTAAAACTAATTTATTTAAGAAAAAATATATACTTTTATTTGGATAATAATGAGAAGATTTATGGTCTCAACACTATGTGTCAGTTATTGGTATGCTCTGTAGAATATTAGTTTAGTAATGTAATGACTACAAGCCTGAAATATTTTTACCTTTCATTTAGAGGTTGGACTCTATTTTTTGTTTTTTATCATATAAACAAGAGTGGACCCTTCCCAAACTTAATTGATAAAAAGAAAATCCCAAACCTATATAAACCATAGATATTGAATGTTTCTTAATTTTCTTTTTACAGTCCTTTATTTTTTCTTAATCATCAAGTACATATCCAATGCTTCTATATCCTTTATTTCCTTATATCTCAATGAGCTCAAGCACATCATTTTCATTCACTTCAATTCCTCTATCTTTATTTTAAAAAATATACAGGACCATATAATTTATCTAGTGTTATACATCAAGCAGATGAATTGGTAGTAAACTCTAAATCACTAGCACACATACAAGTGGATTTTGCATTCTTATTTTGCTTCTTTTTGGGTGGATAACCATATGTATGTGGATCCATATAAAGTGGAGTAATAATAAAATCTTTAGGATCAAATTAATATTCTTAAACACAAGAAGATATAAAATCTAATGTACCATAATCATCACCAAATATAACATTATCATTCTATGGGAAATCTTCCTCTTTCTATTTCTTTTTTTATTAGTGTAGGCATCTCTTTTATTGATTGATTATGTGTAATAAGAATCTTAGGATCCTCAACGTTCTAACAATGACTAAATAGATGATCATCTTGAAATATTCTATATATCTAATTGTTATGCCAAAACTGAATTGTAGAGGGAATTTCTATCATAGCATGCATCCATGGATGGCCCAATAACATATTATATGCTAATCACCCATGAATCACATGGAATGTTGATTTAGTGGTAAGTGATCCAACTACAATATAAATCACAATAATAACCATATACTTTTTAACAATATTGCCAAATCCTTTGATAGTAACTTTTAATTTTTCCAATTGACATATCCACTTGAAATGTTTTCAAACAATCCTTGCTACATATTCAACTAGCTCCATTATCAACCAAGGCATATTTGACATTCAAATCTTAATATTTTACTGCAATATGTAAAGGTTAATGCTCATTAATAAATGTAGGGCTCAATAATTCATAAGGCCCGAATGAAATCTCATGAATTTTCTTATGACCAATAGATCCTATCATGGAAGTAAATTCCTATGGTGAAATAATGGAATTCACTTGAATTTTCTCTAAATAATTTGTTACAATATTCACATATGAAGGTGATGTATGCAATAAGTCCCAAAGGGATATCTTTGCATTTGTATTCTAAAGTTGGTCAATAATACCATACTATTTATGTGTCTTGATTGTTAATGTAGGTGTAGGAGGAAGATTAAGATTAACAGGTTGTAAAACTAGTTGATTAAATAGAGTTTTATGTTTGCTAGCAATTCATTAATAAGTATGACCCATTATATGATAACTCTATTAGATAGGTTCATCAAGTGAAGAGGATGGACAAGGATTGAAATATGGAGCATGAGAAGGCATAGATAAGTCCAATAGTTCCATCATCACATGACACCTTTTTCATAAAGAAACATTAGTAGATCATACTTCATTTATATATAATAATGCCAAGAGAAAGGTCCTATTGGGGAAACCAATTAAAGTATCATATCATTTGGTTCTGTTTAATTTATATGTCTATATTTATGATTTACACATGCTATTTAATGTTCTTCTATGATTTTCACTTACGGGGAAAGGTTCTTGTTCACTTTTTTCATGTTACATGCATTCATGATTGTTCTAATTAGGGGGTAAAAAGTAGGGGAATCTTCAATATTCATCTTTCATTCACATAAAGGTAATTATATTTGTAGACACTTAAAATTATCCATGTCTTGCAACATCACCTTGTCTATACATTACTAGAGACATCATGCGATATTTTGTCCTAATCCCATTCCTAATCCCATTTATCCCACCAGCAAATTAATTAAATAAATCCTATTTATTTAATTAATTTCCCTTCTCCCATTTTGCAACTAATTCAAATAAAATATTTGAATTTATCCTCACCTTTCACCACAATCCAACACATGTCACATACTAAATTTTTTATTTAATGCATTCACATGTCCAACTAATTTAAATAATTTTATTATTTAAATTAGGTTTACCCTACACTTGTCACATGACTACAACTCCTTGTGGAGTGGGAAACCCTATTCAATCTCAACCATCCACATCGCTCAAATCAACTTTCAATCTTAGACATCAATTCAAATCACTCACTTCCTATAAATCAACCCTCACCCAAGCCATTGGGGGGATCCATTTTGTAGTAGCCTCATGCTGTTGAATTTCCTCTAGGATCTCCATTCTCATTCATCTTCTTCTTAGTGTTATGCTACTGAAATAGTGAGCGATCAACATTCATCCTTTGATATCTTGCATTCCTATGCAAGATTGAGAAGAGCAATGGAGGAGAGCCAAGCTTAGCATAGAGATTTGGTTTTGGTTTGCTTTGTCATTTAGGTTTCTATGTTATCTTGTACTCCATTTGTTGTTAGTGTTTTATGCTTCATGTTTATGATCTAGCTCTCATTTTCCCCTAATACATTTGGTGAACCCAACGTGAATCTAATGTTTTTTGTCAATTTCTAAAATTCAAATTTTGCAGGTGATCTCCTGGCCTGAAACAGACCTCGCTAATGAGTTTGGGAGGTCTCGTGGGAGAAAAATGACATAAAACATCTTATACTTTGCTTGTACAAAAAATTTTGGAAATTTTTTGAAAAAAAATTAGTTTGGGGATCTGTACTGTACGGATCCTCTATGGAGTTATGCATAGACTCTCGAGTTTTCGTGGATAACATTTTTGTGATTGAAGGTACTGTTTCATGTTGTAGAGGGGATCTTTCAAACATGTCATGTTGTACGCTTGGTCGCTAGTAGCAAGTCCAAACCCTAACCTACCCGCCTACTAAAAACCCTAACCTACCTGCTTGCTAAAACCCTAGCGGCTACTCGTTCTAATCTTTCTCTGTCATCACTGCCACTTACTATAGGTCAAAGCCCTTACCTTTGTCATTGGTTCTAAATCCCAGACTCCACTTTGAAACCTTAGACTACTCTTGATGGCTTTGACCTTCCCGTCGCAACCTCCTTAACACTCTCGTCGACATCTGCCTTAAGCCCTAACATCTGCCCTAACTGTCGCTTCATCTTCCACCCGTTCAAACCTCCTTGTCACCATTTCTAGACTGTCAACCACCCTTGGTCGACAGTCTTAGTTGACATTATACCAAGACCACTGCATGTAACCTCATCCCAAACTATAGTATGTAGTTAAATAGTCTGCCCCTTTTTCTTTATTGTTTATTTTTTCTTTTGCCTCGATTTTGCCCTTGGTCACATGGAGGACCAAGGGCTCCAATCACTCTAAACCATCCAGCTAACTACTACCTTCAAACCATTACATGTGAGCACGTGTAACCGCTAGCCATTATAGTTGGTCATCAGACTATCCTATTGCCTCCTCAAGCCCTAATTGGGCTTTTTTTTCTTTTCTTCATAACTTGGTCATATGGAGGCAAAATTTCACGAAGATTGCAGCATTGCGGAGCTGATTCATGCAGCTTCGCTGTGGTGAAGGAATTTTCAAGTGGCTGTACTATTTTCATCATTTTTTCAATCAAAATAAATCTTGCATACAAACTTCAAATGCACATAACTCTTGCAAATTTGATTCGATTTTCACGATTTTTTTTTAAAATTGCATAAAATCTCATAAATTTTCTAGTTATGTTGTTCATTCTAATGTAACTAATTTTTTATCAAATTTTTGTCAGATTCCTTATTTTCAACATAACAAATTTTCTTTGCAAGTTTCTTGTCTTCTTGTTTTGGTGGCTTTCAGGTGATCTTAAGGGGCTGTAACAACATTCTACATTAGTCACAGAAGTAGATGTGGAAGCAAAAATTTTAGGTGCACCCATTTCATCTTTCATCTCTCATTTCATCAAATCAATCTTGCTTGTCTCACACTTCAATTTGGGCATTAAAACGAATCAATCTTGTTTGCTATCACATTTGGATTTGGGCTCTAAAATGAATCATTGCTTGCAAACACACATTTGAATTAGGCTTAAAATGAACTAGTATCTTCCTTCACACATTTTGGCTATGGATTAAAATGAATGAGTGCTTTCATTGCTTCGTGAAATTGACTGTGGTTAAATGTGTGTATGCTCTTCTCATGCACTTCATGTGATCTTGAAAATCAAAAGCACCTTTCATCCATTCAATTTCACACCACATATTTCATTTCTAAGGGGAATTATGTTGTTATATGGAGCCTAATCAAACTCAGAGGTTAAATTTTCCCCACTTTTATCAGTGCGGTTTCCCCCCAAATTATTTAATGGGGGATTGGGTGCAACGCCTCCAAGACAAGGTCAAGGGGTAGTGCCCCTGGCATGCTTCCTATCGCAATACAGGGTGGGGTTGAGGGGCAACGCCCTCGAAACCTCAAATGACTTTTATTATTTTATAAAGGCATCGGGAGTTAATTTTTCCTATTGGCCGACATAAAAAACCCTATTTTGTAACCGACATAAATCTTGATAAAAGAGGCTAAGGGTTAGGGTTTCCATTGATATTGTATTGTAGCATTTGCAGCGGTATTGAGTTGCAAGGATTGCTTGTTGTAATCAGTTTGATTTGCTGGATAATAATATTGGACTCTCTATTGGTGGATATAGCCCGAGTTTGGGTGAACCACGTTAAAACTTGTCTCTTGTTGTTATTATTTCTATGTATTTTCATTCCTCTATTTAATCTTTATTTGCATTTAATTGACATCTTATGCATGCAAGTCCTAACAAATTAGCATTTGCTAGTGTGAACCTAGTGTGCATGTGTATGCTCTCTCCTCGCACTGCAAGGTGATCTTGGAGATCAAAAGCACACACTATATTTGCTTTTGTCACCCTTCATAGGAGGCATGCTTGGAGACACACTGATCAAAGGGATGACCTCAACTCCAGTAATTCGACAGAGTCTAAATAGCAAGGTGTGAATCGAAAGACACCCTCTTGGAAGCTGAAATCTTCACTCAGGCTAAGCCACCAAGAACTTTATACCTTGAGGAAGTGAAGGTGAAGGGTGGGTTACCCCTTTCTCCCAGTTGTTTGGCATTATTTAGCTTTCATTTCACATAATTAGGCCCCCCGTACCTTGAGTATATTGGGGACATCCTTAGTCAAACTTGTGCATCCTAGTGTAAAACCTATTTGGCCACACCCACTTGACTAATCTTAGGCTTGTTGATGTGTCTTCAAGTGCTTGCTTAATCATCACATTCAAATTTCAAAGTCAAACTTGCTTATGTGTATTGCGTGTTTGATTCATACATGTACATGTGAAATCATTTGTTTGAAAATTGCCACATCAAGCTATCAACACAAACACATGAACAAATCATCTTAAACATTCTTGCCAACATGTTCATTCTAAGCCATGTCATCCTAATCAAAACCCTAATCATCCTTTGCATTTAATCTTAATCAAAACCCTAATCATCCTTATCACCATCCTAATCACCATCCCTAATCATATCCTATATACCCTAATCATTCCACATCATCATCCTAGTCCTAGTCAATCACTAGTCAAAATGGTCTTGGTCCTTAGCAAGCCTACGCCCAATCCAAGACCCAAACTCATACTTCGAGGAGGTAATCCCTCTAATCCTAATGATGAGACAAAATCAAATTCTAAGCTTATTCTTCAAGGAGGCCCTCCCTCTAAACCTAATGATGAGACAAATCCTAGACCCAAGTTCATACTTTGAGGTGGCCATCCCTCTAATTCTAGTAATGAAACAAATCCTAGACCCAAACTCATACTTCGATGGGGTCCTCCTTCAAATTATAGTGATGATCTAAGTCTTATGAACAAATCCTATGTGTCACCTCCATAGTCATCCCCCTCCACTTCATACCAACCTAGTACATCCATATGTCAAGTTCATGCTACATCAACCTATCCCACTTCTTTCCATGTCAACCAACATTCATATCAACTCACTTCGCAACAAGCACATGTGAGCCTAAACTACTGATGAAGGGGGGTAAATCATAAAACACACAATAACAAAAATTGCACACAGAAAATAGAATGATATTTTATTAATATGGGCAAAACATTACATTACAGAAGCTCAAATACAATCAAAGGATGAATCCCCTACAAGTTGTAACACATTACAGTTCCCTCTCTCAAGACTCTAGAATCTTTAGCCTTCTGTAACCCCAAATCAACTAGGGTTTCTATTTTCCTGCCCTTTTCTTGACTCTACACCTTCCCCCTTAATTCTCCTACCCAAGGGTTCCCAAAAATGGTCATATATAGCCCTTTTTGGTGGCCACCGGCTTAATTTCAAAATTTGCATCTCCCTCCAAAAACAGGTCAACTTCGTGGGGCCATAACTTTCGATCCGACCGTTGGATTTTCAATTATAATACCTTTCTGGAAAGCTCTCAAAAAGACGATGGTGCACAAGCAATTCTAAAAGCTAGAATACTTGGGTTTCCTGCCAAATTTCAGGCCCATCCGGAGCCTCTAAGTGCCTCAAATTTGACTTTGAATATTTCAATAGGATTTTTGGAATTTGAAATTTTAATATCTCATAAATGACAAATGATATTGAAGTGATTTCTTCACCATTAGCTTCAATTCACCGTTCTAGAGGTCTGTGTAAGATTTTGTATCCAACCGTGCACAAATGCAAACTTACTAAAAATAGTAACCTTGCCAAATTTAACCCTTATTGAAAAGAAACAACATTTTTTTTTTGGTTGATGCAAGATTGCTCTTACACCCTGGATGCTCCTGCATCAGACACCCAGGGTAATTTGAAAAGTGACCCTATCACTTCTCATGAGTTAGAGAGAAACCAAAACGGTTAACCTCAGTCTCAGATAACCATGATGAATCTTCAACAGGCCTTCCTTTCCATTTCACCAAGTATTCTGTATATTGCCTATTTCTTGTACTCTTACTCACATGGCTATCTAGAATGCCCTCTATCTCCTCCTTCTCTAAAGTAGATGCTGGAATGTCCCACTGTGTTCCTTTATCAAGTCCATCATCATGATACTCCGTCAAATCTGAAATGTTGAACACCGGTGAAATATTGATGTCATCAAGCAACTCTACCTCAAATGCATTTCCTAAATCATGCTTCTTCAGGATTCTACACGATCCAAATTTCTTCATTTTCAACTTATTGTATGTTCCAATTGGGAACCTTTCTTCTCTCAAGTGAACCATGACTTCATCTCCTACCTAGAACTCCTTATATCTCCTCTTCTTATCTGCCTTAGCCTTGTATTGAATATTCATCTTATTAATGTGCTTTCTCACTTCTTCATGCAAATTCTTCAGGTGTTCTGCAAAGTCTTCGGCCTCAGCACTTGTCTTTTCTCCTTTGTCTAGCTTCCTTAACTTTGAAGCATTTCTTGGACTATTGCCATATACAATCTGGAATGGTGATTTTCTAGTACTCCTATTGACAGAATTTTTGTAAGTGAATTTCACCTATGGCAAAATCAAATCCCATCCCTTGGGCTTATCTCCTACTAAGCATCGTAGCAGGTTACCCAAACTCTTATTCACCACTTTTGCCTGTCCATCAGTCTGTGGATGGTGTGCAGAACTAAACTTCAAATCTGTTTTCAACTTCTTCCACAATGTCCTCCAAAAATAACAATAAACTTGGTATCTCGATTTGAAACTATGCTCTTAGGTAGACCATGTAGTCTCACCATTTCCCTAAAAAATAACTCTACAATATGAACATCATCATTAGTCTTCTTACAAGGAATAAAATGGGCCATCTTTGAGAATCTGTCCACCACCACAAAAATGAAATCATGTCCTCTTTGTGTCCTTGGTAAACCAAGAACAAAATCCATACTAATATCATCCCATGGCTTCTCTGGTATAGGTAATGGCTGATATAGCCCTGTATTCTGACTTGTTCCTTTTGCCATCTAACACACTCTGCACAAATTTCCTCATATCTTGCTGCAATTGTGGCCAGTAATAATGTTCACCAACAATAGCAATGGTCTTATCTCGACCAAAGTGTCCAGCTAATCCTCCACTATGCTTCTCCTTAATTAGGTTCTCTCTCATGGAACTCCTTGGAATGCACAACTGGCTTCCTCTCAACAACATGCCATCTTGGATTATGAAATCCAACCATTTTGTCCTATCCAAAGTAACAAGTTCCAGACAAGCTTTCCAGGCCTCTACAAAATCTAGATCTTCAGGATACAAACTTTTGAGCTCATCAAACCCAACAACCTCTATTGTCATTTCTGTCAACAAATTTTGCCTTCTGCTCAAGGCATCTGCAACTCTGTCGGACTTCCCACTCCTATGCTTCAAAACAAAAGTATAACTCTACAAAAACTCAACCCACTTTAAGTGCCTTTGATTTAACTTTCCTTGACTATTAAGATACTACAAAGCCTGATGATCAATATATAAAACAAACTCTTTTGGCAACAAATAATATCTCCATTTCTTCAAAGCCTAAACTATTGCATAAAACTCCTGATCATAAACAGAATACTTTTTCTTGGCATCATTCAGCTTCTCACTAAAATAGGCAATGGGCTTACCTTCTTGACTCAAAACAGCTCCTATACCACTACCACTAGCATCACAATCTACCTAAAATACCCTATTAAAATCTAGAAGTACCAAAACAGGTTGTTCTACGACTTTCTGCTTCAATGTATCAAATCTCGTCTGCTCCTTTAGTCCATCTAAACTCTTTTTGATCCCCTCTCATTGTCTCAGTTAGGGGTGCACAAATGCTACTGAAATTCCTGATAAATTTTCTGTAAAAACTTGCCAAACCATGAAAAGATCTTACCTCGAAAGAACTCCCTGGCGTAGGCCATTCAATGATAGCCCTCACCTTCTCTGGGTCCATCTTAAGACCTTCCTCTGAGACAACAAATCCCAGGCATACCAACTCCTCTGCAAAACTACATTTCTTGAGATTGATCAACAACTTCTCCTCCCTCAGCTTCTCTAAAACTCTTCTAATATGCATCAAATGCTCATCCCAAGTCTTACTAAAAATCAAAATGTCATTTAAATAAACAATAACAAAACTTCCCAAAAATTCTTTCAGTACCTCGTTCATGAGCCACATGAATGTGCTTGGTGCATTGGTTAGCCCAAATAGCATGACTAACCACTCATACAAACCTTCCTTTGTTTTGAAGGTTGTCTTCCACTCATCTCCTTCTCTGATTCGAATATGGTGATACCCACTCTTTAGATCAATCTTCATGGAGTACTTGGCTCTACTCAAACAATCCATTATGTCATCCATTCTGGGCAATGAAAATCTGTACTTGATTGTGATCTTGTTGATGGCTCGGGAATCTGTACACATCCTCCACTCTCCATCTTTCTTCGGTGCTAGTACTGTAGGTACCACACATGGACTTAGGCTTTCTCTTATCAATCCCTTCCTCAACAACTCCTGAACTTGTTTGTTCAACTCTTCACTCTTTGTTGGAGTCATTCTATGGGCTGCCTTGTTTGGCAAACTAGCTCCTTGTATCAAATCAATTTGATGACTTATCTTCCTTACTGGTGGTAAACCTTCTGGTACATTATCAAAGATAATGTCCTAAAATTCTTCCAACATATCTGAGACTTCTATTGGTACATCTTCACATTTCTCTTGACTAATCTTAGGAATCAATGCAAAGCAATGACACTCATGCTTCATACCCTCCAAAAATTTCCTACCATCTACCAAACAAATTCTAGTAGTACTAAATACCTTTTCTTCCACCTCCTTCAAGGGCTTCAACTTATGACAAACTCCATCCTTTATTAGGGAATATGTGTTTGCATGGCCATCATGGACAGCGCTCCTATCATACTGCCACAGCCTCCCCAATAACATATGACATTCATCCATCGATATGATGTCACACAGCACCTCATCATGGTAGTCACCAATCTTGAACTTCACTAAACACTACTCATTGACCAAAGCTCTATGGTCCTTCTGCAACCATGCAATCTGGTATGGATGTGGATGCTTTCTTCTTGTCAACTTCAACTTGTCAACCATCTCCTCTGAAACAAGATTATCAATGCTTCCACTGTTAATAATAATATCACGGCACTTACCTTCACATTTGAACCTTGTGCGAAATAAACTCTTCCTCTGATTGGGTTCTTTCTCCTCATTCAACAAAGTTCTCACAACTAGGGTTTCTCCCCTTTCAACATCTTCAAAGTGCTCAGATTACGCATCTTCATCGACATGTGCAACTCGTGCATTACCTTCAGGTCTTCTATTTGTCCTTCCTTGATGTTGCGGACACTCGTATGCTTGATGTCCTTCTTCTCCACATTGGAAACAGGTTCCTCTGAAACCTCCTCTCCCAGGTCTGCCTCTTCTTATTCCTCTTTGCTCACCATTGTTCTGGTCACAAGCGTAGTAGGTATTATCTCCTCTCTGATTTCGACTGGTGCCGGCTTCTTCACTTTTCTTGGAATCTTCATTTCAACCCCCATAGGGTCTTCCACCAGTCCTTCCACCTTGACCTCTTCCCCTTTGCTTGTTGTCAAATCTTTTATTTAGCTTCTCTTCCACCTTCAGGGAAAACTGGTATGCATCTTCTATGGTGATCATTCTCACCAAGCTCAGCTCCTCTTGAATACGTGGCCTCAACCCATTAATGTAATGGGTTGCCTTCTCCTTATTAGCCTCTGCATAACCGGTTCTGATAGTAATCTTATAAAACTCTTCTGTATACTCCTTAACAGACTTGTTGCCTTTCTTCAATCCTTGCAGCTTCTTCAACAACTCCATCTCATAATCCATAGGAATGAACTGCTTCTTCAGTTTCTCAACCATCTGATCCCATCTGGTGATCTTTCATTTTCCTCTTTTATTCCTCTCTAACTAGACCTCCTTCCACCAAATACTAGCATGGCCCTTCAATTTTGTTTTTGTAAACTTGACCCAATCTGGGTCTTCCACATCTTCATACTCAAAATATTCCTCCATGTCATTGATCCAATCAATAAGTTGTTCTAGATTCAAATCTCCAGAATATGTAGAAACTTTGATCTTGGGCCTCTTTCCAATCTGAGAAATGGCCCTCAACAACCTAACTTCTGCAGGATCTCCTACGGCTTTTTGTTCTTCCTCAAATCACTCCTCTTCTGCTTCATCCTCACTTTCTTCTCTTGTTCTTGGCTCAAACCCTCTTCGCAGCTCCTCTTGCAATGCATCGATTTGTCTTTGCAGGGCTCTAAAACCCTCTTCTGTCAAAGCATTCCTCCCAATACGATTTCTTCGTGGAGGCATCTTGATCTCCGTAGCAAACCCACAACCTCAGGTCCTGGTACAAACTGCCTCACGGTCGGCGATTTGTCTACACACTCAGGAACCTTTGGTCTGGTACCACTTGATGAAGGGGGTTAAATCATAAAAAACACAATAATAGAAATTGCACATAGAAAATAGAATGATATTTTATTAATATGGGCAAAACATTACATTACAGAAGCTCAAATACAATCAGAGGATGAATCCCCTACAAGCTGCAACACATTACAACTCCCTCTCTCAAGACTCTAGAATCTCCAGCCTTCTGTAACCCCAAATCAACTAGGGTTTCTATTTTCCCACCCTTTTCTTGACTCTACACCTTCCCTCTTAACTCTCCTACTCAAAGGTTCCCAAAAATGGTCATATATAGCCCTTTTTGGCGGCCACTGGCTTAATTTTGAAATTTGCATCTCCCTCCAAAAATAGGTCAACTTCGCGGGGCCATAACTTTCGATCCGACCATTGAATTTTCAATTATAATACCTTTTCGGAAAGCTCTCAAAAAGACAATGGTGCACAAGCAATACCAAAAGGTAGACTACTTGGGTTTCCTGCCAAATCTCAGGCCCATTCGGAGCCTCTAAGTGCCTCAAATTTGACTTTGAATATTTCAATAGGATTTTTAGAATTTGAAATTTTAATATCTCACAAATGACAAATGATATTGAAGTGATTTGTTCACCATTAGCTTCAATTCACCGTTCTAGAGGTCTGTGTAAGATTTTATATCCAACCGTGCACAAATACAAACTTGCTAAAAATAGTAACCCTGCCAAATTTAGCTCTTATTGAAAAGAAACAACATTTTTTTGGGTTGATGCAAGATTGCTCTTACACCCTGGATGCTCCTGCATCAACTACCCTTTGCAAGAAGATCAAATTCCTTTAAATCCTCATGCTACCTTTGACAAGGGAAACACCAATCTAGCTTATCCATCCTATAAGAATCTTTCGCTATCTAATCCTCCATCAACTCCACATCATAAATTCAAATGTTACAAAAGCAAATCCAAATCCACCAATCCATTCAATCAATTTGACCTCCCATCTAATCAAAATCATAATCATAATCCAACACCTTCCATTCCTTTTATTCCTCCACCATGGGATCTTTCCACTCCGCCTAGTCCTAATCATAAGCCTTCAACTTCCACTACCCATACACCAACAAAGGATGTGATCCAAGGGCTATTAGAAAGGAGTCAAACATGTCACCAAATTTATATGATTAAGCCTCTTCAAGAGTCTTCCAACACCATGTCCATTCCTTCAATCCCATCATGTATCCCATTACACATTGAGCCTATCCAAGAGTCATCCACTTCCATTCCAAACCAAGAGTTATGTCAAGGGCATAATCCTAAGAATGTGAAACCATTAGATCCTAATTCTAATCAAGATAAAATCACCTCTATCCAACCCATCCATAGCACACTTAATCCCATCTATGATCAAGCTCCCATCTATGATCAAGATTCCCTCTATGATCAAGAAGATCATGATGACCCTCTTAGCCAACTCTATGCATTCCATGGCCAAGAGCTTATCACTCCACCTATCCATGATACACCAACTTCCACTTCCCATGATGAGACCATATACCTCCCAAGCAAACATAGAAGATCAAACCAATACCTTGGATCTTAATGTGCATAATGATAATCAAGATCCTAATGATCCTTCATCATCCACTATTGACCCCATTTCAAGTCCACCATCATATCCCATTGGTTTATCCACCTTCATCCATGAATGTTCCTCCTTAGGACAACAACAACCTTTTTCCATCACTTCACCTTCTCCATCTAATAATGAGCTCAAGTCTAGTTTACAAACTACACCTAGTCCCATAGTCCATCACATACTCCAAAACATGAACTATTAAGGTAAGGGCCTAGGCCTTCATGAACAAGGTGTTTTGGAGCCCATCCATGTCAAGGTCCCCCCACACTCATATGTCCTTTGATATACACCCCAAGGTAAAAAAAATCTCAAGATTTTGGTACTTCCTCCATTCCTCCTAAATCAACCCCTTTCCATCATAAATCCCATCATACTCCCAAAACATATGTTGTCATTCCACCTCCATCATCCTACAAATCCCAAAAGCATGTGACCATACACCTTCCACCATCCACTTTACCTCCACTTCTAACTCTTAATATCCCTCCATCCACTTTACCACCATTGCTCCCAAGGCCTAATATCCCTATCATCCAATCCCCTTATCCATTTGTCCACAAATCCCCTCACAATCCTAATCATGATCAATCAATGTACACATCATCTAAACAAGAAGCTTCCACCATGTCCAAGGGATTCAAAAATAAAAATTTGGATGTCTCCTTTCATAAAGCCAAAAATCCTAAGGATCCTCATGCCTTAGGGCACAAATACAAAGAATTGAAGTAAAATACATCAAAAGGCTACACAAGCGCATACCTCCAAAAGAAAATTCAAAAAACAAAAAGGTTTGGGTCCCTAAGCATAAAGAAATCAAGTCAATTGAGACATCCACATCTCAAAAATCCCAACTACCCTCTTCCATTCAAAAATCCTAAAAATCCCATTCTATCCAAAAATTTCAAAATCCTTCATCCCACAAGCAAAGAAAAAATCATAAAAATCCTAAGTCTATGTGGGTACCTAAATGCCTACACCACCCATCTCCTAAGCAAACATCTTCATTGCTTCCCACACCACCTTCCAATCAAAAGCTTCAATGTTTATCACGATGTGTGCAAACATTGGTCTTGATTCCCTTTCATTCCACAGCAATTCTACATACCTCCATCTCCTCATCCTTCATTCATTATCCTACATATCTTCCCCATCACTTCCCTATGGTCCATGCTTTTGCATAAACCTATCATCCATCCTTTTACATCCTTCCATACATAATCCACTATCGTACCTTTCATAATCCACTATCTACCTACTCCATCTCCCTCTCATGCAATCCCTTACCAACATCTATGAGCATAATGATATTTGACATGGTCCATGTGCGATGACATCCATCTCTAATAGGACTATCAGCCTTCATGGAACTAGACACTTGATTCCCTCTCGTCCATATCCACCTATCCTATCCAAATATTCAAAAAAGTAAAAAAAATGAAAAATTAAAATAGTAAAGAGAAATCCTTTTGTCCAACGGTGAAAACCACCCTTGGTGGCGCCTTGGGTAAGTACCATGATGAAAACCTAGCAAACAAGCTTCATGTGTAGGTCAATCATCTATGTCACTTACACTTGGGGGCATGTTGTCTCATCCAAACTATCTATCCCATCATATCAATTCCTATCATACTTTACCATCCTTATCCATTACACCTACATACTTATTCCATTGTGTCCATTCATCCTTCCCTTCCTCCTTTTGAGCTTGATAAAGATATGGGGGAAAAATGTTGACACATGTTTTGGATATCTCTTGATATACCTCGTCCTCTCAAATCAATCCAATCATCCTATTGTCATAGGTTTTGTCATGAAAAATCCTAAGTATTGCACCTAGAATGGGGCATGTTATTCGTATGTGACATAGTCTTTGGATATCGCATCCTTGCTCTCTTACGCATACATCCAATTATCATGAGCTTTACATTCCATAGCCTATCCTTTTATCCATTCATTCAATCCTACATTATCCTTGAACCTAGACTTGGTCTTCCCTTGTCATTGGTATCTAGCACAAAGGCTATTCAAATTATCATCCAATGCCATCCCAAAACATTTCAAAAACAAAAAAATCAAAATATTCAAAATCCAAAAAATCAAAATATTCTCAAAAAGACAAAAAAAATCAAAAGATCCAACAAAAATCCAACAAATAAACTGAAATCAAATCAAATCATCATTATTCCATCCCTCAAACCAAATCACTCAATTCAACTCATCAAGTCAAATTAATTCTTCCAATCAAATCAATTCAGTCAATCCATCAATCAAATCAATTCTTCAAACATTATCACCCAATTCTTCAATCAAATCATTCTTCAAAATCAATTCTTCAATCCATTCATTCCAAATCAAATAAATCAATCCAATCATCATTCAAATCAATCCAACTTTTCAAATCAATTCTTCCAATCAATCTAATCATTAATTCATCCAAATCATTCCAATCAAATCAAACCAATCCAATCCATCAAAATCAAATCAATCATCTTTATCAAATCATCATTTTTCAAATCATATCAATCAATCTAAGCAATAATCCAAATGCAAGTCATTCTTAATCCATACCAATCAAGTTAATCAAGTTTGTCAAATTATCCAATCACATCCTTGGTCTTGATCCTAATATTGACATAAACCAAATCAATTAATCAACCAATCATTAATCAAATCCTAGTGTTGATTCATATGGCCAACAACACTAGTATCAATCAATCATATCAATTGTTTTATATAAGATGTTGCATTGTCGAAACCAGACCAGGTGTCTTATACGACATGTTTCATTTCCTGAAATTAGACACTATCATCAATCAATCAATCAATTAATCATTGGTTTATAGCTTGACAGGGGCAATACCTTGTTTGTTTTTATATCATTTATGCATGCTTGCTTGCTTTCTTGTGTGTGTTATCATTTTATCTTGTATTTGTATCACATCCATATCATTCCAGCTAATATTCATATCTTGTGTATGTCAGAATAGCTTTTTGCATTATCCTTTGCATCTAAGGTCATATCATATCTTTTGTGCATTAGGACTTTAATTCTCTAAGTTTACTTACTCATACATCTAGACAAGGTTGTATTACGCTGGGTGCACAAGACACATCGTCACCCTAGTCCTTATACCTTGGTGCATAACGTATAGTGTTATATCAAACTTCATGGTTGCTCACCTTCATTGCAACATAACATATCTGATCTAAATTATTTTGTCAATTCAGAGGACAATACCTAACACTAGACTAGAGGTATTATAAAACACACAATAAACAACATGTGAACCAGATTTTATTTCCTAAAAGAAAAGTTCAAAACAATTTGGGCAATCTCAACAAATGAGATGTATGCCCTAGAGACTCCATTTGGGAGAGTTCGTATAGTTTGGCAATCTCAGCGGATGAGATGTATCTCTGAGAAGAGATGTATGCCTCTAACTTCCCCCTTGTTGCTTTGAATTGAACTCATTTATACATTTTCAAAAAAGTTGAAATGTCGCCACATCCATGTCCTCATTGGAAGTCGAAATGAAAGGTCACCACACCTATTTCCTTATTAGTTGAAATTAATACTTAGATGAGCAGAGAATTGAAATATATTATTTAATTGGGGTACCCAACTTATTTTAATCATTATCATTCATTTCTTCTATCCATTCCCTTATCTTTCATCCCTTGACCAACCCCTTTCATTTTGAGAGCCTACCTGTGTTTCTCCAACCTGCCTATCCTCTTAAGGGGACATCATCATCCCATTTCTTCATCTTCTTTGAAATGATGTTACATCTCTTAGTTGTGAACATCATCTCAAAGAGGGGCAAAATGTAGACATTTAAAATTGTCCATGTCTTGCAACATCACCTTGTTGATACATTACTAAAGACATCATGTGACATTTTGTCATAATCCCATTTATCCCACTAGCAAATTAATTAAATAAATCCTATTAATTTAATTAATTTCCCTTCTCCCATTTTGCAACTAATTCAAATAAAATATTTGAATTTATCCTCACCTTTCACCACAATCCAACACATGTCACATACTACATTTTTCATTTAATGCCTTCACGTGTCCAACTAATTTAAATAATTGTATTATTTAAATTAGGTCTACCTTACACTTGTCACATGACTACAACTCCCTGTGGAGTGGGAAACCCTATTCAATCTCAACCGTCCACATCGTTCAAATCAACTTTCAATCTTAGCCATCAATTCAAATCACTCACTTCCTATAAATCAACCCTCACCCAAGCCATTGGGGGGATCCATTTTCAAGTAGCTTCATGCTGTCGAATTTCCTCTAGGATCTCCATTTTCATTCATCTTCTTCTTAGTGTTATGTTGCTAAAATTCGCGATCAACATTCATCCTTCGATACCTTGCATTCCTATTCAAGATTGAGAAGAGCAATGGAGGAGATCCAAGCTTAGCATAGAGATTTGGTTTTATTTTGCTTTGTCATTTGGGTTTCTATGTTATCTTGTACTCCATTGTGTTGTTAGGATTTTATGCTTCATGTTTATGATCTAGCTCTGATTTCCCCTAATACAATCTCAAATATGCATCACTAGCTTTTTTTATTTTATCTCATATTTTATTCTTGAATTTATCGTTCTTATGCTACTAACTTTATCATGTTTATGATTAATTTTGCACAGTGTCATGCTATCATGCTCTATGTTTATACTCTTTATCTCTCTTCTTGATTTGTGTGCACAATTAATAGGCACACACAAAATCAAGAGGGTGTATTATTTATCATTCTTGAATTTTATGTGTAGTTCATAGGTGGACTCTGGATTAGTACTTTGGCTATTCTACTTCTCATTGTGTTTTTTTCACTTTTTCTAGGTTGGTATTCTTTCTCATGTAGATTCATATGCACACCAAAGTGGGGGATGAATGTAAGGGTGTAAAAGGGCATATCTTACACTTTTACCCTTTATTGTAAACCACTTTGCATGGGTGTCCTAAGCACTTGGTCCTAGTGCATGATTTTAATTAATTTGGCACACACTTTGACACAAATTCCTAATTAACCATAAAAACTAAACTAAACCCATCCTTAGACATCCATCATCTCTTAATTATTAGTTCCTTCCCTAGATTCTAATCCACACCCCCAAATTTGATCTAGTTCATTTCCATACCCATAAATTTGACCCTTAGTTTTAAATTAAAGTTCTAAAATGGGCCCATTTGAACCTTTTTCCAACTATTTGTTATGTGTTGACTCCCACACCAAAATTTTGAATTATATGTCTAAGTTAAGTATAAAAGGAAATGGTGCAGTCACGATTAGGAGGGTCCACAGGGTGAACAGTCCAGACCGTGCAACAAGAGTAAACATAATGGAAACAACTCAAAGATAGGATGCAAATGTAGATTTAGTTATTCAGTATATCATAGATTCAAGATACAAATAGGTCAGCATCATGCAGGCTTACAATTAGGGCTTTCTGACCTAATTCCTCAATTACAGAATATACACAAGATATAGCTTTGAAGAGCCTTCACAAAGAATTCAAACTATGTTTATGTGATTCCCTATCAATGACTACTTTCCTGTGCATCTATTACATGAATATATATCATCTCTGGAACATAAGATTCCTTTGCATCAGCCAAGGATGGCTAAAAACTCCAATGAAACAGATGTAGCATGTGTACATGGATAGGTCAGACCTAATCATATAGAACTCCTCTGCAAATGAATGAAACAATGTATGGATCTCAGGGAAGGTCGGCCATGATCTAAACAACATTGAATGATGTGTCATTTAGCTCTGCAAGTCATGAAAGTGCTCCGTAAGTCTTCTCCTTTAGCTGATTGTCTGAGACTGTCAAGATGCTTTGCTCTAAGACAATAGTCAATCTTCTAATAGTGATATCTTTCTGGTACCTGATCCAAATGATCTAAATTTTGGATATGATGTGCATGAAGGTGTCTAGATGCTAAGTCCAGCTCTGCAATGTCTAAAATGAAACTATGATAGAATGCAGACCAATATACTAAAACTGCTACTGACTGAACTAACTATACTGAACTAGAAAATGAAAGAAAATAAAACAAAATCCAAATGTTTTTGGTTGATACAAGATTGCTCTTGAACTAGGGATGCTCTTGCATTAGACATCTGGGGTTGTTGAAAAAGTGAGTCCCTTACTTTGTTGGGGCTAGAGGAAAACCAAGATAGTCCACCTCAACCTAAGAAACTTGTGATGAATCTTCTTCCGGTCTGCCTTTCCACTTCACAAGGTGCTCTTTGTATTGCTTGCCTCTAGTGTTGCGTCCAATTCTGTTGTCCAAGATGTCTTCAATCTACTCCAATGCTTGTTGTGGCAACTACTTCTTTAGGTCTTCTACAATGTTGTCACTGAGCTCTACTTCATGATACTGATGTAGGTCTACAATGTTGAAAATAGGTTATATACCCAATGTCCCTATAACTCCATTTCATATGCATTTCCTAAATCAAATTTCCTAAGTATCCTACATGGTCCAAACTTCTTCATCTTCAGCTTGTTATAAGTCCCCACTGGAAATCTTTCTTTTCTCAAATACCATCACTTCATCTCCCATTGAAAATTCTTTGTGTCTCCTCTTCTCATCTGCTTATTCTTTATACTTACTGTTCATCTCCTCCAAATCTTTCTTAACCTGATTATGTAGTATCTCCATGTGTCCTGCAAATTCTTCTACCTCTATACTCCTTTTGTCTTCCATACTAATATCTCTCAACTCTGTAACTCCTCTAGTGTTGGTTCCTATCACAATCTCAAAAGGTGTTCTTTTGATACTCCTATTCACTAAATTATTGTATGCAAACTCTGCTTGTGATATAATCATGTCCAAATTTCCTGCCTTCTCTCCAACCAAACATCTCAACAAGTTTCCCAAACTCCTATTCACTACCTCTATCTTTCCATCAGTCTGTGGATGAAATTCTAAACTAAACTTCAAATTTGTCTTCATCTTCTTCCAAAGTTTCCTCCAAAAGTATCCCAGAAATCTTGTATCTCTGTTTGAAATCATGCTCTTAGGTAATCCATGCAATCTCACAATCCCCTTGAAAAATAGGTCAGCCACATGCACTACATCAATTATCTTCTTACAAGGTATGAAATGAGCCATCTTTGAAAATCTATCCACCACTACAAATATTGAATCATGTCCTCTATGTGTCTTTAGTAATCCCATTATGAAATCCATGCTTATGTCTTCCCAAGGTCTCTCCACTACTATCAAAGATTTGTATAACCTAGTATTCTGACTACTTTTTGCAACTTGACATACTTTGCAACTCTGCACAAACTTCCTTACATCCTTATATATCTGAGGCCAAAAGTAATTTTCACTTATCAAAGCCACTATCTTATCAATGCCAAAATGTCCTATCAATCTACTATTGTGTTTCTCTTTTATCAGATTATCTCATTGAACTCCTAGGTATACACAACTAGTTTCGTTTGAACAACATATCCTCTTGAATGAAATAATCCAACCACTTACTCCTATCTATCACAATAGGTTCCTTACATTCTTTCCAAGGTTCTACAAAATCAAGGCCTTCTTCATACATGTTCTTCAACTCCTCAAATCCTAACACTTCAACTCTCATCTCTATCAACAAGTTCCTTCTCCTACTCAATGCATCTACAACTTTGTTTGATTTTCTACTCCTATGCTTCAATACAAAAGTGTAAATCTGCATGAACTCTACCCATCTCATATGTCTCTGATTCAACTTTCCTTAACTGTTCAAATACTACAAATCTTGATGATCTATATACAACACAAACTCCTTAGGCAACAAGTAATGTCTCCACTTCTTCAAAGCTTGAATTATGGCATAGAACTCCTGATCATAAACTGAATATCTTCTTCTTGCATCATTCAAGTTCTCACTAAAATATGCTGCGGGTCTACCTTCTTGACTTAACACTGCTCCTATTGCATTTCCACTTGTATCATAATCTACTTGAAATACCTTATTGAAATCCAGTAATGGTTGCTCTATCACTTTTTGCTTCAACAATTCAAAACTTTTATCTGCTCCTGATGTCCACTTAAAGTCTCTTCTGTCACCTCTCATTGTCTCTATCATAGGGTTACATATTGAACTAAAATTTCTGATGAACTTCCGATAGAATCTAGCCAATCCATGAAATGATCTAACTTCTCCAATGCTCTTAGGTGTAGGCCATTCAAAAATTTCTCACTTTCTCAAGGTCTATCTTCAATCCTTCTGTAGAAATCACAAATCCCAAGTATACCAATTCTTCCTTCATGAAACTACACTTCTTGATGTTTATCAGCAATTTCTCTTCTCTTAGCCTTTGCAATACTTGTCTCAAGTGCCACAAATGTTCTTCTTTTGTCTTATTGAAAATCAAAATATCATCTAAATATACAATAACAAACTTACCCAAGAATTTATTTAATACCTCATTCATCACCTCATGAAAGTACTGGATGCATTTGTCAAACCAATAGGCATCACCAATAACTCATACAATCCTTCATTTGACTTAAAAGCAGCCTTCCATTCATCTCCTTCTCTGATTCTAATATGATGGTATCCACTCTTCAAGTCTATCTTTGTGAAATATTTTTCTCCACTCAAACAATCCATAATATCATCCATCCTAGGCAAAGGAAATCTATACTTAACTGTGATCTTGTTGATTCCTTTAGAGTCTGTACACATTCTCCATTCTTTGTCCTTCTTTGGTTCTAACACTGTAGGTACTACACAAGGACTCAAAGTTTCTCTGATCAAACCTTTCCTCAACAATTCTTGTATCTGTCTATTCAATTCTTCATTCTCTATCGGTGTCATTCTATGTGTTACTTTGTTGGGCAAACTAACTCTAGGTATAAGATCCATGTGATGACTGATACTCCTGATTGGTGGCAATCCTTCAAGTACATTATCTGATATGATGTCTTCATACTTTGTTAGCAACTCAGATATCTCCTCCGGTTGTGATTCTTTAGTCTTTGTCTTTATGTTTTAATGATTCTTAGGAATCAAAGCATAACACATGTTCTCATGTCTCAAACCATCCAAAACATTTCTTCCATCAACCAAATAGATTCTAGCATTCCCACATACTTCACTCTTAGGTTCATCTTCCAAAGGAAACAAAGTAATTCTCTTTTCATTTGATGTTATAGTATATGTATTCTTCCTCCCATCATGTATATCTTTTCTATCATATTATCACATGGTCTACCCAACAATATATGACATACATCCATAGGCATAATATCACACAATACTTCATCAAGATAAGATCCAATATGAAATTTCACCAAACATTGTTCATTCACTAGTACCTTATGATCATCTTGAATCCATGCTATCTGGTATGGCTTAGGGTGTTTCAATCTTTCCAACTTCAGCTTAGTCACCATCTCTTCTGAAACTAAATTATTGAAACTACCACTATCAATTACAACCTTACAACATTTACCTCCTAATTTACATCTGGTTTTAAACAAAATTTTCCTCTGCTGGGGTTCCTCATTTGTATCTTCTTGAAATAGTGCTCTCCTCATGACAAGTGATTCTCCTTTCTCAGGTTTACCAACTGAACTAGGTGATCCAATAAGTTCTTCTTCTATGTAGGTTTCTCTTCCACTGTTCTTTATCTTCTTGCTTGTACTCCCTTGATTACATTCATATTCTCTATGTCCTTCACCTCCACACTTAAAACAGGTTCCTTTGAATGTTCTCCTATCAGGTCCTTGTCCATCTCTTCTATATCCTTCACTCCTCTGTGGTAGAAAGTTCTATCATCTCTCTGGTATGCATTGTTATCTCTATCCTCCTTCTTGAATGTGCTTTCTTGTCTATTCTACTCCACAAATGATCTTTCTCCTCTATAAAATGTTCTAAATCTCTAAAATTTACCTCCTCTACCTTTTTGTCTCTGCTCATGCTTCTTGTTCAACTTTTCTTCAACTTTCAGGGCAAACTGATATGCTTCCTCCAATGTTATCATCCTTACCAGACTCAGTTCTTCTTGGATGTTCAATCTCAATCCATTGATGTATCTTGCCACTTTATCCTTGCTTTCTTCATTGTGTCCTATCCTTATGATCATCTTATGAAATTCTTCAGTGTACTCCTTCACAGATTTCTCCTTTTGTCTCAGGTTCTGCAGTCTCTTCAATAGCTCTAACTTATAGTCAGCAAGTATAAATTGATTCTTCAACTTTGTCACCATTCTATCCCACTTTGTAATCTTTTATTTTCCTCTCCTATTTCTATCTAATTGAACTTCTTTCCACCATATAGCAGCATGTCCTTTCATCTTTGTCTTTACAAATTTCACCTTCAGATCTTCAATTTCTTCATACTCAAAGTATTCTTCTAGGTCATTTATCCAATCAATCAGCTCCTTAGGAGTCAAATTGCCAGTGTAGTGTTGATGTATAAAATTGTGCGGGTTCTAACACCAACATGGGAAGTTTCAAGAATGTGGGACTTGACACTTGAAACAACCTCTAGATTTTATAGAAGCTGGCTCTTCCTATTCCAATGGGGTTTTGAGTAAAGGGAAGAGAAAGAAACAGGATTACATATACAATGAAATAAAATCTAAGTCTATGGTGATGCACCTGAATGAAATATATTTCCTTAACTAGCATAGTGATTAAATTCTCAAGATTCGGCTATATTAAAGAGTAAATGTTGCATGATCAATATAGACAGATTGTAAATGAATCAAAAGATCAAAGGTTAAACTCACAAATTAATGCAGAGACATAGATAATATCACCAATGGCACAGAATAGAGCTCCTTTCATTAATAATTCAGCAAATACAAAAGGCACAGAGACATGCACAGGTATAACAGCTTGCTTATCAGAAATAGCTAAACAAAGGCAAAATGATATATCCGATCACAGCAAGATCTCTGAATTCTCTAATTAATTATCTCCTTTAACAGTTACAACATCTCCTATATATATAGCCATAAAATTTGATTCAAGATCTCCACTAACTGCCAGGATCCTAATGGTTGAAACAGAACTAGGACTCGAACTGCCACTTGAATTGACACTGAGAATCTCTTCAAATTTGCAACTACCTTTTCCTACACGCTCATTGGACGAGCGATGAAAAATGTGACACTATAACTCTTAGCCCTGTTGTGACATGTGGCAACACCCGCAACTACTCAAATGGCCCCAAAATATACCACACGGTAGCATCCACATAAAACTTAGCTTGTTTACCTTCAAAAATAAAAACACAGGATAGTGCCACCTATCACCATCTGCCATACTTGAAACATGACACGCGACAGCCTCTGAGAAACAAAACTAAGACACTTGGCATACTCCATTGATCTTAAAGCCTCTTTACCTTTATCCCCAAGCATCTTTGGTAATGACACTTGTCACCTTCCACACCAATTAGAAACTATGACATTATTATATGGGACCCACCATATTCTTCTTTAATTCCCGTATAGAGACACAATATTGTGACACATGGTGCCTCCCACTTAAAGCAATAATAGAAATGTCGCGCTCTCTAGCAATATTTAAAACTTGATAAAAGAGCCTTCGGGAGCCCCACAAAGACAACACTTGTCACTCTTCGCTTCAACTAGAAACTTGATACAAGAAATACGTAGCGACAACTGGTAGCTTCAACAATGAAAAAGACTTAGCCTCCACAAATGACACATGGTGAGCTCGGAATAAAACTGAAACTGTGTCAAAATAACCCTCAGGCCCACCATATGTTTCTTAGTGCTTGGAACTTAATAAAAGGGAAACACGCGGCAACCTCTGCTACAAGCTGAAAAAAAATGTGGCGACATCCGGTACAAGCTAAAACTTGAGAAACTTTTACCAAAGCTTTCAGGTAGCGACACGTAGTTCATTCCATGCTAAAGAAACCATTTGAAACACTGGGACTATGAAGCATAAAGAGACATACGTAGAAACATACAAAAACACACAGAACACTTAGAAACTGCAAAAACAAATGCAGAAACTGGCACGATACTGACTGAAACAATGAGCCGCAACTAATATAAAATGAAACATAGAGTTAGACTCTACAATTCTTGGTGACTACAAGGACTTCTGGGCCTACTCAAAAAGAACTCTAGAATCAACAAAATTTCAAAATTGCACCGCCACTGTAAAAGAATCAGAGCTTCTGTAATGCAACCTGATAAATAGACCATTTTGAATCTGATAACCCCTATCTACTTTGTAAATCTTGAAATGCAAAATCTAAATTAATGATGTCTCTATGAGAAAAAGACTACAAAATTTGCACCATAATGTGTAACTAGAATTCAAGCTAGGCCAATGGAACTAGTACTGCTTCTACCTCTTTCATAGTGGAGGAATCACTCAGACCCTAAAAAATAGCCTGATCATTCTACTTAGTAAGCAAAAGAGTCTTTATAGCATCAATCATTAACATTGTATTGTCATCAGGAAAAGCAGAGGGTAACCCTAACTGGACCAATCCTTCAATGTGCCTTTTCATATCTTTTACACCTTCTTTGACTTTATCCAAAAGTTCTTTACAATTCATGGTAGCAGAATTACAACTTAAAACTTCATTTACCCTTTTGGTAGAAACTATTCTATCACTTACACCAGCTATAGACATGGTCTCATCAGATGTGTCATAAAGCTTCTATAACAGGAGTTGAGAGTCTGAAACTCTCAATGAAACAATAGACAATGTTGCCTCAACAGAAGACTCTACCTTCTCACAAAGTTGCTGGGCATTTAGCAAAAAGGTGAGGGATGGCTTAAGCTAAATAATCTCCTCAAAGATTCTTCCCCATGTAGATGCATAAAGCTCTTTTACCATATTTAGAACTCCTACATTTTGTGGCCTATGTGCCAACTCAATTGTTAGCTGCTTTGTCTTTTCTTGCTCAGCCATAAATTGGGCTTGAGTTGCACTACTTAGATTTTGCTCCTTTGAAAGGGCCTGCTGTAATTGTGATGCCTCTTGCAACTTGTCTTGATACTTCTTTTCTACAGTAGCCTTCTCCTGTCTTAGTATAGTAACAGCAACTTTCTAATGTGATAACTCAACTTTCAAGGCTGCAACTTGAGCCTGTGTTGCTTGATGAATTTGTAGAGAAATAGTAGACTATAAATCTTTGTTTAAAGTGTCAATCTCTTTTACCTTGGCTTGTATCTCTGAAGTCAAGCTACTATTAGTAGCTTTCTCTTGTGCCAAATCAGCCTCAACCTTCTGCAATCGTTTGGACACCTTCAAGAAATTAGTAGCAACTATTGAAGCAGTTTCATTCATTAATTCTACTTTGTCTTGTGGCCTAAAAAGAGATAGATCCATAGCCACTGCATTCATTGAATAGTCTTGTGGCTGCATTTGCTCATTAGGTTTGATCACATTAGGAGCCAAATGTGTAACAGTCAAAGACTATTGAATAGGATCAAATAAAGATTTGATGTGAGCTATAGCAGGGCTCTTATTATCTTTCTTTCTTTTCTTCTCCATCTGAGCCTCTCTTGCTTTTCTTGTTGTGTTGACTTGTGCCTAAAAAGTAGGAGGGGAGGCAATGTGCCCACTAGCAAATGGATAACCTTGAGGCAGACCATAAGGAATGGTAGTCATTTGTTGGCTAGGATCAAATTGTGGCAAAGCTCGCTTGGGCATGGATGGAGAAAATGGAGGTAAGGAAATGGCTTGTGAAGACATGGCCGGTGAACTGGCAATTTGGGAAAAACTTTGCAAAAGCGCAACAGAAGTGGCAGGAGACGTGGAAAATTGGGTCAACTGGGTTGCCACCCCTAAATGAGAAGAAATAAGAGGGGAAAAGATAAAAGAAGTACCAACCTGAGCCACTGATGAGATGATAGGAGCTTGTTGTTGTGGCATCAATACTTCTTCCTCTGTATCCTCTTCTTCTAATTCCAACCTACGTATTTTCTTCCGAAGCCTATCTGATGCCTCCTTTGTGTCTTCTTCATCAATATTGATTAATGTTTTTTGCAAAGGTACCGCTCTGAGACCCCCAGATGTTGAAGATGTTTGGGTCTCCAGAGGCGGCGATGATACAATCTCATTTTATTTCTATAAGGCACTAAGAGATGGAGGCCATTGGGCTCTAGGAGATGAAACTGTTGCCTACACTATCTCTTGAATATCTTGCTCCTCTATTCTTTCTTCCATTTCTACTACTTCTGGAGAGTCTCTTGGAATATTACTCGTGTTAGGACTAGAAACTAGGGTCATAAGAAAATCATCCCATATAGTTTCCCATTCTTCATCAGTCTCAACATTCCCAAAAGTATGAGTAATTTCAGATATCTCTTGTCTACATTTCTAATAAGATGCAATTTTCTTTGCACTCCAATCTTTCTTCTTCAAGGTATCTTTGAGGCCTATAGTCATTGACTTCTTAAGGTCATATTCCTGTACTTTCTATAAAAGGTTTCCCATGGCCGAGGACCTTCATCTGGAAAGTCTTTTAATTCAATATAAATTGCAGGATCATCTTACTTAGGCGATCTTTTGTTCTCCCAAAAGGAGCATTTCTCATGAATAACTTTCACAAAAACTTTATCACTGACAATCCAAGAAGCTAAGAAACTATCGGGATCATATTTACACTTATCTTCAACTATCAAAACCATAAGTAGCCAACCTCCTCAATAGAAGATTATCAGTCTCTCTTCACTCAATTGTTATCTTCTCTTGGGTCCAAGGAACATCATAGATTTTCTTCTTTTTCTTCTTATACCCAAAATCAGTATCAATGACATATATCTGTCAAGCCACTTCTAAAAACGTAACCCTAGGAGTCAAAACCTTTGGGAGCAGGACAAGCTCTCCAGCAAAGCCATGAAGTCTTATAATAGTTGTCTAGGCTCCAAAGAAATAGTCAAAGAGAACTTTCAAATTCAATAAGAAACCCCTGAGCCCTTCTGTCATTCTATTTTCTGTAGGTTCAGAACTTAACTAACAAAAAGCAGGTGCAACAAAACACTCTGCAAATTCATATGGGTCTAAGGTATCTGACAGAACATGGGTCCATGTAGACACTAGAATTGTTCTATTGCTACCAAACTCAAGGTCATACATATTTAAAGGCATGTATTGTTGAAAGAGACCAAAATTTTGATATAGCATTAAATGAAACAGGTATACTAAGTACCTAAAAACATGATCCTAAGAAAATTTTACGAGCTGGTCAAACATAGCTGCAGAGATTTGTTTTGCGAAGTCAACACGGTACTCCTAAGACTTGTCTACAATTTTAAGTCTGAAAATCACTCTAAGCTTCCAATCATGCACTGTTGAGTCATCATATTGACCAAAGATAAAAGCCAACATAGCAAAGGCATCTTGAACATCAGAATTAAACTGAACTCTGCCTATAGGTAGCGAAGGCAACTAGGTATTTTCATCTCCTAGACACATTTCAACATTTAGAAACTTCACCTTACTATGGATGTTTCCCCATGTGGCTTGTAACTTAGGAATAGTAGGAAATGTGGTTGCCCTGTCATGCTGTAAAGCCAGCATATCCTGAATTGCTTTGGGGGTTATCTGGACCATGAAGGGGCCATGTTGAGTAGAAGTAGATGGGGGATGAAACAATTTTGCACATAGGTCAATCAATTCTAGATACAAGTGGACATTAGGAACTACAAACCGTGCCAATTGGGATGTCCATACTCTCATCCCAAAATTCTTCGACTGCCCTTTTGATGCACGGATGAGACACCTTTGGTGAGCTCCCTCCCAAAGAGTCTTGGCATTCTTCTGCATGCATGTGTCAAAAATGCCATCTACATAGTCTGCTACCTGTGTTGAGTCTGAACTCACCCCTATTTCTGGGACCCTTGTCCTTGGATAGCTTGCTTTCTGTTGCGCTGGTGCAGACACATATGATTTGTTGCTCAATAATTTATCATATTATTCAAAGAGCCCTAGCCCTTCTTGCAGTGATTGTGGCTCTGACTTTTCTTGTATTTCTTGTAAAATCCTTGGAAACTCTTGACATAGAAAGAAGAAACTGGAACTGTAAACAAACCTGAACTTAGCTAGATTTGCAGGCAAGGAAAGATGCTTAGATGCAGAAAGCAGAGTTTAGAGAATACAAAATGAAAATAGCAAATGCAAGAATCTAAGGGACTCAAAACTTAGCTCAATGAGGCATAATGAAACAATTAACGATACATTACGTCTTATTAATGGCATTAATGCCAAAAGATAGTTAGTGTATCCTTAAAAAATTCGTATTGGACGAAGTGTCAGATCTGTATTAAAAATGGTGATCCTCTTAGAAGATAGGTACCTTTTCTTGAAGTTTAAGGAACTACTAGAATGGCCTTCATAAATGTGATTTCTAATGAAAGAGACCTTTGTGCTGCAGACACATGTTCTCAAAACACTTATTTAAAGGGGAAAAAGTAGGAAAGCAAGATAATGAAAGGAAGCTAGGTGTG
Organism: Cunninghamia lanceolata; assembly: GCA_027924645.1. Lineage (NCBI taxonomy): Eukaryota > Viridiplantae > Streptophyta > Pinopsida > Cupressales > Cupressaceae > Cunninghamia > Cunninghamia lanceolata. The sequence goes on along the minus strand of BSBN01000287.1, from coordinate 5,458,719 downwards.
CGGAAAACGCTTCCTACACTAATCTAATGAGGAGAGGGCTATGCAAATTCAAAACTATCCTAACTATTACAGCAATGTTAAACCATTAACATGAGATATTGCAGCAAAACACAAGAGCTAGAAAGAAGATAGAAGAAGAGAGACAGAGATTTACGGTGGGGAAAACCCTTATCGGGTGAAAAACCCCACACTCAGAAACCTGCACAATGTATTAACAAATCTGAAAGAATGTTTACAATACACTTGCAATGCAAGCTTCAATGGTCTTCGACACTTGTGTCTGGAGTCAATCTAGTAGCATAACAGTACCTGTAAACCTGTGATACAAACTCCATCTCCAAACACCTGTATATATAGAGAAGTAGTACAATGGAGGTAGCTTCTAGAGCAAGTCACACAAGGAACTCGTCCAAATCCATGTGGCCTAATTTCCAAGGCCATAAAACATGCGTATGACACTTGTAAGTGATTCTCTTTCATCCCTTACAACCCCCCAACTTGGGCACCCCAAATTTACCCAATTAAGGTATGACAGATGCTCTTACAATGTCATAAAATCTGTCATATATGACAACTCTTACAGTTGTAAGAGAATCTGTCATAACTGTCTATTAATAGTAGATTCTCTTATAACCTTGTCATAGTCAAACTTGGGTGCCTACTTCCCCATGCAAGATGCTTTCGGACACTTGTCTTCACCTGTCATATAATCTTCCATTTCTGGCCCTTACATGTCATAGATTCTGTCATAGGAATCTGTCATAACTCTTACGCGTCATAAACCTCCTACAACACCCAAAAGATGCCGACACATGGTAAAACTCTTCTACCACAAGGTGGAATGCCTATCTCCTCATATGAGGACAAAAAATACATGTGGTCACCTTCCATGTAGGATGACACATCATCATGCCAACTCCCACAAAGTGACGAAATAGGATTTGCATCCAAAATACAATAATAGGCAAAAAATAAATACAATTAAATAATAAATGCTAGAAACTTGCAAAGGTTGAGACACCTTAATTCCCAATAGACAAAAGTGGGAAAAGAAATAAAGGAACCTAACTAACTATGATACATAGCGAGTTTCAAGACTTAGGTAAAATGCTTCAAGAAGATCCTGTTTACATGAATCTCTTCAGGCTCTCCATCCATAGTCTCTAACTCAAATGTATTTTGTTGCTTACAGGATCAAATCTTAAAAGGTCCTGTCCATAATGAATCAAACTTACTATGTCGTCTTGGTTTAGCAGCTCTCTCATCCCATTTGAGAACAAGTGACCCAACTTCAAATTTTGGATTGGAGGTCTTCCTGTCAAACCAGTTCTTCACAATTTGCTGATGCTTTATCAGTGACTCATGTGCCTTTTCTCTCTTCTCCTGAACCTCTAGTAACTCGGCAAGTCTGAATTGCATCGAGCCACTTTCCTCTATCTCCAACTGTTTCAACAACTGTAAGGCAGGAACTTCTATTCTTAGTGGCATCACTGCATGCTTACCGTAGACTAACTCATATGGAGACACCTTAGTCACTTATTTTTGTGTGATTCTATCTGTCCATAGTGTTGCATTGAGAGATTCGTGTCAGTCCCTTTGATGTTCAACTCCCATTCTCTTTATGAGTCTAATCAGATTCTTCTTGATAGACTCTACCAGGCCATTACCTTGTGGATAGTAATTAGAAGAAGTCTTCAGATATATTCCATTTTTAAATGCAAACTTTGACAGTTCAGTTCCTAAAAATGCCTTAGCATTATCTGATATGATAGTGTGCGGAGAGCTAAACTAGGTAGTTATCCCTTCTAGAAACTCTAAGATTACTTTTTTGGTAGCTTCTTTGAGTGGCACTACTTCACTCCACCTTGTAAAGTAATATGTTGCAGTGAGGATCCACTTGTACCCCATACTTGACACTGGATTGATCATGCCAATAAAATCTAAACCCCACTGAGCAAAGGGTTCTTCCACTATTATGGGGCTCAAAGGCAATGCAGTATTTCTTCTTCTTCCAGTATAAAATTGACAAGCCTGACATTCTTTGACTAGCTGATAGCAATCTGAAAATAGTGTTGGCCAAAAGTAGCCAGCTTGTGTCACTTTAATCGCAATAGTTCTTGCTGAAAAATGTCCCGCTGAGGTTCCATGATGAAACTCATGTAGTATCTTTTGGGATTCATCTTTCTCTACACATCTTAACAGTATTCCATCAATATTCTTTCTGAACAAAACATGATTAGTCAATACAAAATGGACTCCATGTTATCTATAGTATCTTTTCTTATCAGGAGAGAGTTCATTTGGGAAAATACCAATTCTCATGAACTGTATTCTGTCTCTTACCTAGGAATCTCGATTAACTTCTTGGAGTCTCAACACTGTTTCTACTTCTGCTTCTTCAAGCATTGACTCTTCTATGTCTTGAGTAATATATTGGCAAAGTCCCCTGCCCCTGACCAATTTGGTAGGCCTTACCTCTACATCATATTCTAAGATTTTAGTTATCCAATTGGCTCTCTTTTCAGTAATCTCACCCTCTATGATATATTCCCTTACACTAGGGTGGGCTACTAATATTAGGATCTTATTTCCTATCACTAAGTGCATGAATTTCTTAAGAGCTTTTACCATTGCATAAGATTGTTTCTCAACAAAATTGTAGCTTGATTCATACTCCTTGAATGTTCTAGAGAAGAATGCAATTGGACATTCTCCTTCTTCTTTATCATCTTTCTGGGTTAGAACAGCTACCACACTGTGTTCTCCTCCATATACATACATTATAAAGGGCTTAGAGAAATCTAGATTTCTCAGTATTGGTGTAGTGGAAATAGCTTTCTTTACTTCTTCAAAAGCTTGTCTCCCTTCAGCAGTCCTTTTGAAAACTAAGTCCTTTAGCAGCAGAGTAATGGGTCTAACTAGTCCTGCAAAATTAGATATAAAGCAACTGACAAAATTGATCTTACCCAAAAAGGATTGAATAGCCTTCTTGTTGACTGGCAAAGATAGATTTAGTATCTAGCTTAGACCCGCTCTGGATCAATGGAGATTCCATCTTTTGAAACAATGTGTCCTAACAGCTTCCCTTAGAGCACAGCAAAAATACATTTCTTAGGATTTAGGGAGATCCCAAACTTCTGACATTTCTGGAAAACAACTTCTAGGTGCTCCAAGTGATCTTTGGCATCTTTGGTAAATATAGTAAGATCATCCAAATAGATCAGAATGATCTTGTTTATAAGGTCTCCAAATGCTATGACCATAGCATGCTAAAAAGTAGCTCCAGCATTCAAAAGACCAAATGGCATTTTGGCATAGCGAAGGTTCCCCACTTTGTAGTGAATGTTGTCTTATGTTGGTGTTCATTAGCCAACCAGATCTGATTGTATCCTGAAAAATCATCAAGCAAGGAAAACCTTTCTAATCCAGCTACTGTTTACAAAATTTGTTCCATGGATGGCAAGGAGTAATGATCTTTCAATGATGCTTTATTCAGGTCTCTGAAGTCTATGCAGAGCTTGATGTCTCCATTCTTTTTCCTTACTTGCACCAAGTTAGACACCCAAGTTGAGTGTTTAATTAGAAAGATAATCTTAGATTGTAAAAGCTTTTGCAGTTCATCTACCATTAAAGGCTCAATTCTAGGATTCATTGGTCTTTGTTTCTGACGGACTGGTTTTGACCCTTCAACAAGTTTTATAGTGTGTTGAATGATGTCCCTATTATAGCCATGAAGATCATCATAAGTCCAAGTAATAACTCTATCATACTTATTACACAAAGAGATCAGTTTATCCTTTTCCTCTTGGGTAGTAGCATTGCCTACCTTTATCTTTCTTCCTTCACTAACTTGAATTTTAGAATAATCATCTTTACTTGCCTTAAACTTCCTCTTATCCAGGTTTACATCATCAGGGTCAAATAGATTTTCTAGTGTGATCAATCCTTTTAGGAGCTTATTAGACTTTAGTTGGATAATTTGGTCACCATAAGCTTCTTCAATCTTAGGCTATAATTGGTCAGCAAATTCTCCCAATTGCTACAGAAACAAAAGTACCTACAGATCATTATCAAAGACTTGCCAGTTATGGTCATTCTCTAGGATTGTCGGTCTCACTATCACTTTTACTACCTCACTGTTTATGAGTAGGTCACTTGTTGGGTCAAACTGGGAACCAATTTGTGCCATTCTGTCTACTTCAATGTTTTGTGTTATAGGGACAACTTCTATGTTAAAAGCATCAAAACCATCTATTAAATCCCAAATTATATGGTGATAAGATCTCATTCTTACATTCTTCACCACAGCTTTCTCTTTAATTTGTTTCACAACCAGTTCTGAATCTCCTTTGACTACCAAATTCTTGATCCCTTTCTTCTTGGCCATCATAAGACCATGGACCAAAGACTCATACTCAGCATCATTATTAGTGCAAGCAAACTGAAAGCGTATGGCTCTAATAATTTTCTCACCCTTTGGGGAAGTGAGACATACACCTGCTCCAGCACCACTTTTTCTCTTAGCCCCATCAAAATTCAAGGTCCAGATTTCTAGAGTTTCTGTCAAGTTCTTTTTTAGATACTTCTTTTGTCATAACATTTGGTACTTCTTGGCCTTCTTCAAAAATAACATAAGTGCCCAAACCAGTGGAGTCATAATTTCCATAAGGTTCACTTTGCATCATGGTCATCAACTAGTTATTTTCTTCTTCCTGTTGATCATGTTCAGTCCAGTCACCTAATTCTTCAACAAAGACTCTCTCTTCTTGATTCATCATGGCATGGGATGCTTCAATTCTTGGGGTTGGTTCATCAATAATATGATCTTTGGATAAAGGTTCAGACAATACCTTCATCTTTGTGCCATACTTAGTTCTTAAAATCAGATGTGACCAATCAAGTGACATGTATCCTCCTATCTTAGCTATGAAGTCTCTAGATAGGCATAAGCTAAAAATAGGGGGAATATCTATGACCACTACATCTTGTTTAACAGTTATGTTTGGGTAGGTATACAGCTGTAATGGGAGTTGTTTAATCCTTCCTATGGTTTGGAAAGATTTCCCATCTAATTGCATGACTCCTCTAGTAAGTGGATCATATTTTATCTTCAAAGCATCTGCTATTTGTTTTAGCATGACTATAGTACTTGCCCCAGAATCTATCATTGAGTTATGCAATAATTTCCTCGCCACTATTAAAGTTAGATAAAATGGATCTGGCTTAGATTTTCTTACCTCTGGTGTAGCATTCAACAGAGCGGTTGTTTGCAGAGGTGGAGTATCCTTGCTATGAATCTTCTCTTTGTTAGAAATTCCTTTTGTATGGGTCGCTTTAGGATCCACCTGTTTCTGCAACACTTCTTGTAACAGTGTTTTATGTTCAGGAATCACCAGCATATCTTAGATTGATACATGTGTAGGGGTCTTCTTTAGCTGATCTACCACATTCATTGGTCCTAATGCTTGTGTCTTTGGGTAATAAGGATTCCTCGCTCTTTCCAGCACTTGGTTAGAAGTTACTTGATTCTGAACTAGCTGAGATACTTCTTGCCTTGGAGTTGGATTATATTGAGTCTGGAAAGGAGGAGCCCCAGCAGCTTCATTGTTGGTAACTTCAGGTTGTTCCATCATCCTTCTCTTTGATCTGGTATAGTAATTAGACTATACTAAGGGTTTCTTGGAAGTAGATGCTTCATACAAGAACATTGAATCTTCATCTTCAATCAATGAAAACAAAGCATGTTCTGGGGCAATTTCTTCTTCTTGTTGAATGGATATTCCCTGCATCTAAGCCACCATTACTGCATTCTGGACACTAGGTGACTGATATGGAGGAGCATTAGACACTATGGCTTGACTTTCCATCCTTCTCTGTTTTGCTATCTTTTGTTGCAAATTGCCTCTAGGACAATCTCTAGGCACATGAGCATTATTGCAAGGAAAACACCAAGCATTGGCATCTTCTGCTAGATTATTTTGTCCAGGAACCATTTCTTTGCCTGGGTTAGGAGGGACAACCTGCAAAAGTGTAGGAACTGTGACCAACTGGTTTGAAGGTTGAGGATTATTTGGCCTATGAGCACCTTGATACTGGTTTCGCTGATATGGGGGTCTATTTCGTTGGAATCCCTGGTAAGGAGGCTTTGGGTAAGAATTATGTTGCCTCTTGAGATCAATGATCTAATTTGAAAAGGTCCTAAGGATGTTCTTGACACCATCCATTTCAGATAGAGGGATAGAGGGTATTGTCACAGGGGGTTGTTAAGATGCTGGGAAGGTGTACATAGATACAGGTACTGATGGTGAGTTAGGAACTTCTTGAGGCAAGGAGAGAAATTTCTAGGAACATAGGCATGGAAGGCCTTGGAGGCAATTTTCTAGGATCTATCAGATTGTTTTCAGCCCTTACAGCCAATTCATATGTGCATGGTAGTGTCTACCTTCCTAGGGACTAAATCATCACAGTGATATCAGAATTGAAATCTTTGAGGTAAAATACAATAGCCATACCTGATGGTGGCCTAGCTGTAGCAGGGATTCTGTCCCAGATCTTTTGAAACCTAGTGTTGAAAGCTGTTATAGCTTCTTTTGGTGCCCTCTTTATAGTGATCAACTATTGTAACAGGGAAGATTTGTCACCCTTTTCACTGAATCTTGCAAAGAACGTATCCCCAAGCTGATCCCAAGTAGATATTGAATTTGGGGTCAAGGATCTATACCAATCTAGAGATTTATTTTTGAAAGAAGCCACCAACAGCCTAATAGCTACATTTTGTACAGTAATAACATGTACTACACACACATCTGACACATCTTGAAGATGTTCCCCTGGTGTCCTAAAATCTTCTCCACTGAATTTGGGCAAAGCCTTCAAAGCATTAGCTAGAATTGGGTCCCAAGTAGCTAGTGGTATCGGAAGAATGAGAGGACTACCATTGTTCCAATTTGCATAGTTTCTTGGAGGTACAGGTGCTCTCATGTTTGCTCCTAATGCTATTGCTACTTGATTTATCCTTCTTCTTGGAGTGGCAACTAATGGTGGCAGTAAAATCCTTGGATTAGCGGCTGACTGAGCTCTTGTTGTTGGTCCACAACTCTAACTCCTTGATGCTCTCCGGTTCATATGATCTTGATCAGAATTCAAGAAAGGTCCCACTAGGCGTGCCAAAAATTGTTGATGTATAAAATTGCACAAGTTCCAACACCAACATGGGAAGTTTCAAGAATGTGGGACTTGACACTTGAAACAACCTCCAGATTTTACAGAAGCTGGCTCTTCCTATTCCAATGGGGTTTTGAGTAAAGGGAAGAGAAAGAAACAAGATTATAGATACAATGAAATAAAATCTAAGTCTATGGCAATGTTCTTGAATGAAATATATTTCCTTAAGTAGCACAGTGATTAAATTCTTAAGATTCAGCTATATTAAAGAGCAAATGCTGCATGATCAATATAGACAAATTGTAAATGAATCAAAAGATCAAAGGCTAAACTCAGAAATTAATGCAGAGACAGATAATATCACCAATGGCACAGAAGAGAGCTCCTTTCATTAATAATTTAGGAAATACAAAAGGTACAGAGACATGCACAGGTAAAATAGCTTGCTTATTAGAAATAGCTAAACAAAGGCAAAATGATATATCCGATCACAACAAGATCTTTGAATTCTCTAATTAATTATCTCCTTTAACAGTTACAACATCTCCTGTATATATAGCCATAAAATTTGATTCAAGATCGCCACTAACTGCTAGGATCCTAACGGCTAAAATAGAACTGGGACTCGAACTGCCACTTGAATTGACACTGAGAATCTCTTCAAATCTACAACTGCCTTTTCCTGCATGCTCATTAGATGAGTGATGAAAATGTGACACTGTAACTCGTAGCCCTATTGCGACATGTGGCAACACCAGCAACTACTCAAATGGCCCCAAAATATACCACGCCGCAGCATTTGCATAAAACTTAGCTTGTTTACCTTCAAAAAGAAAAACACAGGATAGCACCACTTGTTGCCATCCTCCACACTTGAAACATGACACGCGGCAGCCTCCAAGAAAAAAAACTAAGACACTTGGCATACTCTGCAGATCTTAAAGCCTCTTTACCTTTATCCCTGAGCATCTTTGGTAATGACACTGGTCACCTTCCGCACCAATTAGAAACTGTGACATTATTATATGGGACCCACCATATGCTTCTTTAATTCCTGCACAAAGACACAATATTGTGACACATGGCACCTCCCGCTTAAAGTAATAATAGAAATGTGGTGCTCTCTAGCAATATTTAAAACTTGATAAAAGAGCCTTCAAGAGCCCCACGGAGACAACACTTGTCACTCTCTGCTTCAACTAGAAACTTGATAAAAGAAATACTTGCTGACAACCGGTAGCTTCAACAATGAAAAAGACTTAGCCTTCGCAAATGACACGTGGCGAGCTCCACATAAAACTAAAACTATGCCAAAATAACCCTCGGGCCCACCATATGTTTCTCGGTGCTTGGAACTTAATAAAAGGGAAACACGCGGCAACCTCCGCTACAAGCTGGAAAAAAAAAACATGTGGTGACATCCACTACAAGATGAAACTTGAGAAACTTTTACCAAAGTTGTCGAGTAGCGACACGTAGTTCATTCCACGCTCAAGAAACCATTTGAAACACTGGTACTGTGAAGCATAAAGAGACATACATAGAAACATATAGAAACACACAGAACACTTAGAAACTGCAGAAACAAATGCGGAAACTAGCATGATACTGAGAAACTTAAACAATGAGCCGCAACTAATATAAAATGAAATGTAGAGTTAGACTCTACATGTAGTTTGGTACATCAACTCTAGGTCTTTTCCCAATCTTTGAAATAGCTCACAACATCTTCACTTGATCAAATTCTTCTTCATCTCCTAGGGTTACTTTGTTTTGATCAGTGAATTGAAATTCTTCATCATCATCACTTTCAACATTACGTAGAGGTGTTAGTCCTCTTCTTCGATCTTCTTTAACAGCATCCAAGAAAACTTGCATTGTCTTCATTATTTCCATCATGTCATCCATTCTTCTAGCCATAGTACCAATAGCAGGTATTCTCCTCGGTGACATCTCTTCCTAGGATCAAGTGTAACTACATCAAATTTGGCGATCGGGCAATAACGTGACAACTGCCTCATAATCGACAATTGGTTGAAAATGCAGGTAGTCTACCTCAGATTTGGTGATCTATCCACAGCAAGATCTTATGAAATGCCTTCACAAACTTCGCTCATTTCACTCCCAATGGATTGAAACTTTGCTCTAATACCACTTGGTGTAGTCACGGTTAGGAGGGTCCACAAGGTGAATAGTCTAGACCGTGCAACAAGAGTAAACACAATAGAAACAACTCAAAGATAGGATGCAAATGTAGATTTAGTCATTTAGTATATCATAGATTCAAGATACAAACAAGCCGACATCATGTGAGCTTACAATTAGGGCTCTCTGGCCTGATTCCTCAATTACAAAATATACACAAGATATAGCTTTGAAGCGCCTTCATAAAGAATTCAAACTATCACACTATCTCTATGCAATTCCCTATAATTGACTATTTTCCTATGCATCTATTACATGCATATATATCATCTTCGGAACATAACATTCCTCTACATCAGCCAAGGATGGCTACAAACTCTAATGAAAAATATGTAGCATGTGTACACGGATAGGTCAGACCTAATCATATAGAACTCCTCTGCAAATGAATGAAACAATGTGTGGATATCAAGGAAGGTTAGCCACGATCCAAACAACATTGAATGATGTGTCATTTAGCTCTACAAGTCATTAAAGTGCTACACAAGTCTTCTCCTTTAGTTGATTGTCTGAGACTGTCAAAATGCTCTGCTCTGAGAAAATAGTTGATCTTCTGATAGTGATATCTTTCCGGTACCTAATCCAAATGATCTGAATTTTGGATATGATGTGCATGAAGGTGTCTAGATGCTAAGTCTAGCTCCATAAGGTCTGAAATGAAATTGCAACAGAATGCAGACCAAAATACTGAAACTGCTACTGACTAAACTAACTATACTGAAGTGGAACATGAAAGAAAACAAACTGAAATGCAAATGTTTTTGGTTGATGCAAGATTGCTCTTGAACCAAGGATGCTCCTACATCAACAAATTACTCCTAGATCATTTCATCATCTATAATCCATCATCCATTTATCACCTAAGCTCGTGGAAGGATCCTATTGTGTGGTTACACAACACGCTCTATTTTGCCCCAGTAAAACAGGGACCCAACATTTTTTTGCTTGGTTTGTTTCCTTTTCTTTTGGGCAGTATGGTAAAAACCAATAGCAAGTGAATGTCAGGATCCCATCCTATGCATGTTAGGACCTTGAGATCTAGGTCAAATTTTCAAAGTTAGAATTTGTCATCATAAACCTTGCCAAGTGAAAGAGCATAAAATTCTAAGAAAGATTGCTTTTTGAAGCACCACAATATCCCTTAAGACCAGGAAGTTATGCCCAATCAAAGTTCAGTCAACAAGTCATAGGGATATTCATATCATCCTAATATCTGGATATTACTTTAATATCCTGATCCCCAGAAATTGTTAAGTAACGCTCTACATCTGGACATTTGTTAATGTGCGGATGTCAAATTTAAGTCATGTCGAAGGCAAAACAACCATGTTCACGGACATTAGTTAAGATCCAAATATTAACTTAATATCCAGACCTTAACGTAATATCCATATCCAAGCCAATATCCTGATCCAGATGATGTCATGTCATTTTGGTTTTATAAAGACTTCTGGTCTTGATTACGTCATCTAGATATTAGAGTGCATGGACATTAACCCTTGTTAATATCTGGACCTTATTTTAACATCCCAATCCCAATGATGTCATGTCATCCCAGCTTTATGAAGAACACTAAGTTTGCTTACATCATCCAAACTTTACCCTTATGGATATTAACTTTTCGAAGATCATGACCTTATTTTAATGTCCACATCCCAATGACATCACCTTACTCGATGCAACACTAAGGATATATTATGCTTACGTCATTAGGATATATTTTGTATTCCTAATATCTAGACCTTATTCTAATGTCCTACTCTTGATGACATCATCTCATCACTATATAACATGGAAACTTTGTCCTAGTGATGTCATCCAAATATTTACGCCTATGGATATTAGTGTTCCCTAATGTCAAGATCTTATAAATACCCATACTCTCATTAAACCAATGACACTATGCCACGTGTCCATGTGGATATCCAGATGTATTAAAGATAAATGTGAAGCTTGATAGTGAAACTTCAGTCAATGATGGTTGACTCGACCCATATGCTGACATCATATGGATATATCCATATGGATATTCCTCCACCTTGGCGCGACCTTTTTGCATTTAATATCATGCAAAAGCAATTGGCTTTTCAAATTCAAACTCGTGCCAATAGACACTTGTCAAAATTATTCATGATTTCTTTGTTGGAACTCATTAGATCATCCCATGAGTAATTAATATGCCCTAATATGATATTTTTCATGATTTAAATGGTAAATCACTTGTTTAAACTCACAATTACATTTAGAGAGCTAGCATTTCACACAGAGAGCCTAAGAACTCCATCAAAGCTGCTACAGTGAAGCTATGACCGGACTTACAACACAACAGAAGATCCTCTACACGATTTTAATCCTAGTATTCATCTACATTTTTTTGATTTAGGTTTTGACAACTAGGTATGTATGGATCAGGCCCTCACTGGTTATTTCGAAATGATATTTCATGATTTTGAGTTGGAAAGTATGTAAAATGCTAAAACTAGATGGAATTTAGGGTTACATATGGATTTAATGTATAACTAAATGCAATGATTATTAAATTCATAGATTTAGATATGCTAACCCTAGTATTACAGAGTGCCCTAGTTAAGACTTGTCCATGAAATTGTAGGACAAGATTTCTCAACCACGTATGGATAAGCAGGATGTCGAGTTTAAACATGGCATGTTCCCAAAAGCACTCAGCATATACAAGTAGGGATTTGTTGAAGATACCCATTTAGGTAATATAGATATTGAGGCATTCTGAGCTAGAATCAATAGTAGAGAAGACCATCTCATTTTGCAAAACATAGTCACTTCAGGGATGTATTATGCGGCTAATTTTCCTTATGCTATAGAGGCTCTGGAACTTTTGATCGAATGTACATAGAACTATAATGTTGTCACAAGGAGGGTTGAGAAACAGAGAATAATTTATACAGATTTGTTTGTAGACAGAACAACTGAGGCATTCAATTTTCCCACATCCAGGGGAATCTATGTGCCAGACCTAGAGGCCTTGGCCAAAGAATATGACATAAATCAAAAGGATTGTAGAAAGGTGATTTTCCAGGGATGGAGAGATCTGAATAACAAAGCCAAAGTCGTAGCTAAGATGCCACAACACTTATATAAGTATGATTTTAGTGAGGAAGTGTAGTATATGATCTTCCTATTCAGTAGAATGAATGGAAGGGCAAACCATGGAACTTTTGAATCCTGGATGTTTGGATTGATCAGGATGGTCATCGAGAACAAGGATGCAAAGGTCCAATGGACCAAAATTATTAGTGATACCATGTACAAACAGATGGTAAAGTGGATAAAAGCAAAAGATAGAGTATTTAAGATGACAGTATATCTGGTATATGCCTATGCAGCAAAGGGGTCCTTTGATGGCCTACAGACAGTAGGAAAGATAGAAAAATTATCCCATGAGAAGAATCTCTGGGAACATTACCCCCAGTTAGAGAGGACACAGTTTGTACAACATTGCTAGATTGTAAACAATTGCTTTATAATGCACATTGTTAGGCTCCTAGAAGGAGATAGAGCCAAAATACTTTCAATGGGAGCCACTAAGATGATTAATGGATATGGTTCTTGGTTCATACAGGCCATAACCTACTCTTATATTCAGATGGAGGGATTTAGTGGAAATCCATTCATGTTACCAATGTATCCTTCCGACAAGTTTGTCCTAATGGAGATGGTGAGACAACATCTCCCCATATTTGAAATATCTAAGAGGAAAGAAGGAAGACCATATAGAAAGTTCCCTGTAGAGATTAACTAGTTTCTGGTAGGATCTATGGATAATGCCAAAAAGGCTAAATCAGATTTGAAGAAGTTGCATTTACCATTGTTGTCATTGTCCAGAGACTATGATCCTTATCATAGGGTTGAGAAGAGGTTCAACAAGAAATACAAGCACACCATGCACCTAGAGGATTACTAGGCAGACTGTGATGATGAGCATGAGGTAAGAAAAAGAGAATACTAGAGGCTGACATTGGATCATATAAGAACCATTGGATAGCCAGAAGTACCCCCTCACTTAAGAAAGATGATGATGATGTTCTAGACCTAGAGTATGAGGACAACAAGGCGTATAATGAAGCATTGGCACCTCCAGACTAGACCCAAGGGGATGATACTTCAATTGATGTCCTTACTACCAAAGTCATGGCAAGGACCAAGAACTAGGTAGCCAAGAAGGTTAATAAATTAAAAGCTAAAGGTGTTGTTGTCACCTACAATAAGAAAAGGAAAATGAAGGAAAGAGAAGAGCTCAGTTATGATGATTTTCTGGTGCATAATAGGTAGGTCCTAGAGACCAAACTAGTGCAGCCAAGTTCATCCAAAACTACAGGTCAGCCTACAACTGAGGGAATTTCACTGGTGTATGCACCACCTTCACCTCCTAGGAATACTCCACTGCCAGCTATTCCAATTTTAGCTCCACAAACATCAGTTGCAGAGGAGGAGATGTTGGAAGATCAAGAACAAGGTCCAATATAGAGAAGGGAATTAATATCCCTAGGCATTCCATATATCAAGGTCTAGCCATGAGAGGGGCAATTCCATGCCCTATTCAAACACAGGTACATTTGGGTCCTATGTTGTAAAAGAGTTTCAACATAATGTGCCTATTGAGGATATCATTAAAGTCTGAAATGGCACAAGAATCCATTAATAAATCATTAGAGAAAGAAATAAATAAGCCTCTTCCATTGAGTACTACAGTGGATTTGACTAATGATGATGTAGTCAAAGATGTGACTAATCATCCAATTGAGACCTTACTCCACCATACTGAGGCTGAGGTGGGAAGTAAAGATACAAAAATGAAAGATAAAAATACTATTAGGGTAGAGTCTTCAGAGGTAGAGGTACAAATGGAACCTCTAAATGTCCTAATTGACACAGTCACAAGCCTAGAGGTGATTGATTTGACATATCAACCTAAGAGTAGGGAGCAAGAAAAGGAGACTATCAAGAATGACTAGGATCCAGAAGAGGTCATCCTCATGGATGTTGATGATACAGATAGAGATGCCCAAACTAAAGGGGCACAACAAGATATCCTAACGGATAAGCCTAAACAAAGGCCAGTGTCAGGGTCAGTTATGGATACAAAAGGAAAAACTGATGAAGGTGATCAGAAGAAACAAATACAAGAACCTCGCCAAGGAGATCAAACTCTAGGGCCTAAAAATATCCAAGAAGTAATGCAAGAAAAAGTTTAGAATGTGCATAAGGATGATAAGGTTCAAGAAGAGCCAACAGATACATCACATCCAGATCAGCCCCTGTCAGAACGAGAAAAGGTTCATAATGATTGCCAGGCTGATCAAGATCAAGATCAACAAATAGAAAATCCTAAGGTCATCCCATCACAACAAGAACAGGAGGAAAACCAGCAAGAAAAGACACAGGCCCCTGTTGGTGATGATGGAGTAAATAAAAATAAAGAGATACAAGATGCTCGAATTAAGCAGCTAGACCAAGGAAGGTCAAGATCAACTGCATTCTAATGGATGTCATCAAAGGTGGAGCATCTACAGAAAGAGATCAAGCCCTTTGATTTCAAATCATTGTTCACATTGGATCCAACTAAATAGAAGAGAAGGGCAAGGACAGACTCAACAATGAAACAAGATGTAGCTACAGGAAGAAGGACAATTCAAATAGTTGTACCATAGGTAGATAAAGCCAAAGGATAAATAAGGCCTGATGAGTTTCAAATAACTACCATTGATTTGGGTGATGCCACAGATGAGCAAGAGATCCAAGGATTGAGGGATCACACTGATGCAGTGGAGGCCAGAATAAAGAAGGCTATGGCCAAGAAGAGAATGTACAAGACTCAAGTAGCCCAATTATAGGCTTTTGTGAGAGGGTTGGTAGCACCAACCAATATTCAGATCACATAAGATGCATCCCTAGCATTAGTATCACAAGAAGAGATAATAGCTCTGGATGTGCGAAAACATCATGCACAAATAATAGATAGTTGGTTCACCAAATTTTTGGCTGATGGTGAACAAGTAATAAGAATTTCATTGTCCAATTGGGACTTGTTGAGTAATTTGAAGAGGAAGGCTGATAAATTGAAGAAAGAAGTTAGACAATGATTGATAAAGAGTGACAAATATCTAGAAATATTTAAAGAGATGAGAAAAGAAGATACTAACATCATCATGACCAAGAATGTCTTAACACCTCAGACACTACCACAGCTAGAAAATTGGTGTGAAGATGTAAGATTCAAGGTGGATATTCTAAAGAGATGTAATACTAAAGCTACAGATGTTAGTGTCAAAGTACATGACCTCCTAGCAGAAGAAATAGAAATTTTGGAAGCTCTTGAGGGTGAGGTTGAAGGCAAAGTAGAAAATCAAGATGAAGATTTTGCTTCTAAGGCATTTAGAGATAATTTCAAGCTTGTAGCAAAAGATCCTATCAAACATTTTTCTAAGGAAACTATTGATAAGGCTATGAGGATGAAGGTCAAAATAGAGAAATATAATGAAAAGATAGATAGTAGGACCAACAGGTGGATATCTCTACAAGAGTAGTTAAAGGCACAAGAATATGTGGCTAAGAAAGCTAAAGTATTGGATGGAGCAAAAATAGAGAAAGCTATCCAGACATATGAGCTTATCCAAGGGATCAAATGCAGAGTAACGGAGGATAAACCATCTACTGATGAAGAGTTTGATGATAATGCAAAGTAAGGGGGATCTTGTTGACCAAGTCAATGATTCTAGAATATTCTAGATGCTAGTTGTACACCACCAGATTGATTGCCAAACACAATCATGTGCCACATTCAATATTGACCGTTGAATCTTTTGAAGTGATCTTGGTCATTGGATCAATTGAAACCACATCCTCTTCTTGTTCTATAAAAGGAGGTGGATTGCCATTTTGTAAAATTATTAGGAGCTTAATTGAGAGAGAATTGTTGAGCTACATGGTTCTTTCTTGAGACTGATTGTATATATGCATACTTTTGAATGTTGAATGAAATAGAGATCCAGATTACTAATTAATCATAAATTCTGAGTAATCTTGTGTGGATGTCATCTTAATATTTCATTGTGATTTGTTGCGTCCCTTGGAGTGTATGTCAACTAGTGGGTATTGTTGTTATCCTATACCTTAGAAGATTAGTAGCAACTGTGTGAAGTTGTGGAATGACCTGGCAACACGTGATTTGATTTTCATCTCTGTTCATGAAATGTTAAATTGTCCATATGGACCAACTATTGAAACTCCCTCACTTTAAATAATTTTGGAATTTCATTTCAATTTCTTTAAATTTCATTGAATCATCATCATCAACTGCACAATATTGATAAATGAAAAGTGGAATATACTAAATATGTAGACATCCGTAGATACATGAATATCATCTACATATTTGAATAAATCGCATGTAGAATTGAAAATATCATGCAAATACATGGAAATAATGATAAGAATCATAGAAATATCAGCTTGTAGGCACATTATTTAGAAGAATTCATAGTGCAAAAGCAAAATCAAGTATAGATTAGTTCAAATTCAACTAAATTCAAAAGAACTAATCAAAGTTATCAACATCATCATGAATAATCATAATCAGAGTAAAGATTAGCATAAATACACAAATAAATGCATATTCTAGTTAGAAATTGTAAGATTTAACATCAGTTTGTTGAGATTTACACAGAACAGGTGAAACAAAGTAAATATTTGCATATCCAGATACAAATTACTTCAAATTCATGTGTAAGGCCCCAACATGGAATAATAGAAAATTCACATCTAACTGACTGAGAGATTACTAGAAGGTTATGAACTAACTAATGGAGACTTGGAATCATTAATTGATTTTGAATTAATCATGTTCTTCAAGAAGATAAAGGTTTATTTTGTGAACTTTTATCATTGTTAATATGACTAACAATTGTATCAACAGTTTTTGGCGCTAGAAAGAGGGGGGCCGAATCAACTTGATCTAAGGATTTGTCATCTTGATATCATTTTCCTACATTCCTGTGAGGAAATATTTTCAAATTTCTCAACAATACTTCAAATCCTAAGTATTTGTACAAAGATTCCACCAATATCCAATGATTTGAGGAATTTGATCATAAATATCTCGTCCCTGCGGATATTCATCCACATATTTTTGCAAGCAATCATTTGAAATTTTAAAGTTTGAGTCAAATATTTACATACTCTACAAATACTTTGTCATCTAAGACATTCGTCCATAAATATCCACTCCTACATTAGGAATTATCCACATATTTGCAAAGATCTTGTCAAATATCTAAAGTATGTTCTAAACTTTGAAGCACTAGCTCGTAGACCTAACACCAGGTCAAGATCCTCTTGACCTTTAGTAGAATTGCCTATATTCTGACCTAGACCACACTCTGCTAGTCAGCCTAGACCTATTGTCATCAGTCCACCAGTATCACCAATAGTAGTTGCCATAGTACCTCCAACACATCCTGCAATGTCTTTCTTTGTTATTGAGTCACCACTACACTTTGTTGCATATAAAGACTTGCCTAAAAATCCAGACAAAATATGTCCAAAATATCATCCTTATAAAGATGTAGATGATCACATCTAGACCTTCAAGGAGGCATGTTTTAGTGCCAGAATACAACATGAGGATGTTGTATGTAGGTTGTTCCCTTATTCATTAGGAGAAGAAGCATACGGATAGTTTGTCAATCTTCCTCAAACTTCCATTGACTCTTGGGATACCTTGGAGAAAGCTTTCAAAACTAGGTTCGAAATACCTGTGGATGTAGCCATGATGCAACACCTCTTTGCCACAATCAAAAGAGTTGAAGGAGAGTTGATTTCAAACTTCAATGCTAGATTTCAAAAGATGTATTCCAAACTAACTACCCCTTACATTGTAGATGATGAAGTACCTAGATTAGTTTATTACTCAGCTCTAGATCCCTTGACATCTATGTTCATTAGGAGGACACACCCTACCATCACATTCTTGTCAGGTGCCTTTGCTAAAGTTGTCAAGGTTAACCAATAGTTAACACCAAATCTTACACCTAACCTAGGGTATCCTACTTATCTAGCTATAATGTATAATCCTTTGCAAGTTCCTATTATGCCTCCTCAGGGAAATGGTCAAATCATACCACACCTTAGACATGCACCTTAGGATGTTGCACAAAATAATAATGGCAGTTCATTCTTCTAGCCACATCAAGACACTGTAGTAGCCAAAATTCAAGAAGAAAAGGATGATATTAAAGAGATATTAGCTCAACTAAGAAAGTTGACTACTGAGGTCACTCATATGAGAACTCAAAACTTTTATGCTCAGTCCAATTCTCAGAACCAAAACAGAGGATATCTTGATAGAGGATATGGTAACAACAATGAAAGGTCTGAATATCCTGATCGGGCCTATAATAATGAGAGGAATTTTAACAATAACAATAATACTGCACCTCAACCTCCAAGAGTATGGAACACCCAACCAAATAATGGATCATTACCATTACCTTTAGATAACCAACCCCCTGCTAAACCTAAGAAGATCACTAGGGTTAATTTAGCAGAGGCTACACTTACTAACTGGTGCAGGATGCACAATACAAATGTACATGCTGAGTTGGACTGTCCACAGTTCAAAATTGCAACCAGCATATTCCAAGATGAGGTGTCAAACACTGCAAGAGAGACATCATTTCTTGAAGGTAACGAGATAGTACCTCTTGGATATGAATCAACTTTAGTACTTGAGAGTTCTGATGATCATCAGCATCAACAAATGACTGTTGTACATGAGAATTATATCCTGTCATGTGAAGAGTCAGCCATGGCCTTTGAAACAAATTATGTTTTTCCCTTTGAGGATGAGAATGAGCCTGAGTAGGAAGCTGAAGAAGTTCATGCATATCAGTAGCAATATCAAGGAAGACATAATTACAACATGAGGAGCAATCCTAATCACCCTACTAGTTCTTTGACCACATCTATTCCTCCTAACAATTTCAACACACCTCCAAATCCTAAGGCCATCAATAATACTGGACCTCCAAAGGTGAATCCGCAATACTTTGCACCACAAGCAACAGTAGAAAAAGGTATGAACCAATTGCATGAATCTGATAAACTTGTTGCGTACCTGCTGAAGAGATGAGGAAGATAAAGATCAATCTATCTTTATCAGAATTATTGAAAACTCATGTCATTAAGAAAGCCTTTCTAAAGTCACTAGATGAACCTACAGCTAAGGAGGATAATTGTAGTCATATTCCTAGTCATACCCCTTCTAGAGATCCTGTACCTAGGGATAATCTTATCAAACCAAAAGATAAATCTACCATTCACACTGCAGATGCAGCACAGATGACTCTATACAAAGAAAAATTTGAGTCACTTCCCTTCTGACTTACACTTAGGATCTTTGGTAAGAACCTACACAACTACCTGGTAGACTCAGGTGCCTCTACCAATGTGATGCCATTATCCATATGCAGGACATTAGGTCTACATCCTGCAAAGTCACTCAAGAAAGTAACCCTACTAGACAAGTCAAAGGTTAGTGTGGTAGGAGAATTGACACACATACATATGCAACTTGCATCAGATCCAAGGGTGCAACACTATATTAACATCCAAGTTGTTGACATACCTGACACATACGGTATGCTCCTCAATAGGGACTGGTCCAAAACTTTAAACGGTTACATGGCTACTAATTTCTCCCGCATGTGGTTACCATGTAAGGGCATCCCTAATCAACGTAGAATTAAAGCTGAACCCAGGATAAAACATATGATAACTGAGTACAATCACAGCAATGAGATATTATATGTGGATGTTTAACCAGGGGTATATGCATTGAGGCTTTAAACAGTCAAGATAGAAGAAGTGTTGATGTGCAGTATGCACATACATGAATATAATGAAAGGGATGAATTTGTGACTGGAATGAGATCCATGACCAAATTTAATTATAGCCCTTCAGAAGAAGACAAGATGGATCACTTCTTAGAATTTGAAAGGTACCTATCAAGCAAAGTTCAGAAATGTCAACTAACGAGGACATCCATTGAGGATATCCTAATAATTGGATAGTGCAGACTACATCAGGATGTACACTCAGAGAGTACTTGTGAGGCATGCCTGGACATGATTGAATTAGAGAGTGTATGCATAGAGAATGGGTTGTCATCACCTGAGGTAAGTGAAATATTTAATGTTGATGATCATGATGATTTGTTGTTTCCTGCAGATGCATCGGAATATGAACAGAATGAAGGCAGATTGGATATCTTGATGCCTAGTATAGAAGAAGTGTTGTTATATGATGATATGCATTCCAAACATAAAGTTAGCATAGTCACATCAGGGAATGATTGTTTGATTGAGTCAGACTATGAGATATCAGATGAAGATAGGGGAAGTCATTTGACACAATTTGAAGAGTTCCTATCTAAGCAAGACTAAAGGCATATTCTCCAAGGAATTCCACCTAATCAGGTGTTGATTGAAGGATGGTGCAGGCTACATGAGGCACCCCAATTCAAAAACAACTTGTGCCTTATGTCTACACATAGTGAACAAAGAAGAGCAGGTATGCTCAAAGGACAAATTGTATAAAATCAGAGATGTTCCTGAAGATGCAAGAAAAGAAGTTGTAATAGCTCCTAATAAGAGATGTGGTGAAATCAAGTTCATAAAGAGAAAAGATACACAACATGATAATGCTCATAAGAAGTAGAGTGAGGATGTTTTAGTTCCACCAAAGCATCTGGATGTTATAAGAAATGAACCACCTAAGATCAAATGGATATCAACAGGTGCAGCTGCACATGCCAAACAAAAAAAGGATGGCCCAGATAAGTTATTAATAGAAGATAAACCATGGACTTTGAGATTTGATGGCTCTAAGTCAAAATAGGGAGTTGGATTAGGAGTGGATCTCATCAATCCACAAGGGAAGTCATTCCTAGAAGCATATAGGTTGCAATTTCCATGCACTAACAAAGTGGCTCAATATGAAGCTCTCATCCACGGCTTGTTGTTTGCCCTTAAGAAGAATGTGAAGGTTCTATATGTCT
Organism: Cunninghamia lanceolata; assembly: GCA_027924645.1. Taxonomy (NCBI): domain Eukaryota; kingdom Viridiplantae; phylum Streptophyta; class Pinopsida; order Cupressales; family Cupressaceae; genus Cunninghamia; species Cunninghamia lanceolata. Next base: position 5,437,258 of record BSBN01000287.1, on the reverse strand, counting down.
TTGGAGATTCAAAACTTATAGTAAAACAAGTTAGAGCTGTCTATACCTCCAATTACAAGAAGCTATCTAATTACAAACACAGAGTATGGGATTTTATAGAGAGTTTTGATGCCTTTAACATCATGATGTTCCAAGAGAACTTAATTACTGAGCGGATGCACTAGCACAGGCTACTAGTACACTTGAACCTTTGTCCATATTAGGGATGAGGTTTTTAGTCGAGATGGTGTCAACACCATCTATTCCTGACAATGTCATCAACTTTCAAGTGTTTGATGATGATTAGCACATTTTGGACTTCATTGCATAGGGACATATTTGAAGCCCAGATAGTAGATGAGAAGAATCTGGAAGACCATATCTGGGATGAAGAAGAGATAATTGATCTACCTAGCAACAAAGTTCCTAAGAGCATGATTGAACTGGAAAGAGCTTTTGATCTTGACGACATTATCAAACAAAAAGATCTCTCTAAGACAGATGGAGGAGAGTATGAACCTATCAACATAGGACATGATACAGATAAGAGAAATATTTTGATAGGCAAAGTGTGCACTGAAAAAGAAAAAGAAGGAATAGCCCTAGCCTTAAAATACTATATCCACATCATTGCATGGACATATGATGAGTTAAAAACCTATGACACATCCATTATAACTCACACAATTCCCCTAAAGCATTATGCTAAGCCCTTCAGGTAGAAACAAAGACCAGTGAACGCTTTATTGGAACCTCTCATTTTTTAGGAAGTCAAGAAACTACTTGTTGCAAGGATCATATTTCTAGTCAAGCATTCAACCTAGGTTGCTAATTTGGTTCCTGTAAGAAAGAAGAATGAAGATATATGCCTGTGTGTAGACTTCAAGAACTTAAATAGAGCATTAGAGAAGGATAATTACCCTTTGCTTTCGTTGGATGAAGTTTTCTAGATGGTGAATGGAGCATAAATGATGTCCTTTATGGATAGTTTTTCAGGGTATAACCAGGTAAAGGTTAATAAGATAGATAGATTAAAAACAACTTTCACCACTAAGTGGGGAATCTTCACTTATGGGTGCATGCCATTTGGCCTAATCAACATTGGAGCAACCTTCTAGTGTGCTATGAATATAGTATTCAAAGGACTAGTAGGTAAATCCATAGTGATATATATGGATGAGCTGACAGTATTTTCAAAATAGAGAGGCAATCACATAGAGGGCCTCAAGAAAGTATTAAAGAAATGTGAACAATATGGCATATCCCTAAACCCAAAGAAATGCATTTTTGAGGTGACCATAGGCAAGTTACTTGGTCATGTCATATCTAATAATGGGATAACCATTGACCCTACTAGGGTGGATTCAATTATGTAATTGTAGCTTCGAGGAAGCAAGAAAGAGCTGAAATCTTACTTTGGTAAGATCAATTTCATTAGGAAGTTTATTACTGGATTTGCAAAAATTGTGAGACCTCTCAATGCCATGTTAAAGAAAGATGCTAAGATTGAATGGACCCCCGAGGCCAAGGCAGCATTCAATGACATAAAGAAAGCCATCACAGATACCCCAGTCCTGATTAGTCCATACTACACCAGAGATTTTTACATCTATTCCTTTGCATCGGAACATACATGTGTTGATGTCTTAACTCAGAGGAGTGAGGCAAAAGAAGAAAAACCAATTGCATTCATGAGCTCCCCATTCAGAGATGTTGAGCTTAGGTATATGGATGTAGAGAGATAGGCTCTTGCCTTAGTCAGATTTGTAAATAAATTCAGGCATTATATCTGAAGAAGTAAAGTCATTGTAGTCGTACATGATTCAACTGTAAAGATGCTCCTCATGCAAAGTGAACTAGGAGAGAAGAGAGCCAAATGGATTACTGTACTACAAGAATATGATATGGATATAACTCCAATGAAATTAGTTAGAGGCCAAGCCCTTAGTCAAATGATCACAGAGATAGATCCCAATCTGACAAGACAACAATATGCGGTAGATGCAGAAATACATGATGACTGGTACTCCAATATCAGGCATGTCCTAATCACAGGGAGATGTCCACCCAATATGCAAGCATCCCAGGCAAGAGCTCTAAAAATTAAATCACAAAGATATATGATCAAAGGAGGAGTCTTGTTCAAGAAAAACTGTGAAGGGATATACCTCAAGTGTTTATACAAGCAAGACATTGCCAAGGTTCTTTTTGAATTACATGATGAGTTTGGTACAACCCATGGATCACATCTGGCCACCACATGTGCCATCTTGAGGGCAGGGTACTATTGGCCAACTATCTATAAAGATATAGCTGAGCACATTAAATTTTGTCACACATGTCAAATTGCTTCAAACAAAGAGAAGTATGTAGCTCAACCATTGCAAGCTATGATGGAGATGCGCCCATTTGCGCAATGGGGCATGGATTTAATTGGTCCTATCAATCCCCCATCCTCTACAGGACACAGGTATGTGCTGACTATTACATATTACTACACTAGATGGACTAAATTTATTAGTAGAAAGACATGCACATCAGATGATGTGATTAGGTTCCTTGAAAGCAACATCACCACCAGGTATGGAATCCCTTATGCTCTAGTTTGTGACAACGGTCCTGCTTTTGCATCTCTTAAATTTTCAAGTTGGGCATTTGATCATGGGATAATTTTAAATTTTTTATCAAATTATTACCCCCAAGGTAATGGTTTAGCCAAATCAACCAATAAGAATCTATTGAACATCATCAAAAAGTTAATTGAAAAGAACCCTAGGGAGTGGAATACTTTCCTGAAGTATGCCCTATGGGTAGACAGGACAAGAATTAAAATTGCCTTGGGTAATTCACCCTATCAGTTGGTTTATGGGGTGGATCCCATCCTCCTTGTTAACTTGAAAATCCCTACCCTACAGTTTGCCCAAGAATACTTAGGCATTGACAATAACCAGGAAGTTAGGTTATTGCAATTGATGCACTTAGAAGAAAAAAGAGACAAGGCAATTGATGAATTTGTCAAACATCAGGCTATAGTCAAATGTTGGTTTGACAAAAGAGCCAAATTAAAAGCTTTTAGGATCTTAGATTTGGTCCTATCATGGGATAAAGCCCACGAAAGGAAGGGTGGTCATGGAAATGTTTGATAAATTATGGATCGGCCCCTTCCAAATGCCAAAGATTTTAGGTGACAGTACCTACAGGCTCAAGACCTTAACAGGTGAGGATGTTCCATTACCAGTCAATGGACAGTTCCTTAAACACTACTTTCAAGCCTAGGTAGGTTAGGTCAAGATCATGTATCATATGTATATTTTGTATAGTTGTTTCTATAGCTTGCTTTGTGTGTTTGCTTTGTTTGAGTGTTGTTGAGTCCTTGTTTTGGTTAGGCAAGATAGTGCACCTTTCCACTTCAAAAAACTAGTGAAATTGTTAGAATTCAAGAAAGGAATACAAATTCTTATATAGGTTGTAACTCCTGAAATTTTAGGTACTTTTGATCAGGTTTGTGATATCATGGTCATTGATGATAACTCTTTTGTTCAAGGATATCCTCACAGAATACACCTAACAACCTTGGATTTGTTGAAGATGCTAGTGTAGTGTTAAGTGAAAAATCTAAAGGTTTGCCCTTGCTACCATTACAATTCTTAGCCTAAACAAGAAAGTGTCCACACCTTGTACTTGAGCTTACATGATCATATCTTATGAAGATTGAACACACAAAAAAAGAAGAATATATTGAATATCAAACGAAAGAAATATTTAGGTCATCCAAGTAACTCTACTAGGGCTATGGACATCTGTCTGGCAGTGGGGCTCTACTTGGGAAAATTGCAAAGATAACCTTGTTGGGGCTATGGACGCCTACTAGTAGCAAGGCCCTATCTAGGTTGGCTATGAGGGTTAAATCAAACTATGTAGCTTAACACCTGTCACTAGTGTTTTCAACTTGTCTTCAAGATGAAGGAAATGAATCACATGCACACACCTGATTCCTTCTCATTATATGGTTATGTTGATGAATATGATATCATTCAAGAAGATCAAGATGCTTATATTTGATAAAAATTGGAACATTATGTCTTAATTCATCTTCATCTCTTGAATTATTGGAATGTTAGTTGTCTTCTTTGGTGGCAAGTTGTTGTGTGGTTACACAACACACCATATTTTTCCCCAGGAAAATAGAGACTTGACATTTTTTTTTGCTTGGTTTGCTTGTTTCCTTTGCTTTTGGGTGGTATGGTAAAAACTAGTAGCAAGTGAATGTCACGATCCCATCCTGTGCATGTTAGGACCTTGAGATCTAGGTCAAATTTTCAAAGTTTAGAATTTGTCATCATAAACCCTGCCAAGTGAAAGAGCATAAAATTCTAAGCAAGATTACGGTTTCAAGAACCCCAATATCCCTTAAGACCATGAAGTTATGCCCAATCAAAGTTTAGTCAACGGGTCATAGGGATATTCATATCATCCTAATATCTAGATATTACTTTAATATCCCGATCCCTACAAAATGTTAAGTAACACTCTACATCCAGACATTTGTCAATTTGCAGACATCAAATTTAAGTCATGTAGAAGGCAAAACCGCAGCGAGCACAGACATTAGTTAAGATTTGAATATTAACTTAATATCTGGACCTTAACATAATATCCTTATCTAAGCCAATATCCTAATCCAGATGATGTCATGTCATTTTGGTTTTATAAAGACTTCCATTCCTGATTATGTCATTTAGATACTAGAGCGCATGGACATTAAACCTTGTTAATATCTAGACCTTATTTTAACATCCCGACCCTGATGATGTCATGTCATCCCAACTTTATGAAGAACACTAAGCTTTCTTACGTCATCTAGACTTTACCCTTATGGATATTAACTTTTTGAAGATCATGACCTTATTTTAATATCCACATCCCAATGATGTCACCTTACCCGACGTAACACTAACGATATATTATGCTTACATCATTAGGATATTAAGCCATAGGGATATTTCATATTCCTAATATCTAGACCTTATTCTAATGTCCTACTCCTGATGACATCATCTCATCACTATATAACATGGAAACTTTGTCCTAGTGATGTCATTTGAATATTTATGCGTATGGATATTTTGCGTTCCCTAATGTTTCGATCTTATAAATACCCATACACTCGTTAAACCAATGACACTATGCCATGTGTCCATGTGGATATCTAGACATATTAAGGATAAATGTGAAGCCTGATAGCATAACTTTGGTCAATGATGGTTGACTCAACCCATATGATGATGTCATATGGATATATCTGGGTGGATATATCCATATGAATATTCCTCCACCTTGGCGCAACCCTTTTGTATTTAATATCATGTAAAAGCCATTGGCTTTTCAAATTCAAACTTGTGCCAATAGACACTTGTCAAAATTACTCATGATTTCTTCGCTGGAACTCATTAGATCCCCCCTGGAGTAATTAATATGCCCTAATATGACAATTTTCATGATTTAAACAGTAAATCACTTGTTTAAACTGACAATTGCATTTAGAGAGCTAGCATTTCACACAAAGAACCTGAGAACTCCATCAAAGCTGCTACAGTAAACGTGCGACTGGACTTACAACATAGCAGAAGATCTTTTACATGATTTTAATCTTGGTATTCATCTGTATTTTTTTATTCAGGTTTTGAAAACCAGGTATCTACAAATCAAGCCCTAACTAGTTATTTCTCAATGATATTTCATAATTTTGATCTGGAAAGTATGTAAAATGCTGAAACTGGATGGAATTTAGGGTTACATATTTAATGTATAATTGAATGCATTGATTATAGAATTTGTAGATTTAGACATGCTAACCCTAGTATTATAGAGTGCCCTAGTTAAGACTTGTCCATGAAATTGCAGGACAAGATGTCTCAACCACATATGGATAAGTGAGATGCCGAGTTCAAACATGGCATGTTCCCAAAAGCACTCAGCATATACAACAAGCATGGATTTGTAGAAGATACCCATTCGGGTAATATAGATATTGAGGCATTCCAAGCTAGAATCAATGGCAGAGAAGACCATCCTGTTCTAAAGAACATAGTCACTTCAGGGATGTATTATGCAGGTAGTTTTCCTTATGTTGTGGAGGCTCTAGAACTTGTGATCGAATGTACATAGAACTATAATGTTATCACAAGGAGGGTTGAGAAATAGGGAAGAGTTTATGCAGATTTGTTTGTAGATGGAATAACTGAGGCATTCAATTTGCCCACATCAAGGGGAATCTAAGTGCCAGACCTAGAGGCCTTGGCCAAAGAATATGACCTATATCAAAAGGATTGTAGAAAGGTGATTTTCCAGGTATGGAGAGATCCGAATAACAAAGCCAAATTCATGGCTAAGATGCCACAACACTTATATAAGTATGATTTTAGTGAGGAAGTGCAGTATATGATCTTCCTACTTAGTAGAATGAATGGAAGGGTAAACTATGGAACTTTTGAATCTTGGATGTTTGGATTGATCAGGATGGTCATCGAGAACAAGGATGAAAAGGTCCAATGGGCCAAAATTATTAGTGATGCCATGTACAAACATATGGTAAAGTGGAGAAAAGCAAAAGACATAGTATTCAAGATGACATCATATCTGGTATATGTCTATGCAGCAAAGGTGTCCTTTGACAGCCTTCAGATAGTAGGAAAGATGGGAAAATTGCCCCATGAGAAGACTCCTTGGGAACATTACCCCCAATTAGAAAGGACACCGTCTGTGCAACATTACAAGATTGTAAACGATTGCTTTATAATGTACATTGTCAGGCTGCTAGAAGGAGATAGAGCCAAAAGATTTTTAGTGGGAGCCACTAAGATGATTATTGGATATGGTTCTTGGTTCATACAAGCCAAAACCTACTCTTATATCTAGATGGAGGGATTTGGTGGAATCCATTCATGTTACCAAGGTATCCTTCCGACAAGGTGGTCCTGATGGAGATGGTGAGACAACAGCTCCCCATATTTGAAATATCTAAGAGGAAAGAAGGAAGACCATATAGAAAGTTCCCTATAGAGATTAACTGGTATCTGGTAGGATCTATGGATAATACCAAAAAGGTTGAATTAGATTTGAAGAAGTTGCATTTACAATTGTTGTCATTGGCCAGAGACTATGATCCTTATCATAGGGTTGAGAAGAGGTTCAACAAGAAATACAAGCACACCATGCACCTAGAGGATTACTGGGTAGACTGTGATGATGAGCATGAGGTAAGAAAAAGAGAATACCAGAGGTTAACATTGGATCAGAGAGAATTGTTGAGCTACATGGTTCTTTATTGAGACTGATTATATATATGCATACTTTTGAATGTTGAATGAAATAGAGATCTAGATTACCAATTAATCATAAATTCTGAGTAATCTTGTGTGGATGTCATCTTAATATTTCACTGTGATTTGTTGCATCCCTTGGAGTGCATGTCAACTGGTGGATATTGTTGTCATCCTATACCTTAGAACATTAGCATCAATTGTGTGAAGTTGTGGAATGACTTGGCAACACATGGTTTGATTTTCATCTTTGTTCATGAAATGTTAAATTGTGCATATGGACCAACTATCAAAACTTAATCACTTTAAATAATTTTGGTATTTCATTTCAATTTCTTTAAATTTCATTGAATCACCTTCATCAACTGTACAATATTGATAAGTGAAAAGTGGAACATACTAAATATGCAGACATCCGTAGATACATGAATATCATATGCATATTTGAACAAATCACATGTAGAATTGAAAATATCATGCAAATACATGGAAATAATGATAAGAATCATAGAAATATCAGCTTGCAGGCACATTATTTAGAAGAATTCATAGTGTAGAAGCAAAATCAAGTATAGATTAGTTCAAATTCAACTAAATTTAGAAGAAATAATCAAAGTTATCAACATCATCATGAATAATCATAATCAAAGTAAAGATTAGCATAAATACACATAAATATATGCATATTCTGGTTAGAAATTGTAAGATTTAACATCAGTTTGTTGAGATTTACACAGAATAGGTGAAACAAAGAAAATATTTGCATATCTGGATACAAATTACTTCAAATTCATGTGTAAGGCCCCAACATGGAATAACAACAAATTCACATCAAACTGACTGAGAGATTACCAAAATTTTATGAACTAACTAACAGAGACTTGGAATCATCAATTCATCCTGAACTAATCGTATTCTTCAAGAAGATAAAGGTTTGTTTTGTGAATTTTTATCATTGTTAATATGACTAACAATCATATCAATAGATTCTTTTCCAATTGAGCTACTCTCACAATCACTCTTGTCCATGTCAACATCATGTTGCATGAACATTTTCTAATTATAACACTTTTTTACCAAACAGGTTTTGATACCCTATTTTCATACTAGGTCCTTGCATCACCTTTATGCATTTTGTTTCAAGTTCCAAGTTACTCTCAATAGGGTAGTACTTGATGCATTCATTGCATGTTGTCTTACTTATTTTTATCAAAATTATTTAAATGAATCTATTGGAGTAGCCAAGATCTAAATGCAAGAAGCTAAGAACTTCCACAAAGATGAATTGCACAAAATAAAGAGCCCAATATCATACAATGATTCAAAATGTGGAGCATACAAAAGTATAATAGAAACCTTGCATATAAAGGCAAGGGCGAGGAGGTGAAAATGTAGGACTGAAACTTTGACTACCTCTCCAAAAATGTGACACATGTGGGCTCACTTGGGACAAGTGTGAGGACACATGTTGTGTGCACATGAGATGAGACAAAAGTCTAAAAGTCTCTCTAAGTGAGATTAAGTGTAGTGTGAATAGGTCAACTAGGTAAAAGTAAAATAGCTAACTAAAGCACCTTTTCACACTAATACCCCCCTTAAGTGATACTTAGGGAGAAAGATAAACACTAGAAGATGCAAATATGCATGGATGGGTCCTAGCAACAAGGCTTGATGAGGTACCCATGTACAAAATATCTCTCACAAATAGAGAAAAAGAGAAAACCCAGTGGGAAATAAAACTCCTCTCCAAAGGAGAGAATGGGAAGGAAAGATGAACCTCCTCAACGATGTCCCTAAAAGATAGGAACATGATGAACTCTAGAAGCATGTAGAAGCTATAAAATATACCAAAGAATCTAGACTAGGATAAGCGAGGCACAAAAATATACATGAGTGAAACTCAAATGACACTAGTCAACCATATATGCACTGATGGCACAAAGGCATCACAATCTGTGAAGTCAATGATGCAGATGGTATAACGATCAAAGAGGCAAAAAAGACACTACATGAGTGACCCCATCGACACTACTAAATGTGCAAGTGGTGCTCTATAAAGTACCAGACTAAAGTCTCACAAATAATGATTAATTGAATAAGTAGAAGTTTGCCTCCATAAATAGGATTGCAAGAGTGTCTATATGGGATGTGTTTTATCTCACTGAAATGCATGGGTAACTAGTTGTTGTATTTGCCTAGTATGTAGGAACAAAAACTAGATACATAGATCACTCCAAAGTGAAACCAAGAAGCATTAACCATGTGATGATATCCCCCATAATTATGACAAGTGAGATATATCAATAGGCATATCAAGAAACTAGAAAAGGGTGTGTAAAAAAAAGGCACACACGCATGAGTCAAGATTGTTGTCATGGAGGAACATTCATCAGACAAAGTTGTTGTGGAAAATAAGGCACATACACAACTGCCCATGACACTTTATAAAATAGTGTGAGGACAAAGAAAAACACACTATGATGTGCAAGAATCCCCCAAAAAGGAACACAAAATCAATTTTTGGCACTTTATCTTAGTGTGCTTACAAATAAAATGTGTTGTTGGAGTTCTTACAAGTGTCCAAAAAAGGAAAATTTTAGTTTATGTCAAGAGGGGACCACAAGAAGACATATGCCTTACAACCCTCAAAAAATGACAAAAACTTCATAATAAATGCCCCCCAAAATAAATATTGTTGTAAAAGATGCCTCCTAGAAAAAATCGCAAGTTTGAGTAAAATTTTGAATTTGGAAGCCTAAATCAACCATTTATAACATAGGGTGATTTTACAAATTTAAAGGAAAATAGGCATTCCAAAGAAAAAAACTACATGTACCAATGGATTCCTTACATTTTTATGATAAATTTCAAAAAATATTTTGTTCAATTTTGACACCGTGGGCAAAAGTTATGCCTTGTCAAAAAAGAGAGCAAAAGTGGATTTTAGAGGCAAATATTGGAAAAGTACAAGTTGGGAAAAAATTACACCATGACGAAGTGCTCGGAAAGAGAATTCTATCACTTATAAGAAGTCTAAAATTGACTCCCTAGGTGTAAGTTATGGCGAAAAGAAAAAAATAGCCCCTTACAAGCATTAAAGGAGGGCATGGAGTAATCTTAATTGTTAAAGGTTAGCATAAAATGTTAACAATTAACACTAAATTCTAGTGGTTTGGTATGAAAATTGTTAGAAATCAAGGAAAACACTACAATGAAAATCTGAAATATAACTTGCAAATTTGAAATATAACTTGTACAACATTAATGGAGATATGAGCCAGACATCAAAGAAATCAGCAATACTCAAGAGCCATACACATAACACACAGATTTATGTGGAGAAAACCCTTTCAGGTAAAAAACTCCTCCAGGAAAAGAGGGAAAAATTGTATTATCTTCAAAATACTACAATACATCAATTTCCTTCAATCCTACATCCAATTCGACATCCTTTATGTACTTGCTAACAAACCCATTACTTTGCACTCCTCCAAAGATTCATTTTATAGAAATTACAAGCTTCATGAAGAAGCCACAAAATCCAAATGCCCCCATCTTGGGAATATCACCTACATGCTCAAAATAGTTCTCTTACATACTCTCTTACATTTGTCATAGGCATCTTCCCAATATGGGTGCCTAGGACCAAGAATAGTCACAAGATAATAATTATCATCATATGTTATCATAGATTCCCTTACACCTTATGACAATTGTAACCTATCATAGATGCTCTTACAACTTATGACAGTTGTCATAACACACCAAAAATAGCTCTCCCAAAGATGGATGCCTAAATTCTCCAATTCACCTCATTTACTATTACCAAGATGCTTTGCCCAATAAATGTAACCCGGTAACTACCTACTAGTAAATAATTAATTATTGTTGCCAATAAATAATTAATTATCATACCAGTAAAAAATAAATTACCATGTCAGTGGATTGCTCATCCCTTATGATTGCATTAACAATTACAATATTAAGAGTAATTAATTAATCAGATTTACAAAGTTGATGGAACCTTAATCCTAAAATTCTCCCACTTGACATCATCCATTGTAAATACAACCATAGGAAAACATAAATCAACTAAGTACATGAAACAAGGCCCATGGCCTCCCTGCACCAACTAAATTTTTTTGTGCTCACAGGTTTGGTAAGATAATCTGCAACATTCAAATAAGTGCCAATTTTTCTCAACTCAATCTATCCATTCGCAACCATTTCTTGAACAAAGTGGCACTGAACATCCACATGCTTAGTCCACATGATACATAGGATTCTTAACCAAACAAATTGCACTCTGGCTATCACAACCAATCTGAATAGTCCTGCAATCAAAACCAATACTTGTACTTAATCTTTGTAACCATATTGTCTCCTTAGAGACATGTGTAGCAGCCATATACTCTCCTTTGATGGTGGACAAAGTAATCATGGGCTGCCTCTTACTCATCCAACTCACAACTCCTCCAAACAAAGTAAACAAATAGCCACTAGTGGACTTTCGACTATCCAAGTCACATGCCCAATCTATATCAACAAAACCCTGTATGTCTAATGTCTTATCCACGCTGTTAGTACCAAAATAAACCAAACAGTAATCAAAATTACTACACAAATATCTTAATACCCTATTTGCATAATTCCAATGCTCTCTACCATGATTAGACATAAACTTGCTAAAAACTCCCACTGCTTGGGCAATATCTAGCCTAGTGCAAACCATTGCATACATCAAGCTTCCTACAACACTAGTGTATGGCACATTATACATATCCTCAAAATCATCCACACTTAGGACACATATCTAATGTAAGCTTAGTGCCAATTGGTAAAGGAATTCTAACTGGATTACAATCTTGCATATTACATTTGTGCAAAATAGTATTCACATACTTACTTTGAGATAACCAAAGCTTTTTGTAACTTTGATCTCTCTTGATTTCCATTCCCAATATGTGCCTTGCTTCCCCTAGATCCTTCATCTCAAATGCACCTAAAATTTGAACTTTCAGCTCACTAATCATATCCTTGATGTTACTAAAAAACAATATGCCATCCATATACAAGGCAACAATTAGTATTCGATCATGAATACATTGAATGTAAACACAATGATACTCTTTGCTTCTCACAAAGCCCAATTTCAACATGAAAGAATTTTGATACCACACCTAAGGGGACTATTTCAAACCATATAGAAACCATTTTAATCTACAAACCAAGTGTTCTTTTCCATTTACCTCAAAACTTTTAAGTTGTTGCATATAATTTTTTCTTCCAAATCTCCATGCAAAAACACAGTCTTAACATCCATTTGCTCAATTTCAAAATCATAACTAGCAGCTATGGATAAAGGAAATATAATAGAAGATAATTTAGCAATAGGAGAGAAATTTTCACCGAAATCAACTCCCTCTCTTTGGGAGTAGCCCTTGGCTATCAGTCTATCCTTGTACTTATCTAATGAATCGTCTGCTCTAAACTTATTTTTGTAGACCCACTTACAACCAATGGCCTTCCTTCCTTTGGGAAGACAAACAAGATCCTAGGTATCACAAGATTCTAATACCATCATCTCCTCCTGCATGGCTAGTTTACAAGACTCACTATGATCTACAAGAATAGCTTCCCTGTAGGATCTAGGCTCATCGTCAGTACTCAATAAAACAAAAACACAACAGAAATCTAGTGGGCTATACCTATCAACTAGATTCTATTGTCTTGTGGATCTTCTCAAGGGTGGAGTAAGAGATTCTATTCTTGATCCTTTATTTGTTCAACTTATTCTATAATCACAGAGTCTTCCTTGTCAGAACTTTCACTTGAATCTTCTTCTTCTCCATCCTCAAATCCATCATTTTATTTTTCCTAATGTGCATCTTCTTGTTGTAATCAAAATGCACTATCTTTTTCCTTTTTTTCCCTCTTATTGTACATGATCAAAAATAGCTCTATGTTCCCTAAAAGTCACATCTCTAGAATGTATAATTTTCTTGGTTCGAGGATTTCAAACCTTATGACCTTTAACATTCTCACCATATCCAATGAAGATGTATTTCTATGCTTTTGGATCTAACTTAGAACACATTTATTTAGGCACATAAACAAAAGCCTCATAGCCAAAAACCCTTAAATGTGAAATAGAAGGTTTCTTACATGTCCACACTTCATAAGGTGTCAAATTAAGAGCCTTACAAGATTTATTTATCAAGTAACAAGTGGTACTTACAGATTCTGCCCAGAAGCATTTATCCAACTATGCATTGCTCAACATACTTTTGGCTCTTTCCATAAGTGTCCGGTTTATCCTTTTATGTAGCACCTTTATATCATGGTGTATATGGAGTTGTCTTTTGTCTAATAATACCTGCATGCTTACAAAACTCATCAAATTCCTTAGAGCAATATTTCCTTCCATTGTTAGATCTTAATACTTTTATTTTCAATCCTTATTGGTTCTCTACTAAGACTTTAAAATCCTTAAACTTAGTGAAAACTTCAAATTTGTGCTTCATAAAGAAAATCCAAGTAAATTTGGATACATCATCAATGAAGGTAACAAAATATCATGACTGTCTAATTGAATCATTATCCATTGGACCAAACACATCTATATGAATAATTTCTAAGTTATTTTTCTCCTTATTACTCCCTAAAGGAAATGATGCTCTATTTTGTTTACCAAACACACAATGCTCATAGAAATAAAGGTGCTCATCAGAATAGGAGAAACATCAAATAAACTTTTTTGTAGATATGAGACAAACATCAAAGAAATCAACAATACTCAAGAGCCATACACATAACACATAGATTTAAATGGAGAAAACCCTTTCGCGTAAAAAACTCCACCAAGAAAAGAGGGAAAATTTATATTATCTTTAAAAAGAATACATTACATCAAATTTCTTCAATATTACATCCAATTTGACATCCTCTGTGTACCTACAAACAAACCCATTACTTTTCTCTCCTCCAAAGCTTCATTTTATAGAAATTACAACCTTCATGAAGAAGCCACAAAATCTAAATGCCCCCATCTTGGGAATATCACCTGCATGCTCAAAATAGTCCTCTTACAGATTCTCTTACATCTATCTTAGGCATTTTCCCAATATGGGCACCTAGGACCAAGAATAGTCACTTATAGGATAATAATTATCACCATATGTTGTCATAGATTCCCTTACACCTTATGACAGTTGTAAGCTATCATAGATGCTCTTACAACTTATGATAGTTGTCATAACACACCAAAAATAGCTCTCCCAAAAATGGATGCCTAGATTCTCCAACTCACCTCATTTACTATTACCAAGATGCTTTGACCAATAAATGTAACCTAGTAACTACTCGTTGGTAAATAATTAATTATTGTATAGTAAAAAAATAAATTACCATGTCAGTGGATTCCTCATCCCTTATGATTGCATTAACAATTACAATATTAGGAGTAATTAATTAATCAGATTTACAAGGTTGATTGCACCTTAATCCTAACAAAACTACTAATGGTTACATTAAATGTTACAGTTACAAAAATGCTACAACTCACAACAAATGCTAGCAAGTAACAAAGAGTGCTAGCCATTATAACAAATGTGACATACAATGCTAGCAAAGATGTTGGTGGCCATTGGGTGGTTGTTGGGTAGAGCTGGTAGAGTATCGCTAGGGTGGTGCATCAACAAATAATTTATGGTGCCACCTATATCAAGCAATGCTCCTTGGTGGTGTACTAAAAACCTATTGGTGGTGGAGCTATTTGCTAGAAGAGTGTCTGGTGGTGCTGCCTATTGAGGCTGCGTGAGTGATGGGTATCAAGATGGGAGAAAAAATTACAAGATAAAAGTTACAAAGCTTGGAAACCATTTACAAAGTAATTTTTTTCAAACCCCAAGTCGTAGTCCAAGAGCTTGCTAGGCTATAATACAAACAATAAACAAAATACAAAACAACTACCAATTTTCAATGACCAGGAATAGAGGAACCCTATATGGCAGTGGAAGAGTCCCAGTGGTAGAGAAATGTAGATTTTGAACACAATGGAAGGAGTTCACAAAAGATCTAGGCTAAGATGTCAAATTGAAACCCTGGCTTAGTAGAGAAAACACACATTAGGACACAAAAATGCCAAACCAAACTCAAGCTATAAATAGTGACCAAAGAAATCTGTTGAAATCTGTCAAAAAATCACCCAACCAGAGATTTGAACCAAGAAAAAATTGTAGTTTCTTTTCGTACTTAAAATTTTTGTATAGGTAATGACCATATGGAATCTCATATAATACCGTATAGATTTTGTGTAGGCCCCCAACAAAAAAAATAGAAAATTTGCCTGTGTTGAAAATCAACCAAATGGTAGGTAATTTTAACTTTCTCGGGCCTTCTAGAATCAATAGTGAGGTTCATTTGGCTCCATAATGCACTGTCGATAGAGATATGTGATGGATTCAATAAAAAGGGGAAGGGACTTGTATGCTTTCTCTTATACCATGTTGGAGCAGCCATGATTTGAATGCAAGAAGCTAAGAACTTCCACAAAGTTGAATTGCACAAAATGAAGAGCCCAATATCATACAATGAATCAAACTATGTAGAAATAAAAGTACAATAGAAACCTTGCATATAAAGAAAATGATGAGAAGGTGAGAAGGTAAGACTGAAAGTCTAACTACCCGTCCAAATATGTGACACATGTGGGCTCATTTGGGACAAGTGTGAGGACACATGTGTGCACATGAGCTGAGGCAAAAGTCTAAAAGTCTCTCTAAGTGATCTAAAGTGTATTGTGAATAGGTCAACTAGGTAAAAGTAAATTGCTTAGCTAAAGCACCTTTTTACGCTAACATAACCTAGGGGCTTGTCATAAGGAGAATATCCTCACTTAGCAAGCTCTCAAAGGTGTTTGACCAAGGTAGAATCACCTTACCTAGCAAGATCCTTTTTTAAGGTTCATGTCAACACTGCCAATTTCTATTTTGTAGCTCTAGATATTAATGTGAAGCTCTTATTGTAAGTATAGAAGTTTAAAATTGTTCAAGGTTAATTTTTCATGCTCCAAATTGATTTTGTGAATCAATTTAAATGGTGCATTATGATTTTGATATACCTCATTTTTGTGTCATGAAATCAAGCCTATTAAAATTCTTAGAATATAACCCAGTTCAAACTTCATAGTTCTTCTTTCAATGCATCCAAGAGCAACTAATTTTGAGTTATGGTTATGAATTTATGATCAAAATAGTTGATAGTTATCTATCAATAGCTAAAATTTGTTAAGTGTTCTCGTTGAGATATTAATTTCTAGTTTTCTAACTTATGTCACATGATCTATAATAGTTGTAAATCAGGTTAATAAAAGTGTATGGCTTAATGTATTCACTTAACCTAATTTTTAGTAATGAAACTAATTTATTTCTTTGCATTTTTGTTGAACCTAACTTATATTACACCCCTTAAAGTCTAGACTTGGGGTTTGCTCCTTCTACATTAGGGTTTCAGATATAATTATTTTATTGTTTATTATTCATTTCCTATCTAATTAGGATTTGGATCCACCATATTATTGGTTCTTCATTATGATAATTTGATTAGGATTTGGGTTTTTATCAATATAGATATCTATTTGATCCCTTCACTTGCCCTTGTGTGCTTTGTGTGTTACTATCCATCATGGCTTCTTATAGTTCTTTTCATTTAGCCTCTATCTATGGATTTTTCATTGATTTTGATATGTTCTTATCCTCTACAGCATCTAATTCCTCCATCCTTAATGCTATCATGTCTTTCTGTCTTATGGATAGGGAGATCTTTTCTATGGAGATGGTATTCTATCATATATGATTTTCCCTCCTTCGTGGAGTTGGTTAGTGCTTTTCCTTCTCTATTCGATACGGTCACTTTAATTGTTTATGAGCTTATTCTTGATCATACCCTTCCTATGACTAGTGATAGCGATGCATACCATGATGCTTTCATTCAACTACTTATCCTTTATTATATAGTAATGATAGTACACAATATTTAGTTCTTCATGATGTTGTTGAGCCTTGTAATGCTATTATTTCCACATGTCATGATACTTTTACTTACTATTACTTTATATTCATATTTGTTTCATGATATATTTTGTGAGGAATCCAGTGATATTGCTTCATGTGAAGTTTTTATACCTAGTGAACCTATTATATCTACATTGTATGTATCTTTCCTCCGTGTGTTTCTCTTGCTTCATCTTTCCTTGATACACATAGTTCACATAAATTTTTCAATCCTTCTTCTCTATCTTTTTTCTCTTGGTCTATTGATGTTATATTTGGTGAGGAGCATGGTGTTTTATCTTTATCACCTCATGATACAAATGATGACTTTTTAATTCGTGATGGTTTGGTTTATGATTACATGTTCTTTTAATACACCTATGATAGAGTCATTTAGTATAAATGGAGATGCAAATTTACATATTAGATCCTTTTTATCTTTGTAGACACCTGAAAATGTCTTGACCTCGCAAGCCACTTTCCATATCCATTCATCACTAATCTCCCTTTCTACCAAATTAATTAGATAAAATCAATTTATTTAATTAATTTATCCTAACCATTCATTCAATCATTCACCTGTAATAAATTAAATTAATTTATTACTATACCTTAACCATTGTCCACTATTAATTAAATAAATATCCCAATACTTATTTAATTAATTGTCCTCATCCCCTAACCTAGATTAATTAAATAAAATATACTTATTTAATTAATCCCCCTAACCTATGACCTAAACCTAGCCTAATTAAATAAATAACATTTATTTAATTAGCTATCACACCCTACCTAGCCCCTAGACCCAAATTAATTAAGTAAACCCTTGCTTAATTAATCCAAACCACTAACTAACCCCTCTACTAATTTCCAATAGCTATATTAATTAAGTTAATCACTTAATTAATTAGCTTAAACCTCCATTATCCCATCTCCCCACACCCTTTGAAAAAAAACCAATTTTGTATTCAAAGGGAGTCACATGTGTCTCCACCTCACCTTTCCTCTTTCATGCAAGAGCATTTTTAATATAAAATGCTCACACGTCTTTGCAAAAAGAATGCATGTGTCATTTCTCATCCCACTCACCCATAAACTCCAATTTTTTATTACACCCTCTCCCATATGAATGAATTTTTTTATTCATTCATATGTCTTAATCCTAATTAATGCAAAGTCTTCCCAAGGTTAATTAAAAATTCAAAAATAATGAGAACCATCCATTATTGTTGATCAAATCTTGGCCCTTGATCTCACCATTTCATTTCCACCCTTATATCTCAACTTTGAACCTCCACCATTGATCCAAAATCCTCCAAAAAACTCTATAAATACAAGCCTCCTCCAAGCATTTTTCAACTCAAGTCATTTGCATCCACATTATGCCAAAATTCATAACCAATCTTTAGCTCAATTCCTTGCCAATCCATTTTATCCTACTTGTGTTGATTATTAGACCAATCCACATCCATTTTAGAGTTGGGTAAATCTAGGGAATTGCTTTGGGTGCACCATTTCCTCAACCTTATCAAGGAGAATGGAGGACTTGAAGATTGAAGTTATAATCTCTTGATTTATTCTTTTCTTTATGTTTGTTCATCTTTTAGTCTTCTTGAATCTTCAATCTTCATATATTGCTTATATGCATGATGATGCTACTTTGATGCATGCATTTGGTGCTACATTGATTCATAGTGCTAAATAATGGTTTGATTTATTTCATGTTTATTATTGTAGACACCTAAAACGCAGTCATGCCTTTTTGTTGTCATCAAACTAGATCTATCTTGCATCTCTCCTTCTAAAATCAATTAAATCATTCATCTAATATTAATTGAATAAGTCACATTATTTAATTTATAAGGAAAAGGTTATTGGATCCATTCAAAAGGAAAAGGTTATTATTTCTATAAACCCTAGCATCAAGTAAAACTTCATCCACATGGAATTATCCAAGAAGCTACAAGTACAAGCAAAGAACATCAAGAACAATCAAATATTGGGTAAGCATGTTCAAAGTTTTGAAGATTTGAAGCTTTCTATGGATAAATATGATTTGTATTCAAAATTTCATGCTTTGGATATGGATGGGTTGGATATTATTCTTGATTATCCTTGGTTAGAATCTTTGGGAACAATAAACATCAATGATGAGGCACTAGGGGACACCACAAGATGAAACAAGGTAGTACAAAGCATAGGGAACCAAGCAAGGATGGAAGAACAATTCACCAAGAATCATCCCAAGTGAAAGATAACACAACAAAAAGCTTGCAGTAAGCAATACAACAAAATAAAACATGTAATATGTAGCTAGGTTAACATAAACATAGCACAAAGAGAAACAACACTAGAATTGATCAAGAATTTAGACATGGGCCAACATAGTCAGCATGCAAAAGAGACATCATGACATGTGCCTAGGAGATAAATGCATATTTCTAGAAGCTTCAAGACCTTTCTCATGAGATTGGTTGTCCAACTTCACTAGAGGATAAAAACAACCCACAAGAGGACCAAATAACAACCACCCAAGTCAAAAAAACAAACCAACTTCTTACACGTTATCATAGATTTTTTATTGCACCCCTTAAAATTTCACATATGTTTCTTACACATCTTACAATGTCATAAATTTTCATAGATTCCCTTCCACTTTATGGAAAGTGTCTAATGATGCCTTACAATGCTTCCTCCCACATTATGCCCCTTACACATATATGTAAATTCACATAGAGAACAAGAATTAATTATAAACACCCTCTAACATCATGTGGATGTCCAAGTTGGCCCTCTCTATGATCCTTGTAAATGTACACATAATTAACAAACTATTAAATAAATAAATTAGAATAGTATAAAGGATTGCAAGGTGAATATCACCCCTAGTATTAAGATTCTCCCAATTAATGTTTACATTTCAATGGGACAATATGGAGCATAAGAAAAATAATTAAGTGCTAGGAGAGGCAAGGCCCATAGCCTCCCTACATCAATATAATTTCTTTGTACTCACTAGGCTTAGTGAGTGAATCCAAAACATTTTCCAAAATGTCAACCTTTTGATCTATGACCTTTCCACCCTCTACCACGTCATAGACAAAATGATACTCCACATCAATGCTTTTAGTATGAATATGATAAATCAATTTTTAGTCAAACAAATTACACTAGTAGCCACCTTTTTGCAAATAAAACCAATACTTGAGCACAGTCTCTAGCCACACTACCTCTTTGCAAGCATGTGTTGTAGCCATATACTTTGCTTCTATAGTTTAAAGAGTAATTGTAGGTTGTCTCTTATTCATCTAACTAACTACACCACCAAATAGAGTGAACACAACCAATTATAGACCTCCTACTATCTAGATCTCCAGCATAATCAGAATTAATGAAGCCTTGTACCAGCATAATCAGAATTAATGAAGCCTTGTAAATCAAGTACCTTGCCCACATCATTTGTCCCATGATAACAAATATAGTAATCTAAAGTCCCTTGCAAATATTTGAACACCATCTTAACACAAGTCCAATGTTCCATACTAAGGTTAGGCATAAACCTACTTAGAACTCCCACTGCTTGGGTAATATCTATTTTTGTATAGACCATTGTACACATAAGACTTCCAAGAACACTATAGTAAGGAAAATTATACATATTTTTAGGATCATCATCTAATTTAGGGCATTTTTCCAAAGAAATCCTAGTGACTACAAGCAAGGAAATACTTATTGGTTTACAATCACGCATTGCATAATGCTACAAAATAGTGTCAACATACTACCTCTGATTTAACCAAAGCATTTTGTTAACTTGATCCCTATCAATTCCAATATGCAAAATGTACTTAGAAGCCCCTAAATATCTTATAGAAAAAGTATCGTATAGCTAATTTTTTATCTCTATAATCATCCTCTTGTTCACAATAAATAACATAATATCCACATACAAGACAATGATTAGTAACTGATCATAAATTAATTTAAAATACGCATAGTGATCTACCTCACTTCTAACAAAACTAAGCTCTAATGCAAATGTATCAAATTATTGATACCACATACACAAAGATTGCTTCAACCCATACAAGGACTACTTTAACTTACAAACTAAATGTTATTTTCCCTTCACCACAAAAGTGTTAGGTTGTTTCATATAAATCTTCTCTTCGAGATCCCCATATAGAAATGCAGTTTTCACATCCATTTGGTCTACCTCTAAATCATAAACAACATTAATAGATAAAATGAATCTAATTGAGGTTAACTTAACTACATGAGAACATATCTCACCAAAATCCTTTCCCTCTACTTGGGAGTAACCTTTATCCTCCAAGAAAGCCTTGTATTGCTCCAACTTACCATCTAAACTAAATTTATTTTTGAATAGCCACTTGCAACTAATAGGCTTTCTCCCCTCAGGCAATTCAGCTAGGTCCTGTACTCCTCAAAATGTGACTTGAGCATTGTAATGCCCCCTTGTTTTTGGCTTGTGATAGTTGCTAGTTTCACATTACTCTTTGTCAGTTCTGAGACAGTTGTTAGTTCTTTCATTGCATTTAGACAGTCTGAGACATTTGAGTTATTAGGCTTATGGTTTATACTTATTTTGATCATGATGGACTATGTTCAACTGATATAGTTTTGGCATGTGTTATGGGTTTATGATGACATTATTATTATTCCAGTTATGATGAGATTGGCATGATTAGTAATGGTTTAATATTATCGTGTTTTATTCAATTTGTTGATATTTGATTTTATATAAAAATGTTTATAGTCTTGTTTCAAAGCAGGGACGGTGTAGTACTACTATTTTCGAGCACCTACTACGTCGTGATTCTCTGACTCTATGTGTGTTTGATATATATGCAGTTGATCGTATACAACCTATTGTTCTTATGCAGGTTGTAGGTACTGGGCCTCGACTCTACCTGACTTAGCAGGTCTAAGCGGGCCCTTACACCAATGGATAACGTTGATGGAGATAACATGAGGTTTATTCCCCTAGGTCAGTCTCAGTCTTCAGTTGTGGTCGTGTGTTGTGATGTGACGCTTGGTCCTCGCTCCAAGTTGTTGGTCACCATGTGTTATGTGGAGTATTGTCGAGTTTGCTTAAGTGGGGCCTATGTGCATTTTGGCTATACCTTAATGAATTGTTATTATAATAATAATGCTATTAATATGTTCAATTTGATAGTATGTTACTTAGTCGTAAAATTGGGAATGTTATTTAGGCAAATTTTAATATAGTTTAAAATTAATTATTTTAATGTTTTATTTTTTTTTTAAAAGTCTGAGTCATAAGTTTTATTATGTTTAATTATTATATTGTTATTTAAAGAATAATATTAGGTAATAATTTAATGTTGTGAGTTGTCGAATGTGAATTTTCAAGATTTGGGGAAATCTCTATTATTAGTAAAAATTTAAAATTTCTCGGAGGAGTGGGGATTCTCAGTAATGGATGCATGATTGTGGTAATTTATGAGATTAGCCATTTTTTTTAATGGGGGGGGGTGATTCTTTTGGGGGAGATTGTGTTGGGAAAAGGAAGATAGAAATTGGGGGAAAAAAATTGTTACGAGAAATGGAGAAGATCTGAAGTGGGACTGAAATTCGGGTATGTTTATGCTTACTCTCTGTGTGTGAAATTTTGCATTTCTGTAGCTTAGAATTTAAATCTTATTTTGGCATGATCGTTATGTGCTCTATGTGTTCAAGTGTAGTTGCCCCTGACCATGCTCCCATCTTGGGAATTGCACCTTGATGGTTGTCAATGTTATAACCTTTGTAGTTACTTCCAAGTTTATTCTTCTTCTGGTTTATTCTATGTCAAAATCCTTCCAAAAATCTTAGAGCCCAATCAATTGTAATCATTCAAAGTGACCCGAATTAAAAGAAAATGACCCATATGAACCATTTACCAGTTTTTGGACTCATTTTGTCCTTCGATGTTCTTAGTGCCATAGTACAGCCTCACCCAGCTTTAGCTTTTCAAAATTGTGCCAAGTAATGAAGTTCTTTTACTATTAATCTGAAATCAATTAAACCAAAATGGAATTTTATTTGCAAATTTACCTTAGTATTGTTAGTAAAGTGTTGTCAACATTTCACCCCTAGCCTGGTGCAAAACCTTCTTTCTTATCTTATCAGTGTATCTAAGTCTAAAGATAGCTGCCATACGGCTTTATTCATCCTTAATCTTTCAATCCTTGCTAGAAAATGAAGACTTCTAAGACTTGCAACGAATTGTTTGAGCCAAAGAAGTTCTTTCAAAAAAATTTCCTCAGCCTTAGGCACCGCTATACGGTACTCTCCAGGATTTCTCTCCCAAAAACATTGTTTGCATTCACTAGTACCATGTAGTCTAGATCGTTCTTCTGATTGAGGAATTCTAAGAATCTAAAAAAATCAAAATTTCAAGAGTGGAGACCAGACCAGCCTAGCGTACCCCCTCTTTTGACTCATTCTCCTCACGTTTTCTTTTTTTTATGCTCATCTGAAATCTCTCATGGTTGTCGTACGGCATTGATGTTCCCATTATATGGTATTTTGATTTGTAATGTGTGCAGAGAAATAAATGACTTATAACCATGCTCCTAAATTTAAGATTTTTAGAAACTTCTATCTTTTTCCTTGCCCCAAATCGTTGTCAGTAGTAGTAGATAAGTATTAGTTAAATGGAAACTGAGAAAACCGTGGGAGAAACAAACTGTATTTAGCATTATCTTCTTTTAAACATTGCTAAAGTAGAAGAAAATATAGATATCAATTTATTGTTTTGAGTCTTACGGGAAACTAATGATAGAATCAACTTTGTTTTCTTTAGTAACATTTTTTTTTATTTGCAAAGCACTTATATATATATATATATAGTTAGATGACCAATTATACAATTTAATGTTACCTTAAGATTTCTATAATCGTGATAACAGAAGATCATTACTTACCATAAGTTTTCACATTATAAGTGTTTAGTTATTAAGTTTTACTTGAACATTAGATACCGAAACAATTTAATTGTTGCATTGCAATATCTGTTACTAAGCATAGATAGCCATATACTTGAATATTTAGATGGTAACTCTTTTCTTAAGAGGAAACCGTATCTCTTAAGTATTTCATGATTTTTTTTAAAGTAATTCATTTTATAAGTATGTTATCATTAAAAGGGAATCTTACTTTCTAATATTTAATTTAATAAAAATTTCTTCCTCTTTCTTAAGGAAAGTATTTGGAAAAATTAAGGAAATGAACTATTCTTTTAATGACTTTGTTTATAGATTTTGAAAATAAACGAATAGATTTATTTTAAAATGTTTTTTTTTTTAATTTAATTTTTCCCTTCATTGCATGCTTACTTAATAGAGAAATAGATTATTTTGAAGGATAAATTAGGATATGTTTTGGAAGGATTGGTAAATATTATAGACAAAATATCAATGCCAATTAAGTTAGCCTTGGAATCTTAGATACTTTAAGTTACATAGCCATAATAGTTAATTTATTAAATTACAAATAAGTTTATGAAAATTGATGATGTAGGTTTATGAATGTTGTCATAGGCATTAAGGATGTTAGTAATATGAGTTTTAATTTTGTTAGCGACCTTATTTATTGAGGGATCTTTATAGTGGAAACAAGACTTTAATGTGTCTTGACTCACATTCTTATAGTAAGATTGTAAGAGCTTGATGTCATATTGTTTTACTGTTTTAAAAATTATTTTGTGTAATATCTTTACTTTTTGTTGAGTTAGGGTTGGGAAAGATTGTTGTTTTGAATTTGAAAATTGTTAACTAAATGTTTTATTTGATTTGCGATTTTGGAATGGACAGGGGAAAGTTCCGTGGTTGAGAGTTGGATTTATAATGATCTATGTAATGTTTTGGTTTGTAAAAAGTTTGATGCCTTTCAATCCCTTGTCCATGCATGTTACTAGTTTATGGGTGAAGGTTAAGGCTTGCTAGTTGTATGTAGGAGAGTGGCTTTCATGGTGGGGCCGGTGCCCAAAGTGGCTGCCTAGGTAACCCCATGGAAATTGTAATCATGTGATAACTTAATAATTTATTTAGGAGGGTTGGGGTAGTAATTTACATAACAAGATAAGTAAGATGCATCACCCATGCCTTGAGTGCTCTCACAGGCTAAGGATGGGATGAGAAGGCCTCGGTTGGCAAGGTTGACCTCCTTAACTCCATGAGAGGATGTGTCAGCTTCGCATGTGTCACCCTATGGGGCCAATGCCTAGAGAGAGGCTGCTAGGGTAACAATAGATGGGGGCCAGTTTCTAGTAAGAGATAGCTTGGGTAACCCATGCTAGGACCATGCGATGACACTCTCCCTACTGCAAATTAGTACTTTCCTTTTTATCTTTTGTTGTTGCCTTGGGAGTACTGCCTTGTCTTGTGCAGTCTTGATAATCTATTTTGTCTGTGTCAAATTCGTATCTGTTTGTTTGTATTTGATGTTTGTATCCTTTGACTTAGTGGAACCTCATTGTTATCTCCTAGCTCAGAGGGGTGGACCTCAGGGTTCCACATGGTTGGGTGGAAGAGTTATCCATTGGTCTTCTTGGATGTTAAGGTTCAAGATCTGTGCCGAAGTGTTCCAGTTTCATATTTGTCCTCCACTTTCAGAGTTGTACTATACATTCATAATTATATTATTTGTAAACCGATGTGATCGGTCTTGTAATCTTGAATTGAACCTTTGTAATTAACTATCTCTGCAAATGTTAATGTAATACTTTTATGTAGTATTATGATGTATATCAATTGTGTTGTTAAGATTTTATGTTCAACTGATGCAGTTATGTTTCCCTAGAGGAGTTAGAAGTGCACTTTTCTTTATGTTGTGTATGATGTTATCTTTAGCTCCTGTTAATGCAATTACTTGCTTCAAAAAAATTATTTATGTTAATTTTGCACTTGTTAGTCTAACTTTCTAGGGTTGCATGACCGGGCATCACAAGCACAAATGTGAATGAGTCGGCCTTAATATAGCACATGAACCCTCTCCTTTTTTATGGTGACCTCCAAGTCACTCTCACTCTTGTGGAAAAAGCCAGTCAAGTGGAGGCATAACCTAGGGGTGGTTATGTTCGTGTGGAAGTAGAACATTGCAGAGAGTGGTTGGCCGGTCCTGGGGCTTGGTTTGTGTCAATTTTTGTTTTGTAATGGAGATAACCCTATGACCCAAAGGGTCACTAGATTTTGATCTTCTATTTGGATTTGTAAGCTTCCAACATCTAGTGGATAGACTATTGTGTTTTTTGATGAGCCTAGAACATTGTAACCTTTATTCATTAGCTTGTATGACTTTTTGTATGATGTTTGCTTGTTGTATGACCCTATTATATGTGAAAAGTGGGAAAGATGATGAATATTGTTAAGATCTATCAAATCAAACCCTCCTTTCACAATAACACTCAAGGACAAAAACTGAGCCAAGTCACTACAGAAGAAGAGGACTTAGCTATAGGTTGATTGTACTAAGGAATGATATGGAAAGACTGATTAGATTGAAAGATTTTTCAAACCCTAGATTCAATAGGCCTCAAACCCTAATTATAATGAAATCAGGTACAGATGAATAAACCACTACAAATCACCACACAGGAAGACACTCATGAAGGATTAGAAACCTACTAGAAGTTGGATTTCTAGAGGTGAAGACTTTTCACACTACGGGGCAGGTGCCCAAGTCTGATAGGGTAACTTTTCTGTAGATTTGGAATAGTGAGTAGTGTCAAATAATGTTCAGCTCCTGAGTTCAAGATAATTCCTGTCAAGAGGACTCCAGGACGAGCGCCCTAGTCTAGTAGGGAAAATTTATAGCAACTCTTCTCCAGATCCTGAATCCTTATCCTCTGAATTGCTTCTCTGCACCTACACTTTAGCAAATCTCACACCTATAACCTGCAAGATCACAAAGAGATGAGTTTGGGGGTTGTGGTGTTTAGGAGCTTGCCTCTGTCAAGCCTCAGAATGATATTCAAGTCTTCCAACACCATTGTTAGATAGAATGTGTGCCCAATGGAGGGCAGAGGCCAAAGAGATGATGAAATAAAATGATTGAAGCACAAATAGATTTCACCTTAGAGGTGAATCCCTCACAGAGATGAAGATCCTTCAAATCATGAGGAGATGGATTACTGAAGGAAAATCTACAACAAACAAACACAATAACAACACAATTCTACTCTGCAACACACTGAATTTCTTGAAATCCCTTAGCTCAATCTCATAAGTTCTCATTATCCATCTAGGTGTAAAATGAAGACATAAACTCACTTATATATGCTTTCCCGCTAATATTCATAATTCAAATTGAAAAGGCTGATAGAGGGAAACTTTTTTAAAGGTCCTATAGGAACAAACTTAAATTCAGGTTCTGGCAAATCAACCTGGACTTGGGTGTAGGTGCCCAAGTCCTAAGGCCATTTTAGGTCTTGATTAAGCATTTAAAACTAGCCCCTAAGTCCCATTTGACGTGGGTTTTGGGGGATATTGCTCTAGGATAAGTATTAAGCATGTAAAGTGTAAACATGGGGACCTAGAAGCTAAACTAGGAGGTAAAAAGGAATAGGGATACTTTTTACTCCATAACATTTAGCACCCACTTTAATGTATGTATGATCTTACGATTCCATACATGCATTAAAGTATGGTCAAAGCACATCAAACACATCAGACATGCCAAGCACATAGAGCTAAGGCCTACCCAAAGGTTAGAGGACTATTTCTAGCCCCCAATCTTAGGTAAGCACTAGAAAACACATGGAAGACATGCAAGACATAATGAAGATAGTAAGAAGCACGTAAAAACATGGTGAATACAGTGGAGGCACGCAATACATAGAGAAGACATGAGAGCAGTCATGGAATACATGAAGTATACAAGGAGAGAAGACATGATTAAGCAAATGCATTTATATACCCCTAACTAAATGATGGGGAGGGAGTTAATCACTATGCGCCACCATCAAAAACATGCAAGACACGTATAAAACACACTAGGAACGTCGGACATGCATGGAAGACACACGAAAAACACACGGAATACACAAGCACCACATAATATGTCATCAACATACTATATGTCTTATTCACATCAAACACGAGTGATAGGGAGGAGCTCATCACTACTCCACTATCTAAAACATGCCAAACACACTTAACGGTTGAGCTACGCTACCACAACTACCAAAGACATGCTTAAGGGTGGATGACTCAAGATCCAACCCCGCCTTTGCAGAGGACTTTGTATAAAAGGATGTGCACTATCTCAAGAGATACACCATCCCGCCTTCCGTAGAAGGGCTTTGTATAAAAGGATACACACTAGCTCAAGAGATACGTCATCCCACCTCATGATGAGGGCTTTCTTACTTGCATTTTAATAAGGATGCATGCACTAAATCAAGAGATACACCATCCCGCCTCGTGGTGAGGGCTTTCAAACGTGCTTGATCGATGTCAAAATAATCAAACAGATACCATTATATATGCCCCCACCTTAAGGTGGTTGATACCACTTGCCGGTATCAAGCACATTAAGGTAGAGTTAAAACATGCAAGGAAACAAGAGCTCTCGCAAAGCCCATGCACCCAAAGGTGACATGTGCCACAATTGTCGAATGTTCCCACAAACACGTTGATATAAATTGCTAAGATAATCAACAAGAGATAAGGTCAGAACATCTTACTCTAAGATCAAATCATTAAAACCATGTATAAATCATCTATTAGATCACATCAAAGACCAAGGCTACACTTGTGGGTTCAAAACTGAGTATAGTCGTTGGGCTTATATTGCAAGTATATCGAAACTGAGTGTAACAACAAGGTGTGATACAAAATCATCCAAGGTGCACAGAGCAAATTGAGAGTATTGCAAAATTTGTTAGAAGAGATATGACAATCCTATAGGTCACACGGAGTGGTTCTACTAGTCAAGCGTCAGATATACATATCAACCCCAACTTCATATATGAACTAGGCCCATTTTTGCTTACTTATTGAAGGGACACACAATCCTTATTAGTATTTGTTTGTTTTCATCATCCACTGACTAGGTAGAATCATGGAAGAAGGGAAACAATAAAAATGAGAAAG
This sequence comes from Cunninghamia lanceolata, assembly GCA_027924645.1. Classification (NCBI taxonomy): domain Eukaryota; kingdom Viridiplantae; phylum Streptophyta; class Pinopsida; order Cupressales; family Cupressaceae; genus Cunninghamia; species Cunninghamia lanceolata. Next base: position 5,407,783 of record BSBN01000287.1, on the reverse strand, counting down.
GAGACAAAGTGCCTTAGGAACACCACGTAGTAGGATGCCCCCAAAACACCCTCCGTAATGTTATGCCCCCAAGGCACAACACACAACAATAAAAAGAGGAGAGAGGAGAAGTAGAAGAATGACGAAACAAATAGAAGAATGGTCACAACAAAGGCAGTCTCCTTGTATCCTTGAGCTTACAAGAGTATCAAGGGTCATCTAAAGAGACCTAAACAACACATAACACAACACAGGGGAACACAACATAATGCTAACAACATATATATCTAGGAGGAGGCCACCCTTGAGAGCAACTAGAATAGGTGCTACATCAAGTGTGGCTAAAGGGTGGAGAAATACTTACTTGATTCAATGGGATATATCCTCATAGACAATCCATGTCTATTAGCACAAGATGTATCACATTAAGTTTTGGCCTTGTTGATATTGTATTAACATTAAGTTTAGGACGACAGTAGGCTTTGGTGGGATTCAAAGACAGGTATCCATACCGGTCATGTAGTTAATTCCAGCAACTTGTAAATTCACTCTGATTCCTTGTTGATTTACACCACAACCATTGCCTGGGTAGTCACAATTTTTGTACAAAATTTGGAATCCACTACCATAGAGAAAGTCCATCTCTTTAAAATATGGTGAGTCCTCGTAGGTCTCATAATCTATAGTATAAGTAAGAGTATTGTTTTTGTTTTCTACTAAGGAGACTTTAGGTTTCTTTGGTGTTTTCAAAGATTGCTTAGATGAGATCGATGCGACTTTTGATGTGTAAGGATTAGAGTTATTAAGTTTATATTCCCCCGCAAAGGAGGGAGTAAAATCTAATGAACCCCAATCATCACCAAAAAGTGCATTCAATGGTTTAGAGTCTTGTACAACATTATTTGTGGCAAGATTGTTTTGATGAGTCAACTCATAAGTTGTTTAGACTCGTATGATTGTTAACTAGTTTTTGCATTTCAATATGTAAACAACTTTTTGGCTCCAGATCGACTTCGATGGTGTGAAGTTTATTTGTTTGAAATGAAGGTGCAAACCACACAATGGAAATCTGATTCAAACCTTATTTATATCCTCTAAACAATGTAGAATCAATGGAGATTGTAACAGAAATACCCACTACACAGAAATAACATGCATTAAGAACTAAACACATAACACAGTATGTAACATGAAGAAAAACCCTTTCAAGTAAAAAAAACTCCACCAAGAAAAGAGGCTCCAAGTTCTATTATCTTTAAATATGAGATTACAATACATGCACTTCCTCTTCTTCTTTAGTCTTCAATCCAGTGACGCCTATTACTCTCAACTCTACTAAAAAATGTAGTACAAATATCCCTATAAAAGGGGGTTGCTTTCTAGGGCAAGAAAACTGACATAATATCGATCGTCAAATATGTGACCTAATGATGAATGGTCTAGATTTACAATGATAATATAAATACAATGAAACCCCCCTATGACTCCCCGTCGCAGATGAATTAGCAGCGGGGATCGGATATAAACATGCGGCTAAAACAAGATCGTTGCTGGTGAAACCTTTCATCCATTATGGGTGATTTACAAATACTATTAGAAGTAATTAATTACATAGGATTTACAAGGTTTATGGCACCTTAATCCTAACATTCTCCCACTTGACATCATACATTGTAAATACCCATAGGAAAACCATAAAATAATCAGGCACTAGAAGCAAGGCCCATGGCCTCTCTGTACCAAACAAATTTATCTATGTTCACAGGCTTAGTCAAAGCATATGCAACATTCTCCTGAGTGTCTACCTTCTTTAGCTCAATCTATCCACTTGTAACTATTTCTCAAAAAAAAGTGATACTGTACATCAACATGCTTAGTCTGAGCATGATACATAGGATTCTTAGCCAAACAAATAGCACTCTGGCTATCACGACCAATCTAAATGATCCTGTAATCAAAACCAATACATGTATACTATCTCCTTAACCAAACTACCTCCTTAGAGACATGGGTAGCAGCCATATACTTTGCTTTGGTGGTGGAAAAAGCAACCATGGGCTGCATTTTGCTCATCCAACTCGCTACTCTGCCAAACAAAGTAAACACATAGCCACTAGTGGACCTTCAACTATCCAAGTCACCTGTCCAATTTGCATCAACAAATCCCTGTATGTCCAAAGTTTTGTTAGCACTGTCAGTACCAAAATAAACCAAATAGTAATCAGGTACCTACTAGATATTTAAACATCCTCTTTGCATAATTCTAATTCCATCTACCAGGGTTAGACATAAATCTACTTAAAACTCCCATTGCTTGGGCAATATCTAGTCTAGTGCAAATCATTGCATACATCAAACTCCCTACACCACTAGCATATGGCACATTAGACATATCCTCTAAATCATCATCAATCTTTGGACACATATCTAATGAAAGCTTAGTACCGATGGGCAAAGGAACTCTAATTGGGTTACAATCTTGCATACTAAATCTCAAAATGGTATTCAAATACTTACTCTGCGACAACCAAAGCTTTATGTTACCTCTATCCCTCCTGATCTCCATACCTAGAATATACCTGGCTGCTCCAAGATCCTTCATATCGAATGTACTTGAAAGTTGGGCTTTCAATTCACTAATCATACCCTTAATATTGCTGAAAAATAACATGTCATCAACATACAATGCAATTATTAGAATAGAATCATCAATACAATGAATGTACACACAATGACCCTCCTCACTTCTAACAAAACCCAATTTCAACACAAATGAATCAAATTTTTGGTACCACATTATGGGAGACTATTTTAGACCATAAAGAGAACTCTTCAATTTGCAAACCCAATGTTCTTTCCCTTTTACCTCAAAACCTGTAGGTTGTTGCATGTAAATTTCTTCCTCAAGATCTCCATGTAAGAATGCAATATTAACACCCATTTGCTCTATTTCCCAATCAAGAGCTGCAACAATGTATAAGAGAAATCTAATAGAAGTTAATTTAGCAATAGGAGAGAAAATTTCACCAAAATCAACTCCCTCTCTCTAGGAGTAGCCCTTTGCTACCAGTCTAGCCTTGTACTTCTCCAATAAACTGTCTACTCCAAACTTCTTCTTGAAGACCCACTTGCAGCTTATGACCTTTCTTCCTTTAGGAAAATGAACAAGATCCAAGGTGTTGCAAGATTCTAAATCCATCATCTCCTCTTGCATGGCTAACTACCAAGATTCACTATCATCTACATGGATAGCTTCCCTATAGGATCTAGGCTTATTGTTAGTACTCAATTGAGTTTTGTTGTCTTGTGGATCTTCTCAAAGGTGGAGTAATAGACTCTTCAGGTTTTTCTGCATGCTCATATGTACCAACTTCTTCTGTCACAAAAAATTCTTCCTCATCAGAACTTTCACTCGAGTCTTCTTTTGCTTCTTCACCCCCTAATCCATCATTATGTTCTTCCTGAGGTGCATCTTCATGCTCTAATTCAAAATTCACTCTCTTCACCTTTTCTTCTTTTTCCTTTGGTTGTTTAGGTTCTGAAATAACACTAAGTTCCCTAAAAATAACATCTCTAGAATAGATAATCTTTCGGGTTAGAGGATTCCAAAGCTTATAACCTTTTATATTATCACCATATCAAATGAAAGTACACTTTTCAACTTTTGGATCCAACTTAGTTCATTTTTTTAGGCACATGAACATAAGCCTCACAACCAAATACCTTTAAATGTGAAACAAAAGGTTTCTTACCTATCCACATTTCATAAGGAGTTGTAACAAGAGACTTACTTGGAGATCTATTAATCAAGTAGTTTGCAGTGCACACAGGTCTGCCCAAAAACATTTATTCAACTATGATTCACTCAACATACTTCTGGCTCTTTCCATTATTGTTCGATTCATCCTTTCTGCCACTAAATTCTATTGTGGAGTATACAGAGTAGTTTTTTGTCTCACAATACCTGCATGCTTATATAATTCATCAAATTCCTTAGAACAATATTCCCCTCCATTATCAGATCTCAAAACCTTTATCTTATAATCTGATTCCTTTTCAATTAAAGCTTTAAATTCCTTAAACTTAGTGAAAACTTCATATTTGTGATGCATAAAACAAATCCAAGTAAACCTTGAGACATCATCAATGAAGGAAACAAAATATATAGATTTTCCAATTGATTCAACATCCACTTGACCAAAAACATCTAAATGAATAAGTTCTAATTTATCATTAGATTTATTACTACCTGAAGGAAATGGAGATCTATTATGTTTTCAAAACACACAATGTTCACAGAATTTGAAACTCTCATCAGAATAGGATAAATCATCTAACAATTTTTTATTTAAAATAGTCTTTAAACCAGACTGACTTATGTGGCCCAATCTACGATGCCACAACATACATGTATTTTTAGTATTAGCCTCAGATGCATAAGAGACATTACAAACACTAGTGGCTTCTAGCTTAAACAAAGTTCCCAATCTTTTCCCCTTTGCTATCACCAAGTTTCCTCTCACCAATCTACAACCATGCTTATCAAATGTCACATGCATTCCCAAATCATTCAATTTTGAAATATAAATTAGATTTCTAGTCAATCTAGGAACATGCAAAACACCAGGGAGGGTTTTAATTCTCCCATCATTGAAACACAACATTACCTTCCCTCATCCAATAATAGGATATGTAGGGTTGTCCCCAAGGTACACATTTCCTCCATCATACTCTTCATATGTGGAAAACCACTATTTATGCAGGGTCATGTAGTACGAGCTTCCTGAGTCAACCAACCAATGATCATGAGAAACAACATTACATGCAGAAAGTAAAACCTCATCACCCGCATTCGAAGACTTATTAGTAACGGAATCCCATTGTTTCTTCGCGTTTCTACATTCTTTTTTCACATGTCCTCTCTTTCCACAATTCCAACACTTGACTCTATTCTTCTTTCCAAGAGTCTTAGAATGGCCCTTAGACTTGTCTTTAAACCCCTTCTAATATCCTTTTGGTCCTCTTTCCATAGACCTTCCCCTGACACTAAGAGCATCTCCTGAACTATCTAAACTTTTCTTCCTCAATTCATGTGACAACAAAACTGAAACAAGAGCATCCAACTTTGAATATGTGAGGTTAGTAGTGATAACCAAAATAACATTCTCCCATGACTCATGCAAAGAATAGAGAAGCAATATACATTTACCTTCCTCATTCACCTCAACATCTACAGATGCTAGTTAACTCAATAACAAATTAAACGAATTCAAATGCTCTGCAACCGATTCACCCTCTTTCATTTTCATGGAAAATAACTTGCGCTTTAAATGAAGCTTATTTATCATACTCTTGGCTTGGTAGATCTCACCCAGATGCTTCCACAAGCTATGTGCAAACTTCTCACTCACAACATTCAGTAGAATATAATCTACAAGACACAACCAAATTGTACCTTGTGCCTTTTTATCTAGTCTTTCCCACTCATCAAGAGCAACATCATCAAGTTTATTCTCTTTTGTAACATCCAACCACTGGTTTCATTCTTCTAGTAAATCCTCCATTTTTAGCTTCCACAATTTGTACCCCATGCCGTTGAACTTTTCAATGTCCAACCAAGAGCTAGAAGCAACAGTGAATGAAGCCATGATATCTACACAAGATTTGCAAACAAACAACAACCAAATCTCCCACTGCAACTAAAAAACCTTCACACTACCACCCAAGAATCAAAATTGGCTAGGCTCTGATACCAAATGTTAGAAATGAAGGTGCAAACCACACAACGTAAATTTGATTCAAACCTTATTTATATCCTCTAAACAATGTAGAATCAATGGAGATTACAACAGAAATAAAATCCACTACACAAAAATAACATGCATTAAAAACTGAACACATAACACAGTATGTAATGTGGAGAGAAACCCTTTCGAGTCAAAAACTCCACCAAGAAAAGAGGGTTCAAGTTGTATTATCTTCAAATATGAGATTACAATACATGCACTTTCTCTCCTTCTTTAGTCTTCAATCCAGTGACGCCTGTTACTCTCAACTCTCCTAAAAAACATAGTACAAATATCCTTATAAAAGGGGGTTGCCTTCTAGGGCAAGAAAACCAACATAATATTGACTATCAGATCTGTGACCTAATGGTGAATAATCTAGATTTATGATAATAATACCCCTGTGACCCCTCGTCACAGATGAATTAGCTATGGGGACCAGATATAAACATGCGGTTGAAACAAGATTGATGTTGGTGAACCCTTTCATCTATTATGGGTGATTTACAAATAATATTAGGAGTAATTAATTACATAGGATTTACAAGGTTGATGGCACCTTAATCCTAACACTATTTTTGTAAATAAACTTTATTGATCGATGGAGGGTAGACGGAACTACCCCCATGGCATGAATCCACGATCTACTGAGAATCATATTATATGAAAGCAAACCAAGCAAGACATGAAAAAGGGTAGATAATGTCACGAGTCCAACCTTTACGGGTAAAGTTATGGTACCTAGGAATTGTCTACCAACATTATCAAAGCCATTAATGCTAAGCCTATCTAATTTAATTAAAGAACTGTAGATCTTGATTTTATGTAGCAAATCAATGCAACAAACATTAAGAGCTGATGCATTGTCAATCATAACTCTCTTTATCAAATTTTTATCTATTGCGACAAAGATTATAAGAGGATCATGTTGGTTTTGAACTTCGGTTGACGGTAATTCATGTGGTTGAAACAAAATATCCATTTTTGTTGCATGCATACAATCTAACAGAGCTGCTACATCATTTGGCTTAATAGCAGCTGGTACTATCACCTTTTGTAAAGCTTCTTGGAGCATTCCATGGTATGTAGGTGATGTTTGTATGAGTTCCCAAAGAGAGATCTTAGCAAGAGTAGCATTAAGTTTCTCAAAGAGATCATAATCTTGGCCACCTTTTCAAGTAAGGCAAGGTGGTTGAGGAAGCATAGGTTGAGAAGATTGAAAAGAGACATGCACATGTGGTGCTTGCTTGCTTTTCTTTTTATTACAGGTGTTGTATGTGTGAGAAATCACATTGTAATGTGGTTGTTGCGACACATTTTGAATATCTTGATTCCTTTGAGTGATTTATCTTGCATAATTTAGAACGTAATCCGGGGGTCAAGGTGGTTTTTTATCACCTTGAACTATCATCACCAGTTTTAGGCAAGAAGGTGCATTAGGTGCCCCTTGCACAATCATCTTAGGAATATTAATACACTTTCCTAGTAACCCCTTAGTGGGTGGAAGAAACCTATTAAAGGTAATTGAATTAACATTGCTTTGATTTTTATTAAGCTCAACATTCATCCGTAAAGAATTTAATGTGAGGGACCTTTCTTTATCCACCAATGCTTCATCTTTTAAAGGGAGAGCATTGGAACAAAGGGAAGGAAAAGTATTGTTACAGGAATTGTTGATTGTTTTATCTTTAGTGATGTCCAAAGGATTTGAATATGCAACCAGAGGGGGGTTACCCAAGGTCTTCACATCCTTAGAGATATCTAAGGTTCTTGAACATTCATCCAAAGAAGGAAGATCAAAGGTCTTCACTTCCTTAGTGATGTCCGAGGTGTTTGAATATTTAAGTAAAGGAAGAATAGGATAACTGTTGGAAATTAAGGTGTCTCAACCTTTGCAAATTTCTAGCATTATTTATTTAATTGTGTATTTATTTATTGCCTAATTTTGTATTTACTTACACATTCAGTTTGGTCATTTAGTTGAGGTGGCATTGTGACATGTCATCCTACTCGGAATGTGACTTGGATGGTCCAGTCAAACACACATGGATTTGGGCATCCTATTTGAGGTGGCACTAATATGCCATGTGTCAGCATCTTGTGGTATGTCGAAGAGGATATTCTATATGATAGAATCTATGATGCGTAAGAGCCAAGTATAGAGATTCCTATGACAAGTGGGGACAAGTGTGGGAGAGTATCTTTGCATGAGAAAGGCATCTTTGGGTGCCCAAGTTGGGCTATGACATGTTGTAAGAGGAATATGCTATTTTTAGTCATGTATGATGGATTCTATTACAACATTAAGTGTTTTCATGTTGCAGATTTTTATGACAGCTGTAAGATGCGGAAGAGCATCTGTCATTGCCTATTTTTAGTATGGAGCGCTCTATCCTTGGGAAGTCAAATCTGCCATGTTATGACAGATGTAAGAAAGGTATATTCATGTTGGACAAGTGTCCTTGGGTGTTGGAAAATGGCCATATGGCCAAGATAGATGCCCATCTCTATAAGCTTCATGTTTATGCCTTCTATCTCTATATAATGTGGAGTTTGGAGTTGTAGTTTGCATAGTTGATGTATAGGTACTGTTATGCTACAAGAATCACTCTAGAAATGACATTTGAAGACTCTTGGAAGAACTTGCATTGCAAGTGTATTGTAAACTGTTATTGCTTCGATAATACATTGTGTAGGTTTTTCACTTGAAAAGGTTTTCCCCACGATATATCTTGTGTCTCTCTCTGTTTACATTCTTGTGTTTGTTGTTGTAATATCTCTGTTGTATGTTTAATATTGCTGCAATTGTAAGGATTAAAAAGAATTTGCATACATCTCCCCTTATTAGATTGGTGTAAGAAGCATTTTTGCGTACCTTGCTTCCTTTCAGTTGGTATCAAAGCTTGATCACCTTTGATCCTGGTTGTTGGGTAGGAGTTTTTTGTGCTGATCTTCGATTGAGTGGGAGTCTGTGTAGAGTATTCAGTAATCTTGTTCCAGGAAGGAGATGACATGCACATCTAGAAGGATAGATTTGGAAAAGTTTAATGGCAGCAATTTTGAGTTGTGGAAACTCAAAATGGAAGACATGCTTGTTGATAGAGACCTGTGGGAAGCAATTTCTGGTACAAAACCAATGGCAATGGTATAGGAAGATTGGGATCTCAAAGATCGTAAAGCTAAGGGTCTTGTGAGACTCTGTTTAGCTTATTCCATCATGTTGAATGTTCATGAGGAGAAGACCATGAAGGAGCTGTTGAAGAAACTTGGTGATGTTTATCAAGCTAAATCCTTGGTAAACAAGTTATTCCTATGAAAGAATCTATATTCTCTAAGGATGGAAGATGGAGGATTAGTTGCAGACCACCTAAATGCCTTTAACATGCTAGTTGCATAGTTGACATCCGTTGGTGTGAAGATGGAGGAGGAGGATCATTCTATGACCTTGCTTTGTTCTTTGCCAAATTCGTGGGACCACCTTGTCATGGCCATTGGGAGCACTACAGCCACCTTCAAGATGGATGAAGTGGTGTCTAAACTGTTATCTAAAGAAATGCAAAGAAAGTCTTCCGAGTCAGCTAAGGAGGCTCTTGCAGTTTGTGGTAGACCCAAGGAGAAATGGAAAAAGAAGGACAAGAAAGCTGAAAAGGGAAAATCCAAATCTTGTGGGAGACCCAAATCTCCTGGAAAGTCCAAGGCACTATATTGGAACTGTGGAAAAACTGGGCACTTCCGAAAGGAGTGCAAGGAGGAGAAGAAGAACACCTCTGATTCATATTCTGACAAATCTCATGATGATGGTGATGATTTTATTGCTGCCTTGGCCACCCATGCATCAGATGATGTGTGGCTGATTGACTCTGGTGCTTCCTTCCACATGACCTCACATCGAGGTTGGTTGACAAAGTATGAAGAGTTTGATGGTGGGAAGGTGTACCTAGGTGATGACTCTCACCTAAACATAGTTGGTTGTGGAAGAGTCTTGATCCGATTCCTTGATGGACGAGTGAAGGGGATCAATGGGGTTATGCACATCCCTGGTTTAGCACAAAACTTGCTCTTTGTAAGTAAATTGAATGATCCAGGTGTGTAGGTTGTCTTCTTGAATGGAGGATGCAAGATGACAAGAGGATCTATCGTGCTTGCTAAGGGTACTCAGAGAGGTACTTTGTTTCAGCTGGATACATGCACTACTCAGTGCAATAGTTCTTCTGATTCGAAGAAAAGGGCTTCATTCACTTCATCCTCACCATTGGAACCAGCAGCGAAGAAATGTGTTGCTTCAACTTTTGATGGTAGTGCATTTTGGGTACCTAAGGGTGCTCATGCTTTAGAAATGAAACTCCATGCTGAAAAGATAATGTTGTGGCATGCAAGACTTTGTCACATTGGTGAGAAGGGTCTTAGAGCCCTAAAAAATAAAAAAATCATCAAGGGGTTAAATGATTGTAATCTTGAGTTTGACTTTTACAAACATTGTATATATGGAAAACAACACTGTGTTTAGTTTTACTCGAGTTCTCATAAGTCTTCTGGTGTGTTGGATCTAATTCATTTTGATGTGTTTGGTCCTGTGAATGTTCCTTTGATTTCTAAATCATTATATTTTGTATCATTCATAGATGATTATAGTAGAAGGACATGGATTTAATTTCTTAGAAGCAAATCTGAAGTCTTTAGTCAGTTCAAAGAGTTTAAAGATTTTGTATAGAATCAGACTAGTAAAAAGGTTAAGTGTTTGAGAACTGATAATAGTGGTGAGTTTTGTTCGGTAGAGTTTGACAAGTTCTGTAAAGAACATGGGATTGAAAGACATAAGACAACTCCTTACACCCTGCAACAAAATGGAGTTACAAAGAGGATGAACAAAACATTGATGGAGAGGGCTTAGAGTATGCTTAGTGGTGCTAGCCTCGGACAAAAGTTTTGGGCTGAAGCTATAGCCACTACTTGCTACCTGGTTAATAGGTCTCCTACTTCAATGCTTGTTGATAAGACACCCATGGAGGTGTGGTCTGGTAAGAAGCCTTCATTGAGACATCTTCATGTTTTTGGTTGTGAGGCATATGCACATGTACCTAAGGAGAAGAGGTCAAAATTGGAGAACAAGGCAGTTAAGTGTATCTTCATTGGATATGGTGTCGGTGTGAAAGGGCACAAGCTTTGGGATCCTATGGCTAAAAGAGTCTTGTATAGCAGAAGTGTTATCTTCAGAAAAAGAAAAGAAAGAGGATGTGGTTCAGTTTCCTACTACCCCTGAGAAGACTGAATCAAAAGACTCTGTTGGCCCTGATGATGAGGAGAGCTCTAGCAACTCTGAAAGTTTAGAAGAAGAAGAAGAACCTCAACCTCAACCTTTGAGGAGGTCTACACAAAATAGGAGGCAACTTGAGAGGTTTGGTTATACATTGCTTGATTCTAGTTGTGCTTTTGCTTTGATTTCTAACACTGATGAGCCTAGAACTATGAAAGAGGCTATGGATATAAAAGATGCAGGTTCCTGGAAGGAAGCCATGGAAGATGAGATGGTTTCTTTGGAAAAGAATAAAACTTGGGACTTGGTGCCTTTGTCTGATGGATGCAAGCCTATTGGATGCAAATGGGTGTTCAAGAAGAAATTTGATGCAGATGGTTGTGTTGAGAAATATAAGGCCAGATTGGTTGCGAAGGGGTATTCACAAGTGGAGGGAATTGATTATGGTGAGATTTTCTCTCTCGTTGCAAAGCTAACATCTATTAGGTTCCTATTACCTCTTGCAACAACTTATGACTTAGAAGTGGAATAAATGGATCTGAAGACATCTTTCCTTCATGGTGACTTGGAGGAAGAAATTTATATGTCACAACCTGAGCTTTACGTGGTGAAAGGTAAAGAAAATTTGGTTTGTAAGTTAAAGAAGTCTTCGTATGGTTTAAAGCAATCTCCTAGGATGTGGTACTTGAAGTTTGATGCCTTTGTGTTGTCCATTAGATTTTTTAGATCAAAATCAGATCATTGTGTGTATTACAAGTTTGACAACGATTACATTCTCATTATTGCATTATATGTTGATGATATGTTGCTGATTGGGAATGGTAAAAGTATGATTTCTGATTTGAAGTCTCAATTGTCAGAACAAGTTGAGATGAAAAACTTAGGGGTAGCTAGGTACATTCTGGGGATGGAGATCAGAAGAGACAGAGCAAATAGAAAACTTTGGTTAAGCCAGAGTAAGTATGTGAAGACTGTTTTGGGGAGATTCTGCATGGAAGATTGTAGACCATTGTTTGTTCATGTTTCATTGGGGACAAAATTATCTGTTAATGATTGTCCGAAGTCTCCTTCTGAGATGGAGGATATGAGCAAAGTGCCTTATGCTAGTGTAATTGGCAGTTTGATGTATGTTATGGTCGATACAAGACCAGACATTGCCCAAGCAGTGGGAGTCCTTAGTCGGTTTATGGATAATCCTGGATGGGTACATTGGGATGCAGTGAAGAGAATGTTCGTATATTTGAGGGGTACTTCTGAGTATTCAATATGTTATCATGGTTATCCTATAGGACCTTTGCATTCTGTGAGTATTCATGGATTTGTGGATTCTGATTGGGTAGGTGACATTGACAACAGGAGATCCACTAGTGCTTATGTGTTTACCATGTTTGGTGGTGCTATTAGTTGGATGAGTAAGAAACAACCTGTGGTTGCTTTGTCCATGACAAAAGCAGAGTACATGGTAGCAACTCATGCTTGTAAGGAAGCCATTTTGCTTAAGAGGTTGTGTTCAGATATTGGTTTTGATGCAAGATAGATTACTATCTGTTGTGACAGTTAGAGTGCAATTTGCTTAGCAAAGAATCCTATTTTCCATGCCAGAACGAAGCACATTGATGTTCAGTATCATTTTGTTAGTGATATGGTAGAACATGGGAAGGTGATATTGGAGAAAGTAGACACTTTGAATAATGTTGCAGATGTATTGACTAAACCTGTGGGCACAGAGAAGTTCAGATGGTGTTCAGAGTCTATGGGCCTCTTGGACCCTAGCAGTTAAATCTTGTCATTCATTTAGCTCTTGCAAGGTGTTCGACAAGTGGGAGAATGTTGGGAATTAAGGTGTCCCAACCTTTGCAAATTCCTAGCATTATTTATTTAATTATGTATTTATTTTTTGCCTAATTTTGTATTTACTTGCACATTCAGTTTGGTCACTTAGTTGAGGTGGCATTGTGACATGTCATCCTACTTGGAATGTGACTTGGATGATCAAGTCAAACTCACATGGATTTGGGCATCCCATTTGAGGTGGCACTAATATGCCATGTGTCGGCATCTTGTGGTATGTGGAAGAGGATATTCCATATGACAGAATCTATGATGCATAAGAGCCAAGTATAGAGATTCCTATGACAAGTGGGGACAAGTGTCAGAGAGTATCTTTGCATAAGAGAAAGGCATCTTTGGGTTCCCAAGTTGAGCTATGACATGTTGTAAGAGGAATATGCTATTTTTAGTCATGCATGACAGATTCTCTTACAACATTATGTGTTTTTATGTTGTAGATTTTTATGACAGCTGTAAGATGTGTAAGAGCATCTGTCATTGCCTATTTTTAGCATGGAGCACTCTATCCTTGGGAAGTCAAATCTGCCATGTTATGATAGATGTAAGAAAGGTATATCCATATTGGAAAAGTGTCCTTGGGTGTTGGAAAATGGCCATGTTACCAAGATGGACGCCCATCTCTAGAAGCTTCATGTTTATGCCTTGTATCTCTATATAATGTGGATTTTGGAGTTGTAGTTTGCATAGTTGATGTACATGTATTATTATGCTACTGAAATCACTCCAAAAATGACATTTGAAAACTCTTGGAATAACTTGCATTGCAAGTGTATTGTAAACTGTTATTATTTTGATAATACATTGTGCAAGTTTTAGAGTGTGGGGTTTTTCACCTGAAAGGTTTTCCCCACAGTATATCTTGTGTCTCTCTCTCTTTGTTTACATTCTTGTGTTGTGTTTGTTGTTGTAATATCTCTATTATATGTTTAACATTGCTGCAATTGTAAGGATTAAAAAGAATTTGCATACATCTCCCCTTATTAGATCAGTGTAGGAAATGTTTCCATGTACCTTGCTTCCTTTCAATAACTCATGGATTCATCATCATCACCATATACTTTAGATATTAGCTCCAAGGCACTAATGTAAGAAGAACCTTCATACTCATCTTTCTCAAGGGTATTTATGGAGATGTATTCAATTAGATCTTCTAATACCAAAGGGCATGTATTCATGAGAGCTATGAAGTTGTTAAAATAGGATACATAATCAAGGATTTCAAATGAAGAGCATTTAAATATATCCTTATGATACATGGATTGTATATGAGTGAGAACATGAGGATTCATATTAAGGAATTTGTAGAAATTTTCAAAGTCTTTGATATATGCATGTAAAGATACCAAAGAGAAATGAGATGAAGATGCCATAATAGAATATCCTGGGATAGCAATTCACAATAAGATCTCTTCATTTATCAAATATAACCAATATGAGAGACTATTGTACACCACAACACTAGTTTGAGGAAATCGGGTTTTTGAAACTTGTAACCAAGAACAAAAACACACTAGTGTCCTTACAAATAGAGTGATTAAGATGTAAAGAGTATTTCACAAAAGGTAATATAGACCACCTTTAAGATTTCTTGCCAAGAAATGTTAGAGAGAGGTTAAATTGCTTATGTTGAAATACACATTGTGTAATTATAAACATGTGAAATTTTCAAAGTAAAGTATGAAATGATAAAAAAATTTCAAATGAGCAATGAAAATATGATTTAAATCATTTCTATATGTGATTTGAAAGATGTTTATGACAACAACAAAATCTGAAATAAGATTTTGACTACAAACCCTAGCTTTTTGCAAAGACTAGGTTATATGAAAAATGTAACTTTTTAAGTAAAACCCTAGCAAATGCAACTTCAAATGCAATATTTGATATGAATTATTGAGAATTATTGTAATAAATATCAGATATGAAGCAAATATTATAAAATTAAATCTTTTTATGATATGCAATGAAAAATATGCAAAACTATGCTTTAATGCAAGCCTAGAATGCTTGTTTTTTTTTTTAAATTCAAATGTATGCAAAATTTTCCAATGCAAGATGATAAATATGATATGAATGAATGCAAAGATTGATTACAACACTCAACAAGATGCAAGTTTAGTAAAAACATGGGTTCATCAAAATTTTATATGTGAAAAGTGGGAAAGATGATGAATAGTGTTAAGATCTATCAAATCAAACCCTCCTTTCACAATAACACTCAAGGACAACAACCAAGCCAAGTCACTACAGAAGAAGAGGACTCAACTATAGGTTGATTATACTTAGGAATGATATGGAAATACTAATTAGATTGAAAGATTTGTCAAACCCTAGATTCAATAGGCCTCAAACCTTAATTATAATGAAATCAAGTACATATGAATAAATTGCTACAAATCACCCCTCAAGAAGACACTCAGGAAGGATTAGAAACTCACCAGCAGTTGGATTTCTAGAGGTGAAGACTTTGCGGACTACGGGGTGGGTGCCCAAGTCTGATAGGGCAACTTTTCTATAGATTTGGAATAATGAGCAATGTCAGATAATGTTCAGCTCCTAAGTTCAGGATAATTCTTGTCAGGAGGACTTTGGGGCAGGTGCCCTAGTCTAGTAGGGTAGATTTACAACAAATCTTCTTCAGATCCTGAATCCTTATCCTCTAAATTACTTCTATGCACCTGCACTTTGCCAAATCCCACACTTGTAACCTGTAATCACAAAGAGAGGGGTTTGGGGGTTAGGGTATTTAGGGGCTTGCCTTGGTCAAGCCTAGGAATGGCATTCAAGTCTTCCAACACTATTGTTAGATAGAGTGCATGCCCAATGGAGGGCAGAGGCCAAAGCAATGATGAAATAAAATGATTGAAGCACAAATAGATGTCACCTTAGAGGTGAAGCCCTCACGGAGATGAAGATCCTTCAAATCATGAGGAGATGGATTGATGAAGCCAAACCTGCAACAAACAAACACAATAACAACACAATTTCACATTATCCATCTAGGTGTAAACTGAAGACATAAACTCACTTATATATGTTTTCCCGCTAACATTCGTAATTCAAATTGAAAAGGTTGATAGAGGGAAACCTTTTTAAAGGTCCTATGCTGACAAACTTAAATTTAGGTCCTGACAAATCAGCCTGGACTTGGGCGCGGGAGCCCAAGTCCCAAGGCCATTTTAGGTCTTGATTAAGCCTTTAAAAATGGCCCCTACGTCCCATTTGACATGAGTTTCAAGGGATATTGCTCCAGGGTAAGTATTAAAGCATGTAAAGTGTAAACATGGGGACATATGAGCTAAACTAGGAGGTAAAAAGGCATAGGGATACTTTTTATTCCATAATAGACCCTAAGGGTGTGTTCTTGTTCTTCTAACATCTATGGAATGTGTTTTTGTCTTGGATGTATTGACTTTATTTCCTCAAGGATAGCTCTAACCCACTCACCTCTAATTCCTGGGCACATTCATATGCACTTGGATAAGAGAGTTGACTAAAGTTGACCAAGGGGTGACCTTTTGTTTAACTTTGACTTTGTGATGTGACCAAAGGTTTTCTATGACTCAAACTTGTGATGATATCAAGGAGTTTTTGACTATGTTTTGAAATTGACCTCGTCATGAAATCAAGGGTTTTGTATACTTCCTTTTTTAGTTTCTCTTTTCCTAATGTTTTTTTTGTTTTGATGTATGCAAAATAAATGAATGCAAAACAAATTTTTTTGTTCTTTTTTTGAATGAATAATAAAATGATTTAATTGACAAGGAATTGAAATATGAATGCAAATTAACATGAATTTTATTGAATTTGGTAGAGAATAACCAGATCAAACTATTTTCACAGTAGTAGAAAAACATAGAATAATATATATTAATTTCTAGATGTCTTCAAATGGATTACATTTGGCTTTATAAAGCCATTTGTTTCCTATAAAACTAACCTATTGGAATATAACTTCCCACAAACTAACAATAGACTTATTTAACTATTAACTAACATTCAACTTAAATAACATGTATTTTATTTATTTAGTCTAACCTATATACTAAAAGATGTAATAAAACCAACATTCCCCCCTTATTACATCAATCCGAACAAGGGACAAAACACTACAAGGACTAAGTACATCATCCCTTCTGGAGACTTTGATAAAGCATCTTCACCAATTATCCTCGCTCACCCAGGAAACACCAAACTGGGTCTATTAGTGGATCTCTTGACTATCAAACCTACAACTCCTTTGTACAAAATGAGAGAACATAAATATTCCCATCCTCCATGCATAATGAGAGAACAACTCTCCTCTGAGAGTCCACATCTCCTTCAAGTGTGTCAAAATCCCTCCTCTAGTGCTGCATATAAGAGAACAACTCTCCTCTGAGAATCCACTTCTCCTCCAAGTGTGTCAAAATCCCTCCTCCAATGTGATGAGAATCAAATCCCTCCTTTGGTGTACAAAAGGAATTGAACCACTGTGAATACACTAATTACAACCACAAGTATTGCTAAAACTGCCAAGCCCCTCCTCACTCCATGAAGGGACACAGATCGAAACTTGTGCTTCTCATGCAAAGTATCATCTCTGAGCAAGAAGCTAGCTTAAGATCATAAAAACTCCTCCTGCCTCTGGTGCCTCCAACCTTCAATGAAACTATGTGACACTCTATCCATTTGATATTACATTAGACTCTTCAATATCACAAGTATGCGAGTCTTTGAAAATTTTACTAGGTGTAGTGCAGATAGCCTTGAGAATGCAACCAATATTTAATATATGTGTGGCCATAATTAAAAGCAATAGATTGGATGATGGATTCAACCGATAATGTACCCTTACAATAAATAAAATCAATCCTTGTAACTCTAAAGCACAAACTTATCTCTCCTATTACCAAAAGGCATACATTCTTCTATCTTCAATGAAGACCCTTATTTCAAACTTTACATCCAAACATTGTCTTCCTTATTTCTCCAATACTACTAAACCTTATTTCTCCAAAAATATTACTTTGCTAAACAAAATAAATGATGTAAATTTTTAGTTTACTATCTTCCCAAGTTTTTACCCAATATATTTTTACCCAAACAATATAAATATAAAACACACCTCAAACAAGAATATGGAACCCTAATATGGCCTTTCTATGAACTCACAAATTGAGAATTGTCCAAAGTGATTCAATCTTCTACAATGGAGGATATGCTCACTCAACTTCTTCAGTTTGACCCCTTCCTTTAAGACACCTTTCGCTCTTCAAATTAGATTGTATCATCATCAAAAAATGGCAGTGAAGAGGCAACCACTCATTTATAAGAGAATGTAATCTTTTTATTCTCCTCTATAGGAAAAAGTAGAATGGGTAAATCTAGTAGGCTTCCACTTTTCATGGGAGATCAAAAAACATTCTCTTCGCTATGGGAATTAGATGGCACTAATTGATATTCTTATAACGCCTTAGGGATTATTCACACCTTGTCTATACTTCCATATCTTACTTCTATACGCTGCAATAATAATATTCCATGAGCCGTTGTCTTAATCTTTCATATGGTTAAACACTTAAGAGGCTTCCACCAAACTTTTGGGCTTGACATTCATGTAAATAAACGATCATAGGTAGTGGCACTTGGAAAGAAATAAAAACACATGCTCAAAAATATAAAATGCTTAGAAAGTTTGAATGCCTAGCAAGGAATGTGGAGTTTGCAACACCTTATGCTTTTCACGCTTCTGTAATTATTTAGACGTTGTAGATCTCCCACACTATTATTCAAACTTCAACGTAGTAAAATATATCACAATTCAAATGCCAACCTCTACACTTCCCTAGCAATTCTCCACACAGTTGCCATCAGACATTTCTCTTCAACACTTCACTAGGATATCCAACACTTGATAGGGATGTATGGAACAAGGAAATAAATGCTTTAAAATATATTTCAGCACTTAAATAATTCCTCAACATTCAAACAATCAAACTCCATCAACGTTTCTTTTCCAACAACCTCTTCATTGCTTCCTCATAGGCCTAGCATAATGAATTCTTTGATACCATATTAAATTTGGTAGAGCATAACTAGATCAAACCATTTTCACAGTAGTAGCAAAACATAGAATAATATATATTAATTTTAGGATGTCTTTAGATGAATTACATTTGAATATATTTGGCTTTATAAAGCCATTATTTTCCTATAAAACTAACCTATAGGAATATAACTTCCCACAAAATAACAATAGACTTATTTAACTATTAACTAACATTCTAACTTAACTAACATTTATTTTATTTATTTAGTCTAACCTATATACTAAAAGATGTAATAAAACCAACAAAATTTCCCAAATGCAATCTAAGCTATGTCTTTTTGTTTTTTCAAGACAAATTTAAATCTAAACTAGGAATTAAAAATACTCAAATGAAATCTAATCTATGACTTGCAATGAAACTAATTTAAACAATGCTAAACTAATTAACTTGAAATAAATCCTATCAAGGAAATTGTAATATAATGATTACTTTCTCCAAGAGAAAAATGTGATTTAATTAGCTACAAAAACATGAAAATTTTGGATCCTTTGGCACATGAGCTTTGTACTATCCTAAAAATCCTTGTATTTGGCAACCTCTTTCTCCTCTACAACAATGGGGCCTTCCTCTTGGTGACAAGGACAAAGGGAGTAATTGATTCGAAATGGCTTGAGCTTTGAGAGCTAAAATTGAAAACGAATGAGCTCGAGGGAGCTATGAGTGCTATGCAAGCATTATTTGAGCACAATGGCTATGGATTGGGAGCAAATTGAGAGCATATAAATTCTATATAAGCTTTAGAAAGCTTGGAAAACTATCCTAAACACAAAATAAGGGACACATGCATCTTGCAATAAGCATAAGAATGCTAATGGAGAGCAAAATCAAAGCTTTTCAAATGGCTGCAATAATGGATTTGCCCCCATAATGCATATAGGAAGGGGTATTTATAGTGTTGAAGAGCTCACAAGAGGTGGGGTTAATTGAGAAGTAAACTCCTTTAGTTGAAGAGTTAACATGCTTGATTGATTGAATATTGCATGATGACTTGCTATCTTTGATCTTTGTTCAAAGTCATTAAATCAACATACTAGGGGTTTGACTAAAGAAGAATAAACCTTGTCTAGAAAACCCTCAAACCCACACATCCATTTTTATGCAAGTTATAGAAGTGAAGGCAAACTGGTATCAAATCTAAAATTCAACAAAGTCTAAATCTACATAGGAGAGTTAGATCTACATATCACACGATTGATTATGCACGTGTACAAATCATTTCCACAAATTACAAAAATGACCCAAATAGTTAGGCATAATTTTGTTGATTTGTCTCTAATCGTTTGACCTATATTCATTTTGTTGTTATATGGAGCCTAATCAGACTCAGAGGTTAAATTTACCCCACTTTTATCGGTGCAGTTTCCCCCCAAATTATCTAATGGGGTTAAGGGGCAGTGCCCCCAAGATGGGATCAAGGGGAAACACCCCTTGCGTGCTCCCTATCGCGATACAAGGTAGGGTTGAGGGGTAGTGCCCCCGAAAGCTCAAACAAATTTTATTATTTTATAAAGGTGTCAGGAGTTTTTCTTTTCTATTGGCTGACATAAAAAAACCCTATTTTTGTAATTGACATAAGGCTTGATAAAAGTGACTAAGGGTTAAGGGTTTCTATTGATGTATTGTAGCATTTTGTAACGGTATTGAGTTTCAAGGATTGCTAGTTGTAATCAGTTTGATTTATTGGATAATAATATTGGACTCTCTATTGGTGGATGTAGCCTGAGTTTGGGTGAACCACGTTAAAACTTGTCTCTTGCTCTTATTATTTATGTGTATTTCTATTCCTCTGTTATCTTTATTTACATTTAATTGATATCTTTTGCATGCAATCCTTAACAAGTGGTATCAAAGCGGGTTGTGTTTGATTATCATCTGTAGGAAGGTCTCACGGTTGAGTGGGAGCAATGGCAGACGAGGGTAAATTGAAGGTAGATAAATTCAATGGGAAGAACTATCAATTATGGAAGATGCAAATGGAGGATTATCTCTATTAGAAGGATTTATGGAGGCCGTTGGAAGGAATAGCCAAGAAACTAACAACAATGACTGATGAGGATTGGAATCTTCTAGACAGAAAGGCACTAGGAACCATTCAATTGTGCCTGGAACCATCGGTGGCATTCAATATAACGGAAGCGAAGACAACAGATGGTCTAATGAAAGCTTTGGGTAAATTGTATGAAAAACCCTCAGCCTCAAATAAGGTATTTCTCATGAAGCGTTTATTTAATCTGAAAATGATTGAAGGTGGATCTATGACAGATCATTTAAATGAGTTTAATACGATTATCAGTCAATTAGCTTCTGTAAAAGTAAGTTTTGATGAAGAGGTGAGGACTCTCTTGATATTATGTTCTTTGCGAGAAAGTTGGAATAACTTAGTAATGGTTGTAAGTAACTCTATCTCTGGTTCAAATACTTTAAAATTTGATGATGTTGTTGGTGTTATCCTTAGCGAGGAAATGCGACGGAAAAGCTCAGGAGGGTCCACATCAGGTAGTGTTTTGAATGCAGAAAGCAGGGGTAGATCAAATGAGAGAGGAAAAGGTTCTGGAGGTCATGGGAAGTCATGAGGAAAATCAAAGGACAAGAGGTCTCAATCTAGAGGACAAAATCATTGTTGGTACTGTGTGAAACCAGGTCATCTGAAAAAAAATTACTAGTCTCAGAAGAATAAAGAAGGAGACAAAAAAGAAGGCAATAAGGAGGCAAATGTGGTAAATAATAAATCTAAAGATGATGCTTTGAATCTTTCCCTAGATAATGCTAATGATTCATGGGTTTTAGATTCAGGGGCCTCATTTCATGCTATGCCCCATAGAAGTTATTTTCTTGATTATGTCCAAGGGGATTTTGGGTTGGTTTATTTGGGACATAACAAACCATGTCAGATTGTTGGAAAGGGAAGAATCAAGATTAAGTTATAGAATTGGCTACTACAAGAGGTAAGGCACGTTCCAAGGTTGGGTAGGAATTTAATTTTAGTAGGGAAGCTAGTTGATGAAGGTTGCATTGTTACATTTACTAATAAAAATTGGAAGGTTACAAGAGGTACCTTAATAGTAGAAAAAGGTGTAAAAGTAGGCACCTTATATCTTTGTATAGGTCATACTATTCCTTCTACTTTAGTTGTTGCAGAGAAAAAACAAATAGGTTTAGGAATAGTTGCTATAGGTTCGCAGGAAGAGACTAAAATAGTTGCTGCAGGTTCTGAGACAACACTGTGGCATAACAGACTTGGGCATATGAGTGAAAAAAGTATGAAGTTACTTCATTCTAAGAAAGTTTTACCAAGTCTGAAATGTATTAATATAGATTTCTGTGAAAGTTGTGTGTATGGCAAACAAAAGAGAGTTAGTTTTCTCAAGGATGGGAAGCAAAAGAAAGATGAAAAGTTAGAGTTTGTGCATACTGATGTATGGGGACCGACTCAAGTATATTTTCTTGGTGGCTCTCGGTATTATGTTACATTCATAGATGATGCAACTAGGAAGGTTTGGACTTATTTCCTTAGGCAGAAATCTGATGCATTTGAAACATTTAAGAAATGGCGAAGCTTAGTTGAGAATGAGATGGGTAAAAGATTATAATGTCTTAGATCTAATAATCGTGGTAAGTATTACAGCAAAGAATTTGAGGATTATTGTTCTTTTAATGGAATTCGTAGGCAGAAAATAGTTCTAGGGACTCCGTAGGAGAATGGAATGGCTAAACGCATGAACAGGACAATAATGGAGTGTGCAAGGACCATGAGATTGCATGTTAGGCTGCCTTTAAACATGTGGGCAAAGGCTATCAACATCATTATATATTTAATTAATAGAGGTCCTTTAGTTCCTTTGGGCTATGGTATTCTAGAGGAAGCATGGATAGGTAAGAAGGTGAGTTATACTTTTATGAAAACCTTCAAATGTAAAGCATTTACACATGTAGATTCTAAAAATAGAACCAAGCTAGATACAAAATAAATAAAAAATGTACCTTTGTTGGATATGGCATTGATGAATTTGGTTATAGGCTTTGGGATTTTGAAAATTAGAAAATTGTGAGAAGCAGGGATGTTGTATTCAATGAGAAGGTGGTGTACAAAGATCAGTTGCAGTAGCATGAGAAGAAAGAAAAGGATTATGTGGTGTTGGATGATACTCCAAATAGTGATGTTCTAGTGGTTTCTCATGCTCCCTAATAGTAACAAGAAATACCACAAACTCCAATGAATGTTAGATGGTCAACAAGGCTAAGTAGACCTCCTGAAAGGTTTTCTCCCTCATTGTATTCTATTTTGTTAACAGATGCTAGTGAACCAGAAGGGTATGATGAAGCTATGCAGGTGGATACAAAGGTTCAGTGGGAGCTTGCAATGAAAGAATAAATGGACTTCTTGCTAAAAAATCAGACTTGGGAATTATGTAAGTTGCCTGCAGGTAAAAAGGCTTTACCAAACAAATGGGTTTATAGGCTAAAAGAGGAAGATGGAGATAAGAAAAGATTTAAAGCTAGGTTAGTTATAAAAGGATTTGCACAGAAAAAAGGTATTAATTTTGATGAGATTTTTTCTCCGGTTGTTAAGATGACTTCTATTCGTACTATCTTAAGTATTGTGGTTGTTGAAGATTTGCATTTGGAACAGTTAGATGTGAAAACTGCTTTTCTCCATGGTGATTTGGAGGAGGAGATATATATGGAACAACCACGGGGATTTGAGGTTAAAGGTAAGGAGAAATAGGTGTGTAGATTGAAGAAGAGTTTGTATGGCTTGAAACAAGCACCTTGGCAATGGTATTTGAAATTTGATAGTTTTATGGATGAGTAAGGCTACAGCCAGTGTAATTCTGACCATTGTGTTTATTTTAAGAGGTTAGATAATGATAGCTACATTATTTTATGTTTATATGTTGATGACATGCTTGTAGCAGGTCTAACATGGATCACATTAGAGAGTTAAAACAACAGTTAGCACAATCATTTGCTATGAAGGATTTTGGGGCAACAAAACAAATCCTTGGTATAAAAATTTGTAGAGATAGGAAGAACAGAAAACTGACTCTATATCAAGCTAATTATGTTGAAAAGGTGTTGCAGAGATTCCATATGGAGAATGCAAAAGTTGTCAGCACACCTTTGCCTAGTCATTTGAAATTGACTAAAGAGATGTGTCCTAAGACACAAGAGGAAGAAAAAATATCTAAGGTACCATATGCTTCAGCTGTAGGAAGTTTAATGTACACCATGGTATGTACAAGACCCGATATTGCATATTTTGTAGGAGTCGTAAGCCCAGATTGGAGCATTGGAATGCAGTAAAATGGATTCTCAGACATTTAAGAGGTACATCCAATAAACACTTATGTTTTGGGGGCTCTAATACTAATTTAGCAGGTTATGTAGACACAGATTTGGTAGGGGATATTGATACCAGGCGGAGTACTACAGGTTATGTCTTTACTATAGGTGGGACAGTGGTGAGTTGGATCCCCAAGTTACAGAAGGCAGTTTCTTTATCCACCATGGAGGCAGAGTATGTAGCTACAACAAAGGTAAGCAAGGAGATGATATGGCTGCAATCTTTCATGGAAGAATTATGAAAACAATAGGCTAACAATTATTTGTTTACAAACAGCCAGAGTGCCATACATCTTGCAAAGAATTCTGCCTTGCATTCAAAGACCAAACACATACAGTTGAGGTATCACTTCATTTGATCAATGTTGGATGATGGACAATTAAGGCTAGAAAAGATACATACAGATGAAAATCCAGCGGATATGTTTACAAAGACAGTAACAAGGGAGAAGTTGAGCTCCTCTTCAGCTTCGGTTGGTCTTCAAGACTAAAAACAAAAAATTAGAATAGCAGAGTCTAGGGTGCTTATTTCCAATGGGAGCTACAAGGTCAACGATGTTATGATCAGTCTCCAAGTGGGAGATGATATGGTGTGGAGTCTGATCAGTCTACAAGTGGGAGATTGTTGTTATATGGAGCCTAATCAGACTCAGAGGTTAAACTTACCACACTTTTATCAGCATGGTTTCCCCACAAATTATCTAACAAGGTCAAGGGGCAGCGCCCCTTGCGGGGTCTAAGGGCAGCACCCCTGCGCGCTCCTTGTCACGATATAGGGTGGGGTTGAGGGGCAACACCCCCGAAACCTCAAATGAATTTTATTATTTTATAAAAGCATCAAGAGTTATTTTTTTCTATTGGCCGACATAAAAAACCCTATTTTTGTAACCAACATAAGGCTTGATAAAAGCGGTTAAGGGTTTCCGTTGATGTATTGTAGCATTTTACAACAATATTGAGTTACAAGTATTGATGGTTGTAATCGGTTTGATTTACTGGATAATAATATTAGACTCTCTGTTGGTGGATGTAGCCTGAGTTTGGGTGAACTAGGTTAAAACTTGTCTCTCGCTGTTATTGTTTCTATGTATTTCCATTCCTCTGTTTAATCTTTATTTGCATTTAATTGATATCTTCTGCATGCAATCTCTAACACATTTTAATACAAGAATGAATCAATTGAACACATATGACAAAGTCAAATCAACATCAAACTAGAACTAAATACCCTTATTTATTTATTTAAAGTACATTAATTAATTCTAACTCTTGTTCTTAGAATAGTTTTCTTATTAATACTAATTACATATGCTAAGAGGCATAACCTACAATGACAACAAGGGGTGGAGTGTACTTTAGTGTCACATTGATAGGTACAAGGCTTTATTGGATAAAATGTTGAGCTAAACTAATTGGCCTCTTGGATCAAATTGGAACACCAATAATTTTTCACTTTTAGTGCAATTGATATGTATTGGTTTGATTTGCATGCACTGATGCTAGGAACACTAGGTCAACAAATCCATAAGAAGTGCAAAAATGGTGAAGACAAAATATTATTGACTACCCTCATATTGTGACATAGTACATGCACCTACAATATACAATGTTTTGAAATGAGATACTAAAAAGGGAACGAAAGTAAAAGATGATTGGTCTGGATATGAATGGTAGCATAGAGGTTCACCATGTGTGCATGGATTCATATGGTTAGAGGGAGCACCAAACATGAACAACCTTAAATGGAGTAATGGTTGTGAAAGACAAAAAGTTTAGAAACACTTTGATTTTTTTTCATGCATGGAATCCATGGGGAGATCCACATCAACGAAACATACAAGAAAACAACTCTTGAAAAGGAAAGTTGAGTCCAAGAGAGACTCAATTCCTTGGACCAACAATATAATGATATGTATTTGATGTATATTGACATATTGCACACTTAAATGACTATGAAATACTTCACCAATGCTCAATAAATGTCATGTGTATTACATTTCGATGAATATGATATGATATTACATTTATCACATTTCAATGAATATGATATGGTTGTTTATATGTCAAAGGA
Organism: Cunninghamia lanceolata; assembly: GCA_027924645.1. Classification (NCBI taxonomy): domain Eukaryota; kingdom Viridiplantae; phylum Streptophyta; class Pinopsida; order Cupressales; family Cupressaceae; genus Cunninghamia; species Cunninghamia lanceolata. The sequence continues at coordinate 5,381,407 of BSBN01000287.1, read as the reverse complement.
AATATTGTTTCATAGAAACACAAAAACAAATAAATGCTAAATTATCATTTTACATATTGCATCCATGGATGCTATTAGCATAGATATCTTAAATACATTTATCTAAATATCAACTTAGAGGCATCTCTATTGAATTTGTTATTTAGGATAGATAGGTCTCTCAAGACTAATATCCCTAACACACCTCAAACAAGAATATGGAACCCTAATATGGCCTTTCTATGAAATCACATTTTCAGAACTATCCAAAGTGATTCAATCTTCTACAATGGAGGATATGCTCACTCAACTTCTTTAGTTTGACCCCTTCCTTTAAGACACCTTTCACTCTTCAAATCAGATTGTATCATCATCAAAAAATGGTAGTGAGGAGGCAACCACTCATTTATAAGAGAATGCAATCTTTTTATGCTCCTCTATAGGAAAAACTAGTATGGGTAAATCTGGCGGGCTTCCACTTTTCATGAGAGATCAAAAAACATTCTCTTTGCTATGGGAATTAGATGGCACTAATTGATATTCTTATAACACCTTAGGGATTATTCACACCTTGTCTATACTTCCACATTTTACTTCTATATGCTGCAATAATAATATTCCATGAGCTGTTGTCTTAATCTTTCGTATGGTTAAACATTTAACAGGCTTCCACCAAACTTTTGGGCTTGTCATTCATGTAAATAAATGATCATAGGTAGTGGCACTTGGAAAGAAATAAAAACACACGCAACAATGAATTTCAATGCCTAGCAAATAACAATTTGGACGCTCAAAAATATAAAATGCCTAGAAAGTTTGAACGCCTAGCAAGGAATGTGAAGTTTACAATGCCTTATGCTTTTCACACTCCTGTAATGATTTGGACGTTGGAGATCTCCCACACTATTATTCAAACTTCAACATAGTAAAATATATCACAATTCAAATGCCAACCTCTACACTTCCCTAGCAATTCTTCACATAGTTGCCATCAGACATTTCTCTTCAACGCTTCACTAGGATATTAAACACTTGATAGGGATGTATGAAACAAGTAAATAAATGCTTTAAAATATATTTCAGCACTTAAATAATTCCTCAACATTCAAACAATCAAACTCCATCAACGTTTCTTTTCCAACAACCTCTTCATTGCTTCCTCATAGGCCTAGCATCATGAATTCTTTGATACCATATTGAATTTGGTAGAGCATAACTAGATCAAACCATTTTCATGGTAGTAGCAAAACATAGAATAATATATATTAATTTTAGGATGTCTTCAGATGAATTACATTTGAATATATTTGGCTTTATAAAGCCATTATTTTCCTGTAAAACTAACCTACAAGAATATAACTTCCCACAAACTAACAATAGACTTATTTAACTATTAACTAACATTCTAACTTAACTAACATTTATTTTATTTATTTAGTCTAACCTATATACTAAAAGATGTAATAAAACCAACAAAATTTCCTAAATGCAATCTAAGCTATGTCTTTTTGTTTTTTCAAGACAATTTTGAATCTAAACTAAGAATTAAAAATACTCAAATGAAATCTAATCTATGACTTGCAATGAAACTAATTTAAACAATGCTAAACTAATTAACTTGAAATAAATCCTATCAAGGAAATTGTAATATAATGATTACTTTCTCCAAGAGAAAAATGTGATTTAATTAGCTACAAAAACGTGAAAATTTTGGATCCTTTGGCACATGAGCTTTGTACTATCCTAAAAATCCTTGTATTTGGCAACCTCTTTCTCCTCTACAACAACGGGGCCTTCCTCGACAAAGGGAATAATTGATTCAAAATGGCTTGAGCTTTGAGAGCTAAAATTGAAAATGAATGAGCTCGAGGGAGCTTTGAGTGCTATGCAAGCATTATTTGAGCACAATGGCTATGGATTAGGAGTAAATTGAGAGCATATAAATTCTATATAAGCTTTAGAAAGCTTGGAAAACTATCCTAAACACAAAATAAAGGGCACATGCATCTTACAATGAGCATAAGAATGCTAATGGAGAGCAAAATCAAAGCTTTTCAAATGGCTGCAATAATGGATTTACCCCCATAATGCATATAGGAGGGGGTATTTACAGTGTTGAAGATCTCACAAGAAATGGGATTGATTGAGAAGTAAACTCCTTTGGTTGAAGAGTTAACAAGCTTGATTGATTGAATATTGCATGATGACTTGCTATCTTTGATCTTTGTTCAAAGTCATTAAATCAACATACTTGGGGTTTGACTAAAGGAGAATAATCCTTGTCTAGAAAATCCTCAAACCCACACATCCATTTTTATGCAAGTTATAGAAGTGAAGGCAAACTGGTATCAAATCTAAAATTCAACAAAGTCTAAATCTACATAGGAGAGTTAGATCTGCATATCACACGATTGATTATGCAAGTGCACAAATAATTTCCATAAATTACAAAAATGACCCAAATAGTTAGGCATAATTTTGTTGATTTGTCTCTAGGATTGTTTGACCTATATTCATTTTTAATACAAGAATGAATCAATTGAACACATATGACAAAGTCAAATCAACATCAAACTAGAACTAAATACCCTTATTTATTTATTTAAAGTACATTAATTAATTCTAACTCTTGTTCTTAGAATAGTTTTATTATTAATACTAATTACATATGCTAAGAGGCATAACCTACAATGACAACAAGGGGTGGAGTGTACTTTAGTATCACATTGATAGGTACAAGGTTTTATTGGATAAAATGTTGAGCTAAACTAATTGGCCTCTTGGATCAAATTGGAACACCAATAATTTTTCACTTTTAGTGCAACTGATATGTATTGGCATGATTTGCATGCAATGATGCTAGGAACACTAGGTCAACAAATCCATAAGAAGTACAAAAATGGTGAAGACAAAATATTATTGACTACCCTCATATTGTGACATATTACATGCACCTACAATATACAATGTTTTGAAATGAGATACTAAAAAGGGAATGAAAGTAAAAGATGATTGGTCTGGATATGAATGGTAGCATAGAGGTTCACCATGTGTGCATGGATTCATATGGTTAGAGGGAGCACAAAACATGAACAACCTTAAATGGAGTAATGGTTGTGAAAGACAAAAAGTTTAGAAATACTTTGATTTTTTGTTCATGTATGGAATCCATGGGGAGATCCGCATCAATGAAACATACAAAAAAACAACTCTTGAAAAGGAAAGTTGAGTCCAAGAGAGACTCAATTCCTTGGACCAACAATATAATGATATGTATTTGATGTATATTGACATATAATTCTTCTATCAAATATTTATTATATCTCTAACGTGATGTACATATAAGTTTTGGATAAATATGAAATGTTTCATTAATTGTATTTTAATGTGTTGCCTATTGCACACTTAAATGACTATGAAATACTTCACCAATGCTCAATAAATGTCATGTGTATTACATTTTGATGAATATGATATGATATTACATTTATCACATTTCAATGAATATGATATGGTTCCTTATTTGTCAAAGGAAATATTGTTTCATAGAAACACAAAAACAAATAAATGCTGAATTATCGTTTTACACATTGCATCCATGGATGCTATTAGCATAGATATCTTAAATACATCTATCTAAAAGATGTCGCTTGAGAGATATCAACTTAGAGGCATCTATGTTGAATTTGTTATTTAGGATAGATAGGTCTCTCAAGACTAATATCCCTAACGTCTTTTAGATAGATGTATTTAAGATATCTATGCTATTTAATTTACTAACATTTATGTATTTTTTTTTAAATGTTATTCATTTGCTTACACATATTAATAATTATATTTCTTATCATGTCCATTCTTATATATACTTGCTTTTAAAATTTTTAAAAATTAAATGAATTTTTAATAGTTATGCTTCTAGGTGTTCCCTTGCGAAGTGAGGCAAGCTCTATACAATGTTAGTCTAGAATTGATGGTCTCCCTCCTAGCACATGTACATGTCAAATATAAAAAAAAAATTAGCCACTCTTGTCAATACTAGACAGTGTTAACATCAAATCACATCAATAGTAAGTCAGTTGCTTGTCTAGCGAGTTTGTGTTTGCATAACAATGAAGTCAGCTGGTTATGATCTCATTTTTACAATAATGGTGTGGGAGAAGGGAACAAACTTGACTTGTGAGGACCACCATTATTACCAAATTAGTTAAAGTCATAGCTCCTCTCTTCTCTTTCTAAATCTTACAATCATATATTGATCACCATTATTGGTGTAGGTATCCTTGGATTACCTTACACTTTCATGAAAATAGGATGGCTTGCAGGAATCATCATTTTGGCTATTGTAGCAGGCTTGATGTATTGTTGCATGATGCTACTGGTGTGGACAAAAACAAATCTTGAGAAAGATGGTTATTTATAAATTTGGGGATGTGGGTTTCATTGTTTAAGTGGTTTGATTGAGAAAGGAATGGTGGATTCCATGATAGTTCTTAGTCAGATGAGGTTTTGTGTAAGTTAATTTTTATTGCTAGTAGTTGTCTTCTCTTATTGAGGAATAATAAGGAGAAGCAATATTTGCATGGGTCTAAGTACTAGGTTTGAAGGCACAAGGTCTTCATTTGGGTCATTTTACCCTTTCACTTGGGTCTCAATGTGATTCAAATGCTGACCCACTTGGACCCTTTCAATATTTTTATGGATGTTGTGGAGATTTTGGCAATGATGGTTTTAATGGTTGAGGATGTGGAAACTTATGTGAGGAATATCCTTACTTGGAGGCTTTTACTAATTTTAACATAATGCCTTATGGAGTTGGAGTGGTTGTTTATGCTTTTGAAGGGATTGGAATGATTGTGCCACTTGAAACTATGGAAGATCAAAAGCACAAGTTTAATGGTGTACTGGGTCTTTCTTTGATTTTTGTTATTGTGGTTTATGGCCTACTTTTGGGTTGTTGGGTCATTTTGCATTTGGAAGTGGGACCAAGGACATCACCACATGAATTTTTGGAAAGAATTTGTTGACTAATTTAGTTCAAATTGCATTATCCATCAATCTTTTCTTTTCATTACCTTCAATTATGAATCTTGTGCATGAGATTATAGAAAGTAGGTCGAATGAAGGCTAGTATTATTTTCTTTTGAGGGCTCTATCAGTTTCTTTGACAATCATACTAGCTTTTCTTGTGCCTAATTTTTCAAATTGCTTGTCCTAGTTTTGTATTGCTTGCTATCTTTCACTTGCTTGCTTGTAGGGGGTATTTCTCTTTGGTTTAGGTCTTTGTGGACATTTTAATAATCTTTTTTGGTGTTAACGAGATGATTTCATTTGTCAAACAAATTTTATTTCCATATTTGATATAAACACTTCAAGATGGACACTTGCATTTTGTGCTTGGGTTTTAATAATGAGTTTATGTAGGATATATATCAAAGTTTCACCATCAACAGTTGGACTATATGTGTTGTATGTATCATCCCAATTATTTTATATGCAATCAATCATCTTATTGGCAAGTAACATGCAAGCAAGAAATCTAGGAAGCTTTCAAATCTTTACTGAGTGCACGATCTTCACTATTTGATTTCCTTTGCAATAATAGCCATGGAAATATTATGTTTATCAACCACTTCCGACACCAAGAAGTGGCTCATAGTGGAGTATCATCAAACCAATTGTGTTTATCCTAAAATGACCTCAAAATGTTTTTTGTGAATGCATCATTTTAATTTATATAGTTATAATTTATTTAGAATGAGGTTTCTTGAAAGTTGCTTGCAATAGTGTGAATTGACTTGTAAGTTTTCCTCGAAGCATTTTGTTGGATGAAATGTCGCACAATTGAGAAAACACATTCTTTAGAAATTTAGAAGACTAGCAGATACCTAATGCAAAGTAAAAAACATCTAGGAATTTAATTAGTTAAGAATATGGTAGACAGGAAATAATATATATTATACATAGCATTGCACTATTTTAGTTGTTATAACATAACATTGAGTTTGCATTTTTTCAACTCTTATAGTAGAACATTGAATAACAAAAGTGTTGATAAGGTATACCATTAAACTATTATCTTAGGAATTTTGGGAGACCATTTAGAACTTCTTGGCTACATTGGAGGGCTTGATAGCAAACTTGATTTTCCTTTTGGTACTTATAACTTTTTTTTAAGTGAGAAAGAAGAATATGTTTAAAAATTGAATCTTTTTCCCCATAAATTATGTATTACAATTAACTATATATTGTTATGAACCTAATATGATATATTCTTGATTATAATAAGTTAAGCACTTGTGACATGCTTAACCTTAATAGATTCATTTACTATTCTTAGTTATTCCTTAGGATAACTTAGTTAGGATGAAGGGGTGTGTCCCTACATAGTTATGCATATAAATAAGGAGAGAGAGACTCTTCCAAACCATCATATCATCTAATATTGAATTCAAATAATATTTTCTGATTATTGGAGGTCACCCACTTGAAGTGGTCTGCTATTTTACTAATTTTTACATTTGTTTCCAAGAAATATCATAATCAGAACTATGATTTGGGCCAAGATTTTTATTTCCACCATAACTTTCAAACCATTGCAAATTTGGACCTGATTTTTTTCTAGGTTTTGAGGTATTTGGTAGGTAAATTTCCAGGTAAGATTTCAAAGTTTTATCATAAGTTTTACACAAGTTATTGTAATTTCATTTTGTTCATTAATTAGCTCTGTAGGCCACAAATTTTAGAATTTTTTTAAAAACATACATTTTGGAAAGCACATGAAAAATTAGGTGAGATTATTTCTTTGAAATTTATTATTAGAGATAAAATATAGTCCATAATTTAGTGGTCAAAGTTAGGTCAACATATTTTATTATTCTGCTCTATAGGCCACAATTTATGGAATTTTTTTATATTTTTGGAATTTTTTTGAAAACTAGAGTTTAAAATACATACACATAAAAATCTATGTCATCTTTAGGATTCAAAGACTTTTCAAAAAAAGTTGTATCCAATGACCTTTATTCTCCACCACCTAAAATTGAATGTAAAATTCCTCCAAGATGTGAAACAATGGTACATTTTATTAAGGATAATTTGATTGACCCATTTGCATCATCTTTCAATAAAGGTTTAGATAGGTTTAAACAAGAACTATTACATGAATTGAAGTCCCAACAAAACCACCTAGGCAGGTACAACCCTAATAGACAAAATCAAAGGATAAAACAACCTTTTCAAGATCCAAAATTGAACCTACCCAAAATAAATATCCCTAAGTTTGATGGTACTTGTTGTGCCTCGCACACACGCCCCATTCAAAAAATGAGGACCCCCTCTTTTGATTTGGCTTAGATGTCATTAGATCTTTTCAGCTCCTAAGTGGTCAACTAGTCAAAGTGCATTTTGACTTTGATTGAATGATTATATTGAGAAATCACTTCAAGAATCTGCTAGGTTGAATCTTTACATCCCTTTTGAAGGCCTTGAATTGCCCTCTTGCGCTAGATTGCCCTCCAACTAACCTTTGCGCTAAATTCCTATCTGTCTGACTGTTGCACTAGATTGTCTTCCAACAAACTTGACACTAAAATCCATTGTCACTGACTTTAGCACTAATTTCCTCCCTGGCAGACTTTTGCACTAGAATTAATCGTCTCCGACTTGCACTAAATCAATCGATCATCGACTAGGTCAGACAAAGCAAAAATACCTGCAAGTTGGATGGACCTTAAATGCCTGCAACTGTGCAAATTGAATTTATAAGCCTTAGCGCTGAAAAGGTCCCTCACCGACTAGGTCCGACGCATCCAATTTCCCTGTCGGGTTTGAGCTAAGGGGAAACTGCGCCAAACCCTAAAATTGACAGTCATACGCTATGCATTAATGGTAATTTTGCCAGGGGATAAAAGGGGCAAATCCTCTGTTTTAATCATTCCTTTTGCATTCGATCAGATTTTTGGAGCTTCGTTTACACTTTTGCTGTCAATCCACCCGAGTTCGAAACTACGACCTACCTACTCAATCTAGACACGCCTTCGACATTTACCAGGTAAGGTTTTAAACCTTGTCCTTCGAACCTTCACTGCATGCAATTAGGGTTTTGACTAACTATTTGTCTTTCTAAAACGAGCATTTTAGGGTTTCTAGCTAGGGTTTCCATGCATGGATTGCTTGTTCTTCGTTAAAACCCCGTTAGGATTTCCTGTTGAAAGTTGGAAAAGGACCAAAACTTAGACATAATGTCGTAAACATATCCAAATTTAGCGTCGAAATGAGGTTTGACAGACCTATAAACGAACCCACTCTTTAGTCGGTCGGTGGTCTATGAAATCCACGCTACGCTTTGAATTCCTCTTAGTGCTAAAAAACCTAACCTCTGACCTACATGCCCATGTCGCGTTTCACCGATTAGGTCAGGAGGATGACAAAGCCCTGCTAACCTTGAAATTGCTTTTTGCATTAAAAATCCCTTGCGTCGCCCTTGCACTAAAAGACCTTATCTCTGACTTGGTCAAACATCCCAAATTTCTCTGCAAATTCGGTGGCGCCCCAAAATCCCGTTGGAAACAATACATCGGCCTTGCGCTGAAAATGATCTTGTTCGACCCTGCACTTTAACATTCTCCCACTGACCTGGTCGATAGCAACCAAAACTCGCACAAATCAGACTAAGCTGAATCCCACGTAAGTGTAATACAAGCTATCTCAATAAGATTTGCGCTAAATCACAACTGACTGACTTGACAACTGCTGGAGGTCGGCGACCTCTAAAATCTGTGCAAGTCGGTAACCATCAAAATCTGTGCAAAATGTTAAAAAAGGCATGAATGGTAGTAAATCCTTTGGTCAGACTAGCCCGTTTTTCCTGCTGAGGTCGGTAGACCCTGATTTCAATGCTTTTCTGCCTGTAGGTCAGATGACCCTCAAAATAGCGCAAATCATGCAAATGACTGAATTTGCAAATAATTTTTAAAGGCAAAGTGCCAAATGATAGAATTAATGTTGTAATGTGTTGATAATGATGATTTTCATGAAATTTCTTGCAATATTAGATGTTTTTTGCATTAATGATGATTGTTAAACTGTAATAAATGTTGCATTTGAGTTTCTTTCAAAGGGTATATCAGTAGTACTAGCAGGTTCATTAAGGTTCATCTTAAAACTTAGGAGTGTGTTAAAGATTTCTCAAGGTATCAAACTTATAAGGTCTAGTCCTGCAGACTAAATGACTGCTTGGACCCAAACTATGAAGTACAAATTCAAAGGAATCCCTCTAGAGACCAAGATTCACTCCAGGTGGAGTGATGTAGGAGATACAGACCTAGGTCACATAGATCTAGATGACTTCAAATTGAGGGTCTTTGGTCTGAACCCAACTCCTAGGGCCATAATACTCAGGGACAGTGGTATATCACAAGTTGTTGCCTTCCCCACTTCAGTCCAATGTGCAGAACTGATGGCAACTTGTGTAGATAGGTATGATGTAATGACAAGAACAATCCAAACAATGAGTGGGGATATCTTGGCTAATTTAAGCCCACATTCTCTAGCTGAGACCTTTGATATTCCTTGGCATAAGGTTATGACTATGCCAGACAAACAAGGATCAGAGGAGACTTATAACAAAGACGTAGAAGGCTGCAAAAAGTACATGAATGATAATTGGGCCAAAAGCAGAAGGTTTGCTCTCATCAAACTTCCCCAAATACTATATAGAAGTGATTTCCATGATGAAATTGGAGAATTAGTAACTTTCTTGAGCAGGATATATGGATTACCTACAGCCTCCACCTTTGAGGAATGGATGTTTGTCATTATCATTGAGATATTGAAAGGGACTAAGTTCCATTGGGCTCAAATCCTTAGCAACAACATTCATGAGGCCTTTAGCAATTTCAAGGACAAAAGATACTTTAGATGGACATCCTATATTGTTTATGCATTGGCAAGAAGAAATCACTATGTTGGGCTGTCCAAAATTGGAGAAGTCAGGAATGATGAGAAAACTTAGATAAAGGTATATGAATGCTACCCACAGTTGACCTCTTCTCAATCTTTGATACATTTTAAAAGAGTAAATGATGCTTTCACAATGTACATAACCAGAATGCTGCAAGGTAACACAGCGTTGAGGATTTCCACTAAGGCCATGAATGAAATAACTAGGTATGGCAGATGGTACATCCAGTTCATGAAATTCACATATTTAAGGGTGCAAGGCTTCACTGGGATGGCCTACAGATTTCCTAGGTATCCTAATGATAAGACAGTACTTCTGGAGCTATCTAGACAGTTAATACCCTGTGCCGAAAAGTTCAAACACTTGCACAAAACTAATGTGCAGTTTCCTATCGAGTTTGGCAAGGGAATTTATGCATGCCCTTCTTTGGCATCTGCAGAGCATTTTGATAAAGAGCTTCAACTCCTCAACCTACACTACTACAATGCAAGGGATCATTTTGATCCAAACAAGGTGATGGAAAGATTCGTGAGTAAGAAGTTGTTCCACAAGATACACATTGAAGATTTTTGGGCCAATTGCCTCGATGATTATGAGATTATGAAGAAAGCACATTCAAGGCTACCTCTAGATTTTATCAAGAAGTTTCACATTATGGCAGTACCAGACCAGCTACAAGATGATGAAAATGTTATGGTCAGAGGACCATGGGAGGCTCAATACCATCAGCCTATCCCATTGCCAAATTGGGCAAATGCAGAAGAGAGCTCCTTGGATACTGTTATGAGAGAACCTATTAGATTAAGCAAAGCCTGGGTAAGAGGTCAGGTGGCTGCTTTAGAAGGACAGGGAGTTCAACTCACTTATACAATATTAGAATTAGATAAGGACTCTGGGAGAGAAGAGGATGAGCCAATCCATGTCATAGATGAAGCAGAGACAGCTAAGAGAAAGAGGTCAGACAGTGAAGAACATACATCTTTGGCCGAAAAGGCGAAGAAGATGAAGAAGCCATCTGCAAGGTCTCCTCCAAAGAAAGATTAGCCTCCCTCTACCAGGATAAGGGCCTCCAAGAAAAGAGATATGCCAAGTGGTCCTGGAGAAGCCTCTAAGGCAAAGAAGGTAAAAGTAAAAGAAGTTAGTAAGGAGGATGCTACAACCAAGAAAGATTCTAGTCCTCTAACTGCCCAGTCTCCTACTCAAAGTGTGGGCACTACTGTCACAACCCCTATCATTTCTACTATCACTTCTTCTACCACTCTTTCCTCTGCTGCATCCACTTCACTCATAACCTCAGCTTCCATAACTCAAGAAACATCCCCTGCCACCTCTCTTACCTCTACCATTGCAACTACTTCCTTCTCATTGGTAATTTCTTCCAACACCTCTAGCAGCCCTATTTCTTCCACTGTCGCCATTTCATGCCCTTCCACTATCACTACACATACATCTTCTACTTCTTCCACTCAATTACCATTACCTCCCATTTCTACCATCCTTTCACCCCTCTTCCTCTACCTTCACTACCCTTCACCTCTTGTCATCTATTCTTCTTTGTCATTGGTCTTAGCTAACCTGACACAAGTCAATATGCCTTCCCTAGCCATATCCTCTGTTGTCCCTATTTCACAAATGCCTGCAGATTCTTTGGTAGTACCACTGCTGCTTGGGATTGAGAAAGTATGTGCAGAGTTGGGGACGCATAAGCCTAAAACAACACTTGATTAGGAAAAAGATGTATTGGTTGAAGTAACTGATAAAGACTTCCATGAACCTTCGGCCAATATTGAAGTTATTGATGTATTTGATAGTCCTCCAGATAAAGGTCAGATGGAAGAAGTTTTCAAGTCGGCTCAAGAAAATGTAATGGCAAATCTGGAAAAGCTGGCCCAAGAAGAAAAAAAGAAGAGATAAGCACATAGAAGAATGAAGAACCAGATCAAGAATAGAAATCACCCAAAGAGCTAGTTGTAATTGATAAGGATGGGGCCACTGAATTGAATAAATCTTTTGCACCTAAATGGTTGCAAAACAGAATGACATACCTCAAGCCACAAGTGGAAGTAATGCTGCTTGATCTGAGTAATATTTTATCGCAGGCTTAGAAACCCAAGAAGCAAAAGAAGGCCAAAGTATAGTTCATAATCTATAGGGATGAATTAGGATCAAGAATTATAGAAATAGCAGTCCCGCCAGCTGATACAACAAAAGAACAAGTCAGACGGAAGATTACATAATATCTAGAGTTGATCTGGGACCATCCACTCGTGCTCAAAGAGTGGATGATTTTAAGGAATCAGTCACATCAATTTTGGAGCAATTAGATAAGGATGAGACGTCCAAGAAGGATTTGAAGCAGCAAAATGAGGAACTTCGCGCATGCCTCCAGTTTTTGGTAAAGCCAGTAGATGCAAGAGGAGATATAAGGACAATACATACTTTCTTGTCGAGTGATGAAATGGCCAGATTGGGCGAGGTAAGATCCAAATCCCAAGGTACAAAAAATTGGTTATCAAGAGTTTTTGAGATGGGATGTGAAACCATTAGTGCCTCTACTCAAGCGCAGAAGAACTTAGTAGAATTGAATAAGAAATGGAAAGACTTGCGCAAAGAGTGTGACTCCTTCGATGAATATTATTCACATATGTATTTCCAGATAAAAAGTATCAGGGAGTTGCCTGCCCAGACTCTGGTCGTAGAGAATATTTTGACTGGGAATTAGCTACTCAAGGCCGTTGAATGGTATCAACAATTGCTTTTGAGAAAAGAAACTTTTGAGCATATAAAGGAAGCATATAAAGCAGCTGATGAAGAGCTAAGATCAATCATATATGATATCAATGACTCTTTAAAGGATTGTCGGGAACCATCCTATGATGATTATGCTCCATTTGATATCGAGAAGTGTAAAGGTAAGTTGCATAAGGTGATTTTTGAAGATGCCACGCTCAGTATGGAGGATAGGTTGGACAAGGTAAGTGACCTCAAGGCCGAATTCAAGGCGGTTCACAAGGCAAATGCAGAGATAGAAAAGATATACAGTAAATTCAGTCGGGAGCTGGAGATGTTTGACTATAGGATAAATCATTTGAAGGATCCAGATCCATCTGAGATTAATCTTGCACTTGACGCGTGGCTGACTTACCGTAACAAGCTGGCTAGTGAAGACAAAATTGACTTAGATAAGGAATCCTAATATTATTTTGAATATTCTAAGGATGTAATCCCATCATAATTATAAATTGTTGTATTTGGGGCAGCATGTGACTCTATTTTGTCTTTTTCATGCTTCTAAAATATTCTTTTCTATTAATATATTGAGTTGGCTAGTCAAATTGACTAGATTTGATGTATTTGGAGGTTGTTTTTCGTCATTTTCATAGAAGACAAAATGTAATCCGAGAATTGATGTGAGCTGTTATAATTGTATTTATTGATGTAATCTGGATCGTCGGTGTCAAGTTAATCTCCACCGTTCATTTGAAAACTCGGTATGCTTCTTTTCTATATAAAAGGCTACCATTTCCTTTGTAAGAGAGATTTGATGCTGGATTGTTGACTCTATGCCATTTAAGTAATACAAAGCAAGTTTCTGTAGTAATTCTAAGAATTTGTATTTTATGTTGGCTCATTTTGGTTTTCATGGTTCGCTTCTTGCTCTCCCATAGTTAGTTAGTTGTGCTTTTATAATGTTCGTGGTTTGCTGAAGTATCTAATGAATACTCTAAGTCCATACTTTAAGTTATTTGCTGATGGTAGATAGCTGTGTAAAGTTAGCCTGGGCTAATTGTTTGTGCTAAAGTTCAACTGCATTTCATAAGTTAAGTTGCGTCGTTTATTGGGTATTTAGCAAATGAATGTGATCTAAAAATCTATTGACTTCCATTGAAGATAGCACTATTTTCTACAACACTGTAACACCTATTTCAGTTTGGTAACTTAGGAAGCTGGTTTAACGTTTTGGAGTATTTGTCTACTAAAGATAACCTATGCATTATGAATGTCACTTAGGATCCTTCTAAAAACCCTAACCTTTTGCATTTTCTTCAAAACCATTGTTAGTTGTTAGATTAAGAACTTCAGTAGCATTTTACATTTAATCAGCTAAAAATCATAAAAGGGTTTATGTGTGTTTGCTGCCCCAAATTTGAAAACTGCAGATTGCATGTAAGACCCCTTGTAGGCACAGCTAGAACATACCAACTAAAAAATTCCAAGCAAGCTAAGACCTAGCTGTATTATCCTTGGAGTAGTCTTACCTAGGGTAGAATACTTTTCAAGAGGTGTGAAACCAACAATCACACCTGCATTGTTGTGTGCTAAAACCACCATCAACAGTACTGATGTAACTTCATGGATAAGTCTCATGGAAGAATACTTTAAGATTCATAATATAACAAACAATGCAATGGTTGACACAACCTCACGACATTTAGAATATGAATCTTATCAATGGCATCGATGGATGATAAGTAAAAAAATAAGGGCAAATGATTAGTTGGAAAGAATTTACAAATGACTTAGTAGCCCATTATGAGCAACATGGAATGGAAGCTATTTTACCCAATTAACAAATTTACAACAAATAGGGTCTGTAGTTGAATATAATGTTGATCATATGAGATTAGCAAGTCGAACTCAAGATGTGACACCTTATCAAAGTCTACAACTCTACATCAATGGACTTAATGACCAAATTAAACATGATGTTTGTTTGTTGGAACATTGCATAGTTAGAAGAGCTATGCAACAAGCATTGCATATTGAAAAACATAAATCCACCACCAAAAGTACCACACAAGGTCAAACCATAGCATTAGAAGATAAAATTATGACTAATCCTATTGATATAAATGAGGACAACGTACTTAACCTAAGAAAAATTACTAAGCACTCTCCACAACAAGAGGAAAATAAAAGAGAAAAAGATCTATGCTCAAATTGTGATAGCAAATGGTCTGGGAGTCATAACTATGCCAATAGTGATAAAATAATAACAAATATCAAGAATGAGGTTGAAGAAGAGAGAGAAGTGGCTACAATAGAACCAAATGTGGAACTTGAGAAAAAAAACTCCACCACTAGAAGTTCCACTCAAGGTCAAACCATGGGATTAAAAGACATAAATAATTCTATTGAAAGAAATGGGGATACCTTGTTTAACCTAAGATAGATTAGTAAGCTCTCTACCTCTTGTTGGAATGGTGATAGGAAATGGCCTAAAAGTCATAAGTGTACTAATAGTGAGAAAACACTATTGACTATCAAGAATGAGGTTGAACAAGAGAAAAAAGTAGCTACAAAGGAACCAAATGTGGAGCTTCAACATGAGAATTCTAAGGAAGTAGAATGTACAACTATCTCCGTACATACATTGAATGGCATAAGTGCACCATAAACACTCAAAGTAATTGGTTATATCAAAAAGTAAAAGGTGATAGTGTTGGTTGATTCATGTAGTACACACAACTTTATTAATAGAAGATTAGCTAATGAGCTCAATTGTTTTGTGTATCTAATATCTAATTTTCAGGTCATTATAGCTGATGGGAAACAACTCTTTTGTGGTGGTAAATGCCATCATATAAAACTCTCAATGGGAAATTATCAAATAGATTAAAAATGTTCTATATCCCAGTTGGGGGAGTAGATGTAGTTTTGGGTGTACAATGACTTAGACAGTTAGGAATAATGAATTTCAACTTTCAAGACTTATCCATGGTTTTTAATACACATGAGAAAAAGTATAAACTTATAGGGATACAATCACCACCAAGTAAAATTATTAGCTCCCATAGGGTGGAGAAATTGCCTAAGAAAGGTTCTTACAACACGAGGGCACAACTACATTTTATAGAAGCACAAGACATGAAAACTCAAGATCAACCAAAAGTTCAAGAGATCATTCAACACCATCACCATGTTTTTCAAGAACCCAAGGGTCTACCTCCAATCATAGACCATGATCAAGTCATTGAATTAATACCAAGAAGTATTGTTTATCCCAACAAAAGCGCCTATTCTTCCCTAATGATTATGGTTAACAAGAAGGATGAGTCATGGAGAATGTGCCCAAATTAGATGGAGCTCAAGAAGATCACTCTTAAAGATAAGCTTCATATTCCTAATATTGATGAATTGGTAGATGAGTTTTGTATTGTAGTTTTCTTTACTAAGTTAGATTTAAATTTAGATTATCATCAAATTCAACTAAAGGAAAAGGATATAAATAAGACTACATTTAGAGCATGTGAGGGTCATTATGAATTATTATTTGGTGTCACTAATGCCCAATAAACTTTTAAAAGCCTCATAAATTTAGTGTTCCACCCATTTGTTCAAATATTGGTGCTGGTATTCTTTAATGGCATCTTCGTCTATAATAAAACATGGAATAGAAAAACTCTAGAGTTACTAAGGGTTGAGGGCAATGCTTTTCTGAAGGGGATGAGAATGTTATGATCCTAATATGATATATTCTTAATTATAATGAGTTAAGCACAAGTGTGACATGCTTAACCTTAATAGATTCATTTATTAGTCTTAGTTATTCCTTAAGATAATTTAGTTAGGATGAAGGGGTGTGTCCCTACATGGTTATGCATGTAAATAAAGAGAGAGAGAGACTCTTCCAAACCATCATATCATCTAATATTGAATTCAAATATTATTTTCTGATTATTGGAGGTCACCCCCTCGAAGTGGTCTACTATTTTATTGGTTTTATCATTTATTTTCAAGAATTATCATAACATATATCAAAGTGACTCATTGTCTATGTTGAACAATAGTTGGTTAGAGTTTGGAAATTAATGAAGTCTAGAATCAAGAGCTGGTTTCTATTCAATCATATAACCATTTATAATATTGACAAAATGGTAAGAGAATTTTTCCACCTTGAATTACACAATGCATGAAGGCACTATGGGTGATACTCAACAATGTTGAGTAATTTCTATTGGAAGGAAGTCTTTCCACCATATTTACCATTTAAAAAATTAAAAAAAATATATATTTAAAATAAATCATACAATTGATATGCAAATTTAAAAGATGTAAATTATTAAAATCTTTAAAAATTATTATTATTTTTTTAAATAATTGAAATAGATGCCAATGAAAATAAAGATTAATTATATTGATATTTGATAATTATAATTATGATATAAACAATTAAATTTTAACTTATAATTATTTGGAGCTAGCAGACATAGATTATAGATTAGGAGAAGAATGTCACTTTTAAAAAAATATGGTACTCAATTTTTGGAAATGACTATATTTTCAATCCATTGATAAAACTTCAATGCGTGCATACATCTTAAGCTTTTTTTTGCTAATTAACCTGTTTTAGGCACCCAGGAACCGCAAAAAAATAACATCAAAGCATGGGATTCATGGAACCAAAGGTTCACCTAATCTAGACATATAAAAGACTTATCGATCTTTGTTTCAAAGGTTTATAAGAGCACATGGTTGTCCACCTCTAAAATGTACATACAAACCAAAGGTGTCTTGTCTTTATGCTTTGCTACTCAAATTCCAAGTGTGCATTAGGCTTTACAAAAGCAAAAGCAAGCTCCCTTTTGTTTTTGCTTTTCTTGCAAGCAAAAGGGTGTCCTCAAACCAGAACAAGGTGTGCAAGCAACACAAACCCTCAAACAAATTGCATGATTTTTTATACAAAACCTTAGAAATCCACATCAATTTTTGTGATGTAGTATTTGAATTGTAAAACTTTGCTTGTGCATTTTTACATTTAGAGCAAGGAAATGTATTTTTATTTTCTAGAATGATGGCTACTCAGAGTATCCTCAAAATCAAGTTTTGTATAATGAATAAAATAAATTTAAGGATTTAGGCCCTCATTTTTTGAGCTCAAATGCCCACACCACATAGAGTAAAGAGCTCCTTTTCATCTAAATCCCCCAATTTTTGGACATGGTGGTGATGATGAAGTTGGGCCTAGGCTTGACATTCAATGATCATTGAACATAGGGCTAGTCACTAAGCTCCATGAGGATGCACTTGCCTACATGCACAAAATCAAGTCATGCAAAGAAATAAATGCACTAAATCATTGCACTAGTTATAAAGTTGATTACATGAACTCTTTTTAAACTTTACCCAAATCAATGGTCAAAGGTAAATTTTGGCCAATAAAAATAGGATAACTATTTGCCACTTTTTTGTTGTAGGTGAGGTGTAAAATTACTATTAATTGTTTAACCAATGAAGAGTGTAATGTTTAAGTAAAATGAAATGAATGAGGTATCATTGCCTATTATTATTGTATATTTGCTCATAATAATGTTATTATAGAAATTGTATTTTGACTTTTGTGGATTTTTTCTATGCATCTACAATTTATTAAAGAATTTGGTAAATTACTTTATTTATAGCATGTATAAGAAAGAATGATTTCACAATAAATTTTGGAAAAGATGTTTTGTTTCCTTAAATTTTCTAGATAATTGGGAATAAATTTCAAGATAGATGTTCTATTTTTTAAATTTTCCTAAATATTTTTTGATTAAAAGTTAAAATAAATGTTGTTTTCTTAATTTTCTCACATAATTATTCAATCAAATTTTAAAAGTTGTTTTGTTTCATATTTCCTAAATAATTGCATGATAAATTATAAATAGATTTTTTTTCCCTTTTTTAAATAATAAAGGGATAATTTTGATAATAGATATTTATTAATTTTTGTATTTGCAATTAATATTAATATTAGTAATGGCGAGTTTACTTAATTTTTGTTTCTCACTCTTTCCCTAGGAGAATCTTGTTGGCAATCATTGATTATTATATAATGAGTTTTTTTTGCAATTTCAACTTACCTTTATTTATTCTCATGGATTATGGATTGTGATTCAAAGTTTTGACCAAAAAAAATTCTTTGCACGATTTCTTCCAAAAGTCATATACTTTTAATTTATGGTTTATGAAAAAATTAAATTTTTATTGAAATAGATTTTTTTTTTTTTATGATTTCTAAATAATTGATTTTTTTTTTTGAAATTGATGTTTTGTTTTCTAAAATTTCTTAAATAATTTTTTAATATATGTTTTGTTTTCTTAATTTTATAAAATATTTTTTGAATAAATTCTTGATTTTCTAATATTCTCGAAAGCTTAGAGCAAATCGAGGAAGTATCGTGGTAGAGGTCTTATTTTAAGACACATAAAATGATAATTTTAACCTTTCTGTTAAAGCTTTTAGAAAACATGTTTTGTTTGCTTAATTTTTCTAAGATACATAAAATAAATTATAGAATAGATGTTTTATTTTTTGGTACATAAAAAGAAGTAATTATTTTATAATGCATTTAAGAAAGAAAGTTGAATTGAGCATTTGCTCATATACACCCCTCTTCTATTTGCTTTCAAACTAAATAGCTAGCAAAAGTTGAGGATGAAAATACACATAAGAATGGAAAGCTTATTCTATCATGATTCACAACATTTAGTGAGAAAAATCTAATGGCTTAAATTGTATTATAATGTCAACTCCTCTGGACATCAAGATTTGACCTTCCCATCAAATGAGAGACCTCTCACCAAACTCCTTTGAAATAAAATTCCAAGGTCATGAGCACCTCCAAAAGCAAAATAAACTTGGTGAGCCAGTTGGTGAGACAAACTATATATAGGAGCACAGGTTTGTCAGAGAGCATGTAGGACATCGTTGGACATGAAAAGCTTGATAAACTTCATAAATGTAAAATCTAGGTCTATAGACACTGAATCCTTCCAAACTTGAAATAGACTTTTATTAAGTGAAATCTTCAAGGTTGTTCACCTCAAGTATTTCACATGTCTTATTTCTTATGGACCTAAGTTGCCCATATAATTGAGTTGAGTAGATGTTTGAAGTCTGAAATATCATTTTAAAGTCGATAGGGCCCATGTTTGGTGGACTTGAGTGTTTTATTAAACAGATTCGAGAGGGGTCCTTATGTTTGAAGTCACTTTACTTCACACCCATGATCCCGACAAACCCCAAAAACCTTTTGTAATAGAGCTTAGTGAGTCATCTTAGGTCCATGGTATTTATACTCCCCAATTCCATGATTATAAGGTGGTGCTTACGTGAATTAAGGTTTGACACATGGCTTGGTAGTGACATGGATTGTGTCTTGAGGGAATCAAGAGTAGACACATGACAAGCTCTATCAAGTTTTATCGATGCTTCAACTAATTTTTTATTTCCTTCAATGTAACAAAGTAGATAAAATTCAATTGATTGAATGAGTTTGGGTTTGCTATGGTATACAAATTCATGGATTTAAGGTCTTAGACATGGACTTAATATAATTTTTACTTGAGATGCTTTTGGGTATGTCTAGTAGTCGTCCTTGAGCTCCAAGCTTAACAATGTGAAACGTGAGAAAGCAACTTAATCAAGGTTGACTAGATCTTCCAAGTCCACAAGGAACATATGAATCACCAAGTTTGAACACACATAAATTCTAACCTAATGGAAAGTTCTTGGCTTTAAAAGGACTCTGTAGACTTAAATGTTTGAAATCCTAGGACACGACAAAGCAAACAAACAATGACTAATGGACCCAAACTTTTACTAAGTGAAATTTATAAGGATTTTCACATTCTTGTTTCTTATGGCTCTAAGATGCCCTATATGATTGAGTTAAGTGACCATTTGAAGTTCAGAATATCAAGTTGAAGTCCACGGGGCTTGTGTATTTTAAACTCAAGAGTTTCATTAATCAGATTCTAGAGGGGGCCTTGCATCCAAAGTTTACTTGGCTTCATGCTCACGTTCTTGGTGGACCCCAAAATCCTTATGCAGTAGAGTTCAACAAGTGGTGTTGGGTTTGTGGTATTTGTATTCTCAAGTCTATGATTATAAGGTGGTGCCTAGGTGAATTAGGGTTTTACATGTGACATGGCAATGTCATGGACTATGGCCAAGGGAGTTAAGAGTAGGCATGTGGTGAGTTTTGTCAAGTTTTATTTGTCATTTAGACCAATCTACAAGTTCTTAGGATGTAAGGAAGAAAACATGATTTGATTGACCAGATAAATTTGGGCCCACTATGGTCTATGAATTCACAACTTTAAGATTGAGGATGTAGGATTAATATAAATTTGTCCTAAGATGCTTTTAGGTTAGTCTAATAGTCTCCCTAGACCTCAAAGCTTCATAATGTCAAGCATGAGAAAACAACTTAATAAAGGTTGATCAGATCTTTCATGTTCGCAAGAGACATATGAAACACTAGACTTCATCACAAGAACACATTCTGACTAGATGGCGTTGGAGTCTGATATTTGACCCTCACAACCCATTAGATCCTACAAAACAATGATATGCCTTCTATAAGAGATCTTGATAGAGCCAAAATGCAATAATATTCATGCAATATGTGTGTGCCCAAAATAACTTACAATTTACATATGAACCCTTGATTATATAGAGAAGAGGTGAGATGAGAAGGTAGTTGTGGACTCTAACCACCTTGCACATGCATATGACACGTGTGATAAAGGTGTCATATGTATATGAGTTAGGTGTCATGAAAAAGGTGAATACGTGTCTCATTGATATGAGGTGAGACAAAAAGTTAAAAGTCCCTAAGTGTGGACTTAGCGAGTGTGAATAGAACTCTCTTAGATAGATTAAAAGCGAACTAGTTGTATAATGTCCTTATTTACACTAACAAATGGGACTCTCAACTCCAAAAGGGCTTCGTGAATTTCAAATTTTGAAATCCTTGGATGCCACATAACGAGCAAACTATGGTTGAGCATCTCTTTTAAGACTGCTAACCACTCAAACCTTAGGATATTTTAATAAGCTTATATGTGGATAGAGAATTAAAACAAGCTCTCAAAGTAGTTTGGGTCTAGAAACAATGTGGGATTGAGACTAAGATGCACTTAGTAGATCTATGCATCTCTCAAACCTTCAGCTTCCAATGCATGCCTTCACGCAATACAATGGCTCTAAATGCAATCACGATCTCTTGTAGTTGGACATTTTAAACAATGTGTTTCAATCCATTCCTAACTACACTTTACCTTGCTTTCCATTGCCAAATTTTAACAAAATTTGACTTTCTTTAAAATTTCATTTTATTATTGATATAATGCACTCATTGTAAATACCTGTCGGAAATACCCATTGCACATTAAGTGTGAGGATTAGTTAGCCAATAGACTTTTATATGTGAACATTATAGTGCTCGGAATTGTCTCATGCCCGAAAAGTTTTCTAAACTCGTTGGTTGTTCCTATTGGCATATTCCTTGAACCTCCTATGGGTGCAAATGCTAGTAATAATCATATTTGTGCATGAGTGTCTATTCTGGAGTATGAGGTAGTCCCATATGTTATAAGCCACCTCTAGAGCCAAGAACAGGCCGCCCAACATCGTGGACTATAAAAGGATCCATTTCCATTTCCATACCTTATAAATACATAACCATATGACGGTTGGAATGACTTGGACAAATGAAAGATGTATTGTATACTTGGGAATAGTTCATGAAATACGAGTACTTAGGAATGAAAAATGAAAGAGGTACAATTCCACTTAGGAATGCTTCGATGGAAAGGCCGCATTCTCATCATCCGCGCGCGGCTGTTTAACAGACAAAGCAAACAAATCCTCAGGGAAAATCCGCACGTTGCACGTTTGGCCTGTTGTCTCATTTCCTATTTGATTGATTTGAATTTTCAAGGCCTACTGCACATTGACTATACCTCCAATTCGCCTATTCCAAAATTTGGAGGGGAGATTTGAATTTCAACGACAATCTAGGGTTCGATTGCAATGGCGAATTCAAGCGTGGTCGACATTTCTTCAGATGAAACATCTGATGAGGTTTCGGAGTCCACGGAGTATGTCCTTGATACTGATTCAGATGCACTGGTTCTATCCTCCAGGTGGGTAATTGATTTCACATATATATAATATTTATTTATTTCCTTCAAACGCTTGCAGGGTGAAATGATCTTTTTAATTTTTCATTGGTAGATTACCTCCAAATGCCCTTAAATTGAAAAGATTATTCCATTAACTTTTCCTTGAATGGGTGAATTCCCTGTTTTTTTCTTAATTGATGTGGTAAATTCCCTCCAAATGGGCACATGTCGAAAATATTTTTTAATTAATTCTTTTATTGGGTAAGTTTCCTCCAAATGCGCTCAGAGTGAAAATATTTTTGAATTGGTAAATTTCCTCAAAATGTACAAGATTGAAAAAATTTCGAATTCATTTTTTGATTCAGTAAATTTCCTCCAAATGTCTTCAGATTGAGAAGGATTTTTTTATTTACCTCTTTTTGATTGGGTAAAGTTTCCTTTTAAGTCTGTACAGAGTGAAAATATATATTTGATTTGGGAGATTCCATCCAAATGTCGGCAGACTGAAAAAGGTTTTTTAACTATTCTTTGATTGGGTAAATTCCCTTCAGATTCCTACAGAGACGGTTTTTATTTTTAATATTTTGTTTGGTAAATTTCCCCCCTCCTTAGCCTTGTGCTTGTTTACCATGATAGAGGCATATGTATCCATCAAATTCTCCCTAAATTTGCACATAGCTTCATACGTTTGAACCTGAGGCTCTATTTTGAAATGGTTGATGCTTATAAGTTTTTACCACTTGTGCTCATCTCATTGAACTACATATGGATAAATTGAATATGGATGACTGATGCATGTTTTTTCAGCGATGACAATGATGATAGTGATGATAATGAATATCAAAGCGATGAAAGTGACAGAGAAGCCGAGGAGGAATCAATTGAAGAGGAGGGAAACAAGAATGCTGAAACGGAGGAAGACCGATATGATAAAGTCATCAAGTTGTTGACCAGTAAGTTCATTTCCTTTTGTAATTGTTTAAATTTTTATGGGCTATGTAAATGATTAAGCTGAAACATCCAAATTTGATATCAGTAGATTGAAGCCCAAATGCATTATGTTCTGGGGTCAAAATTTCTGGATGCCCTGTACAGAACTTAAAAAATGTTATTATCCTTTATATGCATTGCCATGCAAGAATCCAAGTGAGTTTTGTTTTTCTGGAACCATGATAACATGGTTTTCAACTTTTCATCATCAAGAGATGGTAAGGCATTTGAAGCCTTTGCATTTTCTCTAGCTACTTTTTTCAAATGTGAGACATGGAATGTATTGTGCACTTGAGTTCCTATTGGTAGTTCGAGAGTATAGACTCATAATATTGAGGCCCACGGTTCTTTGCTCCTTTTCCTTTAAGAGACTTTGCTTATAAGGATATAACTTCATGGGAGCTCAACGACTTACCTCAAGTTCTCTCTCTGTTCCTGATTTTGTTGATATATCATCCTATCTTTGGGCACTTTGAGACTCTCCTTTAGTTGTTTCAAGATTCTCTTCAAGGAAATCACAGATAATTGGTGCTTAGCTGTTTGCAGTGATCTCAACAAAAGAGGATCATAACTATACAATGCCTTAAATGGTGGCATGCCAACAGTTTTTTTTGATCAATGAAGTGTGGGGTATGGCCCCACTCCTATTATAATAAAAAGATAAAATTAAAAAACCAGAGATGCATTATGTAGTGCTCTGTATGATCCAAGACCCACTAGGGTACCAATGATAAACCAATGCTCTACTAGCCAGGAAAGACAGAATCTTCAAAACCTAGAACATATAACCTATCACAACATAACACGCTCCTTCTTATTACCAGATTTGAGCATTAAGAATTTATCTTTTTAGATTTTCCAGATTTTTGATTGGAAACCATAGTCCAATCCACCTCCTTTGGGAGTTCCAAATCTGTCTGCTCTGCCTCCAATAATGACTACTCTATGCAATGGTCAGAAGATCCAAACAAAGGGAGAGTAGCATGCTCCACATTGGGAACCGTATGTGATTTTATCTTTGCAGACACTAAGGGAACCTTTTGTGATTTCCCCCTCAGTAGACAAGGAAAGAAGCAGGGAATTTTCTGTAGCATGTGTTGGAGGGAAAGTAAGTCCTTCCAACGAAGGAGCCTTCAAAGTATTTTTATCAGGAGGAGGATTTGCCTTAAAAGGCTTTCAAGAGGACTGATATTCCTTCAAAGAACCCAACACAGTTAAGTGATGTGGACGAGCATTGCACCACCAAGAAGCTTGGCCAACAATTGTATCTTTGAGGCCGGAGCAATCTGCAGCAATATGACTGGTGCCAAAGCACCTGCAGCACCGAAAGGCAAGACCTTCATAATCCAAAGGTTCCTTCCGCAAGTGCTCAACTACTTTCAGCACTATATCTGTTGGAAGGTCTTTAGAAAATCCAACTTGATCGGGATACAGGCAAAGGTTGTACAGGAGAAAGCAAAAGTTGCTGTATCCGTAGACGGAAATTTCCCCAGAGAGTTTCCAATCGTTGAGAAGCAGGATTCAATCCAAAACTGTAGGGGAAGGTTAGAAAGCCTTAGCTAGATCGGCATCACTTGAAGAGATTTCGTCATGGCATTGAAATCTAGAAACCAAGGCTTCATGAGCAGTGAATGCTTTCCCTAGCACCAAATTCAATCATTTAGAATGAAGTCTCTATCCTTGGTGGATTTGAATACTGTGATGAAAAAGCCCTATGCATAGGGTAAATTTCTAGATCACTCTCCATGTGAGGCCGACAATAGTTGGAAAGCCAATTGTGCATCTTTGGAAAGTGTTGGGCCACAAGCGGTTAAAGTGGCAGTTCAAGCCATTTACAGAGAAATATTCCTCTCCTTCCAAGACTTCATCCCCCAAAACTAAAACATGGGTTGAAGAAGAGCATTTGAGAGAGGTTTTAACCCAAGCCCAGGTTTATCTTCCCATCCCTTATTTTCCAAAACTATTTTGTCATATATCAAATCCATGGCATCCTTGCTCAAAATAGCGACATAGGATTTCTTTGGTGAAGAATAACCGAGAATTATATTCACCTCATGGGTGCCCAATTTCTCAGCCAAAAACAGCACAAGAGAAACCCTTTGTGATTGTTTGTGCACAACCCTATTAGAGCATGAAGAACTTGAAACCTTAAGCTGATTAGAAACAACTTTAGGATCACATGAAGGAGACTTGGAGCGGTTTGTTGAAAGCCCGAAACTAATAGTTGCCATGTTCTCCTTCGAGTTTGATTTTCCATAGTCCTAATGCTTGTTAGAGGAGTTTGAAACTATAGATGAGGAAGAGATTTTATTTCTAGATTTCAGAGGTACAGTACATGAGTTTTGATGAGCAAGATCAATCAAAGATCGCTAACAATCCCTTATGGAATCTTTCCACCCAACATCGATTTGTTTCGAACCAAACAAACATTGTTCCAAATTGCTGTGTGAGGAGAATGAAACCTAGTTGTGGTGCCATCGCATGTAGAGGCATTGGGAACTTTCCGGCATGCCAATAGTTTTATGATATGTTTTACTACAAGAATTCTCCACCAAATTCAACAACTTTGGCCACAATGTTTGTGGTTTTACAAAATAATTCCCCAATCACCTTTCTAGATTTTGTTAAGTGTGTCTGCATTTGCGTCTGTTTCGGTGATGGATGGTATTTGGGTAAGGTTGTCCCAATGTTTATTTAACCCATTTCAGAAATAACTCAAATACTGGATTTCTATCACTAGCAATGGTTCTTTGGAAATCCATTCAATAAGCTACATGAATGGTTTAACTACTTTTGAAGCTTAGTCAATGCATCCACCTTGGAAATAAATTGGGCATACTTGGTCAACCATTATACCAACACATAAATAGAGTTCGCATCCATGGTATGCTTGCAATTGAAGTCTATGCCAATGGTTTCCCACTTTTGGTTGGGAATGATTTGGGTTTGCAACAATTTGGGCTTCATATTCTTTTTCTTATCCTTTGGAAAGTTTCACAAGAAGTCACATGTTTTCATTCAACTCCTAAAATAATTTTTATGATGTAATAGGTCTTATAGAAGCCAATGTGGCCAAAAGTGGACGAGGCATGCCATTTTTGTAGTACATTCTTCTCAATTTAAAAATTGTGTACCAGGTATGTGTGATTCCTGTAGAAAATCAGATCACTTGAGAAGTTATATTGTGTATTCTCTCTTGGGTTATTTCAAATTGTGTATTCTCTCTTGGGTTATTTCAAGGTCTTGTAGCATAGCAACGATTCTCTTAGCTTTTGTATATTTTGTGAATATGTTTTCTCCAGTGTACCATGGGGATGTGTCAAACCCCACATTTTTGGGACAAGACGTTTCCAGGGTGTGGGGACTTGGGGGAAATGCGCCCCCATCGTCCCACCACTACCACCCATAACCTGAGGACGTTTCTGTGATGTTCCCCTCAAAGAGGGGACGTTTGTGATGTCCCCCTCAAAGAGGGAACACTTCTGGGATGTCCCCTTTATTTTTGCTCTTCTTGGAGACTTTGGGATGCCCTCGAGACACCTAGGGGACTCCCAGGCGTCCCCCACGACAACTGAGGCAAAAAGTTCATTTTTTTAAATTAGAACTTTTTTTGGATCTTCATGCTAGTAACCCAAATGCTAATGGTCCATGGGCCCCACCCACACCCTAAGCAGTCACAAAAGTGAAAAAATGAGAAAGGCTAAAGGCTGCAAGAGAGAATATTAGGATAGGAAAAATAAGGACTTGGTATTGCAGAAAACATAGTGATAAAATTGTGAAAATGACGTGCGCCATGAAGGTTTGTGTAGCATCAAAGGCCTTAATTTGGGCTTGGTGGCTGCCCTCAGAGCTCTGCGAGGGGTGTTGTCCCCAGATCTCTATGAGGGGCGCTGCCCCTTGACCCCCACCCACCACCATTCTGCTGCTGTCCCCCTGCCATCCCCCAGTTGTCCCCAAACTTGGGCCCTTGGTCCCCCTGTCCCCGAAACCCCTCCTGTCGTCCTGCTGTCCTTCCGTCTCCTTGTCAAGAAACTTCGTGGAATATAGGTTTTCTCTCTATCTTGGTTCAACCATAGATCGACATGCAACTTGAATAGACTATACAAAGAACTTAAAGAAACATCATTTATGCCTTTGTATTGAATTTCAAAGTCAAAACCTTGTAGTTTACATATCCATTTTGCTTACTGTTTGCTAAATTTTCATTGGCATAATAGATACTTCAAACTTTGATTGTTTGCTCGAACGATGAAGTGTTGGCTCAACAAATATGGTTATTATTTTTGTAGAACATGCATAAGGGCTAACATTTTCTTATCATAGATGCATAACAACTTATCTTTGTTAGTCAATTTTCATCTTTCATAAGTGATAGGTCTTTGAGTTTTGCATAAGCATAATCTCAACGCCAGTACTTGAAGCGTCACATTCCAATACAAAGGACTGAAAGTTATGGGTGTACAAGTACAAATTTAGAAGTTGTTTGTTGGAAGGTAACTTATGCTGCTTCGGTCCATATGAACTAATATTTGTTTATATGGTCATTGTTGGGTGCTATGATGTCTCCAAATGCTTGACAGTAGAAACTACATAGGCCTTTAAATCTCTCAACTGGTTCACGTTCTGGGAAGTGGAACAGTCTTAGATGGCTTGAATCTTAGCTGGTTTAGCCTTGACATCATCTTATCTTATTATTTGTTTGAAGTACAAAAGCTTGCTCTCTGAAGTCATATTTTGATACATTTGCAAATAGTTAAACTTCAAAAGTTCTAAAATAATATTCGAGTAGTTGAATTTATCCTTTATAGTTTTGCTGTAAACTAGACTATCAAGAAATTTGATTCATCCTACCTTGAAATGTTACTGGGCATTGGCTAGCCTGAAAGGTATCATTTGAAACTCATAGTGGCCATGATGGGTTCCAGAGGTTGTTTTGAACTAGTCACATATGCTTACCATTATAAAATTTACTCTGATAATTCTATTCTCACATCGTCGGTTCTTTGACATTCAGTTATATATCTTTGCATATCTCTATCTAGGATATTCTTTTAGGAAGAAGTCTATAATATGTGAAGGGTCAATATTAAATTTTAACAGTTCCCCCGAATCTGCGTGTCTTCCCTAGGAAAAATTTGTAGATCTCTATGAACGTGTAACCCAAAACAATATTGGATGCAAATCTTGCCTAGGAAAGTGACAATTGACCTTTTTATTTCACATAAACAATTGGAATTTCTAGCTTAAGCAGTTTTATGTCACTCTATCACATTGATGACACTTTTAACATTACATTCTCACACAATTAATGGGCCTCTTCTTTATTGATGACATTAAAAATGGGATAAAGAAATTTGCAAAACGGAAAGGTAAAAGGCATTGAAGGTTTTCAAGCTGAAAACTTAAAGATTGATAGCTCTATCCGTGCTTGCCTATCCAAACCCTATTTAACATTTCTCTAAGGCAAGGATTCCCTAAACAATTGACTGAAAGTTCCATCATTCTGTTATATGAAACTGCAGACAAAAGAAATCCTTCCAATTATAGGGCTATTATGATTTTCCTTCACTTGCGAAGTATTTCGAAACTATTCTAGAAAAGAGAACTAGTGAATCACAATGAAAATAAACTAAGATCTAAAGGCCAAGCTAGCTTTGGAAGCAAACCTATACAATTTGATATGTTCTTACTTTTAGGATTATTGTTGAAAATTGTTTTGTCATTAAAGGAGATATCTTTGCTTGCTTTATTGATTGTAGAAAGCCTTAGACACTAGCCCTAGGGGAAATCTTTTAAAATGTATGGTATACTTCAGATTTATCTCTCAGTTTGCTTTGTTGATTTTAGATAATCCTTTGACAGTATCCCTGGGGGAAACCTTTCAAAATGCACGGTAGACTTAAGATGGTTTAGAATTTTTTTTTTGAGGTTGGGTGCATACTACAACTATATATATGTTGAAGACATTGTCCTCATAGCCAAACACCTTGCAGATCCAGAAAAATAATTGCAGTAGGTTCAATTTAGTGGTTATGTTGATAAAAAATAAAAGTGTCGGTTATCAAATTCAAGAAGTCAACCTACCATATAATTTATTTTAATGATCAACCTCTAGAGATGGTCCACTTTTATAAATATCTAGGTATTGATCTTAATAATAAACTAAAACAGAACCTTAGTATTGGAAAAAATATTTTTTGTGGGATGGAAGCCTTAGTTTTGAAAACCATTGTAAAGATTCTGAATGTTTTTTTTAGATAATTAAGTCGGGTTCTATTGTGGCCCCCACCCTTGAAATTTCATTACAAATATCCAAGAGGTATACCACCTTGCAAAAACTACAGAGTGCCAAATCCTACTAAACTTCTACACCTATACATTGCTAGCAAGAGCATAGAAACTTACATCCCATACAAAATGCTGCTATACAATATAGGTAAGGACCAGAACATACAAACATAAAACAATATAACAGAACAGAACAAAAACTGGTATCGACTCTCCTTTCCTTCCACTATCCCCTACCGCTCCCTGCTGATTCATCCTTCGTCACCTCAATCACTTCTTCCATCCAGCCTGTTGCACGTACTGCTCCTTCTGAGGCCTATCTCCTCTGGTGTGCCCCTGCCAGAGAGGGGAAGTGAATTCCATGACATATTTCTTTGCGATGATATGCCCTATGAACAAAGCCACCGCAAAGAATAGGGACTGTAAAATCACTTTGAACGTCCACTTTGCCATTATTGTGAGAAACATGCAGCCCTGCAAGCACCTTTCCTGCATTGCTACAATAGGCAGAAGCACCCCAGGCTCCCTTCACAACTCTTCTAAATCCTCCTGCTTTCCTCCCTTAGGCACGGGTGAGTTCATAGATTCAATGCTCTTGAACATTTTGTGGCTATATCCTTTGGCAATTTTATCCCTTCGTTGCCCTTGACCACATCCATCTCCTGGAATTGGTCTGGTAAAATTAGCTACAAATAGCCACAACCATAAATCTGCAACAGAAATGACCAAAGCAATATTAGAGACAAAATCACCTTGAATGGCAGCCTTAGGCCTGTTAGCAACATCCATTCCTGTCTCTCCTAGCACACCTTTCACAAACCCTAGCGCAACATTTGACTTGCAAGAGAACATATGCTTTAGTCTTGTATCAGATACATCCCCTCAGAGCTTTGGCTCCTTGCCTTTCTGTGTGGTGCATTTGCTAGCCATCCAAAACATTGCAAAAACAATATAGTCTCCTGCAACCAAATAGGCCAGGTGTACAACCATCAGACACCACCAAATACCTAGCACGCTCTCCATTTGCTTCATCACCACAAGAAATATTCTCTTTACCACACACTTCTCACTTCACACTATTAGTTCTCACAAGTGACCGTAACCCTCAACAATGATGAGAACACAATCCTTATTGCCAATCCACTACGATCACATACCAAGAAAAGATTTGAAACCTTTCTTTGCCTATGGTGATATCATCACACATGCCAAATAGAAGCAGAAATCGCCAAAAAATCATGATTTTTTGTAAAAATCGCAAATCGCCCAGTTAGGCGATTTTTAACCCAAAAAAATCGGATTTTTATATAAATTGTGCTCAACAGTCATCATTTGGTTTCTAGGGTTTTCGTATTTCGTTTCCAGCGGGCATCTAGGGCATGATTTTTATATAAATCGTGCTCAACAGTCATCATTTCGTTTCTAGGGTTTTCGTATTTCGTTTCCAGCGGGCATCTAGGGCATTCTGCATTAATTTTCCCTGCATGCGAACAACCGACGACTTTAGAAAATCTTTCGGCATGAATTTTTTTGGAAAATCTTCCGGCGTGTACTTTGTGACGAGTTTAGAAAATCTTTTGGCATGAATTTTTTTTGACGAGTTTAGAAAATCTTCCGACGTGAATTTTTTTTACGAGTTTAGCAGCGTGAATTTTGTTTACAAGTTTAGCATGGAAGAAATGGGATAAAAAAATGGCCGGAAGAAATGGGATCCAACCATCCCAAGTATGTAATTTGAATTCTTTTACGGCGTGAGACAATTTTACGAGCACTATAATGCTCACAAATAAAAGCCTATCGGCTAATTAATAATACCTTTTATCTATTGCTTCCCCCATATGCCATTTAATTATTTAGATGCCTTTGTAATATATTACGACTAATAATTTAGTATTTATTATTCTATTTATAATATTATATAATAATATTTATAATATTATAATATAATATTTGTGTTATTAATCTATATATATATACATCAATATATTATAATAATATAATATTATATATTATATTATTAATATTTATTATAATATTTCTATATTATAATATTAAAATATAATATTAATATTTTTAATATATAATATATTATTTGTATATAATATTAAAACATAATATTTATATAATTAATCTATATTTTTCTACATTAATATATTATAATAATATTATTAATATTTCTTATAAATATAATTATATTATTAATAGTTATATATTATAATATTAAAATATAATATTTATATCATTAATCTATATTTTTCTACATTAATATTTATTATAAATATAATAATATATTATAAATATTATTATATTTATATATTATATTATTAATAGTTATATATTATAATATTAAATATAATATTTATCATTCTATTATAAATATATTTTTCTATGTTTTTGGTAGATCCGATTTTTTCCTGATTTTTTTCCAATTTTTTCACGATTTTTTGAAAAAATCTTATACTTTTGGTTTGCCGATTTTATTTCCAAACGATTTTTGCTTCCTTGTGCCAAACGACTAATGCTCATTAAGAGCTTTCTCAATATCATCTCTCTACATAATGAAAGCTTAAGCCCGACCGCAAACATGAACACTTAGACAAAAAAAGAGAGGCCAACATCTATAAACAAGCTATACTCAGGCCCTTACACACAACCATACTCAGAAAAATCAAGGTGGCTGATAACAAAAAATTGCTCTAAAACCCTCCAAGACCTAGGAATATGACTATAAATAGTAATTGGCTTTTGATCTATACCCTCATTTGCTAGATAGTCTGCCACTGTATTCAAATTTCTCTTGCGATGTTGAAAACTAAGCTTTTCAAATTTCTCCTTTAATCCTGAAACCTCATTAGATAACAATTGAGTTTCCAACTAGGACTTTCCCTTTTTGGAGAGCATTGATTACCACCATCGAATCTCCCTCTACAATTAGATTTTTAAAATTTTGAGATGTCACTGCTGCCAATCCAGCTAGCAATGCCTCCCACTCCATTTCATTATTAGTTCTTATACCAAAGAATAAAGGGCCTCCATAGACCAAACTACCTTTAGAATCTCTTAGAACAAAACCTCCTCTTGCCATACTTAGGTTGCCTCTTGAAGCACCATCAAAGTTTAGTTTAACAAAGCTGTTCAGAGGGGGATTCCACTTCTCACTACAATCTCCCTTATCTGTGCTATTTCTCATATTCTGCATAGTACCAGGGTTTTTCGCTCATAGCCCTTGAATGGGGACAAAGATTCTGAAAGTTGGCATTAGGATAAAAATAAATTTTAAAGATTGATAGCTCTATCCTTGCCTTGCCTATCCAATGCCTATTTCACTAAGGCAAGGATTCCTAACCAATTGATTGAAAGTTCCACTGTACTGATATACAAAACTGCAGACAAAAGAAATCCTTCCAATTATACAGCTATTATGATTTTCGTTCACTTAAAAAGTTTTTTGAAACTATTCTAGAAAAGAGAACTAGTGAATCCCTAAATGAAAATTAACTAAGAGCTTAAGGCCAAGCTAGCTTTGGAATCAAACTTCTACAATTTGATCATGTTCTTTTTTTTTGATACGTAAAGTGAGGAGCTTGGGGTCCTCTCCCTTTTTATATATAAACTGAGTTTCAACTTGCATATTTTGAATAGAGTGGCCAACAAAAACCAGATTTATAGGAATCTGAGGCAATTGAGTGAAGCAAAATTCACAAAAAGTAGGTGATGAAGCTATCTAGATCTCCTAACAACCTTTGCCTATATTTGTTAACAGACACTAAACTACATCTAAGAGATACTTAGGACATTTAATCACTGTCATCAACTTCAATATGACCCCCAAAGCCACTTGCCATAGAAGACTTCATGATGGGATTCGCCTGATCAAGGAGTAGACACACAACCCTTCTAAGTTCTAACACACTGCATTCTCTCTTTGCCAACATGAGGAGACATGGCTTTGATGGGAAAATTCAGCTTTTGCAACCATATCTAGCAATTTATTGCATTCCGTAGCATCTCTACTACTAAGAGCCAGCAACAACTTCTCCACCACACTGACCAGACACTAAAACCTTGCCTCTTGTTCACAATATGAGGCCATAGATACAAGCCATTGGGAGATGATTTGTAGAGAAGGGCACATACATATCTAGGGCTTTGTCTAAACCCCTCAGGAAATCCTTCTTCACATAACGTTCAGCCAAACCCTTAGCAATCTTTGTTATCTAGAAGATCAAGCAAATTTGATACAAACATTGAAGAGACATCATAATTAACTTTGCTATGAATCTCTGCCTCGATAAAATCCCAACTGATTAACTTTTTGATGGCATCTGTAATGGTTCCACCTAGAGGATTGGGGATGTTGAATATAATACCATAGTATCATTAGACTTACATGGCAACGACATGAGAAACTGAAAGTGTAAATGGAATTCAATCACATGGGTTGAAACGGGAAAAACACAACAAATAAAAAAAGCTAAAATACTCATAAAAACATGGCAAAAAAACTGCAATTGCTATTTCATGCCAAATAGAATGCATAGAAAGAGAAACAAAGTTCAAACTTCAATTATAAGACATAAATAAAGATTCAATGTTGCCAGTCACTCTTGAATTCTCCTTAAGTATCAATTTTTAATTCTTAAGAGTATATATTGTCATATACAAAACATTGAAACAATATTTGAGAATACAAATAGCCTCTAAGGCAGCTATAACTAGTGATGTGAAGCGGAAGTTGATGCCCCTACTTTTGGAACTATTTTCTCCACATGAGCATGTTCATGATCATTTATAACCTCATTCAAGATATCCAAATCCTCTTCACTAAATGAAGGGTCCTCCTTATTGGCTGTGATCCATTTTGAATCAGGATCAATCTCATTGAGATCAACAGGTTGATCTTCTTTTATAGTACTTGAGATTAGGAATGATGAATACATAAGTTCTCAACCTACTAGTGTATGCTAGAAAATTAGATAATATTTGAAAGTCATAATTGGAAAGTTTTTAACCTCAAATTTTCTTCAAGCAAAGATGAAGGTTGTGGTGGACAAATACCAAATCATTCATCTATTGTTAACTCAGTTGGTTCTGCTTCTTAGAGTGTCTATGCTCAAATACGCTCTAAGAATGCTCACAAGTAGAAGAATTGTATGGCTGGGTTAAAAGTCACATTGCCATCCAATGAAGTGATTTGGCATCATAGCCAAAGTACTTCTAGAGTCCCACCATTGCATTGACATTAGATTAGTTGCAAGGGAAAATTTAATTAATAAACCCAAGTGATTTCATTGAATTCCATTTAATTAATGTACACTAAATCAGATTGCAAATTATTAATTTAAAAATTAATACCAAGTTTTATTGTCTTCCTTGATTCCATTGCACATATACTCTGCTACGACTGCTCGTCTTTCCTCTGCATTGGGAAAAGAATGTGGAAATGCACCTGAATAACCCTGCTCTCACTTCTCCACCCTCCTTGAATGATAGACTATAATAGATAGAGCGATTCAAGAAATAGTCTACAACATGGATGTGACAATGCATTTGGCGATCCCATCTAGTATCATTGATCTCCCAAATTGGCATGAATTTGCTCTCTTCAATCTGCATTTTGGTCTGTATTGCCTCCTTTGCCTTGTCCATGGCCTCATATAAATAATCATGGGGGATTTTTCCCTATCAACCATTCTTAGCACTTTGACCAAGGGCTTCGAAATTTGCACAATCTCATGTGCATCCATCCAAAATGGCTCATCAAATCGAAGGTGTGAAATGGTGATCCCATCCATTTGAGTAGAAAATGAGCAGTCTATCTAATCCAATGAAACAAACATGCGTTTGAGGTTCATCTTTTGGGCACATAAATTCTGTGATGCCAAGAAACTAGTGGCAAACCTTGCCGCACCTGGTCTCATGAGCTTGTTTCCCTTAGTGAAGGATCTCATCTTGCTCAATGCCTTAGTGTGGTTATATATGAATTCGGTGATGAATCTCCCCCTCTTTAATGTAGATTTAACCCAATCAAGTTTTCCAATGCCCTCAAGGGTCAAATCCAAACAATGTGCCACACATGGGCTCTAAAACAATGTGGGGTTATTCTCCATGAGAAGTTTTCTTGCTGTCACACAATTTGTTGCATTATTTGTGATAAATAACAAGTAGGTTGATTTCACTCTATCCAACACATCTAATAATCCATGGGGGATTTTTCCCCATCAACCACAATCTCATGTGCATCCATCCAAAATGCCTCATCAAATAGAAGGTGTGAAATTGTGATCCCATCCATTTGAGTAGAAAATGAGCGCTCTATCTAATCCAGTGAAACAAACATGCGTTTGAGGTTCATCTTTTGGGCACATAAATTCCATGATGCCAAGAAACTAGTGGCAAACCTTGCCGCACTTGGTCTCATGAGCTTCTTTCCCTTAGTGAAGGATCTCATCTTGCTCAACGCCTTAGTGTGGTTATATATGAATTTGGTGATGGATCTCCCCCTCTCTAATGTAGATTTAACCCAATCAAGTTTTCCAATGCCCTCAAGGGTCAAATCCAGGCAATGTGCCACACATGGGCTCTAAAACAATGTGGGGTTATTCTCCATGAGAAGTTTTCTTGCTGCCACACAATTTGTTGCATTGTTTGTGATAAATAACAAGTAGGTTGATTTCACTCTATCCAACAATCTACTGATTTTAGGAAGATTGTGCCACTTCCAGATGCACACAAGAAAGTCGATCAATGTACAATTCCTTCTATTAGGCCAACCATTGGACATAATGTTGCAACCTCTTAACTTCCCATTGCTTGCGATGCTCAACAACTACCTTGCTAACATCTTACACCACATCTCTCAACATGTCAACTTTGAGGCTCTCATATGATGGGGCCTTGAATCTAGGATCCCCAATAGCAATGGCATCAACCGTGGCCTGCCAATAAGGAGATTGAGTAATGTTGAATGGGATGCTTGAGTAATACTAAACATTTCCTATTGCCTTCTTTGCCTTTGCATGAACATTTTTCTTCCATCCTGTTCTTTCTAATGATGGTTGGGATCTAGGTGTGGTGTGAGGTGCAAAAAGACATTCCTCCTTCCACCACTAGCACGATGTTTTTTTGAAAGTGTGGAAGAGGGTGTGGCATTAAAAGACTCATGCCTTGATGCTAGATATTGCTCATCATTTGTACAATAGTTGCATCACACTAACTAGAAGACTGTGTCAATGAACCAATAGTAGTTTTGGCCTTTTTCACCTTACTTTTTGCAACATCAAGAGACAACTTTGCTTGTTCGCTCACATCCAAAGGACAATTCTTGCAAGCTTTCACTTCATGTCCCGGTAACTTTGTAAGATCCCATTTGAAACGGTTGATTACCTCACCATTTTCATTCCCACAAAAGTTACATTTCAACTTTTTTGAATTGGGAACATGTGTGCAATCTGGCCTAATGCAAAATCTCTCTCTCTCTCTCTATGATGAAATATTGACTGAAACTGCACACACATTCATACTTGTTGCTATTATGGTTAATAAAAGATTAAAAATAAAAAAATACATATCGGGTTGTAACCTTTTGGTTTACTCAAAACCTAACTCTAGCAGCCTCTACAAGACTAAAAAAATAAAAATAAAAATTTTAATCCTAACCCTGATTCTAAACTTAAAAAATTAGTTTATGGGTTAGGGTCTACAAAAAATAAAAAACCTTGACCGTAAGTAGGGTGAGGGTTAGGATTTACGACATTATGCATTAGAGTTAGGGTTTAAAAACAAAAAAAACAAATGTTGAAAAACCCTACCTTTGTCATGCTGCAATTGAAAAATAGGTGAAATGAGGGTTTAAAGGAACAATGCCAAATGCATGCTGTTGTGCCCTAGTTTGATGATCACAAAATGTCTGGTTTGGTGTGTATGTTTCCTTGGGAAAGTCTAAAAAACTGTTTAACTACTTGCCCGAACGTGAAAAATGAAAAAAAAAAAAAGAATTTTGAGGGGTTTATAAGAAAAAACCCATTGCCATTTTGAAAAACTTGATAGTTTTTTGGTAATGTCCCAAACCAAATTTTATAGGAATTTGACAAATTTTAATGAATACTTGGATAATGCTCAGTTATGAGACAATCAAGGATAAATGATAATTAACACCAATGTAAAATTCAGCTGCGACTACCGATCATTATATCCTATCACATTAGGATCAGACTGCAGCACATATGGGACCACAACAAATCTTATGAATGCTGGTGCCGATAGTGGACAGGAGGATTGTTTACGCTCTGGATTTCCAACAGCAAATTGTTAGATAATACTCTGCTACGATTCCTCTAAATCTGCATTTCATCCCTCTTATATGTTCACAATCTCTTCCTTATAGTTGTGCCCTTCCAGCACTTCAACTAGTTATAGGGAATGCGTGAGACAAGCTTCCACATGATATATAAAGAGACCCTTCAACATAATGAACTGCTACAAGTCAATGACTGAAAAAGACATTGTTAGAGAGTAGCAATCCTCCACCAGGGATGAAGGCGTTATGCATTAACAATTTAATTTAAAGGTTGGTTCGCCACAGTTGCAGCGCCATACACAGAAGGAAACATTATAAAATCTTAACATAACAAATTACTATGGCCATTATTGCAGGGATATGGCAGGATGGCCCGACCTTTAATGATTACCATAGACCCACTTTAAGTCTGGTGGC
Source organism: Cunninghamia lanceolata (assembly GCA_027924645.1). Lineage (NCBI taxonomy): Eukaryota > Viridiplantae > Streptophyta > Pinopsida > Cupressales > Cupressaceae > Cunninghamia > Cunninghamia lanceolata. The sequence continues at coordinate 5,342,579 of BSBN01000287.1, read as the reverse complement.
AGGTTTGTGTGGGCTGGCAGAAATCTCCACTATCCAGAATGTTATTCTAGGATGGAATCAGACTTAAACGCCCCTTAACTGATAGGCGGCCAGTAATAAATATTGACAGAGTGTCTTTGAGTGGCGGCAGAAACAAATGGGCGTTCAATTCCCACGACCTCTTTTATCATTCAGCCAATTTACTATATTAACTGCCCTTCTTAAGTAACAACGACTAGAATTAGGGGAATTAAATATTGGCAATATTGATGGCAAGCTTTAAACCACAACCTTCATAATGAAATTTGACAGAGAATAGGGAACGACTGGTCAAATATGCTACTATAAAAGGAATTGTGCCACTATTTGACCCACAATGGAGCGCAGGGATAATCATGCAGAAATCAAGGATGAATAGTGTGGAAAGTACAACTTGGATTATTGGTCTGCGACAGCCAAAGATGGAAATTCCCTAACATCTGTGATAGGAGGCCCACAGACATATAGCATAATTGAAACCAAAACTAACTATGGCTGGACAAAGTCAAGGAACAAGTGGAATTATTATTGCCATTCATTTATTGAATCATAACTTTGCAATATTGAAGCGACGCCAGAATTATTATGTCATAACAAACATTTTCACGCATATCAATTGGAGATATATTATTGAATTAAATACATACCAACATGATTCCAAGTAATATTTGAAATATTTGAACCATTCTTTGTACATTAACTGGAATCTCAAGCTGCGACCGAAATCACACGGTCACTCCAAAAAATCTGAAATCTGGATACACTAAAGGAGACATACCCCACTATCTATCTATTGAAGCAACGGATATCACACCACACTGAGAAGACCAACTGAATACCAAAATGAACACACTGAAAACTGATGCTGATAAACTCCAAAATTGAAACTGAAATAGAGATTAAGCTCTGTGTAATCCCTGACTGGAATCACCGACGGAATCCGAGAGTTTTCTTTCCCGAATCTTGAAGACCACAAGGGTTTTAGTCCTTGGATCTGCAACCATGAGGGGGTTTTGTCCCTAGGCTTGAATTTTGAGTACAAGTGCTCACAAATTGAGAGAAATTGATAAATCAAATCTGCATATCCTCTTTTCTGCCTTGTAATGTCCCCTTTTGTAAATGCCCTAGTTTTTGCCCTAAATTCACAATTCTAAGCAAAGCAAGAAATGAAATAGAGTTAGCAATATCATTTACCAATTTAAATTGTTGAACAAGATAGATCCTGGTTGAGACCCTACAATCATGTTAGATAATCATTGAAAATTTGAAAGCATAATCCATAAAATAAATCTTTCCTACTAGGGTTAGGAACATCATCTCAATCATATGCTGTACCTAATTCATTAATGGAGTCCAACCAAAAAGGTTTAGGATAAGGGGGTATGATAGGGTGCCTGAAGCGATCCTCTACCCTAGGCCCAAGAGTGGATATACCATCCCTCTTGGCCATCATTTGGCCTTTGCCATCCATATGAGGGGGTGTACCTAGTGAGGTGTCCTATAGCCATTCCCCCTCATCTTACCACCCTTATTCTCCTCCCTATGATTGGGACTCCTTAACCCAATAGCCAACGGTGGCAGAGGTTTAAGGGGAAACTACAATAGGGTCTCCGGAGTATCCTTCCTTTCTAAGCCCAAGGACGGGGCATACCTTGCGCTCCCTTGGCCTCATGGGACTATCATTCTTCCACCATGAGGTGGTGTGCTTAGAAGAGGACCATCCAACCCTTTCCTTGTATTTCCTCTTTATTCAACATTTAAACAAATATATGAGGAATCCAGTTTGATCAACAATTACATCAATAAACATATCTAGATTCATAAGAGATTATACATTAATAAACGAATCATCATAGCATAATTAACAATAAGTTCAATACATATATTAACAAGCATGAAGTATACACGTCATACACATCATACACGAAGCAGACATATAATTATTTCAGGGTTCTTATATGACTTCCTTCCAATGAAGATAACTTCCTTGATTGCTAATTGATATTCTCAGATATTTGCTGATTTGATGGATTCAATAGTAGAATTATAGAACGATAGGACGATAGAATAATAGAAGGATAGAATAATTGAAAGATAGAATGATAGAATTACAAAGTGATAGAAGAGTAGAAGGATAGAATGAAAAAATGATATAATAGAATGATGGAATAGAATGATATAATGATAGAAGAATAGAATGAAGGATGAATAATAGAATGATAGATTGATAGAATAGAATGATATAATGATAGAGGAATAGAACGAGAGAATGATATAATAATTGAATAATAGAATGATGGGATAATAGATTTATAGACTGGCTGCAATAAATAATTCTCTGCATATTTGTATCCTTGCTGATCTATTCTTGCCAATTTATCTCTGCTAAAAATATATATATTCTTTCTCCTGCTGTTATACTTCAGATATCTCCTTCCTCAAGATCTGCCTTTTTCACATCATATTCGTTCCATTCCCTCCCACTACATCTGCTCTGCTGTATATGATAAAACCACCTTCTCATCCTATTTTTATATCTTCATATTCTTCTTGAAAGAATACGATTTCTTTAAGAGAACACCACTTCATAATAGACATGCCTTCTCCAAGGGAGGTGTCCTTTTGTTACTACACTCCTCTATGCTTAATCGCTGCCTTAAGCCTTTTCTCAATCGCTGTTCTATTAGAATCACTGCCTCTTAATAAGGAATCGTTGCCTTCTTACAAATATAATCGCTGCTCTTGCTTAATTAATACAAGCACTGCTTTCTAATACCTCCTTGCTGTCTTACAAGTGTCATCGCTGCCCATATATATATATTAATATGAGTCTCTTATTAATATTCATCGCTTAACCCTTTTCTGATGAAGGTCAGGCAGCATACAAGTCGGCCAGCAATAATAACTCTTAATATTATTCCTTGGATCGGTTGTATCAAAGGGAGTCGGCCATGTAAGTTTGTCTTTTAGTAAACATTAATTAGTTAATCTCCCTTTCTATTAGGCGCTTCCTTAGCCTTAGTCAACTTCCTTATAATTTATTATATGTATGCGTCTTCAAATCAATAAAGTAAGTCGCTGCTCTACTTATAATTGATTTCTAATTAATAATAGAAATATTGTTCTGTTGTAAACGAGTTGGTGCTCATGGAGTCGACCCATAGGGGGAGGGGACATGACATGCTTTTTCTCCTCTTTTATAGATAAAACTGTAACTCCCACTCGTAAAGAGAGACGAATTTAAATATTCCTGAGATGACTTAATTAATTGTGAAAACGGGACATCACATTTTTCAATAAAACACATTTAAGCCACCTGTTTTTCACATTTGCCCAATTTTTTGTTTGTTTTACCTGTGTGACCTAGATTTGAATGGCGTTGACCATTTTTTTGATTAAACCAAGCATTCAAGTTAGAAATGGCATGAGAAGTTGGTAGGTGACGAGTACTTGAGACTAATCATTGGTTTTTCCCAAGCTTTGCTTCTATGGATAATACTCAAGTGCTGATCTAAGACAAGACCATAGATGAAAACTTGGCTCCATATTGAGAAGGTAGATAAATGGCAGAAACCTATGCTCCATGGGGACGCGTCCCTTGCCCCAGAACCCCCGTACCCGTACTAGGGACGTTTCGGGGACGTGGGGACGGGTAGGAAACGTCCCCTTCCTCTCCCCCCTTCCCCGGGGACGTCCCCTAAAAATTTGGGGACGCAGGGGACGGCCGAGACGTTCCTTGACTGTCCCGGGGACAGCTAGCCGTCCCCTGTGTCCCCGAATAGTGTTGCAATGGATTTAAAAAAAAAACACATTTTTTTAAATAAAAAAAAAGGGATGGGGGGGCCCACAAGAAACCCCCACATCCCTTTAAACATACCCTCAACCTAAAATAGAGATCATATCAACTAAAAAGAAAAAAAAAAACATAACTCATTTTCACATTTTGCATTGGTGAACAACAACAGTTTGAAAGGAGAAAGAGGAGCAACAACAGTTTCAAGAGAGGCTGATTGGGGACAGCCATATATTCTCTATGTTTTTGTCATTTTGTTGTTGAAACTTGCAGCCTTTGGGCATTTTGATGTAATTTTGATATAATATATATGCAGATTGTCATTGAAAACAATTAAATTTTGTTTATTTGTTTGCCAATTCTCATGTGACAAGTTGAAAACTAAGTTCAAGTGTAATGTTATTGTTATGTATTTATTTTTTAAGGTTCTATAATGTCTATAATGAATGCCTTATCAATGTTATCATATAAATATTTGAAATTCCTCTATATTTAAAAAAAAATCTTATTTTTTAGCAGCCGTCCCCTAAAAAATGGCCAAAAAAAATGCCGTCCCCAAAACTCGCCCACCCACCCCCGCCCCCGAAACTTGGGGGAGCATAGGCAGAAACAAACCAAGACAAGTGACAACGATGGAAAGTCGAGCTCAATATGTAGATCCATACCAATGCCACTCGTGAGAGTGATTTGACAAAACCACAATGAAAAATGAACGGGCAGAAACTTGAGTTGCTTCTAGGATTATAAAAGATCTTGGTTCCATGAAGAAAAAGCCTTATGCTTCATAGTTTGCTTCCAAACCTTGGACATAACTACCTCTGAAATGACATTCATGCATCTGGTAATCATCAACTCGAACTCTAAAGCCTTATCTTGAAAAATTATGTGGTTATGTTCCTTCCAAATATGCCAAATGAGGAGAATAGGACTAACCACCCACATGCAAGAAAAAATAGACTTGGAGTGTAGAATCAATCAACGTTTGAGTAGCTTTAGCAAAGTGTGAGGAAGAGCCCCAAACCATTTCAAATGGGCACATAGTCACGACCAACATTTTTGAGCAAAAGGGCAGTGAATCAAGAAATGATCAGTAGATTCTTCATCTTGCAAACACATAACACATCTTGTCGGGCCAATAAATTCAATTTTCTTCAAGCATTCACCAGTTAAGATTCCCCTTCCAATGGCAGTCCAAGCAAAACTGCCAGCTATTGGTAGACAAGTGTTGCCAACAAAGCAAGACGGGCCAATCATCATCCTTAGGGGGATTTTTTGCAACTAAATATCTTAATTTAGCTAAATAAGCTCCTGATTTGGAGCTAGCCCATTTGACGACATCATCCTCCATCTCAATGATGATCTTTTTGCCTTTTAATTCAACTTTAAGCATAGACTTTTTCTCTTTTAGGAATGACAAATTTGAGAAATTTTTCTGCTCACATGAGTTGAACCCATTTTCATTTTTTTTTGGTATGGGGGAATCAACACTGGCTAGGACCTGATTTGCAAGGACTTAATTATGAGGCCCCTATAACCTATGGCCACATGAGTTGCCCTTACTCTTGCAATAGTTGAAGCCGGGGAGTTGAACCTGCGACCACTTTCTGTGTCTTCCAATGACTTAACCGTTCGGTCTATGCCCCGTGGGCCAACCCATTTTCATATTTGACTTAAAGGTAATAACAAACCTTCTCTCCCCAAAGTGACTTTAAAACCTCTTTTGCATCTTTGAGGTCCTCCATTTTAGTAAGAGGACAAAAGCTGTTTCAAGAATACTCCTAAAACATCACCTTCTTGCCATTCTAGACTTCCCAAGAGAGATGATTAGTGATGATCAATCTATTGTTTAGTAGAAAGTTCCAAAGATGTGACCCCTTAGGTGGATTAGCTATAGAAAGAATGTGGGTCAAATCCTCTGAGTGAAAACATTTCTTTTGGAGAATTTGTCACCACTTTGCAGATAGATTGTATAACCCCATGCCAACTTAGCTCCAAGGGCTCTATTTTGCTTTTCCAAATTTCATAGACCTGCTCCACCTCCAAATTTAGGAGAGCAAATAGTATTCCAAGCCACCAAAGGTTGTTTCTTTTTGTCTTCGGCCCCTTGTCAAATGAAGCTTCTCATAATACTCTCAATCACTTGTTCACATTGGTTGAGTTTTAAGAGCAAACATCAAATAAATAGGTAGAGACACTAACATATTTTGGCATGGTTAGCCTTCTAGCCAAAGATAGCCATTTTCCTTTTCTAGGTGCTTAGCTTGGATTTAAAGGAATCCAACAAAGAATTCCACATCGATGCTCTCCCTGCTCTTGCAAATAAGGGAGCCCCCAAATACTTGTTAGGTAGAGAACCAATTTTTAAGCCTAGCAAATTTGCAATTCTACTTTGCAAAATAGGATAGCTTTTAATGAAAAAAAATCATATTTGGTATCGTTGATTACTTGACTAGAAGTAGCAAAGTAGGAGGATAGAATATTCTTGATAGCAACAGTTTCAACAATGTCAACTTTCCCAAAGAGAATAGTATCATCTACAAACTATTGGTGGGTGATAGTCTCCAAACCATCTGTAATCAAAGTACTTTTCCACAAATTGTTTCGGTTTGCCTCTTGAATAGATCTCCCAAGCGCCTCGGCTAGAAGAATGAAAAGAAATAGAGACAAAGGGTCACCCTATTTGAAACCCCTGGTGGGTTAAAAAAAACCAATTGAATGTCCATTGAGGAGAATAGAGAATTTGGGGCAAAAGCATCCTTAACTTGTTTGCCATGGCTTTTGAAATAATTTTGTAAATTGTGTTGCAAAGACAGAGTACAAAAATCAACGGAGGATGGGGACTGATCTAGAAATTAAAGTGATGAAGGTGCAATTGATATCCTTTAAAATTTTCTGTGATTGTCTTGACTCCTCAGTAGCTGCCCACACATTTGATCCAACAATACCCCAATATTTTTTGAAAAAATCCATAGGGAACCCTTAGGTCTAGGGCTTTGTTAGGTTGCATTTGAGAAAGATCAATTTTTGACTTAATCTTTTGTAAAAGGAGCCATCAAGGAATTATTTCGTTCTCTCGACACGATATTGGGCATATTTTGGAGTAGTCAATTTTGATTAAGCAAATTGGTGGCTTCCTCACAACATAGTAAACTTTCAAAAAAGCTTATTGCTTCCAATCAAACACTAGTAGGGTCATTTGAAACCCGCCCACCCCTTGTAGAGATAGAAGAGATTTTGTTCACATTTCTTCTCATTCGAGTGGAATCATGGAAAAAGCAATGTTCGTATCACTGTCTTTGAGCAAAGTCTATCTAGACTTTTGCCTCCAAAAGATTTCCTCTTGTTGAAGGATTTCAGACAAATCCACAAGTGATTCTCCTTCAAAAAATAAGCTCGATCAATCCCAACCACCATGACCAACTCGTTCAATTGAGTTAATCTTGACTCAGTCCTCAATTTCTCATTAAAGATGTTTTTGAAATAAATCTTATTCCACCTTCGAATGCTTTCTTATATATGATACAATTTTTTACCAGGGAAAACATTTTGGTGCCCTTTAACTTGGGAGCATTGTTCCACCAAGATTTTATACACTCCAAAAAAAGGGATCTCTAAACCGCATGTTTTCAAACTTAAAGGGACATCTTGATGGGAGTGTCATCCATAATGTTAGGAAGAATCGGAAAATGATTAAAACGTAGAGATGGCAAAACTCGATATTCCAAAGTCCAATCATAATTTGAATTAAGCCATGATTCACCAGTCAAACTAAAAACCATCCTTTTGTTGTTCCAAGAAAAGGCACCATTCTTGGGTTCCACATCCACTAATTGCTAGGAATTCACAAAGTCTGTGAAGTCAATTGTGACTGAGTGGCATGATGGAAGGGTTACTTGTCGATTTTGTTTCTTGAAAGAGAATGATCTTTGCCTTTGCGAAATCAATTTGACGCTTGACTAGGGTCTTTTGTTAGGCGCATTTAAGCCCCTAACATTCCATGAAAGAATGTTTATTGTTCCATTTTACCCTCCTAGACCTTAGTTCCATGGATGCACTCAAATGTTTTTGAGCACTGGAAAAAATTTACTCATTTGTGATCTCTTACCCAGATTGTCTGTCTCGTTTGCCTTTGGTTCCACATTTAGCCTTTGTCTTTTGGGATTTAGTTTGAGTAATGGTAAAAATCTCCACAGGCAAGAATGGTTTGAAGAAACCTTCCTAGAAGTTGTGGGAATCATGTGGAGCCTATCTTCCACCAAAGGGGAAGAAGAAATTCTTTGGATTTCCTCAGGGGGATTTCTTCTTTTTCACATCTTCCCATTTTATTTTGCATATCATCCTTACTATTGATAAAATTCTTAATTGGAGAGTGCCCCTCTTGAATGGGTACCAAAGAAGAACTGGTTTTTGGAATGGTGGTTTTTGCCCTCACCAATCCAGGGCGAGAAGTTGTTGGATCAACAAAAGTCTCCACATTTGTTTTTGATCTAAGGTCAGGGCAATTGAATTTTTTGGTGACCTTGTTTGTGACAATGGAAGCACTTGGGAGAGGGACCTTCAGCCTCAATGCCTTGTCCTTAAACACCATTCTTAGACTCCAATAGAATGAATTGCGGAAGAGATTTGGAGGCGTCCACCTTAACTATTGTAAAGATTCTGAATGTCGGCATTAGGATAAAAATAAAGCATTATTCTTTAGCCGCATAACCTTTGGATCCTCTATGGTTGTGAATTTTGCAGTTTTGGGTGGAAGCATATCAAGGGAAACATGCAACAAAATTAATCAAATCTAAATACAGTTCATTATTTATAACTTCAAAATTAAGAGAAGCACACCTTACCATATCCCGTTGATGGAAGTAGGTATGTTTCCTATTGAAAGTGAAGCCTTAAACATTATATGTTTTAAAAACACAAGCTCCCTAAGCTAGAACAAAATATGCTTCCTATTGTTGCTCAACTATTGTCCCTTACCCATCTACATTTTAAAGGAGGTTGGGAAAAGGACTTGGATAAATGGTTATTAAGACTATGAAAGTGTTTCAACCATGTACTTTGGTTGAACTTTTGACAAATAAATTTTAGGATTATGTTTAAAGCCAAAAGTGTATTCAGAAAATATTTCAAATTTGTGCTACACCATACCAACAAACTTGCTTGCTCATGTTGCATAATAATTTGATCACATCATAGGGCATTTTGTTCTACAAGTGACTTATAGCTATGCTGTTATCTGTCCAACTTTTTCTATTATACTATATGTTTCATTAATATGTTTCGCAAAAGGATGAAGATCTCATAGTTGCCTTTTCTTTTTATGGGTTTACACATGAACTTGAAATATACCTTAATTGGATCATATATACTAAACTGCAATATTTGGTGGTGAGTATCGTTGAGTCTTGTGGTCGAGTAGAAAATTGATGGTAGTGACTTCGAGATGTGAAGTACATAAATGGTTTTAGAATGTAATTTGTCTTTGCTATAAGAAATATTTGCAATGGTGAGGCACTTCCATCCAATGATTATAGGTTTGTCCCGTCCTGGACTTGAAATTTAGCTTGATAATAGTCTAAGAGACAACAGTTATTGAAAACTGAGATTGCAAGTTGTAGCAAGAAGGCTGTATTATTACTCTGGAAAGCTAATCTTTGTCCCCACTCCTCACCTTGGAATGGTGGGTTAGCCTTTGAGCAGATTGATGGGAGCTTCAACATGTATGAATGCCTTTGATCATCCATTCTTGTGTGTTTAACACACGTTTTGCAACTTACATTGAACTCATCAATAAGTCTTATGGGATACACAATAACCCTTTATTCTTCTCCATCAATTTAACATAAGAATTCCGATGATAGACTTAATATGCACAATTTCATTTAAAAGAAAATTTATAACTCCATCCATTAAAAACCAAACTGATAAGAACAACTAGAGGTGGAAAATGGTAGCTGAAAGGAAGTAGAGGTGTGGAATATGCTTCCTACACCAATCTATGAGAGGAGGTATGTGCAAAAATTAAATTGATCATACAGTTACAAGGAAATAAACACAAAAACAAAATACCATAACATGGTGATTTACGTGGGGAAAACCCTTTGGGGAGAAAAACCACTCTCCAAAGCAACCCAATGTATTATTCAATAATCAATGGTTACAATACATTTGCAGAGTCTAAGCTTTTATAGGAGTATCACCAATAAGAAATTTGGAGCAATTTTGGCAGCATAACAGTATTTACAAAACTCATTATGAAACCTCCAATTCAAGCATCTAATAAATAGGAGAATCAATACATGAAACCATCAAAATGGTAATTAGGAAACCATGAGTTAAAACCACCTCAAATGTGGCACCCAAATCCCTAGTAAAAAATTCAATGTCCAAAACCCAAGATGAGTCCACAAGCTAAAAATAACATATTTCTTCCACTTGTCATAAGCTTGTCATAATCCACTCATCAACTTGGGCTTTCCATTTTGACTCTATTATCTCCATTCAAAGATGCCTTATGATGTGTCATAACATGCATCATAAGTTTGGTCAACGAGTGTAACTCCTTATAGATCTCTTATGTGTCATATATGCTCTTACATTTTTGATTTGGAAGGTTCAACTTCTAGGGGCCATAACTTTTGATTTGAGAAGCTGATTGAAATCCTTTTTTTTTAAATTGTAGATTTCAAAGAGGCCCATGTCCCTTTAACCTTCTTGCTCTGGTTAAGGCCCATTTTGACTTTTTTTTGAGGGCCAAAATCGACCTCTAGAGCCTTGAAAATTGCATTTTTTTGGTTCTTAACATTAGGATGCAAGGTTGAGACACAATTCCTAACATTCTCCCACTTGTCGAACACCTTGCAAGAGGAAAGGGTATATCGACGCTATCAACTATTTGCTAGGGGCTGAGAGGCCCATAGACTCATTGCATCATCTGAACTTATCTGTGCTAATTGGCTTTGTCAATGCATCTATGACATTCTTCGAAGTGTCAACTTTCTTCAGCATCATCTTCCCATCCTCTACCATGTCACAAACAAAATGGTATTGAACATTTATGTGCTTTGTCCTCGCATGAAAGGTTGGGTTCTTTGCCAGACATATGGCACTCTAGTTGTCACAAAGAACTTTGATAGCTCCTTGACTTAGATCCACATCTGAACACAATCTCTTAAGCCAGATGGCTTCCTTATAGGCATGAGTAGCTGCCATGTACCTAGCTTGTTGCTTACTCATCCAACTAATAGCATCACTGAATAAATTGAACACATATCCATTGGTGGATCTTTTGCTATCGAATCTCCTGCCCTATTTGAATCCATGAATCCACCAATATCAACTGAGTTTTGGTCCCTTGTAGAATCACCATGATAACAAATAGAATACTCGGAGGTACCCTGCAAATATCTAAAGACCCTCTTAATTGCATCCCAATGATCTTGTCTAGGATTAGACATAAGGTGGCTCAAGACTTCCATTGCTTGGGCAATGTTTGGTCTTGTACAAACCATAGCATACATCAAACTCTCAACTGCACTAGCGTAAGGAACATGAGGCATATCCTCCATCTCTATGGGTATTGTAGGACATTGCTCCACTGAAAGCTAAGTTCCCAAGGAATAGGAACACTCAAAGGTCTACAATCAACCATGTTGAAATGCTGCAGTATAGAGTTCACATGCTTATTCTGGCCCAACCAAAGCTTTCTGTTCATTCTATTGTTTTTGATCTCCATACCCAAGACATACTTGGCAGCCCCCAAGTCCTTTATGTTAAATTGTATTGAAAGCTGAGACTTCAAATCACAAATCACGTCCTTAGTGTTACCAAAAAAACAACATATTGTCTGTGTACGATGTGATAAAAAGGAATCAGTTACCGTCCATTTTTATAATAAACACAGTGATTCGATTTGGATCTTAGAAATCCCAAGCACAACACAAATGAATCAAATTTTTGGTACCACATTCTAGGAGACTGTTTGAGACCATACAGAGATTTTTCAATCTGCAAACCAAATACTCGTTGCCGTTAACAACATAGTGCTTTGGCTGTGTCATGTAGATCTCTTCCTCCAAGTCACCATGTAGGAATGCTATCTTCACATCCATTTATTTTATCTTTAAATCAAAAGTTGTTGCTATAGATAACAAGAACTTGATAGATGTTAGCTTAGCAACTGGGGAAAAAGTCTCACCAAAATCTGTCCCCTCAATTTGGAAATATCCTTTTGCAACCAATCTTGCCTTGTATGTTTCGACACTGCCATCTAAACTGATCTTCTTTTTGAACACCCATTTACATCCAACAAGTTTTCTTCCTTCTGGCAATGGTACTAAGTCCTATGTCTCATTCTTCTTTAACATGACCGTCTCCTCATCCATAGCCACTCTCCAAGACTCAGAATCACCCATAAAAATACATCTCCAATCAAGAGTATACCTATTTGATTGTTGTCTCTACGGAGTGGACCTCCTCAAGAGTTGAGGTGGAGTTTCTACCTCCTCTTTTGAACTATTAGAACTATTTGAGCTCTCCTCCTTTTTAGGTCCTTCGCGAGTTTCCAATTCAATCTTCGCAGTCTTTGGGGTTAGTTGAACCACATATTTCTTCCCATCCTCTTCTGGTTGCAACACTATGGAAGAAGGCTTAATCTCTCTGAAAATAACACTTTTGCTTTACAAAACTCTCTTGACCACAGGGTCACAAAGCTTGTACCCATTCATACTGACACCAGAACTGATGAAGATACATTTCACTACACTGTTCTCCAACTTTGACTGTTTCTCCGTAGGCACGTGTGTATATGTCTTGCAACCAAAAACTCTAAGATGTAATGAGGGTTATTTGCCCATCCATGCCTCCATAGGAGTCTTATCAACAAGAGTCGATGTAGGAGACTTGTAATTAGGTAACAAGCCATAGCAACTGCTTCTGCCCAGAACTTCCATTTCAAGCCAGCTCCACTAAGCATACTCCTCGTCCTCTCCATCAACATCCTATTCATTCTCTTTGCAACTCCATTTTGTCGAGGGGAGTATGGAGTTGTCTTATGTCTCTCAATCTTATGCTCTTTACAAAATCTGTGGAACAAAATTCACCGCCATTGTTAGTCCTCAAAACTTTAATCTTCCTACAAGTCTGGTTTTCCAAGAGAATTTTAAACTCCTTAAACCGACTAAAGACTTAAAATTTACTTTTGAAGAAATACACCCATGCCCTAGAATAATCATCTATAAAAGATACATAATACAAAGACTTCAAAATTGAAGGAACATTAGCAAGACCAAATACATCTGAATGAATCAAGTCCAACATCTCAGAAGATTTGTGAGAATTAGAATAAAATTGAATGCGATATAGTGTTCACAAAAATCAAATTCAGGAGCACAATCATTCAACCCCTCAAAGAGGTTTTTATTTTTTAGGTTCCTTAGACACTTTTCACCTATATGGCCTATTCTCTAATGTCATAGTATTATTTTCTCTACAAGCAACTTGCTCTTAGAAGCAAGGGTTCGCTTAGGTACCAAGAAAGCACGACCATCAGAAGTAGACACAATACTCCTCTTCGTTGTTGGTTTCGATTGAAGGTGTAATTCTATAGATCTATTCACTACAGGAACAAAAGAACTATTGCACTGGACAGTGCATGCACCTAGTTGAAATAGAGTGCCCACATGAACACTCTTAGCGAGCACCATAGCTCCTCACACAATCTTACACCCTCCACTAGAGAAAACAACCTACACGCTTGCATCATTGAGTTTGCTAACCGATAATAGGTTCCATGCCAAACTAGGGATGTGCAACACTTCATTGGTCCCCTTCATTCGTCCATTAGAGAATCAAATTTGGACTCTACCGCAGTCAATTATGCTCAAATGAGAATCATCACCAAGGTACACCTTCCCACCATCATATTCTTCATACTTTGAAAACCACCCTTGATGGGAGTTCATATGGAAGGAAGCTCTAGAGTTTATCAACCACGCATTTTTCGATGCATGAGTTGCCAAGGCTGCGACAAAGCATCTGCGTCATCTTGGGAAGACTTTTTAGAATCATCATCTGAATCATTTTTCTTTTTCTTTTTCTCCTCTTTGTAGTCTTTGCGGAAGTACCCGATCTTGCCGCAATTCCAACACTTAGCCTTGGACTTTCTAGGAGATTTGGATCTCCCATGGGATTTGGATCTAGGCTTTTCTTTCTTCTGGTCCTCTTTCCTTTCTCCTTCGATCTTCCACAAACTAATAAGGCCTCCTTTGTAGATTCAAAAGCTTTTTGCTACATCTCCTCTGAGAGTAAAGTACCCACTACCTCATCCATTTTGAGTTTCTCGGCCACAAAACCATCATCATCCATTCTCAAGGTGTACAAATTCTTTGTCAAGAATCATTTGTTAACTAGGGATTTAGCCTGGTACAATTCTCCCAACTTCTTTCAAAGAGCCTGTGTGGTGGCTTCTTCATGTACATTCAACAAAACAAGCAGAGCCTAATGAAGCCCTTTGCCTTTTTGTCCAATAGATCCTTGGCGATTTGTGACATTGCAGTGGGTTTGGATCTGGATACAACAACCCATAGATATCTGTCTACAAGCATATCCTCCATCTTGAGCTTCCATAGCTCAAAGTTAGTGTTGGTAAACCTCTCCATCTCTATTCTTGATGTGCTTGCCATTTCTCTGTAACAAGATCTCCTTCTATGCAAGCTCCCACTCAATCTAAGATTACAAAAAACCTTGTCCCCGACACTTAGGACCCAAGGTGATTAAGCTTTGATACCAAATGAAAGGAACTAGAGGTGCAAAATACGTTTCCTACACTAATCTATGAGAGGAGGTATGTGCAAAAATTAAATTGATCATACAGTTACAAGGAAATAAACACAAAAACAATATACCATAACACAATGATTTATGTGAAGAAAACCCTTTTGGGAGAAAAAACCCTTACTCCAACTCAATTGCAGAGTCTAAGCCTTTATAAGAGTATCACTAACAAGAATTTGGAGCAATTTTGGCAGCATAATAGTACCCACAAAACTCACTATGAAACCTTCAATTTAAGCACCCAATAAATAGGAGAAACAATACATGAAACCATCAAATAGTAATTAGGAAACCATGAGCTAAAACCACCCACAATGTGGCACCCAAATCACTAGTAAAAAATCCAATGCCCAAATCCCAAGACGAGACCACAGGGTAAAAATAGCATATTCCGTCCACCTGTCATAAGTCCACTCACCAACTTGGGTGCTCTATTTTGGCTCCATTATCTCCATTCAAAGATGTCTTATGACGTGTCATAACATGCGTCACAAGTTGGTCAACAAGTGTAACTCCCTCTTACAGCTCTCTTATGTGTCATAGATGCTCTTACTGTTTACATTTTCGATGTGAGAGGCCTAACTTTTGGAGGCCATAACTTTTGACCTGGGAGGCCAATTGAGCCCCCTCTTTTTCTAAAATTGTAAATCTCGAAAAGGTCCATGTCGCTGTAACCAGCTTGCTCAGGGTAAGGCCTGTTTTGACATTTTTTCAGGGCCAAAATCGATCTCTAGAGCCTTGAAAATTGCATTGTTGTGTTCTATAGCCTGAAAATTAGGATGCAAGGTTGAGAAACCTTTCCTAACAGTAGCTTCATAGCTTAAATCAGTCAAGCAAAGATGGAACAAATACAGTGGGAAAAGTGTTTGCAGCTAATAGAACTCTGCATGATAGATGGTTGCAGAAACTTGAGATAAAAATTATAGAAACTATGAGCATATGTTTATGAAAGTTTACTTTACCACAATATATTTTTGGAAGATGGATCCAGGTGGCCATTCTAAACCTATGGTTGTTGTTACTTGTTAGCAACCGAACATTCTTCTACTTAGTTAACGTGATCTTACATCTGTTGTTACACCAACATTTCCACTGTCACTCTGTGACACAATTGTTAGTTCTCCTTAGACTCAAGGTTGTTTCCTTACCTTGTGGGACTAGCTCTGATCAATAATTCTTGACATGATTCATCTATATTCAATAAAAGGCAAAGGGTCATATGTCGAAGAGCAAAATGCTCATCTACCAAATGGTTTCTTTTGCATTTTGTATCTTCAATTACATAGATTGAGTTAGGGAGAGAAGATGGAGAATCATTCATCTCTTTAGATAGAGTGCCATGTAATAAAATTGTGTACAATTCTAAATACCTCTTTTGGATTCATGGATGAATGTTATCTCTGTGTTCTTTTTCTTATCTATAACTCATTTTTGCATATAACACATCCGTGTTTTAGAAATTTAGAGTGTTGTCTGTTGGATATCTCCTGGGATCCAAATCAAAGATTAACTCTTGATTTGATTGGCATATGGAGGAAGAATATGGACATCTTTGGGATGGCTACACAACTGTCAAAAATGTCTTTGGGGTAATGGTTTCAATGCAAGCATAAATAAAGGCACGACATTAATAGCATAACATATAATCCAATCACTAGTGATTTCCCTAAACATTGGAATTTGCCCATACCAATGCTACACGGCAACTATATTTTTTCAACATACCCTGATGTTTTGGGGACAAACTCAATGGTGAGATGTCCTTAGATCGGTATAAATAAGTGACTACTTCAGTTTTGAAGGAAAACTGTATATGAACTTGTTATTGTTAGTATTTTTATCCATGACTGAATGAAGTTCAGGATTATAGGACATTTCAAAGCTTGCAACATTTGGTACTGAGCCTAGGGCCTTAAGAACACTTTTCTTATGGATGAGCCATTGAGTAGCCCTGTACTTATTTGTAAGATGATAAATCGTCTGAAGTCGCCTGTTCATCCCAAAGCTGTTGGGGCAACTTTGTTCTACAGTGCCACACCTGAGCGGCATCATTATAATGGATACAGTTTCCCAGATCTTGAATGAGGTCTTTGGAGATATTATCTCCCATGGAGAGCTCATCGACATGCTTAGTTGGGGAACTATTGTTCAGCTCATTAATGCATACATGTTGGCTCTCCTTTGACTCATAGGCTGAGGGAGAGCAGAGCACATGACCTGTAGGCGCTCGACTAATATACCAAGGTATGTGCAAAGAATGGAAAATTTCTTTTTTCTGGTTTAAGTAAAGAACAGCTTTTTTGATTGCATCGGAAAAACAGCTAAATGTTTCATTCAAATGTTTGCTTTGCTAAATGAGTCCCATTTTTTATTTAATTAAAGTTATTTTGATTTTTCTAAAAAACATGCAACATTGTAATTCATGCATTGATGGACTTTGCTCATGGTGGTGGATCTCGAAAAGAAACTTTGAGCCTTACGCTTGAAAATTCCTCATTTTGGTAAATGTCCACTTTTATTTCACTTGGATAAAAACTTTTGGACACCATTGATTTGTATGTGATTGTCCCAGAAACTTAATTATTTCAATGTATGTTTCAACAGAAATATTTTCTGGCTGTATACTGTATAGCATCAAGCAAGAGTAATTTGTTTTTCATGTTGGCATGACATCTGTTTCAGGACTGGGTGGCATTTGTAGTTTTGGTCGAACATCTTTGTTGTAGATAATTTAGATTTTCCTTCAGGGAGATGTGATTTATGCGAGGTAGATATGTTCTACAGGCTGACAGCTTTCGAACATTTCAGGGTGCTTATGAGGGAATTAATGTGTTTATTGCTTTGTCATATTTAACAAGTCAAATCTCTAGAATGATGTTAGTGGCAAGTATAGTTTTTCCTCATGATGTAAATTTTCTAATTGTTGAATGGCAAAGTGCTAATTGGCTTTGTTTGCAATAGAGGGTGGTGATTTGAATGGACTAAAATTGGAAGAAATCAAAGCATATTTACGGAAGCATGGACTGAGGATAACTGGTACTAAGTCAGTTTGTATTCAGCGCGTGCACGAGCATACAAAGTAAGCCTCTTTACTGCATCTCTGCTTTGATGTGCTTGTAGTTTGTTCGTGTAGTATTAATTACTCATTTCCCTGCAGTTTAGCTTTTTTGGTGAATAAGAGCTTTATTTATTTTATATGGAATATTACCACTATTGTTTTGCTAATCCATGTGCATTAGTGCTCCATAATGCTTTTCTTTGCATGATACAGCTTGCGTTGAATATAATTTTGAACTAATCTGTTCGATCGCATTTCTGTGAGTTTGTGAGGATTAAAATTTGCAAGGTATGGACATTGTTCAGAAATAGCATTTTATTTGCCCAAGTCCACAATCTCAGTTGCTTGGGAATACACCGAAGTGCTTTTCTCATTCTTCTGAAGTTCGAGTTGATTACAAGTTACATAGTCAAATTAAGCCTTGTAACGAACTTTCCAACCAATAC
This sequence comes from Cunninghamia lanceolata, assembly GCA_027924645.1. NCBI lineage: Eukaryota > Viridiplantae > Streptophyta > Pinopsida > Cupressales > Cupressaceae > Cunninghamia > Cunninghamia lanceolata. Next base: position 5,324,434 of record BSBN01000287.1, on the reverse strand, counting down.
TATTTGAACATGCAAAGTACTTGAATTTATCCCAAAAATGATACAATTTTAAAATTTTCAGATGAACAAAAAGATTTACATTTCAAAATTAAAGATAACAACATTACATCATTACATAGATCATCATCATGATACAAGTCTACAAATAAAATAATAATGAGATGCAAAATTGTGTTAGGACTACTACAATCCACCAATATCCATAAATTACACAAATTTGAACATTCATTACAATAAGATTGACCATCAGTCATAATCTTCTCATCTGATTGCAAGCAATATGTCTGTTAGTTGTAGGGGGGAAAGCATCATTCGAGTGCTTTACCTCCAACCATAGGTTGGCAGTCCCCCGCACACATTTGTGGTAGATAGCGATGTTTGCAGTAGAACCAATTTGAGAACCAAGTGCAAATATAAGATGTACACACCTGTCACATGTAGCCTATCATGAACCTCTAGATCCCCTCTAGCTAACATGATATTCGACTAACATGGACTCTGTGAGTATGGTGAACTGAAGATGTATACAACTATAACATCACTTTGGCCAAAGCATTCAATTATTAGTCGTATAATTGCAGGTCATCCATTCACAACACTACTATCTCTTGCTTGACTCATCCCACATGACTATAAAATAATAATGAAAACAAAAGTACAAACAATACGCAATATCAGAATCTTATTATTGCCAAACTCCTGGCATACTATGTCTCTGAGTTGGACTTAACATTTAACAACATCCAACCCTTGGCGTATCCTACCCTTGAGTTGGACCTACTGGCTTTTAGTATAAAAAAACTATTAATCTATTTTGCAAGACAAATAATCTCATAGTACAAGTATAGAATATCACATAAATTAACTGTTGAATACTTACTTGTTGTGACCAAATCACACATCGCCCCATTGCAAATGGGATGCTTTGCATTTAGTTCTGAATGATGTTTTAGGTTCGTTGCCTCTGTCAATCAAACAAGAAGTCTCTCTCCTAGAAGTTTTGCTTTATAACTGGAGGTCTCATCGGGAACATGAACTTGTAGTAATGAAGAGTCTTGGTCAAATTCCATCCAGTTCATGAACACTAAGATCAATCCTGAAGTATGTTTGAGACCCTGAAAATGACTAAGTCTGGTACCCTGAAATCCTGAAAATCCTGAAAAATTGACTAAGTCTGAAATCTGGTGGATCCTCCAAATTCTAGATTTTGCATGTTAAATCTGGTGGATTCGAGACCTATCTCAAACATCCTGAAAGGTATATTGAAAAATATTTAAAGTATAACTTATACTTAAACATATTTTTCAATATACCTTTACCCTTAGAGACCCTGAAAAACAGCCAACAAAAAATGATGATTTCGAACCTTTGATCCCATGCGCCCACAACTAAAGATGACGACTTCTCACTTTTGATCCCGTGCGCCAACTCTAAAAGATGATGACTTCGCACCTTTGATCTAATGCGCCACTCTAAAAGATGATGACTTCGCACCTTTGATCTAATGCGCCACTCTAAAAGATGATTTCGCACTCTTGATCCCATGCGCCTACAAGATGATGATCTCGAACCTTTGATCCCATGCGCCAAGGGTTAAATTATGTTTAAAGAAGATCCTCAACATTGGATCTAGTGCGCCAAGAGTGAGGGAAAGGTTAAGCAAGAAATGAAGACTCAATATCTTAATCTAGTGCGCTTAGAGCAAGGGGAAATCAAGAGTCTCAACCACTGCGCCCTTGTTATCTTTCAGTATTTTCTAAAAAGCAAAGAAATTTCTTAGGAAGTCAAGTCTGATTTTAGCCAAGTTGAGTCTGATTTTAAGGTATCTCTCCAAATTAGTCTTTTGGAAAGTTTGATCTAAGGATAAAATTCTAATTTCTCCTTCATTTTCAGCAGGTTCATTGAATTCTAAACAGAAAATTGTCTAAGTTTAAATGAAATTTGTATTAAGGATAGTCAATCATTATGATCTTCTTGTGAAATTTCATTTTTAGAACACTGAAAAAATCAGATTTCAAATGATATAGGGGCTGAAGTCAAAGTTATTTATTCATGTCTATGTCTTGTAGGAACAAGGACCTTTAATGGGACTAAGGAATCACTAAAGGGGCTAACATCCGGAGTCAACAAGTTTGTCATCCTGTAGAAAGCATCATGTAATTGCTTCAAGGGCATCCTTCATCATCCTTGTGTTGGAACTCTTCATCAAATGGCATCATGTTCAAAAGACAAGGCATTTATTCATCCAAGCTTCAAGTCAGTTCTTTCAAGATTCAAGATCATCTTCAAGGAAGCATTTCATTAATTACAAATTGATCATCAAGAGTAAGTGCTTGAATCACCTTCAAGTTGCAGAGGAAGCATCATTCCAAAAGGTTTACATCAAGTTCAAGAATGCATCATCATCCAAAAGGCATTCATCCATGGGATTTTACACTTTATCAAATCATTCCAAGGATACTTCATCCATTCAACTTCAAGACTATCAAATCTTCAAGTCTAAGAGAAGTCTCTTTATTCATGTCATCTATGAAGCTTCATCATCTACTCTTACAAGCTGAGTAAGCAACATCATCATCTCCTACCACTACACTCTATATCAAGATACATAAAAGAAGATCATCATGTATCTTACCTACAAGAAGAAGAAACATCACAAAGTCATGCAAGTGAAGCAACATGTATTCATCTAGTTTACAATTCAAGATTAAGGCAAGATCAACAAGATACATTCCCAAAGTCAAGTGTTCAAGTTCAAGCAATCACATCAAAGACATCATACAAGATGATGCAAGTTGGGAATCCATCAAATAAGCTGAGGTGGCACCTATGTGGCAAGTATACATCATCATCCAATTACAGCCCGCCACATCATTTCAACTGCATTCAATGTATCATTTAATAAAAGAAGCCAAAGGGACGCCTATGTGAAAGATGTTTTAAATGATTTCATCTTATCCTTATCACATTGGAAAACGTGCCTTCATTGCCTCTCTTTTGTACTAAAAATAGAAAGTTGTTGTAACTACCTACTGAGGTGGCATGATCTAAGCCCTTGGCTATTGAATTGATCTAAGCCATTCATTGTAACCTGGACTACTATATAAAGGCCTTGTTGCCTCATTTGTAATATATAGAGAGTAGTTCAGTTGATAGTTTTATAGGAGTAGAATAGGAGAGACTCTCGAAATTCTCTGAGAGGACTTGAAATTGTTGTAAATATTGCTCAAGATTAATGCAAGGACATTAGAGTTCGTTTGGTGTTTAAGTCTTGTCTTGTGGAATAACATGGTTTCTTGTACTTTGATGAAGTGGAGAGATGTTTCAAGTAGATTAGAAATAAATTAGAAGTTCTTTGATGTAATGTATGTTTGTACTGAATATTTGATCAACTCCTAGCTCATGCTTTTAACATTCATCGCTGGTGAAGTGTTGTGTAAAGCTAGTCTGAGCCTTATCATTTGCTTAAGTTCGATTGTGGACGCTTGTTTGAGCTGCGCCGTTAAAAGGGTGCTTGTATGAGTCTTCATGATTTGAAAACCCTTCGTTTACCTTAGGAGATCGCACCAACTTCATGTAGTTGTAGACATCCTTGGCAAAGTGGAGTTAGGTTGATTTAGGAGTTTGTCTATTCACGCATCATCATTACTTCATTGACCTTAGATTAGATTCCTTAAATCTTTACCTTTTTATTTTACTTTATCATTGAAGTCTTATATATATGTCATCCACACTGAAGGAGAGATAAGCTGAATGAAAGAAGAAAGATCTGATGTAAGTCCCCTTGTGTTTACCAGCAAAATCATCTTAAGTCACTGAGCTATCTCTTCCAAAATCATAAGAAAGGAACCTTGGAGTCATCTTGTTTGATCACTTTGTTCAGCATTCGAGAGGCTTTGCTCAAGAGAGAGTTAGATACTTTGTATTTTACTCTATTGTTGACTTGTCGAAAAACAAACATCAACACTACTCCTGGCATACCCTACTCATGAGTATCATTTTCAAGCAAATTAAATTGTCAATACTAATACCTAGTCTCCTCTCTAGGGAACTTAATACACAATTAGGTTAAACCTTCCAACCAATTTGTTACACTTTAAATCCCATTATAGGGTAAGTAATTTTCCACCATCTTGGACTTGGAAAAGCGACCATCATCTCAAGAGTCATACAATCAAATTCTACCTAGTATGACATCATTTTGTCTACTGTTAGGAGGTGATTAGGAGTACTGCAAACTACACCATTATACCTTAGATGACATTATCATATGCCGCAAAGGGTTTGCGGTACCATTTGGGTCATCCCTAGACCCATTTATGGGTCGTATAGGCCGTAAATAGCCTTAAACACACCTTAACAAGCCTTAATATGGATAAATATCATAAAAGAAAGGGTGAATTCGTGGAAGGGAGTTAATTAAGAGTATTTAGGAAATCACATAAGGGAAAGACACCATGAAAGGGTATTAAGAGCCTATATAAGGAAGATGAATGTGAGAGAGAAGAGCATGATGAAGCATGATGATGTGAAGAAGCATAATAAGAGAGGAAGATGGAAGATATGGAAGAGATAGATATGATGAGAAGAGGGAATATATATATGATATGAGAACTATTGTATAATATTTGAACATTTATGATATTTATTATATATTGAATATGATGTAATCTTACCACATTATGTTATTTCCTATTGCAAATATATGTTATTCTATCATTGTCACTGCTAGGGGATAAACATACTACATAAGAGTAAGCTAGGCTCAGATCTCCAGACTGTGTCCTATTTTTTCTCTTGCCAACATTTGGTTCCGTTGCGGGACCCTGGTAAGGACAGTAAAGAATAAGGAAGGAAGAAAGAGACATAATTTTTTTTCAAGAGTTGTGGTAGAAATCTCTTAGGTCCTATCTTTGTGAGAGGGGGGCAGGCACCTAAGGGATGACAAATGGAAAGGGGAAGAGATCTCAAGAGATCCTTGAAAAAGATGTAACCGTTCAAAGTAAGTCAACCATGGGATACATAAGGATTAATGAAACACCATATCAAAAACACCCATGGACAAGGGAGATAACAAGAAACTAAGAGAAATGGGTGAAATCATAAAATTTGCAATGGACATGAATATGAAAGAGAAAAGGAGAAAACAGACTCAAGATCAATAGGAGCGGTATTGCAAAAGAATTGAAAAGGCAAAGGAAATAGAGGAACACACCAGAAGGGTTGCGGAAGAAAAAGAACAGAATGAAGATGAGTGCGCCAATGGGGGTGTTGCTGAGCGCGCTAAGGTGGGTGCTGCCAGAGAGAAGAACATAGAAGGAAAAGAGAGAATGGATGAACGTGCCAATGAGGGTGTTGCTAAACGTGCCACTCTGGGTGCAGCCGAAATGATGAGTAGAGAAGGGAATCAACCTGTGCAAACAATAAATCCATAAACAAATCCTTAAATTTAGATGAATACTTGGATGATGTGGTAAGGTGAAGTATATTACGGATAAGAGATACAAAAGGAAGTGTGATACTTGGAAATTTGGATCCTAGGAGTATAAGAGAAAGAAGTAAATTAATAAGGTTAACGAATGACATGCCGTTTACAAACAAAAAGTTATCTCCCAAAATTAAGAGACACTTTGAACGATTACAAAGCCCGGACTAGGAGTCACCCTTTATGCCTTTTAAAAGTAGAAGGATTTCCGCAGAATAAGTAAACAAACAATCGGATAGACAAGAAGACAATACAGATCACAGAGATTGTAGCTAGAAGGTAGATAGCAAGATGGTGAATTTTGAAGATGTTGCAGAAAAAGGGAGTGAAGGCCCACGAAGCCGTTGAAAGCAACGCCAAACAATCGAAGACAAGTGCAGCAGCACAACACCTGGTAAGAAAATCATTTATTACAAATGGGAAAAGTTGGAAAAACAGTAAAGAAATAAAATGATAGTGTTGTGACCAAATCACACATCACCCCATTAGAAATAGGGACCCCCCTTTTTTTAGAGCTCTCTGCTTTCAATGAGATTTTGATGATATCCCGAGTTATCTTCCTCTGATGATCCAATAATGAGTTCCTCGTCTATGATCTTTGGTTTATGATTAGGAGGCAGATGAACTTGCAGTGATGAAGAATCTTGATCAAATCCCATCCAGATAATGAACGTTGAGATCAATCCTGAAGTATGTTTGAGACCCTGAAAAGACTAAGTCTGGAGCCTGAAATCCTGAAAATCTTGAAAAAATGGCTAAGTCTGAAATCTGGTGAATCCTCCAAATTCTATATTTTGCATGTTAAATCCGGTGGATTCGAGACCTATCTCAAACATCCTGAAAGGTATATTGAAAAATATTTAAGGTATAAGAAATTCAATCTCTCAACTTATACTTAAATATATTTTTCAATATACCTTTATCCTCACGACCCTGAAAAATGCCTGACTCTTCCAGCAGATTCAAAAAGTTCATCTAGTGCGACGGGGCATCTAAGTGGCGCAAAATCATGATGAAAAAAGCGCTTTCAATTACAAAACAAGATGAGGATTTCCAAATCATCATCCAATGCGCCCAAACTAAAAGCATCATTTTGAAGGAATATATGAAGTTTCAGATACAATATTATATCTGTGGAAGAAATCGACACCTTCAACCAATGCACTCACAGAAGAGGAATTCGAATATCTTTATATTGTTCATGTGGAGTTTAGTTCTAAATTCATTAGTAATTAGAATTATATATTGCTGTCAATTTTGGAGACAATATCTGATAAATACCAGAAATAAATTAAATCCCATAAATATTTACAGCAGGTCGTGGGCCCCATGGTCTATGAAGGCTGTGAATGTTTTAAGGAAGGCTGATAGGTTCGTGAGTTGTTAAACAAGAAATTTGTGGTTTTAGAAGTTTCTATATATACTGCTGGCTCAAAGGAGACAAGATCTGACAAAACCTGCAGAGTTTTCATTTTTACCCAGGATTAGTAGTGATTCGTGGGTCCCAGCCATGCCTTTGGTAGTAAATTGGAGTCTATCTTTGTAATCGTAGGTTGAATGAGGGATATTTCCTCTTTGTGAATTTTGGTTTTGTATTAATAAATCCTTATTTCTAAAATAGATTTCAGTGGGTTCCTTATCCCACTAAGAGCTGGGAACTTCACATTGAGGAGCCGGCGCAATAAGAAAGGAGAAATTGAATTACTAAACCAAGGTGCCTAAAATTGGGAGATCTCAAACATTTAAACCAATCCGCCAACAAGGAGATTTCAGAAGTGTGAATTGCCGCCCAAAGTTAGAGGATTCCAACATGCCCATCTGATGCGCCAGCCTCTTACGGATGAAGGAGAGTTGTATTAAAGCGAGTTTCAAGAAGTTTGAAATGCCTATCTAATGCGCCGCCTTAATGGGGATCTCTTACTCTTTAACCAGCGCGCTAAAGGAAAGCAAGGAATAATCAAAGGTTCAACCGCCAAAGGAGAGGAACCTTAAACTCTTAGCTGCCGCGCTTACCAAGAGGAATTCGAACCTTCTAAGTAATGCGCCAAGATGATAACTAGAAGATCTAAACATTTAAACCAATGCACTCCTATTTAAGATGATTTGAAATCTTGATCTCTTGCGCGAAGTCTTAGTAATTGCCGCACCAAGCTAAGTAAGGGAGAAGGAGTGGAGGCGTGTAAAGATGTTAAACAAGAAGACTTCGAAAATTGTTGAAGACTTTGCTTGTTGAAGTGCTTCCGTCATCGTATTTGGAAATCGTGTGTGTTCATTTCCAGCATCTAGGAGAAGTTGTGGAAGGGTTATCAAATATTATAGAACTCCGAAAGAGATAATGCTGCTGCTATCCAGGTAGAATTGTTAAAGGTATTGTGAATCACAGGTATATGAAGTATCAAAAGATTGCTAAGTATGAATAATGGCAATGCTGGCTGAATAGGGAACATGTTCTGATTAAAATGTCCAGTCAGCAATATAAGAATAATACATTAAGAAGGAAGTGCAGATGGTAAGTGGAACGTGGGTCCCAGCTCAAAGATAAATCAGAAATTAGAGATACATAGAGCTGCATAAATCCTCTTTCCTGCCTAGTGGATTGTGGGCCCCTTTGAGCACTAGCAAGGAGGAAAATTTCAAGGTGTTTAACTAACGTATTTAAAGGAAGATTTTTTTTATTTTCCCACTTTTGGATTTTCTAGGCAGAAAATGGGATTTGCGTTGGAATTTTCATCATGTTAAATGCAGGAGGGAGGAAATTAAATGATTTCTGCCTCATTTAATGAGGTCGGCCTAGGTTGTTAGGCAAGTTTTTTAGAACAAATTTTGTATTTATACCTACTATTGCTGTCATTTTTAGCATTTTCAAAAGAGCAAAATCATTTTAAGGAGCAGAATTGTCTTCAAAGAGCAGCAATAAGGTGATTTTCTAAAGTGCAGATTTGATTTTATTTGAACTTGATCAAGTTTCTGAAAGTATCAATTCAAGTTAACTAATTTGGTAAGTAAATTTGGATATTATTAATTTGATTTTCTTATTTTACTTCATTAGATGCATTAAAAGTTGTCTAAGTTTTGGTAAGGATTAAGAAGATAAGTGGAGTCTAATAACTTCCTTGAACCTAGATGATAATTTTTTTGTAAAACTTCATAATCTAATGCATTAAGGTAGCTGAAGTAGACTTTAGATTGTGTTTGAAATTACTTATTCGCGTCAAGTTTGCAGGACCATGGCAATGACTTCCAAGGAGAGACAAGCGAAGATCTGGATGGATGCTAAGGGGAAAATTCCCGAATCAAAGCTCGTTTCAAGGTGGATAAATGTAGGAGACACGAATATGGGTAATAGCAACTTAGAAGATATCAAGTCAGTCTTTGAGGAACCCAACAGAGGTAGTCTTGCTCGAGCCATCATGAGGAGTGGAGCTATTGAAGCTGCTTGTTTTCCGCCAGCTTTGCCGTGTTCAGAGATGATCATTGAATGTGTCAAGAAGTATGACGTAGATACAAGACAAATTACAGCCAAAGATGAAACAATATTAGCTTATTTGCAAAAGGAGGCAGTTGGAGAGACTTTCAACATTCCAACTAGGGAGAGGATGATCAGTATTTCAATACAACAAGGTCAGCAGGAATACAATGTTGATTCAAAGACAAAGTTGCAGGAAATAAAGAGAGAATGGATGGCCAATCCATCTATGAAGTTCAATATGAATAATCCTCCGCAGTTTCACAAGTCAGATTTTCATCCTGAAATTAGATACTTGATTATGTTTCTCAATAGAATGACAGGAATGCCACAATCTGCTACTTTTCGACCTTGGATGTACTCTTTCATCAAGTCAGTTCTCAAAGGGAAGATGATTGATTGGGCTGGGCTCATTAGTCAGAGTATACATGAGCAGTTCATCAATTTTGCTAAGACCAAGACTTTTTATATGAGTTCCTATGTGGTGTACCTTCTCGCAAGAAATGAAGTCTATGCAGGTTTGACCAAAAGAGGAGAAGTTGGAATTGGGCCTAATAAGTACTTATCGCATCAGTGTTATCCTCAGTTACACCTCAAGAGTTTAAATCATTATACAAGGTTCAATGATGCGTTTGCTATGTTCATAATGAAGAAACTAAGAGGAGAATTTCATAAAAGGTTGTCAAATGCAGCGAGAGAGTTCATTTCAGCATATGGACACTGGTATACTCAGCATGAAAGGTACACTTACATAAGGATCCAAGGGTTTACATCATATCCATACAGATTACCAAGATATCCAACCAATAGGATGGTAATGTTAGAGGTTACAAGGCAACTCCTGAAACTCATCAGGTTGCAAAAGTTGAAGAAGAAAGGAGGGATCCAGTTTCCACTTCTTCTTGGACAAAATCTGGAGTGTCCATCATTGGCAGCAGCTGAATATTCTGAGATAGAGCTTCAGGCATATCATTTGCAAACTCATGGCACCAAGAGGCTTAACTTTGATCCTTTTCAAGTTTGCTGGAAATATAACAGAGAATTTAAGCATGTCAAGCAGTTGGAAGACCACTGGACCAGTGCCCAAGATGAAGATGATCTTCGAACACTTCAAAGTTCGAGACTCAACTGGGATTTAGTTAGAGCTTCCAAAGTATTCAGGATACCAGATCAGTTCACTGAAGATGATACTATGTTGATAGATGAATTTGATAAGATAAAGGATTTGCCTTATACAGTTGATTGGTCGAAAAGGGATGTGTCCAAAGAAGAATTGATAAAGCCAGTCTTGGCCATGACACAAGTATGTATAAATCAACTACTGCAAGAGATGAATGATGAAGGCCGAGTTCTTACTTATAATAAGATGGATGAAGGAGAACCAGGACAACATAGTACACATAGCAAACCACAACACAGTGGAAATGATCAAAGTGATAATCTAGCTAGAAAAAGGAAAAGACCTAGTCAAGATCAAGGAGAATCAAGCCGGAGACCTCAAAAGAAGAATAATCTATCTACTTCATCTAATCCACAGGAAGGTGCTTCAGATGTTCAGAATCCAATACAAGAGATAGAAGTTATAGAAGAAGTTGCCTTGATTCCATCCGAGGAGATTCATTCAAGTCCCACTGTCATAATTGAGGAAAATGATGTTCTTGATCAAGATGAAGTAGGTCAAGTAGAATCTGATGAGGAAGTAGCTCGTGTACAACACAGTCAAGTTCAAAGACAGCAAGATCTTTCTGCTTTCCCACCTTGGTTGAGGCAAAGGATTGAGGAAAGTACAATTGTAGAAACTTATCAGCCTGCTCCAGTCGAGGAATTGCTTGTAGATGCACAGAAGAATAATCAGAAGAAGAAAGCAACGGTCTTTTCGAAAATCACTCAAGATCCTACTGGAAATAGAGAGGTACATGTAGCTGTTCCTAGAGTTGACAAGGATTTAGAAGATATGGCACCTGAAGATTACAATATGACTACTATTGGAATGGGTCCAATCACAAGGGAACAGGTAGAGGAGGAACTGCAAGAGTTAGTGAATAGTGTAAAAATCATGTTAAAGCAAGAAAGAGAAGCTAGGTTGAAGGTTGAACAAGATTTCAATACATTAAAGCACTACATTCAGCAAGTCATGCAGCCTATTCAACAGAAGGGAGCTACTCCAATTCCTCCGTCCATTCTTCCATAGGAAACAGTGTCCCAAGTTGAAAACATGAGAACTTCATCTCAGGTAATGAAAGGATGGATAGAAAAGACAGAGAAGGCACTCACCTTGAAGAAATTGTGCAAGTTTATGATAGAGTCATTAATCTTAAAGATCGAGTTCAAGCTTTATTAAAAAACTGTGCTGAGTTCAAACCTATCAAGGAGCAATACATGCCACAACTCAAGAGTTTAATGGAAGCTCCATTAGAGGATCTAATTCATGATAAGGTGATTGATCAGGATACTCCACATGACTTAATCACTTGGTATTTCTCTTTTCACAACAAGGGGCAACTGGTTGATAAAATGGAGGTAGACATGTCCAGAATAAGAAGTGTTCTTCTAAGAACAGAGAATCATATATACACTGCATTGACAACAATATGTAATCCTTATGGGGATGTTACTATTGAAAACATGAAGCAACAAGTTAAGGCATTCTACTTTCAGTATGATGGACTTGATGAGGGTCAGCTGGATAGCATATTCACACTTGCATTTCATCTTGGAGCGAATAAGTCCTAGATAAATGACTGGGAGAAGACATTTGGCGTCTATGAGTCAAATGTGGCAGTGGCAGAAGGATCCATTAATGCGGCGACAAGTGTACCAATGGAGGATATTGCTCAAATTGTGTCTAGATTCATTGCATCTCATAGTACTACTACATAAAAGGCACATGATGTGGCTTCCTTATCTTCTTGGATAGCGTGCCTTTGTTCCCTCCTTCATTGCTTCTTTCATTTAATAAAGATAACCTTCTTCATTTAATAAAGTGAGCCTCGTTCATTTAATAAAGGAGAGTTTGTTACAACTACTTGTGATGTGGCTTGATCTGGTCCATTGGCTTGGCCGACCGATCTTGACCCTTCATTCCTTTGAGGTCTATAAAAGGGCTCCTATTGCTCTCATTTGTACGGTTGAAATTTCTGAAATTGTTGCAAGAGCTCTCTGAGATAATAAAAGATTCATTGCCTTGGTGATTCTATTTGTGTTTCTGAGTGTTGCGTGGTTTCGATTTTCAAGCGAATATTAAATTATAAGTTTTCTTTAAGTTTATGTTAGTTAATGGAAGGTTTCTTTATTGCTTTGTGGTGAAATCTCTAAGTTCATACCATTTGTAGTTTGTGGCTTGCAAATTGCAGTGCATGGTTAGCCTGAACAAAATTGGACATCAATTTGATCTTTATGTTTGTTGAAATTTTCATGAGCATAAGTGATTTAAACATCTTGTACACCCTAGAAGATTGCATCAATCTTGTGTAGTTGTCTATTGGCGAAGCAGGATCTGGTTTGGTTTCACCTAGAGCAGTAATCATCCTTACATTTAGGATTAGATTAGTGTTTCTAAACTTTACATCTTTTGTCCTTTTTTACCATTTAGTTAGAATTAGAACCAAGAGCATCAATTGCCAAATCATACGCCATCAGCTGTAGTACTTAGACTCTCCAGTATTCGCTTCCGTAATCATTGAAACAACAAGTTTACTTGAACAATTGCGTAAGTCCCTTTGTGTGTTAACAGCAAAATCATACTTAGTCACTGAGCTGTCTATTACAAAATCATTAGAAAGGAACCTTGGAGTCATCTTGTTTGATCACTTCGTTCAGCATTCGAGAGGCTTTGCTCAAGAGGGAGTCAGATACTTTGTATTTCACTCTAATTGTTGACTTATCGAAAAACGATCATCAACAGATAGTTTAGTAATTGAAAATGATTTATTGGAAGGATAATTAATAAGACTTAAAGGAGAATTGGTGAAAGTTAAAAAGGATAATAAAGAAATGATAGAAAGCATAAAAAGGTCAACAATGAATATTTATGTGAAAATGATAAACTAGAAAATGAATTGGAGAAGGTTAAAAATAAGAATGAAGATCTGGAAGAAAAATTAAAGTCATTTGAAAAAGAAAAGGAAGAATTAGAAGAAAAGTTGAAGTTGTTTGATAAGGTTAAAAAGAGGAATGAAGATTTAAAGGAAAAGATGAAGAAATTGGAAGAGGAAAACAGTTTACAAAAAGATGAAATATCAAGGTTGAAAGAAGAAAATAGTCAACTAGATCAAACACCTGCATCATGTCTAAAGGAAAACAAATGTTTAAGGTTGAAGCATGCACTTTGTGATGTCTCATGTGATACAAATGATTTGTGTGATATAATTGAAGCTAAAGAGTTTAAAATTGAAGATAATAAGGAGACTAAATTAGAAAAATTTGTTGTGATATTGACTCAAAAAGTTCTCCAAAGAATGTTGGTTTTAAGATGATGGAAAAGATGGGATATGAAGGAAAAGGATTGGGAAAGTATCACCAAGGAATTAGAGACCCTATTGAGCCAATAGTGAGGCCCAGGAATGTAGGCCTTGGATATGTCAGGGGTAAAGGAAATAAATGGGATATTATCGGTGCAGACAAATCAGTTAAAAGAAGGCAATGTATACAATGTACTTATTGTAACAGACAAGGACATAGTAGAGGAATGTGTTGGGATTTACATCCTTGTAGTATTTGGTTGAAGAACCACTCTGAAAAGTTGTGTTTGAATAAAATGCGGAAGGAAGAACCTATGATAGGTCGTATACAAGTGAATTGTGGATGGGTTGATGGATCGAATTGGCAACATGTTGCAAGAATGATCAAAGGATTGTATAGACACCAGTATTCATGTGTGGGAGAGAAATCAAGTCAGCTAACAGGAGAGAGAGGACATGGATCAAGATGTGGAGAAGGAAGACTACATGCGGAGCATAACGGGGAGAGAAGCTCTTACCATAAAAGAGATAGCAATTCACACCATCGAGGGAGAGATGATAAAGAGTTTCTACCGCAATAACAGGGGAAGTCATAATTCTTGCCGCAATGATGGATACCAAAGAGATGAAAAGGGATTTGATAGGAGATCATTCAGAGGAACCTGTTTTCATGTGTATATGATCATGTGGTGGAATGCAGTGGGTTATACTAAGACTATTATTGACTGAAACAAACGAAAGAAATATTGTCTTGAGGACAAGACAATGTTTTAGGCCTGGGGAGAATGTTAGCAGGTGATTAGGACTACCGCAAACTACACCATTATACCTTAGATGGCATTATCATATGCCGCATAGGGTTTGCGGTACCATTTGGGTCATCCTTAGACCCATTTATGGGTCATATAGGCCTTAAATAGCCTTAAACACACACTAACACACCTTAACAAGCCTTAACATGGGTAAATATCATAAAGGAAAGGGTGACTTCGTGGAAGGGAGTTAATTAAGAGTATTTAGGAAAGGACATAAGGGAAAGACACCATGAAAGGGTATTAAGAGCCTATATAAGGAAGAGGAATGTGAGAGAGAAGAGCGTGATGAAGCATGATGATGTGAAGAAGCATTATAAGAGAGGAAGATGGAAGATATGGAAGAGATATAAATATGATGAGAAGAGGGAATATATATATATATATATAGATATGATATGAGAACTATTGTATAATATTTGAACATTTATGATATTTATTATATATTGAATATGATGTAATCTTACAACATTATGTTATTTCCTACCGCAATATATGTTAATCTATCACTGTCATTGCTGGGGTATAAACAAACTACATAAGAGTGAGCTAGGCTCAGATCTCCGAACTGTGTCCTATTATTTCTCTTGCCAACATCTACATTAGGATTTCTTCTTTTCAGAATATTGCAAAATGCATTAAACTCTATTCATATAGACCTTACTATTTATCATACTAACTTGCCAAAATAAACACACTAACTATAATCATAAATACAAATCGTTATAAATAAATAGTTGAGTTCCAATCTTTCGTCATTCTCTCACCCTTGAGTCGGTTTAATAAATGCAATAGATGCATAACATAACAATAACTATGATCACCATCCCTTTTAGTATCTCTCACCTTGGTTTGGCTCTATTTTAATCAATGAAGATTTATGTACAAATGTATGGTATACTACTTTGTTTGTTATAATAGAAATATATAAGAAAAGATGCATATATTATATGCCAACGGAGATTGTGATTAATGATGTTCTAATTCTTAAGTATTTATGTCAACTCATTAGAATTAGATGAATAGCAAAACAACATTAACTAAGCATACCCGGAATGTTGTAAGCAATTAGATTGAAACGATTATTAAAGCAAACATAATCACTTGACATATATGGCCATATAAAGTGTCACTTAACTTTCATAGGTACTGCAAATATTTATAATTCCAATAAGGTAAACTATAATGTCTATATGCGTATCTGGTTTTCTCATAAACAAATACTACCACTACTCTTGGTTTAATCGCATTTCCCCACAAGCATTTCAACCTTACCTATATTTGATCCAAAACCCAAGTAAATACAATAACAAAAAGAATTTCAATATCACTTGCTACTCATTATCAAAGTGTCTTATAAATAATACTAGACTATAATATTATGATGATGGATGGCTATTTAAATGTTAAATAGTTCAATAGACCGAGTCTAGAACATAAGTTGATGTTTGATTCAAAATGAAACATGCATAATAGGTAACACCGAGTAACATGTCACATACAATTTACAATATGTCATACCTCAACAGACAAGCTAAAGCTGAATTCAATTGATCTTTCTGCAAAGCCCCAAGTTTAAAACCTCGAAAGGCATGTTAATATGTAATGTTGAATATGATATGATATCCAATTCTTGGTGTGACAAACTTCAATAGACCTACACTAACAGTTGAGCTCAAATTGGAATGAATTAATTGGCTTTTTAGCAAGGCCCTGTGTTCAAATTCCTGAATGTGTTAAGTGTAATATGTTGCATCTAATTTGCCACAGTGCCACATACCTCAATGGACAAGCTCAAGTCAATTCCAACAACCGTAAGGCCATCAAATGGCAGGAAATAGCTATAATTTCATCCAGATTATAGATTTTTTGTCCAAAATGTGGAAGCACAACCAAGGCGCATGAACTGTTTGACAAAATGCCTCAAAGAGAAGATATCTCTTGCAATGCAATGATCGCAGAATATGCACAACATAGATTGTTGAAAAGACTTATGAAACTTTCAATAAATGCAAATGGCAGGTGATAAGCCAAATAACATGACCTTAGAAACTTTTAAACAAATGCAACTGGTGGTTTTCAAGTCAAAATACTGACTAAGCCAGCATCCTCACGACCTGTGTAGTTAGGGACGCTTAGACATGGCTCGTGGACTGCACAATGCCTTGGTAGGCATGAATGAGAATAGTGGAGGCACAAACAAGGCACACGAACTACCATATATAACAGTTGGGAATGCACTGGTCGGCATGCAAGAAATGTGGAAGCACAGACAAGCCACACTAACAGTTTGACAGTTACGCCTCAAGGAGAATTTAACTCAAAGATAGCAATAGTTGCAGGAACCACACAGATGGAGTTGTTGACTAGGCATTAGAAAGATTCAAGCAAACACAATCAATAGGTGTTAACCAGATTTCACTATCTATTCTAATGTCCTTACAACCCGTGCTTAATAGGAACTTTATACAGAATCCTGGACAGATCTAGTCGACATGCAAAATGTAGAAAACATAGACAAGGCATGTAAACTTGTTGATAGTTACACCTCAAGAGAGTCATCTCATACATTGCAAAGATTACAGGAAACACACAAAAATAAAGATTTGATGATAAGTTAAAGAAACCTACAAGCAAATGCTCTTGGCAGGCGTAAAAATTGAATAGAGCGCCACATAAAAAATTTCAACAAGATTCTCTAAAACTGACAGGTATTCGAATGAGTTTTTTTTTCATATTCAAATGATAATTGTTGAATCCAAAACATACCTGGAAGCTCGATTATATGAGCCGAAGACTCGTCACCTCTAACTTTTCCTTAACCCCTTTGCTTTTCTTTTGAAGATACTACATTAGTCCAAATGATCTCATTGAAAAGTAGACCAAAGAAACTTTCAGGAAGATGTAATATGCCACCCTCAAGTGTAAGAAAAGATCTGTATATAACTATAGATGCCCTCCCAAAAAGGCACACCCTTGTTACGGGCTGTAACTGGTAAAAATTAGAATGAATTCGTTATTATTTACAATGAAGAAAATACAGATAAATACAAGTAGTTTCTAAAAAGAAACAACCGAAGAAAACTACAAAGAATAGAAACTATCTAAATAAGGTTATTGACCATTAACTAAAATAATGTTAATTATTCTAATACCCTCCTGTTAATGGTCAATCTACTAACTACACCAAGAGACCCCCCCCTCAATTTGACAAATTTATTTGGACTAAGGGACTTGGTGAGAATATCTGTTGTCTGATCCTCGGTTGGAACATACAGCAACTGAATTGATCCGTCTTCAACAAGCTTTCTGATGAAATGACAATGAGTTTCTACATGCTTGGTTCTTTCATGGAAGACTGGATTCTTGGCAAGTTTGAGAACTCCCTGATTGTCACAAAATAAGGGAGTCGGACCTACTTGAGATATTTGCATATCAGCAAGCATCCGGCGAAGCCAAACTGCCTCACAAGCTGCCTTCACTGCTCCCCGATACTCTGCTTCTGTCGAGGAGAGAGCCACTGCCTGCTGCTTTTTACTAGTCCACGTGATTGCACCAGATCCCAAACTGAACACATACCCAGATGTTGATTTCCTATCATCAACTGAACCTGCCCAATCTGAGTTTGTGAAACCACTGAGTCTAGGATCGTGACTCCCTAAGTAAAGAAGTCCATAATCAGAAGTGCCCTTCACATAACGTAGCACACGCTTCGCTGCTACCCAATGATTAGCCTTGGGGGTTGTCATGAAGCGTGAAATGTAGCTCATTGCAAAACTGAGGTCAGGTCTAGTGGTAGTGAGATAGATGAGGCTGCCCACTAGTTGCCTGAACAATGATTCATCCACTACAGGTGAGTCTGACTTGGCTGACAACTTAAGCCCCTTTTCCATGGGTGTGGAGGCAGGTTTACAATCCTGCATGCGGAACTTATCCAAAAGACTGCGAGCATGCTTAGATTGGGGGATGAAGATACTGCTTTCAGTTTGCCAAACCTCAACACCTAGACAATAATGCAATAGTCCCAGATCTGTCATGTCAAATGTGCTGCGCAAATTTTGTTTGATCTCAGCGATCAAATGTGCCGAGCTACCAGTAAATGATCAGGTCATCCACATAGACAACAAGAATGAGATTATCACTACCAGTGCGTTTGACATACAAATTAGAGTCAGATGGACTCCTCTGAAAGCCATGATCTGTGAGGTACTTATCAATCTTGTTGTACCAAGCTCGAGGAGCCTGTTTCAGGCCATAGAGTGCTTTGACCAATCTACACACCTTGTGTTCTTGACCAGCAACCTTGAACCCTAGAGGCTGCGTCATGTAGACTTCTTCCTGCAACTCATCGTTGAGGAAAGCACTCTTAATGTCCATCTGATGGACTTTCCAACCAAACTGGTCTGCTAAGGCAAGGACGAGCCGAATTGTACTCATCTTGGTTGTAGGAGCAAAAGTCTCCTCGTAGTCAATGCCTTCCTTCTGTGAGAACCCCCTAGCAACTAGATGAGCTTTGTACTTGTCAAGGGTTCCGTCAGCTTTGTATTTCACCTTATACACCCATTTGTAGCTAATGGGCTTCTTCCCTGGAGGAAGATCAGAAAGAACCCAAGTGTGATTTTTCTGAAGACTCTGGTATTCAGACTCCATAGCCTTTTCCCACTTAGAAATTCCTTTAGCCTCTAAATATGTCTGAGGCTCATAGACACTGTGAATGTTAGCCATGAGAGCAAAATTAACTATATGCTGCTGTTTGCTCTTGTTTCTGGATGATCTACCCTCAATGAGCTCATCGTCATGAAGATCTCCAATATCTTAGCCCACCATTTAGGCCGGAGAGTAGAAGTGCCAACATCGGATGCAACAGGAGGAGCTAGAACAGGTGCAACAGGTGGAAGATCAACATCATCCGGAGGAAATTCGGGTTGAGCATCATCAAAATCAGAATTTGCATCATCATCCCTCCCATCAGGTGGACCTAATGGACGATGAACACCCAAATCAGCAGCCATCAAAGGCTGATCCGCAAAGTGTTGCACAGACGAGGAAAGAGAGAAAGGTCCTCGTTCTTCATTAAAAACATCCCGACTGAAGATAAGCTGATCAGTATCTATATCAATTAGTCGGTAAGCCTTATGATTGTCACTGTACCCTGTGAACATAAGCTGTTGACTCTTGGAATCCAATTTTGTGCGCTTGGCATCTGGAATCCACACATATGCTAAAGAGCCAAATATTCGCAGATGGCTGATCCAAGGTTTGCGACCAGTCCAAACTTCCTCAGGAGTCTTCCCCTTAACTGCAATGTAGGAGACCGATTAAGGAGATAAACTGCAGTGTAGACTGCTTCTGCCCAATATTTCTTAGGAACACTCCTGTGTTCTAACATAGAATGGGCCATTTCAGTGATTGTGTGGTTGCGTTGCTCTACAACACCATTTTGCTGAGGAGTGTAAGGTGTGGTTAACTGGTGTTTGATGCCATGTAAATCACAGAAGTTGGAGAAATCAGTAGAACAAATTCACCCCCATTATCTGACCTAAGAGTGACTATGGAACAACCAGACTCTTTTTCAACAAAGGCCTTAAACTTCTGAAATACAACAAACACATCTGATTTCTGTCTAAGAAAGTACATCCACATTTTCCAACTAAAATCATCAACAAGAAGCAAGAAATACCTGCAACCAGTAACAGAAGGTGTATTCATTGGCCCACATATATCAGCGTGAACCAACTGTAGTACCTTGGAGGCTCGCCATGAGTCACCATGCGGGAACGGTGTCCACAAACACCATGATGCTGAGTCTGGATCTCAGGTAAACCGGCGACAAGGCCCTCCCGAGATAGCTGAGAAAGATAGTGCACATTTAAGTGCCCAAAACACTGATGCCAAAGACTGGCGATGGAAGAATTTCTGGCTGCCAGGACTAACTTTGGAGAATCACCTGTATCCACAAGTTTGTATAGACCATGATCCTCAATACGAACAACCACAGTGCTAAGAGTCTCCCGATCAACAATAGAACATTTGTGTGTACTGAACACCACATCCAACTGAGGAGAGTGCCGCATGATCTGACTGACAGAGAGAAGATTAAGTTCCATGCCAAGAACATAGTAGACATTGAGGAATATGAGATTCCTCCCACGAGATTGAATCTGAATAGTGCCCTTACCGACAACTCTATATTCTTCTCCTCCAAAAATAACTGAGTCACTGAAGGGAGTAAAGTCTGTAAACCAATCACATCGATGAGTGAAGTGTCGCGAAGCACCTGAATCAATGTACCATGCAGAAGACTTTACATGATCTGTAGGTCTTTTAGCCATAAAGGCGTAAAACGCAGATTCCTTCTGCTCAGAGTGCTCAGCAACATTAGCTTTCTGTTGAGGCCCTCCTTGCTTCTTCTGTTTAGAAGCCAAGCGTTGACTACAATCCTTTTTCATGTGACCAAATTTGTGACAGTAATTACACTGAATATTCTTTTTCTTGGTGCTGTCTTGAGGTTGACCTGAGCCTTTCTGCTGTGGAGGCTGACCTTTGCCTTTATTCGAAGCTTGAAACTTGGTTGCAAAAGCCTGCTCTAAAGAGGACGAAGAAGCACTACTACCAAACTGTTGTTTCCAGCGATCCTGCTGCAAGAGGATAGTATAGAGCTCTAGAAACTTCAGATCAACATTAGCTGACATAATGTTGAGAGTCTCAATGAAATGTTCATAGGACTTAGGTAGACTTTTCAAAGTGATCACGACCATGTCTTCTTCCTCCATTTTTTGACCAATAGCCTCCAGCTGATCTCGGTTCTCCTGGATCTTGTTCAGGTGCGCTTGCAATGTTGTTTTCTCATCCATCATGATAGAAAACAACATATTTTTCAAGAAGAACGCACGGCTCTTGTCAGAGGTTTCATGCAAACCCTTCAGATGGTCCCAAATCTCCTTTGCTGTTTTTCCAGTTGGAATCTGAGGTAGTTGATCATCTGTGACTGAAAGCTTAATGAGCATGACTGCTTCACGAGGTTGTTTGTCAAACTTATCCTGGTCTTTACCCACCGTTGCTGGACGAATAGTATTGCCTAGAATGATCTGATCAAGGTAGCGATATTCAAAGATGGTCATCATTCATTGCTTCCAGGTATTGTAATTTTTGCCATTAAAACGCTGACTGCCCTCCAACATAATGTTGGTCAAAGAAGCCATCTTCACGTTTTTCAAGGCAGAAAAACAATGTACTGAGAATAGGCAGAATGTTCAAAAACCCGATGCACAAGTTTCAAAACACTGAGGTACAGGTTCAGATTTCAAGACAATCCGTTGGCACAAATTTCAAGGCACGGATTTCAAGGTACCCGAAAATTTGTGAAGTCAACCCATAAAAGATCTCGAAAAACCCATCAAGAATATACAATCAGAAAAAAATTTCGACTGAAACTGGAGGGTCAAAACCCTAGCCGAAAAAGTCAGAGGCCTTAGGCGGCCATGGAAACTTAGAAACAAAATAGAGATCTTTGAAGACGCTCAGAAAAACGCCGATGAATGTTTGAAAAACAACGTGATTACAAATCTTGACCATAAAACCGTGAAAGCGCGATCAAAAAAAGGGTAAATCGTGGCTTTTAGAAAAAGCTCGGCCAAACAGGAATCAAAGCCAACGCGTGTAAACCATTATCAACGTCGTCGATAAAAAATCCAGATCGCGAAAAAAAAAAAAACCCACCGAAATCCTCTTAGAAATCGCGATCACAGAAGAGTTTGAAAGGAAATCGCGCCCAGATTGAAGGAAAACGCGACCATAAAGATGCAGGCTTCGAAACCCTTGAACTAGAAACCGACGTGGTCAACTAGGTCATAAAATTACGTGCCGGAAATGATTTGAAAAAATCGCGCTGGAAGGAAGTGGAAAAAAAATGCGTCTCTCAGAGTGGAAAATCGCGGCCAGGACAATGCCAAGGAAAAAACCACGACACAGAGAACGAACCGAGCTCTGATACCATGTTATGGGCTGTAACTGGTAAAAATTAGAATGAATTCGTTATTATTTACAATGAAGAAAATATAGATAAATACAAGGATAATTTCTAAAAAGAAACAACTGAAGAAAACTACAAAGAATAGAAACTATCTAAATAAGGTTATTGACCATTAACTAAAATAATGTTAATTATTCTAATAACCCCATCTTCAAAGAAGAGAATGCATGTACAAAGAAAAAAGAAATCTTCTATCCTCCCTAATTCGTGGCTAGAGAAAGGAAAGCTAATGAATGCCTCCTTCCACACCATCTTATATACCCTGTTCACTCCACTATGTTCACTTCTTCGTAGCCTCCATAACTTGAGTGATTTAAAGAATCTCAGTTTGAACACCCACCTTTAACAACTAACTCACTCCACATTATGCATGCACCTTTATGGCCCATGATCTCCAAGCATCAATTACTCTTCTAATTAATATCTTTTTCCATTCTTTTAACCTCCACTAAGATCGGAGTTAGTGGAGTAATAGCTGGCATCAATTCCCTTAATGCCACTCAACTTTGCAAGAAAGGAGTCAAATATGCATATTGATAATAGATTAGACATAAACTCTAATATTAGTCATAATAATAATAGTATTGACAAGAATGTGATAATATAGCTATAAATATTTTTTACATAAAAGGAATTCAAATATGATATTACTGTAGGAATAATAGTGGTTGATTCCACACAATAAATAATAATATAATAAACTACCGCAAACGACAATAACCGTTTGTCGCAAATTGCAAGTACACAAAAATAGCAAAGCATACACATACTGATGTGATGACAATCAACTCGACGACAAACGACATTATGACAATCAACATGGCAACATCCTTGATGTATTTCCTTCATACGACCTCATTCAATCATACCACAAACTTGTGTAAATGTGTGTGAAGTTCTCTGGTTTGGTTCATCTGCCTTATTGTTGCCATCTATCATCCTCTCTCGGGTGATACTCTCCCTCAACCTGTCAGAGGGAAACATTATCCTGCATCCACCTTAGACTAGTACAATGGTAGTTAGTTCAATAATTGAAATCAACTGAGAAAGAAAGTAAAGATTTTAAATATTCATTTCTGAGATATTGCGCACCATTAAAATTATCAAAATTGCCGTACACCTGTTGTACCAGTGCGTACCTTTCCAGCAGTTTAATGGAGTTTTGAATGAAGTTTGGAGTGAGATCTTCTTATCAGCTAGTCGTTGGGGTATTGCAGCCAATAACAAAGATTTCAGAGGGTATTTGAGGGAGTTCTGAAGACATTCTTTGCTGTTACAAACTTCTACAGGCTGTACCAGTAGACCTCTTGGACGTGGGCATTGGAGTTCTCAACATCTATCCTCTTTCTTGCTTTTTCATGGCCATTGTATGAGCAAATACTTCTTGTATACTGTTGTTCATCACTTCTGAGTTGATATCAGCTAGTTTCTTGCAATACCAAGGGAGAATCCATCGACCCAGCTACTGTTATAGCATATCAGACTTGTATTTTTCATGATAGCGAAATGGGTATGTAAAAGACCTCATATTTTGGCATTCTATCTTGTGGGTATTGCTTATATGTGCTTTGTAATGTATTTGCAATGAAATAAAGCATCCGGGTATCTCCATTTTATTGTGTTTTCGAAAAGTATATGTGTGCATGTGTGCTATGTTAAAAAATGCAAAACACCAAAACGCAACAGGTATCAACATAACCACATAAAACTGAAAAAAAATTAGGGTAGGACATTACAATGGTATCGGAGTTGGTTTTCCTGCCAGCTTGTTATATTTCTATAGTTGCATGTCAGTTTTCATGGTCTGACAGTGATTGCATGTGAGTTTCTATAAGAGGTAGTGCCAGAGAACAGAGATACCTTGAAAGATTAAGAAAGAAGCTGAATAGGAACAGTGGGAAGACTGGCCTTCAGAATTTAAGGAACAACCATTAGTTCTATACAGCGAACCTTCAGAGCTTGAGGAACAACAATTAGTACTCTACAGCGAAGAAGAAACCATTGCAGAAAACATGGGTGATTGAACGGGCAGGTCTAGTAGAGACCATTATGACGAACGAAGAGTTCAAATGGCCAGTATGTTGCATGCATCGAATGATTTAGCTAGAGGGTATCATGACATGTTTGACAGGATGGATAGGTCACAAACAGAACTGACCTAGATTCTCGCCCGTTTAGTACCTGGGAATAACGGGAACAATGACAATAACAATGGTGGAGTTGATCAGAATGCGGGAGAAAACAATGGAAATAATAATAATAATGCAAACAATGGTAATAATGGAAAACACTCAGTTAATAATCGGGGTACCCCGCAACGCACCTTTGCTGGATCAGCTAGCACGAGGCCTCTAATGCCTCCATTTATACAGGAAAACAACCCACCTAACGAGGTACACGAGCCTACTGAACAGGTTCGTCATGTACAGTATTGGCGGGATTGGAGAGCTATGGATGTAGGGTTCCGTGCTGATATTTCAAGCTTACTTGACTTTCAGGGAACGAAGTAGACCTCAGGGAGAAGGAGGAGTGAGGCAACAAAACCGGGACCTACAAAAGAAGGGTAAGATGAGCATTCCTTACTACGATGGCTCAGGCAAAACTTTAGCCAGAGCATGGGTTCAAAAGGTTGATACTTATTTGCTACTTAATCCTATGACCGAGCGAGATGCTATTGAGTATGCTACTTTGCATTTGGATGAGAGTGCACACGAATGGTGGTACCATGGTCTTGTTACATTGGGCCACGATCAGATTGTTTCATATGCAGAGTTTACTGCTAGGTTGATAGACAAATTCGACAAGGGGGATCCCGAATTGCATTTCAAGGAGCTATCCCAACTCAAGCAGTTTGGAGGGGTAGATGCATACATTTTTGAGTTTCAGAGGTTGTCAGTCATGGTCACTGACATATCAGAGTGGAGGCTTATTGTGCTGTTCACAGATGGACTATCTGAACCCTTGAGAGGTTGGATTAAGGGGTTCGATCTGCCTACATTACAGGAGGCAATCAAAAAGGCCAAAGATATGGAATTCTCTTCCTACAGGAGCAAATTTCAGTTAAAGAGTTTCTTGCACAAGAAGGATAAGGACAAAAAGAATTCTTTTCAAGATAATGTGCAACAAAAGAAACCTTTTCCGAGACTTGATGATGATGCTCTTAATGAATACAGGAGGAAGAAATTGTGTTTTAAATGCAAAGGCCCATGGGATCCAAATCATAAGTGCCCAATGAAGGGGCAAGTGAAGCAACTAGAATACTATTTTGCCGAAGAAACAGTTTCAGAAAAATCAGATCAATAGAGTGATCGAGAGGATAGTGATGAGGAGAGTGTAGCAAAAGAGGTGTACAGGATGATGATATACCTACAACACATTTTTCTGCCATTCAGAAAGAGGGTTCCTTCAGGATACGGGGAGTATTGGAGGGACAGAGAGTGACCACTTTGCTTGATATAGGGGCCCACTCATAACTTCATCGATGAGGGATTAGTGGCACGGAGGGGACTCAAGACTGAGGAGTTCGAGGCATTCAAGGTTGGAGTTGCAGATGGCTTTTTTATAACCTGCAAATGGAGAATCCCAAACTTGACCATTAGGTTAGGTGATTATGAGTTCCAGGCCGAGTATTATGTGGTCAGTATGAGGGACATGGATGTAGTGCTCGGCATGAAGTGGCTTCATGCAATAGGAGAATTCTACCTCAATCTGTAGACCATGGAGATGAAATTTGAGGTGGATGGTCGTAAGCATGTGCCAGGGGGATGTCGGATGGAGGACTCAGAGTTGTATCACTCAGGAGGATGGAGAGGTTTCTTAGGCATGATCAGGTAGAATGGGCAGCCGAGTGTATTATTATGCCGACAGCTACAGAGCAGCCCAAGCAGAGTTATCACCCAGATATACAAAAGTTGATCACTAAGCACACTAAGGTGTTCAGCAGCATACCTCCAGGGAGACGTCCAGATAGAGGCATTGAGCATGTGATCGAGCTTGAGGAGGGGGCCAAGCCAGTGATCATCACTCCTTACAGGCATCCTAAGAGGTTAAAGGATGAGATCGAGAAGACAATCAAAGAGGTTCTCAAGATGGGGCACATTCGTCCCAGTAAGAGCCCATTTGCATCCGCAGTGGTACTAGTGAAGAAGAAAGATGGCACAATGAGAATGTGCATAGACTACAGGGTGCTTAACAAGAAGACAATTAAGAACAGGTACCCCATTCTGCAGATAGTTGAGTTACATGGGGCATGTTACTTCTCCAAGATTGATTTGAGATCTGGTTAGCATCAGATTCGGGTGAGAGAGGAGGATGTGGAGAAGACAACATTTCGATGCCATTATGGGCATTTTGAATTTTTGGTTATGCCTTTCGGCCTAACCAATGCACCCGCCACTTTCCAGTCTTGCATGAATAGGGTCTTCAGAGAGCAATTGAGGAAATTTGTCCTCATTCTTCGATGATATATTGATTTTCAACAGAACATGGGAGGAGCACCTCCAACATCTTGAGGAGGTTTTGAGCATTCTGGAGAGGGAGTCTCTATATGCCAAGGAGTCGAAGTGTGAATTTGGCATGATCGAGCTCCTCTACTTGGGGCACATCATCAGTGCCAATGGTGTTAGAGTGGACCCTGAGAAGATCAAGACAATCATTGATTGGCCACCACCCATGAATCTCTCATAGCTCAAGGGATTCTTCGGGTTATGTGGGTTCTATCGTAGGTTTGTCAAGGGCTTTTCAGAGAGTGCAGCACCTCTGACAGATTTGACGAAGGAGGGAGCTTTCACTTGGTCAGGTGAGGCACAACAGTGTTTCGACAGATTCAAACAAATCATGAGTTCGTGCCCAGTCTTGGCCATCCCAGATTTCACTAAGCCGTTTGAGCTTGAGTGTGATGCCTCAGGAGAAGGCATAGGAGCTGTCTTGATATAGGATAAGCACCCGATAACTTTTGAGAGCAGGAAACTTCGGGGTGCTGAGCGGGGTTATAGCATATATGATAAGGAAATGTTAGCCATAATGCACGCCTTGGCTAAATTTTGACAGTATCTAATGGGTAGTAAATTCGTGGTTAAGATAGACCACAACAGTCTTTGGCATTTCCTGAATCAGCATGACCTCAACGACAAACAATAGAAGTGGGTGAGCAAATTGCAAGCCTACGACTTTGACATTGTATATGTCAAAGGGAAGCGAAATGTAGTAGCTGATGCACTCTCACGGAGACCTCACTTGTGTTCCTTGGGTGAGATTACGACGGATTGGCGAGAGTGGATATCAACAGAGTATGCAAAGGATAAGTGGGCCACAAGAATCATTGATGGTACCTGTTGATGATTGTTTTTCGACAAGTCAACAATAGAGTAAAACACTAGAGTATCCCACTCTCTCTTGAACAAAGCCTCTCGAATGCTGAACAAAGTGATCAAACAAGACGACTCCAAGGTTCCTTTTCTTATGATTTTGTAAGGGATAGCTCAGTGACTTAGTATGATTTTGCTGGTAAACACAAAGGGACTTACATTAGATTCTTCTTTCATTTAGCTTATCTATCCTTCAGTGTGGATGACATATATACAGGACTTCAATGACAAGAAAAGTAAAAAGATAAAGGTTTAGAAAGGCTAATTTAAGGTCAATGAAGCAATGATGATGTATGAATAGACAAACTCCTTGATAAACCTAACTCCACTTCGCCAAGGATGCCTACAACTACATGAAGTTGGTGCAATCTCCTAAGGTACGCGAATGGTTTTCAAATCATGAAAGCTTATACAAGCACCCATCGAATGGCGCAGCTCAAACAAGTATCCATAATCGAACTCAAGCAAATGATAAGGCTCAGACTAGCTTTACACAACATTTCACCAGCGATGAATGTTAAAAGCATGAGCTAGGAGTTGATCAATAGCCAATACAACATACATTACATCAGTGAGCTCTAATCTACTTTTAATCTATTTTGAAACATCCCTCCATTTCATCAAGATACAGGAAACCATGTTATTTCACAAGATAACACTTAAACATCAAGCGAACTCCAATGTCTTTTGCATTAATCTTGAGAAATATGTACAACAACTTCAAGTACTCAGAGAATTTTGAGTCTCTCCTATTCTACTCCTAAAAAACTATATATTACAAATGAGGCAACAAGGCCTTTATATAGTGGTCCAGGATTACAATGAATGGCTTAGATCAATTTGATAGCCAAGGGCTTAGATCATGCCACCTCAGTAGGTAGTTACAACAACTTTCTATTTTTAGTTCAAAAAAGAGGCAATGAAGGCACGCTTTCCAAGAGGATAAGAATAAGATGAAATCATTTAAAACATTTTCCACATAGGCGTCCCTTTGGCTTCTTTTATTAAATGATACATTGAATGTAGTTGAAATGATGTGGCTGATTATGATTGGATGATGATGTGTACATGCCACGTAGGTGCCATTTCAGCAAACTTGGGGATTCCAACAATTAATTCAATATGCTCTGTATGATGTCTTCAATATGATTGCTTTTGATGATGAACACTTGAGATGTATCTTGTTGATCTTGCCTTGTTCATGTTTTGTAAACTGGATGTATGATAGATGTTGCTTCATTTGACTAACTCTGTGATGTTCCTTCTTATAGGTAGGATACATGATGTTGATCTTCTTCGATGATACTTCATGTAGAGTAGTAGGAGATGATGATGATGCTTCCTTCATGTAAGAGTAGATGATGATGATATGAAGTAGAGATCTCTCTTGGACTTGAAGGTTGAATGGAACTTGAAGTTAAATGGATGAATGTCTTCAATGTAGAAGTTGATGAAGTAGTCCTTCACGATGATCTTTGAAGTGGCCCTTTGGAGTGTAGATGATAACACCTTCTTTGGATGTGGAGTAGATGACCTCTCTTGGACTTGAAGCTTGATGAGTCTTGAAGCTTAATGAGTGAAGTATCCTCGACATGATGTAAGAGATGAAGCTTGTGGAACTTGAGGATCTTTAAAGAGCGGCTACATGATGACTCTCCTTTGAAGATGACTCCTTGCTCCTCGCTTGAAGGTGACTCCTTGAACAACCCCTTAACTTGATTGATGTTCCTACAAAACAAGATAAACAATATATCAATCACTTCATAACAAAGGAAACATTCTAAACAAGTAAACAACTTGTCATCAAGTCTAGGCGCACATATAGGTGAAAAAAGGAGCAAAGAGCGCCTAACACAAATTAGTCCCACATTCATAACTTTAAATGATTTCAAACAATTGCAATAGTTTAAAGGAGTCAATCTCCCTTATAGCGCTCACTTTTAGATATGAACTTGAGTGATTTTCCTCAAGGTGCCAATTTAGATGGTATGAAGGTGAAAGAGCGCCCAACCTTTTGAAGCTTTGTACTTGCAATTTTACTCTTCTAAGTGATCAATCATGTCTTGGAATGACTTTATACTTCAAGCGCCTAACCTTTTGATATGGATTGAGTGATTCTCTTCAAGGCACCGAAATAAATGCATGTTTTTGAATGATTTTCCCTAGGGTGCCTATCTAAGTGGCAGAGGTAGGAATGGGCGCCTAGCTTTTAAGCTTTATCCTTGTCATTTTTTAGGCTTTAAACAATTGTGTGGGTCTTAGGCTGACTCCTCTCCCTTTAGGCGCCAACTTCAAGAGGTTTTTCATTCATTTTTTCCAAGGCGCTCATGGAGGTGGGAGTGACAAGCAAAGTGCGCCTAACTTCATGACATGTTCCATATTTCATTCTTGAACCTGCTACTTTTGGGCGCCCATCTTACTTGATAACTTTATTACCTTTCTACTCAAGGCGCCATTTATCATTGTTTTAGACTTCACTTCCATGCTTAGGCATCCCAACTCAAGCGTTTTTCTTACTAGGTGCATCTAGAGATAGAAAATTTCATAAAGGGCGCCTTGATCAAGTGGCCTCATTCTTGGTGCTCATAGTTGATAAGAAATTTCATGAAGGGCGCCTAACTTCATCTTGATAGTTCTAACTCAATGAATGGGTATTTAGAGGACTTCTTACCTCAACATAACATCAAACTTCATAGTTTAAGTCCTTTTGCAAGGCGCCCATCCATTATGCTCCAGATATGGAATGGCACCTAGTTTCCTTGAGTGAAAATTGATCTCCTAAAGGCGCATCTTGATGATGATTTATATGATAAACTAGCGCTTAAGGTCTAGATAGGTTCTTGACATCTTCAATAATTCATGCTTTCTCTTTACAAGGACTTCAATCTCACCTCTAGGTGCTAAATCTTATCTTTTACCAATCTCCTACATCCAAGGCGCCAAACTCACTCCCATCAGCAATTCACTCCAGGGCGCCAAGTTTTCTTGCTACAAACTTGTCTATTTTGATGTAGGGCGCTTTTATTGGAGGTTTCTTGATCAACTTTGCTAAGGATGCCCACTCTAGATGGAGTAATCAAGAGCATATACTATTCTCTGAATCTTGACATCTTGGAAGGTTACTTCTCACTAAGGTGCCAAAGCTTGACATAAAGGGGGAAAAAATGCGCCTAACTTCATCTTGATGATCTCAAGCCCCTTATCTAGGTGCTAGTTTGTGGTGGTCTGAACATGTATAGGCGCCTAACACTTGTAACTTGATACTTCCTCTCCTTCAACCTTACATTCCTCATTTAAGGCGCCATCTATCATCTATTTAAACCAAGGCGGCAATAACAACAAGGGATGGGCGCCTAAAGTTATTCCCTCAACTCAAGGCACAATTTTCATGATCATTTGAACCTGGAAAGGCGCCTAAGCTCACAATGTGCTTTTTTCTTGTCCATTTTTCACTTCTTGAAGTCTTTTAACAACTTTCAATCAGGGCGCCATCTTTGTTTGCTCCTGTGTTTATCTCATGTCAAGGCGCCGGAATGAAGTTGATTGGAATGATGGGAGGCGCCCTGAGTTGTAGGCGCCATTTGGAGTCACCGCAAGTAGATAAATGCGCCTAGAATTGGAAGTCCCTTAGGTAAAGGTATATTAAAAAATATATTTAAGTATTGAATTTCTTATACTTTAAATATTTTTCAATATACCTTTCAGGATGTTTGAGATAGGTCTCGGACCCACTGGATTTAATATGCAGATTATAGAATTTGGAGGATCTACTTAGCCATTTTTCAGGATTTCAGGATCAGGATGCCAGACTTAGTCAGTTTCAGGATCTCAAACATACCTCAGGATTAATCTTAAAATGAAAGCATATGACAACTTGAATTAGAACTAGGCTTGAGAACTCAAACAAACCACTGACTCTATCATGCAATCGACCTAAGACATCATACAAGACTCAGCAAAGCATTGGAGTTCAAAAAACAAGGGGTCCCCATTTGCCATGGGGCGATGTGTGATTTGGTCACAACAGTACCATCCAGGACAACAGATACACAATTGTAAATGACTTGATCATTTACAAGGGGAGGATTTTATTGGTACTAGGTGCGGACATGAAGACAAAGGTAATGAGATCTTTTCGTGATGCACCTATAGCTGGTCACTCGGGTTATTTCAAGACATACAGGCAAATCCGGGAGAGGTTCACATGGAAGGGACTCAAATAAGATGTGTTGCAGTATGTTTGTGAGTGCCCCACTTGCTAGCAGAACAAACAGGAAAATACATTTCCAGCTGGTTTATTGCAGCCCCTACCCATTCCTAACCAGAAATGGGAATGCATTTCGATGGATTTCATCACGGGCTTGCCCAAAGCCCAAGGCATGGACTGTATTTATGTTGTGGTTGAGAGGTTGACAAAATTTGCACATTTCTTTGCCATCTCAGCCACATTCATAGTAGCATAGATCGTAGATCTATTCTTCAAAGAGGTATTCCGATTGCATGGCCTACCCAGGAGTATAGTCAGTGATAGAGACAATAAATTCATGAGTCACTTCTGGCAGGAGTTATTTAGGTTGAGTGGGACCGAGCTCACTCCCAGCACTAGCTACCATCCACAAATTGATGGGCAGACAGAGATAGTCAACAAGTGGATGGAAGGATACC
This sequence comes from Cunninghamia lanceolata, assembly GCA_027924645.1. Classification (NCBI taxonomy): domain Eukaryota; kingdom Viridiplantae; phylum Streptophyta; class Pinopsida; order Cupressales; family Cupressaceae; genus Cunninghamia; species Cunninghamia lanceolata. The sequence goes on along the minus strand of BSBN01000287.1, from coordinate 5,292,148 downwards.
TTCGAAATTACATTGTAGGGCAACAAAAGGCATGGGTCAAGTGGCTACATCTAGGAGAGTATTGCTATAATACTACTTACCACATGTTTATTCAGATGTCACCTTTCATGGCCCTTTACGGGTATGAGGCTCCAAATTTCCTGGACTTACTTTTTGAGGACAACAGAGTACTGAAAGCTAGGACTTATTGTAGGAGAGTCAGGACATCATGGGGTCCTTGAAGGAGAATATCCAAAAGGCTCAGAACCAATAGAAGCAATATGCAGATCAACACATGGTTTAGAGGTCTTTTGAGGTAGGTGACATGGTCTATTTGATGTTGCAGCCATATAGACAATCCACTCTCAAGAGGAGTGGCTTAGAGAAGCTCAAGCCACGATATTATGGACCTTTCAGGGTATCCAGGAGAATAGAAGTGGCTTATGAGTTGGAGTTACCGATAGGTAGTAGAGTGCATAATGTGTTCCATGTATCTTGCCTCAAGAAGGCATTGGGACACAATGTGATATCTTCCATTGAGTTACCCCCTTTGGATAAAGAGGGTAAGTTGATTCTCATCCCTGAGGCCATCATTGACACCAAAGAGCGGACTTTGAGGAGTGTTATCAGGGAATACTTAGTTAAGTGGATGAATTTGCCAGTGGAGGATGCTACTTGGGAGAATGAACAAATACTTCAGCATCCAGAGTTAAAATTGCTTGTGGGCAAGCAATTTTGGGGAGGGCAGACTGTAATGTCCCCTTCTTAAGTCAGGACTTGATCGTTGGGCTAGTCTATTATTCGGGTTCTCGTAGACTAGTGAGGTGGATAGGGGACCCATGGTGACGTGGTTCGATACATCTCAGACATCATTTTGGATTGTAGTGTTGGATTCCTCGTGACGAGGAGTTGCCAATTGGCCTTTTCTGGAGTGAGTTTGGACCATTTGGCCAAACTTACTATTTATAGTAGGAGCACAGGGCGTCGGGCGAGTCGGTGCAAGTGGTCCGAAAATGTGTTGGCATTTCATTGGTCAGCTCAGCGGTACTACGGAGTGATAAGGAGACCGTTTGAATCAATAATTTAATAATAGACTTAATTAAGTTAAATTAAATATAAAACTTAATTAGTTTGTTATTAAAAGTGACTTTATTGTATAGTTGCACTTTATGATATATTTAAGTCATAAACGTCACTTTATGTATGGGTGTCCAAGCTTGGGGAAAACTAAAGAAATGTCAAAATATTATTATTTCTCAAAAGTGGCATTGAGGCATGAGGAATAAAAGAAAAGAAAGCAGCTTCATTTGATTCGTTCATGTTTTGGAAAATATTGTCTAAGTCTAAGCTTGCTTGAGCAAGGGTTTCAAACCAGCGTCATTGGAGATGAAATCCTCCATTGATAGGAGCATCTGCAGGGTTGCAAGACACTCTAAGGATGTTAATGGCGTGGCTTCATCCAAAATTCACCATTTGAGCTTCATTGCATCATATACAGCTTGTTGCGAAGGTTTTTTACTTGTCACATCTCATGAGTTCTGGCACAATAATTCAAAGGGGTCATCGATAGATATATTGCAGTTTATGGCAGAGGTTTTGGAGGTGATTTGAAGTGTTACTGACCCCCTATATAGGCTGTACACCTACTGTACCAGGCCGTACCTTTCCAGCAGTTTAATGGAGTTTTGAATGAAGTTTGGAGTGAGATCTTCTTATCAGCTAGTTGTTGGGGTATTGCAGCCAATAACAGAGATTTCAGAGGGTATTTGAGGGAGTTCTGAAGACATTCTTTGCTGTTACAGACTTCTACAGGCCGTACCAGCAGACCTCTTGCACGTGGGCATTGGAGTTCTCAACATCTATCCTCTTTCTTGCTTTTTCATCGCCATTGTATGAACAAATACTCCTTGTATACTGCTGTTCATCACTTCTGAGTTGATATAAGCTAGTTTCTTGCAATACTAAGGGAGAATCCATCGACCCAGCTGCTGTTATAGCATATCAGACTTGTATTTTTTCATGACAGCGAAATGGGTATGTAAAAGACCTCATATTTTGGCATTCTATCTTGTGGGTATTGCTTATATGTGCTTTGTAATGTATTTGAAATGAAATAAAGCATCTGGGTATCTCTATTTTATCGTGTTTTCAAAAAGTATATGTGTGCATGTGTGCTATGTTAAAAAATGCAAAACACCAAAACGCAACAGGTATCAAGATACCCACAAAAAACTGAAAATAAAATCAGTGTGGGACATTACAGGCTTTGAGCCCCACCATACAAATAGTAATTGCATCTACTAGGTTTTGCCAATAAGAAAACCTAAAACAAGGAAAATGAACAAAATAAGTATTCTAAAATTTAGAGTTAAGAGAGAATTTAAAAAGAACATATTTTAAAACAAAAACAATAATTAATTATCTAATTGTGTGAAATGGAATGAAACAATATAACCAAACGTTTTTCAGTTGCACTCCTTATTGTATCATACTTGTCCGTATTCCAACCCATGCTTTCAAGTGATGGTTGGGAACCTAAGGTAGTGTGTAGTATAATATATGAATCCAATCTAGATCTGTGAACTCTAGGCTCAACACTATCATTGTCACAAGCATTGCCATTGCCACTTCCACTGCCACTAGTGGTCATAGATCTAGGGAAAGGAGGAATCACAAAACAAGAGTCTGTGAATGGCTGCCATTGCTTTTCTTTGCCTCTTTTTTAGTTCCTTTTGCTAGTCAAAGGTCTCTAATTGATTTTGTACGTTGCACACAACATTAATAGGCATAGCTAGGCACAAAGTAACATCTTAGCATGGCATTTGTGTCAGGGGATATTTCAATTGATTAATGCCTCCCCCACTATTTTTCGTTTTGCAAATTTGCAAACCAACTCCTTTTTTTTGCGCTTGGGATGGCATGACTCCAACAAGGGTCCTTTTTAATTGGGCTTGAAATTAGAACAATCTATAAATTTGAGTATGTTGCAATAACAAATAAATAGAAAATAAATTAACATTTAGGGTTTCTAGATAAACTAAGCTAAAAAAATTAGAAAAAGGTAAAAATAGTTAGGGTTTGCAACTAAAAAATAGATAAAAATTAGAAGAAATAGCTAGGGTTTGTTCATAAAAAGAGATCAACAATAGAAAAATCTATAATGGAACAAAAGAGAGGGAAAAATGAGTTCTCTTCATTTTTCCCTCTTTTATTTCTTGTTCCATGAATGTAAAATGAAAAAAATCAAACAAATGTAGAAGACATGCAAAATTATAAAAAAACAAAAAGAAAAAGATTCAAAATAGGAAAATACATCTTCAAATTTGCTTCAACTTGATAGTGGGCTGCTCCAAATCAACGGTGAGCTCTTCCAAATGCACTATAGGCTCCTTTTGATGTATTGAGGGCTGCTACAAACATGCCCAAGTTGCATTCAATCAATGTTTCTTGGTGAAGTTGTCTGCTGATTTTTACTTCAATGGCTTGTGATTTTAGCTTCAATACTCTTTTTTCTCTTCGTTGTGCTTGCAAATGAAATGAATGTGTTTTGAGAGTGTTAGAGGTCATTTTAGAGTGTTAGGTTTGAATGTGTTTTATTTATTATTATTTTTTTATTTTTAAATTTTCTTCTAATTTTTTTGTAATTTTTTTCTAATTTTTATGCTAGTCTTAGATGGCCGAGTCTTAGTAACAGGACTTGCTAGGTTCAACAAATCTGGTAGACTCGACAAATTTGGCAGACTTAACAAATCTAACAGACTTGGTGAGTTTGACTAGATTCACCAAGTACCCTGGTCACAAGTTTGCTAGCCTTGTTTAGTTGCAACCACCTCACTACTCATCGAGTCTAGGTGATTTTGGGCAAGTCTTGTAATTGTGGAGCATACCATCTTCCCCACCAATTGAGCTCATCCCCTTTGGTATTTTTATAAATTTCATTGAAGGGGTTGTAGCTCAATTGGTGAAGGTGATGGTGTGTCACGCCATCCACCAAGGTACAAACCCTGGGGATCCTTGATACAATGAGAGCCAGGTTCGATCCCTAGGTGACTTTGACAAAATGGATCTACTTGGTTGTGGCAGCCCAACCAAAGGAGACTTTTGATATAGGTGCACACATACTTTGTATGTTGTAACCAACTATCTAAGGGCAAAGATGTTGATATCTATGTAGCTTAATTGTATCCAACAAAAAAACATTGTTTTTTCCTTTTTATTGTGTATTTTAAATAATATCTGCAAAACAACTGGGGTTTAGAGGTCCATTCCCTGGTTGCATTTATAATCTAGTGTGTAAGTGGATGCACCAGTATACCTATGGGTGTGGGAGACACTTGCACTAGCATACACAAATTGTGCTTTCTAGGTGTGGGCCATTTCTAGGAAGTATGGGCACACAACTACCACTTTTCAAATGAGTTATATTGTATCTATCGAAAGTAGTTGCCTCTAAATTGATTTTTCTTGCCATTGAGTGATTGGGATACAATCAAATTAGGCCTTGTGCTCTAGATGAAATGAGACTGACAAATTGTGAATCAATAGTGTTACTTAGAAGTAGGGGCACATAGGGTGTGGGTGTGTCCAAACAATTATAAAGTTTATTTTTTTAAAATTGCAAAATTTGAGGTTCATTAATGGAATTTTCGTTAGTGATCATTGCCTATCATTATGACAAAATACATCCAAATTCACTAAAAAGCTCAAAAAATTGAGAGTTGTTCGAGTTAAGCTATGTTATTAGTTCGTTAGGGTTTATGGCTGGATTTGAGTCTAGTTCATACCTAGTCCAAATTTAGAACTAGTACGTGAGGGGATTCGGCCATGGTGGGGTCAAACAATTGTGGGTTTGTCCGGGACGAAATTGGGGCGAATTTGGTAGAACCTAGAAGAACTCAGAGCGAACCTACCTAGAAAAATGTCTTTTCTTTTAAATTTATTTTTGACTTTTTGATTTTTTTAAACTTTGACTTTACCTCTCTTGAGCGTAGACACCAGATTTGGGTGCATCGTGGGTAGGTGGGTTGGCAGCTGTTGGTTCGTCCCCTATAGGCTCAAGCTCATTGAAGACTCATGCACCAACAAACCTGTGGATACCCTTTTCTTGCTTTCGTATGTTTTGTGTTCATCCAAAAAAAAAGTTTTGTTCTAAGCCTTTGATGATACCATTGATGGTGTACATTAGATTTGTATGTGAATTTACTTCAAGATTCACAAGGTTCAGCGAATTTAACGCTTGGAGTTTGAAATTCAACAAACCTAATGAAAACTTTTGAAAATCGTTGCAGTTCGCATAAAATTCGGACGGCCCTATTGTCTGCGGCTGTTGACAGTCTCGTGTTGAATTTGTTGGCCAACATGGGCGCTTGCTGTTGCAGAGTCGAGTCGGCAACTACATCAATCTTCAGACGATTGCGGGAGGCGTGGGAGGCACGGATAAACTAAGGGTTGTGTTTTATTTATTTGGGGCAGCGTTCATTACATTTATTTTTTTAAAATATGTCTTAAGTCATAGGTACTAGTAATATTTCAAATACGTCTCGGTTCCCCTTTTTTTTAATATTTATTAATGATTATCATATTTTTATTTTGTTTTTTAAATTTTAAGTGTTTTTAGTAAAATTTAGATTTTTTATTTTGTTTTTTAAACTTTAAAGTTAAAATGTAATGTATATTTTATTTAATATTTTTTTAATATAAAATTAGTATTTTTTATTTAAAATGTAATGAATTTATTACTTATAAGTTATATATATCTATATTTAAAAAAATTCAAATTTATGTAAGGTGAATTTAATCATGAATTTTTTTTCCAAATTTTTTCTTGCCGAATTTATTCTGAATTTCATGGTTGCCGAAATCGAACTCGAATTCGAACCTTGTGACTTTAGGTGGGACCATTTCTGAAAGTTTGGTTTGGTGTCAATTAAGCTGGGAAAAACATTGTATTCGAACTAGCCAAGACTGGATGAAATGACTATGTTGATATGTTTTCACCTATGCTATGCTTTCGTATTTAACACGAAAATGTTAATATATTAATACTGAAAATGATATGCTTTTTTTGATTATTGGTATGTAGGTTTGGTTTCAGGGCTCAACACCCCATTACAATCAAACTGCACGGGTTCCGCTCAACTAGTGGGAATACCACTTACAATTGCGGGGAATCACTTACAACTAGAATTGTAGGGATACCACTTACAACTGCGGGAGTACTGCTGGAACACGCACACCTAGTGCTAAGATGTCACTTTGGGGGATTCAAACTTGGGTCTCCATTGTGAGAACCCTATGGCCTTGCCAGTTGAGCATAACCCTTTTGACAAAAATAATATGCTTTTATATTTTATTATATAATGTTAATATTATATATTAACTTTGTTAATATTGTATAAGACTCATAAATATTCGTGTGGATGAACCCAAAACAAACCCAACCCCCAATTTCTTTTGACCAAATCCGCAAACTGAACCCAAACAGGTACTGGGTTTGGTAACTTAAGTTAAAAACTTAAAAACAGTCAAACCCACTTCTGTTGGCACAAAACTAGTTCCTCTTTGTGGGGAATCTATTCCTTGATCAGATTTGAATGTTGGATTCTTAAAAATGACCTCTTGATATAAAATGTTAAAGTGAGTCCTTTATAGTGTTTACTTCTTCAATTTTTTATTTTATTTTTAATTTCATCGAAGGGGTTATAGCCCAATTGGTGTGTGGAATGGTGTGTCACGCCATCCATCAAGGTACAAATCCTTTGAGATACCTGAAATAGTGAGGGCCAGGTTTGATCCCTAGGTGACTTTGATAGAATGGATCTCCCTAGTCATGGCAGCTTAGCTGAAGGAGATTTCTGATAGGTGCACGTGTACTCAGCATGTTGTAACCAGCTACTTAAGGGCAGAGATGCTGATATCAATGTAACTCAGTTGTATCCATTCAAAAAAAAAAAAAAAGTTTTTTATTGTGTATTTTAAATAATACCTTCACCTCAGCTGGGTTCAGAGGTTTGTGGTCTGGCTGCATCTGTTATCTAGTGTGTAAGTTTGATGCACCAGTACACCTCTGGGTGTGGAGACACCTGCTCCAGCACACACAAATTGTGCTTTTTAGGTGTGGGCCATTTTGAGCTAGGTGTGGTCCATTTCTAGGATGTATGGGCACACACCTACTACTTTGCAAATGAGTTATATTGTAGCTATCGAAAGTAGTTGTCTCTAAATTGATTTGTCTTACCACTAAGTGATTGAGATTGGTGGAGTTCACTACAAAATTTGAGATAAACCAAAGGACAGTTATAAGCCAACAGGTAATGCTGGACAGTGGACATGATTAAAGAAGTTATGCAGTAATGTATTTGAAGCATTATGCCAATTAAATTATGCCAGCTGGATTTACCAAGCATCCCAAACTGTAAACTAATTACACTGCATGCTAATTGGAACCTATCTGAACTCTTTGGGCTGTGGGTAATGGTTCATAATACTACTTTAAACAGTGCTTCTAGTTTTAGTAAGAGTTCCTGCATCTAGTCTAGAGAAACTGAGTCTGTGAATGACAAGACAAATATTATCTTTCTTTATTTACTCATAAGATTCTTACAGAGTATTCCTAATATGCTTGCATATCAGTGATAGTCATTTTGAAGCAAACATATAGTCATAGATGTTGCTGTTGCAGGATCAAAGATGGTGGCGGTCAAAAAACTTATCCAAAGTCATCATTTGTCATCAATTGCAGAGGCATGGCCAACTTCTGTCTTTTATCATTTAAAGTACTTTTTCAATTACAAAGATCTAAATTCATGCGGATTAGTTCTTTCAGTAATGGAAATAATTTGTTGTGATTACCATGAAGCCTGTTTTGCGAATAATGCTTTTGATGCTGCAGGTGATGTTTGTACTGGTGATATTGTTTTATTCACACAGAAGGTTTATGAAAAGTATTGACATCACATCCATCACTGCTGAGTATTTCTAGCTTTTTGTTTATTGTAGTAACTGTCACCATTTTATTAACATAATTTCAGTTGCTGCTGCTTCCTTAATTTCTATTGTTCTTTGACTTTATGAAGTGCTAGTCTTGTTGCAAATGCTCTCCGCTTCAACCATAGTAACTTGTGTTTTATGGAACAGATATGATCTTGCATCAAGAGGTGGAGCACAAAATCCTATTGGTAGACGTACTGTAGCAGGAAGAGTTGTGAAGGAAAGCTATGGCGCAGCCAAGCAGCAGCATACTTTTACTGTAAGTAGCTTCTCCACATTTTATAAAAACAATATTAGTTCATTGCCATCATATAAAATTTTCCAGATTCTGAATCATGCGTGATTCTCTCCATTGAGAAGGTTGAAATCCTATGGAGCACAGGTGTGAAGCCTTTGCCCCCACTTTATCCACTTCTTATCAAGGGACGCAACTTGTACCGTATGCGAACTTATCGACAGGTGTCTATTAGGCATATTTAATCTTTTAATTATCTAGTTTCAGCTTATAGTTCTTCATTTAATGGTAATTATGAAGAAAACATAAGCTTTCATATTATGTTCTTGTATTTCTAGCCTTGGCCAAATGAAGCGGAGAGAGCGAAAGTTTTGGCAGAGAAACATGCAAGAGGTGCTCAAGCTAGAAATGTAAGAACTGCTGCAAGGGTGAAGTGTGGAAGTACAGGTTTGTCAACAACGACGAGTTTCTTTTCCTTTCTGTTTTTTTCATTTGAAATGTGTGTCGAGATACATTGTGGTAATTAATTAGTATCTTTGTGCTACAGTTTGTATGGTAGTTTTGATCTGCAATTGGGATGCAACTGAATTTATTTATTGCCCTTGACAGGTCATAAACATTCTCAAAATTCTCGTAAGTTTGAACCTCCTTCAAAGCGACGCAAATTGGAGAAGTTGGACAACCACAGGACATCACAGAAGCCTTCTTGGAAAGAGGCAAAAAGTTCCAAGACACAAAGGCCACTAAACAAAAAAGGTCAAAAGGAAAACAGTGAATGTCCAAGCTTTCTTGCTGCACCTGTGAGGAATATAGCAGTCTCGCAGGTACCTGTAGCTGTCAGCAATCAAACTCAAAATATCAATGCTACAAGAAATGCCTCCGTTATACCGAGATTTAGTCGTGGATATAATCATTTCTATGGAGATGGTTTCAATAAACAACAAATGGATATTGCCTTAAGAAATCAGATTATGCATCACCATCCAGCCAATCGACAGGAACAGTCTCTGCACAAATTTCATCCAACAGTGTCCTATCCATTTGATTCAAACATCAGAAGACTGACAGTTGATCCCTATGTAAACTTATCATCAGTTGGGATGCCACAAAATCTAGTAAGAAGTGATCACTTTGTTCCCTCATTTCATCTTGGGAATCCAAGGGCAGAATGGACACGTATATCTGGTATAATGCCACCACCACAAGTTTGTATTGATAGGCCACATGTAATGGTGCAACCTCAAATTCCTGCTGGTGTGCCAAAAATGTGGGTTCCTAAGAATAAACCTGCACGATCATTTACTTGCTGCTTTTCTGGTTGTCATGATCTGGCTGCCAGGGACTGCATAAATTCTTCCTGTTCTCAGTGCTGTAGAAGAACTGGAAGAAGATGCAAGCGGCATAATATCTCATGAATTTGTTCAGTTCACTTTGTGAGGTTTGTTATAGTTGAAGTGCTTGATACAAGAATTTGAGAACTGCCTTGGCAGATCCACAAATATCACAAGAATTTGAGAACTGTCTTGGCATACATCCAGTTCTTATTTGTCCTATATGATAACAGATTTGTTTGCTGATAACATATTGTCTAATCCATTTTTTATTTGTACTATGGTATAGCAATCAACAGTATGATATGTGAAGCTAGAGTACCCATCTGTTTTGTATATATATATTGCATATTCAGAAACAAGAGTTATGAGATTCGAGTACGGCACATGATACCAACCGCAGATCATAATGGGTTTGTTTGCCTTATACAAAGACACCTTCATCCATACCCTACCACCACTTTGTTCTAGCCAAGTGCCATATGTAGAAGTCTCATACATCATATCTTTATATTGGATATTTGAATTTGAGGTACCAAATTCAATAATGTTTGACACGCAACATAGATATCATGGCATGATGAATCTATCTTATTTTTTGTCATCTCCACCTATCTTTCTTCTATTATTCCCGTTTCCTGTGCAATATGTATATTCTCATGTATCATTTATTTGCGTCAGCATCAAGTCCGTCCAGCATGCAAACATAGACAGCAGGTCATGACAAGTTTCTCTTTTATTCTGCTACCTTCAACGCTACCTTTTTCTTTGGAATTCTACTTTCCGGGGCTATTTCTAGAGCTGATTGAAGTGCAGTTGTTATGGATTCAGGAAATGAAAAAACAACTTATACCCCGTAAGTTGTGATTTCATTATAATGCTACTCATGGATTGTGGTATTCCAAAGGTTGAATACAATTTTTTTTTTTATGAAAAGACCATATATTAAAACCAAGTTAAAGCATACAGCCAGATCCTCAAAAAAATATGGGCAGCATGGGATCATGTCTCGAAGTCAGAATGGGAAAGGCAAGAACAAAAATAACATGCAGCCCAAAAATGAAAACAACCACAACACACCGAAAGCATGTACCCACAAGGGAAACAACTGTCAAATCACTAGTTTAACACAAGATGTAAATTCTTGCCATCGTCCACAAGCTCCCACCTAGTAAGAGAAGCAATATCACCTATAGTTTAAAAACTTGGACCCGACAATTACTCGTCTCACCCAAAAATTTTAAGAACTCAAGACTCACAAAAACTCAGTGAAAAACTTGTGAATAACTCAGCAAATTTATCTAACATTAAAAAATATATAAATTTTTAAAAATATGCTTTAAAAACATGCATGTTACTAAATTTATGAACCGTATTATTGATTTCCTTCATATGTAGATCAAAATTAAAGTTCAATACATTTCATTGACCAAAATCTGAGTTTAAAGTTTCAATACATATAAGCATTTAATTTTCATAGCAACAAAAATTACAAATCATACATTTCTTCTATGACAAAAGCTTAGAAAAGTTTGTTGCTGTGTGTGGGTGTTGTGGAAGTTGATGGTATAATTGTAGTATTCTCAATAGGAGCCTCAAACATGGGACCAAGTTGTGTATGCTGCGAACCCGCCCCTGATGACTTACCAAACTCATCTTCTGAAGTCTCATATGCTGCCACATTTGCTTGCCATTCGGCTTGCTCTCTCCAAATGAACTATCTCATTAGTAGTCAACAGCGTATATACATCCTCAGCAACCCAATCTGAATATGGATCAATGTCATCGAGGTCAAGTGTTTGATGTGTACCTTGCCTTTGTACCTTGTTTTCATGTAGTCGAAGGTTTTACCACACAAAGACAAGGTCGTTCAAGCGTTTTTGAGTCAATTTATTGTGCTCTTTTGTGTGAATGGCCTCAAAAACACTCTAGTTGCCTTCACAACCAAAAGCGTTATAAGGCTGAGATAGAATGTGAATGGCAAGCTTTTGAAGATTAGGCGTTGTGGCACCATAATCTTCCCATCATAAATCTGCAAGGATGACATTTATAACTTTGTAAGAAATTAATAATTATAGTAATTGTGAGTTAAAATAAATTGCAAACTAAAATTAAACATAATATTTTTTTATCTGGTTGCAGAGTCTCTCTCCTATGAATGCATAAGTTGAAGAAAATAATGCCTCCTTTGTCCTATTATAACTATGTAGCTCATCATGTACGAGGTGTCAAATGTTGTTATCAGGGATTAACCTCTCAATACATGTGTTAAGGTCAAGCATAACCTTTGCATCTGCTCTAAATGAAGGGGAGAAGAAAGATTTGGGGTTCAAATAGTAGGCAACAACATGAATATGTTGGTGGAGTTGTTGGTTCCACCTCCGATCAATAATGCATCAGATGAGTTTATATTTGGTTCTATTCGACCCATATAAATGTTGGATTGTTTCTTTGGCCCTATCCATGGCCTTATATAAATACCCCATGGGGTTTTTATCCACATTCACCAACCTTAGAACCTTAACCAATGGTTCTAACGCCTAAAACAAGAGAGTGAATGAAAATGAAATTAGATAATTAAAGTAAATAAAAGATTTAAAAAAATTAAAATCAACAAATTAAAATATCAAAATCTTACAAAAAATAACTTATAACATTGCATTTGACGCTTGAGGGCAGATACAAATGGGTGTACTCTTATCACTTTCCCATGCTCAATCATCTTCGTCATAGGCAAAAAATGAGCTTTCCTTTTTTCTTGGTAAGTTCCCTTGACCAATCTATCCAAAATGTGCTTTTGGGGAAAGTTGAATTAGCCCTGCATCAAGGCTTAATTCATTGCATCTACAAGTTTGAACTAGCTAAAACTTTTGCTCCTTCAGTGTTCCTTAGGGTTGTTCCTTCCAAGATCCCTCCCAAGTAGAGAAATGTTAACTCCATATCTACCTCTTCTGCCCATTCTAACCCCTTGGGGGGTGCTGATGTGTCTTCCGCTCCGCTGGGTCCTAAAGTTGTGGTCATTGACAAGCCCCAAACTCCTAAACCTAAGTCGGTAGTTACCATCCTCATTCCTCCCAAGGCTCCTTAGCTCAAGGAATTGAAAGATTTCAGCCCCAATCCTACCCTTGTCCAGCCTATAGATAAAGGTAAGAAAATTATTGAGGTCGAGGATGTTCCTTTTGCTAGCTTACTTCTCAACTCCCTCGTTAACCCTGAAGAGTATTCCAACTCCCTTGTCCCCCTCCTGATGACACTGATAGTCATCCCAATGATGGCATGCAAAATGAGACTATTGATCCCTTGGGGAATCTTCACAAAATGTATAATGCCAACTGCCTCACCTGTGACAACTTGAGAGATCGCATTGCTTCTATGGAGAAAAACTTTAATTTGCCTAAGATCCTAAAGTGGTTTCTTTGCCAGCATTAGAACACAATAAAGTGTATCTAGGAGATAGAGTAGGATCTTTTTAAGGCTGATAAGGAACATAATAGAATTCACTTTGATGAAGACTTTTGGGATGAAGTCAACAAATTCTTAGCGACCTTTAAGAAATGGGAAAATTTGGAGGAAAAAATCCTCATTATACAAAAGAATCAAGAAGAATTGAATGAAACCCTAGCTCAAGTTGTTGCTTTTAATGAGAATACTATAAAATATTCACCCATCAGTCTTTATGTGCTCTAGAATAAATTGCAAAGAAGGAAAAGACATGCCAAGATGGAGGGACCTGCTAGAAGAAGGGTGAAGTCTGTGGTTCATAATGTAGATACTATTGATATTGAGTACTCCCTGGAGGTCTCCTTTGCTGACCAAGTGAACTTCTTAGCCAAAGAATGGCAGATTGCTTCTAACTTGTAGAAGTTTTTGCTGTTCTTTTGCTAGCTGCTTGTTCCTTCTAGTTGTTTTGGTCCCGTTGGTTTAGTTGTTTTGTTGTTCCATACCTCATGGAACTTGTTCCTCTCACTTGATGATTGATGCTTTGTAAAGGTTTTCATCCCTTTCAAAAATCCAATTTTACCAATATCAAAAACTTGTAACATTGTAATTTTTTTTTTAAAAGAAGAAAATTTGATCAAAAACTTACCTTGATGATCTCCTCCACTGTCTTGGCAAATGTATCATAAAAAAATGATTTTCACGACCCCCTCTACTTTAGCCTTCCTACAATAAGGACTCTCCAACCACCTTTCACTCACAAACATGCGCTTAGGGTTGGGAAATGTAGTTTCTATACTTTGCAAAATAAGGAATCTAGTGGCAAAACATGTCACTCTTGAACACATGAGCTCTTTGCCATTAGTGTGCTCTCTCATGAGATTCAAGATTCATGTGTGATTGTAGATATATTTGGTAATATTTCTTCCATCTTCCACCACATTCTTCACCCAACTTAATTTCCCTATATCCTCAAGGAGAGGTCAAAGCAATGGACGACACAAGGGCTCCAAAACAATGTAGGATGCCTCACCTCTTAACATTTTATCAGTTGCCACATATGTAGATGCATTGTCTGTAACTTTCTAGATAACATTATCCACTCCCACCTCTATCACCACTTCATCCAACAAGCCACACAAGGTCTCTGCATTTCTTACTTGACTGGAGGCATCCACTAACTTAAAAAAGACTAATTGTCCTCTTGAAGCCACTGAAATTAGTGTTCTATTCTTGCTATTTGGCCACTCATCAAATAAAATACTATAGCCTTTGCTTTTCCAAATCTCTTTTTGTTGCTCTACTAGGTTATATGTGTTTTGGACCTCTCAATTCATAATTGCTTGGGGCCTTGAACCCCTTACCTATCACGGTCAATGTGGTAACTAACTCCTTCCAATAAGGACTCAAACCAACATTAAAGGGAATACTATTGTAGTACAAAAATTTAGCACATGCTAACTTTGCCTCATGATGTAACTTCTTATTCCACAAAGTACCTTCCAACAAAAGTTGCACATTGGAAGTGTTACGAGGAACAAAAAAACTAGATCCGATGCTGCCCACATTGCTTACTCCTCATATTCATGGCCCAAGGGAAGAAGAGCCCCTTATATCTCCCCCCGTAGAATTGTTAAATGTGGGCAAGGCTTCCATTGCCTTTGTTGTCCTCCTTGTTGCTGAAAACCTTCAGGCTGATGCATATACAACTCCTCATCAATGTCACCATGAAGAAAATGCAGCCTTCACATATAGTTGTTCCAACTCAAGATCATATACTACTGCCAATCCCAAAACTGCTCTAATAGTAGTCATCTTCACAATCGGTGAGAATATTTCATTGAAATCAATTCCTTTTTGCTGATCATATCCCTTCACCACCAGTCTGGCCCGATAACGTTTTCTACCTCCTTCCTCTTTCAATCTGTACACCCATCGATTCTTCAAGGCTCTTCGATTGGGTGGAAGCTTGACCAAATCCCATGTATGATTGGCCATGAGTGAATGCAATTTATCTTGCATTGCCTCCAGCTATTTCTCACGATTGGCATCGTTGTAGGCTTCTTTGAAAGTGGTTGGCTCTGCTAAATCAGAAATCAACAACTCATAATCATTGAATTTTGCTGGAACTTGACGCTCCTAGGTAGACCTCCGCAGTTGAGGGGCTTGTACCTGCAAATTGCCCTGTTCCTGCACATTGCCCTGATCTTGTACCAAAGAGGGCACACTCCCAAGGTTACCCTGCACCAGATATGGCATCCTTAGATTGAATGACTGGAAATGGACGTATTAGAAAGTGATTTCTGTGCCAAAGATGATGTGCTAAGCTGCGTAGAAGACAAAGGAGTCTACATGGGATGTGGAGGCAAAACTTGTGTTGAAAATTCCAAAGACTTAAATGTATTTTCAAAGGGTTGTGTTGAAAGTCTAGGCACTACATTCTCATCAATAGATAAAGGCTGCACCTGAGTAATAGACAAAGGCTACGTTTGAAAATAAGGAGACTGTGGTGAGAAATTCAAGGGCATCGTTGAAGTTTCTAGTGCCTGCGTGGGATTTGAAGGATCCATTGCCTTTTCCAAAGGCAACGATGCAACCTCAAAAGGCTACATTTGAGTTTTGACTTCCAAACGCTGCATGGAGATTACTACAGGGTGTGTAGAAATCAATTGAGGTAGCAGACCACAGATATCATTAGGTTGCAGAGCATTTGGAGGCGTTCCCTGTGCCAAACAAGGTGTCTAAAAATACATAGGATTTTGTATATTTAAATTTTGATCTGCCTGCTGTAATGAACATGAAACAGGTGGTAGAGAAGATGAATGTTGAGGCAGAGTATGTGGAGTTTCAAACATATCACTTCCACTTTCAAACACATCAACGAGCACATATTCATTAGTTTGTGTCCCCTATTTTTACAAACCTGGAAAAACTTTTTCATTGAATATCACATTGTGACTACGCACTATCTATTTGGCATTCGAATCCCACAACAGATAGCCATATCGCTCCTCTCCATAGCCAACAAAAATACATTTTTTTGATTTGACATCTAGTTTAGTTCTCTTCTCCTTGGGAATGTGAGCAAAAGCCTCGCAGCTGAAGACCCATAAATGATTGTAAGAAATCCTTCTTCCCAACCATCTTTCCTTCGGAATGTCAAGATCCAGATGAAGGGCCTCGATTGATCAAGTACACCACTGTATTCATTGCCTTTGCCCAAAATTACTTGCCCAAATATGCATTAGAGAGCACACTCCTAGCTCTCTCCAAAATTGCTCGATTCAGCTTCTCAACTGTACCATTTTCTTGAGGGGTGAATGGAACAATCTTAATATGGTGGATGCCATTATTTGTACAAAAATTGTCAAACTCCAAAGAGCAAAACTCTCCTCCATTATCCGTTTTCAAACACTTTATTTTATTCCTAGTTTGATTCTCAACAATGGCTTTGAAAAATTTAAATTTGCTAAATAGTTCTAATTTTCTATTTAGCATATAAACCCAAACTTTGCGAGTGAAGTCATCAAAAAAATTAACAAAATAATTTGCCTCTCCAATGGAGGTTACCTCTGTAGGACCAAACACGTCCGAGTGCATAAGCTCCAAGGGCCTTGTCTTCTTGTCATGTCCGGTTTTAGAAAAGCTAATCCACCTTTGTTTGCCATAGATACAATGCTGACACAACTCTAAATCATCAGATTGTAAACCTGGAAGTTGATCCTTTTTGAGTAAAACTTCAAGTCCTTGCTTGCTCATATGCCCTAGCCTCTTGTGCCAAAGCTCTGCCCCATTGTCCACAACCGCCATTGCAGCTCCCACTTTAGTGTGGCACTCTAGAACATACAAAGTGCCTGATTTACTGCCTCTTACAATGACTAGAGCTCCTTTGGTCACCTTCCAAGTGTTTGAAGAGAAGGTGATGCTACACCCTTGAGCATCATCTTGTCCCGCTGAAATCAGATTCCTCTTGAGCTTAGGAACATGTTTCACATCCCACAACAACCACTTGTTTCCATTATTTAATCTCAACATCACATCACCTTGGCCAATGATATCACATGGCTCATTATCACCAAGGTAGACTCTCCCAAGTTTACCTTCTTGATAGTTTTGAAAGACTTCCCAGCATGAGGTTGCATGAAAAGAAGCACCAGAATCCAATACCTATGAATCAATTGTAATTTCACTTGTTGCCAAGACTAAAGACCCTCCATCCTCTACATATGTAGTAGTAACCTCATTGTCTTTTAGCTGATTTTGTGCCTTCTTATATGATCAATAGTTCTTGGTATGGCCTTCTTTGCCACAAAACCAACAACCTCCATTTCTTCCCCTAGACATTAATCTTTTCACAAATTTTGATCTCCTCCGATTATAATTTCTGCCTCTATCTTGTTGTCTACCTCTATTGCCAAAAATCAAGGCATCACCGGATGCGGTTCCTTGATTTTTCCTTTGCATATCTTCGCTAAGAAGGGTTCCAATAACATAATCAAATTTGAGTTTGGATTTTCTAGATACAAAGGTGTCGATGGCCATTACTACTCCTTCCCAGCTATTCGAAAGAGAACACAATAATAAAATAGCTTTGATTTCATCATCCAAATTAATGCTTACTGAAATCAATTGTTTGATTAGAGTGTTGAATTCATTCAAATGATTGGACGCGATACCTCCTCCTTTCATTTTAAGATTGTACATCTTCTTCATGAGGTAAACTTTATTTGAAGCTGAGGCCATCTCGTACATATTGTTGAGTTTGTCCCATAATGCCTTTGAAGTCTTTTCCGTTGTAACGTTGAAGAGGACATTGCTGGAAAGTGACAGCATAATTGTAGCTCTTTCTTTCTTGTCTAATCTCTCCCACTCTTCATCATCCATCTTAGCTGGCTTCTTGGCTTTTCCTTCCAGTGCGTGTGAGAGATCTCCTCTAATCAATAGCGACTCCATTTACACCTTCCACAATCCAAATCCTGCCCACAAAATTTCTCAATCTTCCATTTATCCACTTCCTCCATATTCGCCGAAAATTATCACAATTTCCTAACCAGCTTCATCACCGACCTTTGATACTAATTGTTGTATAATTTACAGTAGATAAATGAAATAATAAAGAAGAAATTGAAACTCATAAATGAAGGCAAAACATAAACACAAACAAGAACACATTTTTTAACGTGGTTCACTAAATGGATACATCCACAGGAAGCAAGGGAAATCTCATATTATAAATCTCTGTTTTCGATACAATATATCAACATCAACTTACTTAAGCAATACACACTTTACAATGTTCAGAGAATATTGAATTAAGCCCTTGAAGGGAATGTGAAAAGGTTAAAGAAAAGGAAGACCAAAGAAAGGTAACGGTTATGATGATTAGGCTTCACAATTCCAATAGAAACTTACCAAAATTGTGAGCGCAATAGAAAATGACCACAAAAATGATTGTCAAAATTTCTAGGGTTTCATGTTTCATCCATCCAAAATGTAGGCAAAAAATAAATCGTGAAATGTCTTTTTATACCAAATTTTTGTTGAGTTTTTGGGCATCGATGTGATTTCTAGAGGTTAATCGCAAGTTTTATTGGAAAAAATTGTAGCAATTTTATCATTAAAATCTGTCACGAGTTATTCTCCCGATTACTCACTTGGAACTTCTAGCGATTGGTTCTGCATATTCTTCGGTGGTAATGTCGCAAGAGCCAAGCAAAGGAATTTCTCCTGATTGTGGGGGCCTCTCCACATAATTGAGATGATGTAGAAGAGTGATGCAGAGGCAGAGGCCACCCACCCTAGCAGTTGGAAGGTGGAGGTGGTGGCAAAGTCCACCCACAATGTTGTCTAATTGGTGGTGGTGGTTCTTTGAATGTTGTGAGGGTCATTTTTAGAATACTTAGAATGGATGTGCCACTAGTTCTACTGGGGGATTTAGCAAAGGAAGGCAAAGGAAGCAAAATTGTGGCCATAATGCAAGGGGCATTCACCCAATGAATAAGAAGGGCTTGCAGATGCTGAACCTCTAGTGCCACATTGCATGCTTGAACTTGAAATTGTACAAGCACATTAGATATCACCAACAATTTGGAGTGAATTGCAAAGTTAGTGTTCATAATAGAATGAGCAAAAATAGCAAAATTTCTAGTTTTCCAAATACAAAGAATTTTACAATATGAAAGCATGCCATAGTTGGGAAATTTATGTAGAAAGTTTGGCCCCATCACCAATGACATTGTTCCAAGTAAATGGTTCATTCCTTAAAGGCTAGAAGAAATCATGTACATCCATAACTAGGCATCTTGCACATATGCACAAAAATAGAAAAGGTAAAGAAGGTTTTTTGGTATCCCACAAAAAAACATCTTAGATTAGGACTAAGATGTATTAAATGGGGACCACTAGGAAGGCCTTGTTATAATAGACACCAAGTGAAATAAGCAATTTTGGTCTCCACAACCACTTTCCAAACTGTTTGAAAACACCTAGCTTAGATAAAATTGGGTGATTGAAAAGACTACTTGGTATTTATCTTTTTCACCATGGAAAGATAAGGCGAAATCCACTTGTATCCTTTCTTAGGAGTGTAATTATTGAAAGACATACTAATATACCATTTTCAATCCTTCTACCAAGGCCTGATGGAATGCATAAATATTTTATGCAAGTATTGAGAAGGCATGACCTTCTTGCCGAGAAGGTTTTTGGTCCACATGGGTTAAATTGAACTTCTTTGCCTTGAGGCCAAGAAATCCAAGTGGAACTAGTCTTAAGTAGAGATCTTAAAGGTGCCTAATTCCCCTTTTAAAAAACTTAAGGGAGTGTATCTAGGGAGTGGTTGACAATGACTTGAAACAAGATGATAAGTGAATACCATATAGATTGCTGATTGATGCATAATGCATTATGAGATCCATCCTTGTTCCGTAGTGGGCACGACTTGATAGTTTCCTAAGGCTTCCAAATGATTTTTTCCACAAAGGTGTCATTGATCTTGATAGGCATAGGTGAAATTGTAAAATAGAAATCAAGGCCATTCTAGGATAGACACCCATTTAAGGTAATCAAAACCAATGCAATTTCACAACAAATTTTTCGAGGCTTCATTGTCATCACAAGCTTTGATGATCCACTTAGCACATAAAACAATACTTTTCTTATTCACATTAATAAGGCCTAGCCCACTAGAATCTCTTGGTAGGCAACAAAGGTCCTAAGAAACACGGTGAAAACCCTTGTTGCAATCTAAATTAGCTTAGAAAAGGTCTCGTAGAAGCTTGTCAAGATTGCAATACGACACTTTGGAAGGAACCCTACTATATGCACACAAATTGTGTCAAGCCAATGTGATAGTCCTATGATGAGAGGGTGGTCACAACTCATGACCCTTGAAGGCATGATTTTGTCTCTTTCTAGTAGTTTCATGCCTTGATGACTTTGTTTTTTGTTGTCACCCTTTCCCCTCTTGTTTTGCCTTTCTTTCCACCTCTCTTTCCTTTTTTGTTGCCTAGCTGACCCACTCGTTTTGTCTATTTAGGGTTCTCCCTAGTGATCCTGGATCTCTTGAGTGACATTGATTGGCAGAACAAGCAATCCTCTCATTTTTCATATGTGCAAAATTTCATCTATTTGTCTTTATAGCTTGATTTTTAGCCTATTTTAACTCACATTTTTCTGTGCCAACTCACTCCTTGCCTCGCTTTCTTTCCATTTTGAAATTATGATTTGATTCTATCTTTTTATCTTGATTGAATTATCTCTTTGATTTCTCATTTATATCTTCTCTTATTCATGATCTTGTTTCCTTCTTTTTCTTTAGTTAACTCTTCCTTCTAATCTTATCTGCTTTCTTCTCTTCCCTCCCATTTTTACCTATAAATACAACCATTCTCTTCATTATTTTTCATGCTCAAACCTTTGAATCCTCTTCTTATTTCAAAGTCGCATCACAACTTACTTGAAAGCTTTTACACATGCCTTGAGCCTTTTGCTTTCTCGCATTTAGTCTTAGTTATTCTTTAATCTTCTTAGCTTCTATACAGGCTTTGAGACTTTTGATTTCTTGGTTTAGTAAACATGCTCCCAATTGCTCTTGGTTTCCTTCTCAACTTCTTTGCACTTTCAAGCTTCTTGTAAGCTTCTACATAGGCTTTGAGCCTTTTGCTTATTGTTCTTAGTTTAGGTATCTTGTAGCACAGATATCTCCAAAAGCTTTAGCCTAATTGAGCTTCTCATACAAGCCTCAAGCATTTTCTTGCTTTTTAAATTTACAAGCCTAAAGCTTTCTTCATTTTAATTTTTCCACAAGCCATAGAGCTTCTTGATACCTTGATTTCTTTGTATCTTTTTCTTCTTCTTGTCATCAATGGGAGAACCCCATTGCCGGGGAAGAGAACTTATGAATATTAGCTAGACCTCTAAGGATGATTCGTCTGACATTGGTATGATTTGTATACAGGTTCTTTTTACATTTTTAGCTATAGTTAGAAGATAGTTTACATGCATAGAAGTAGTTTTACATTTCATTAAAAAATAAAAATAAAATATTTATACCCCAAAAGATCTACTTCTTCATTCATCAAAATTTAATTTTTATACATTTGAATACATAAAGCTTTAATGCTCAAGCCTAAATTTAAAATAAAATAAAATTTATAAAACAACAAAATATTAATTAAAACATTTATACTGGGTAATTTTTAAATCTTAACATTAATTTAATCTTCAACAAGTTTCTTTATTATTAAATGCATATCTAAAAATAAATAAAAAAAATTAAAATCACATCTCTTTATTCTAAGTCAATTTGACTATATTTCAAGAGTTTATTAAGCAATAAATTATAGAATTTTAAAACTTTCTAGTTAAACAAAATGCATATAAAAGGGACTTTCTTTTATACCAATCTCTCATTTCTACCTATTTGTTTTGCTAACCTACTCTCTCTATAAGATTTATTCTTTATTGTTTTTCTCCTTATTTTTCATGTAGTATTATTGGATGAAAGGGTTACATGAAGAGAGAGTTTGCAGTTTAGAGGACAGATATTCTGGGGTTTAAAATCCAAAGATCACAATTTTTTTTTACAAATGCTTGCAAATAGAATCCTTTGATACAAAATAGATGATTGTTATAGATCCATGAATGTTATTTATTTAAGTTGGCAAAAGGGTTTGTATGGAAATAGATGAAAGATGATTTTGTTGACATAGAACTATTTATAGACAGAATTTAAACATCGTTTATATATAAAATCTACAGATTTTAAAATTCCAGTTATATGGTCCACTTTTATTTCATATACCTCTTGTGCATTGAAACAAATTTCAAATTAAAGTTTATGTGAAAAAAAAAATTAAATAAAAAAATATGAAAGAAATTTTTCATTTTGATTGGGATTCCCCATGACTTCTTTGAATCTGCCTCCTAATGGGGATTTAACATAGTTTAAGTAATTTCAAAACAAAAAAAACACACCAAACTAAAATTTTCTTTATAATCAAATTTTCTTGTCTTTAGATTTATTTATGCACTCATCTCTATTATATTAGAGGTATACACAATGCATAATTTATGATCTATATATATAATATAAGATTTGTATATATGTAGAACACAAATCATAGGCACTCAGACCATAATATTTATGAACAACACACATATATAAATGAATCTAACATATTTTCACTATGTGAAAATAAAACATTTATAATCAAACAAAACACTTTCTCTTGACTATACAATTTATTTTAAATTTAAACTCCATCTATACAACATATTTATAAAAGGTTTTGCTTGCACATAAAAATTTACAGAAAGAACTAAAAGATTACGTAAAAAAGGTGAAGTTATAATATATTTTCTAACTCAGTAAATTCTATTGAACATTCCTACACCAAAGGGTGTACACAAAATATATGTATATATATTTTAAATGAATTTCTAGTAGTCCATTGTAACAAGTAAGTGATTAAACAAAATTTAATTTTTAGATTATGCAATGATATCTCATAGCAACAACTTACATTTATATACACTTTTTTATTTACTAAGTATTCAACTGAATTAAACCTACTAAAATCTCATTAAAATAAATAAATCTAAGACTAATTCCTTACTATTCAAATTGCATAATTATCTTACTAAGTCATATAATTCAAAAAAATATAATAAAATGATTCCCTTCCAAGGAGGAGGAATGCTATTTATATAGATTTAACAAGGGGACATATATTAAGTAATGGAAAATAATTTCCATTTATTTAACTCTAACTCATTATACAAAATTGAGATAGTAATATCCCAAATATTCTCATAATACGTAACCATCCACAATGTGGTCAAGAAGAAATAATGAGTGTACAACAAGTCTTCTACAAAGAATATGTTTCCATAATAGTCTTAGATCTGCAACACACAAATTAAAAAAAAGTTTCTCATGACCAAGGCTAGCTCACCTCCCAATCTTAGGACTTGCAAGGGAGTTCACCCTCGAGCTAGGAGGCTCATAAGAAATTGGTTTACTCAACACAAATCATATACAACCATCACAAATCTGTAACTACCCATAAGACCAACACACAAATGGATCTTCACAAGATCCCTAATTAAGAGGGAGTCAAGGGGACTCACTATTTTCTTGGGGAATAAATGAAATAAAATATTCATCTCTACCAAATCAAGCCACCACTCTCCATATTCACCTCAATGTTCATCACCCAAAATACATAATCATCACAATACAAATATGTCATAATATAGATACTTCCATCTCCACAATCCAACCATTACAACCTTATAGACACTCATACAACAAAAATATGCTATAAAATAGTTACTTCCATCTCCACAATTCAACCACCACAACCACATGAACACTCATGCCCAACACATATAATAGAAAATTTTCTCCAAGAGAGGGTCCACATCTCTCTCAACCCCAACACATGGGTAGATTTTAACTCAAGTGGGAAGATCAACACTCAACACAACCCATACCCCAAAATGACTATAATACATAAAAATAACACCAAAGTGGGTTTTCACACACAAACACATTAAGGTGCTAGAAAAACTAGCAACTTATTTATTTATTTTTAAACCACAAATAACATTACTTCATTTTAAAGATGGCTTAAAAGCCAACCTCTATGTTTCAACCAAGTTAGGTGAAACCTTAATCTACTTTTTGCTAACCTTCCTCTCTCTAAGCTTCCAAGTTCTTCCAAACCCTTGTTATTTAAAATAGAAAGTTTTCAACAACAGAATGACAACCCTCCACAAAAATTTCAAGAAGGGATTAAATAAAAAATAGATGTCTAAATACAATGAATCTAGAGATAAGTTTAACTTTGCAACTCTAAATTAGATTTTACCTCCAAAATTTTGTCACCTATCTTTGAAGACACTTTTCAAGGCTCTAGATGCTTTTAAAATACTTTTTAAACATTCAAACATAGACCCCACTCATAGGTTATCACAATAGGGGTTTAATTTTTCACAAATAATAAAGAAAATAATATTTTATGACCCCTAAAATTCTCTCTTAAGTTCAAATCCGAGATTTGACACTTAAGGGAATTTGACCACATCCAACTTAAGTAAATAAAAAAATATAATAATTTTTTTAATTAACACCATCACACCCACAACATTTTTAGATATTTAGTCCTTTCTTAGGATAAGGCCTAGGTACATTGGAGAAACACAACATTAGTTTCTTAGGGAACCTCCATGATTTTTCCATTGGCCATAGAATTTAACCTATGCACTTGCACACAAATGTTAATACATCCAAAATAATAGCCGGAGAAACATTAATAATAAAATTAAGACACATATCATATGTATATATATAATGTGCTTGGTAAACTTTTTAACGTGATCGGCAACACTGGTGTGACACGCCCTTTGGCTCCACGCGAATGCTTTTACCCAGAGCAATGAACCGGTGAGGCCACAACACGGGGGACCTCATCCCCTAGCAAGAACACTTCAATCCCAAGAGCTCGTTGTCCCAACGAAGGCGTAAAGCCTACGAGCTCGTTGGCCCAGTGGGGGTTTGAACTCTGGTGGCTGCCATTACAATCGAGTGACTTAACCACCGAACCACGCCCTTATCGGCAATTTAATAATAATATTATTATAATTAAATAAAACACCAACACATTTAATCCATCATTTAGATCATACTAATACAAGATCGCATAACCACTTCACATTTAACTAGTTATAGACTGAATATACACAATTATGTTCATTGAAATCCATAATATAACAATTATTAAAATTTGTAAATTGTAATCCAACCAAATACAATTAATTCCTTAATCAATAATTAACTTTGTCATCATCAATAATACATAAAATTATATTTCATACTTTCCTTTCCAAATCTCATAATAAATTAAATTAAATTAAATTAAAATTCATCATCACATAATTGGATCCATACAAAAATTAAGAAATGTATATTTCTAATTCTATCATATGGATAATGTAAGTAAATCTTAATTACTAACTAACTAAATTAGTGTAACCAACTAATAAAGTCCACTAATCTACCGATAATGATACTATCCACACAAATCCATGATCGTAATGAAATACAATAAGCAAGTCCCTGAATAATCATCAAACAAACAAGCCTATACAAATACAAAAGTAGTTACAAGGAGGAATGGACCTCACAAACAATGCAAATTTGCAAGCATATTTTGTTTAATATTTCATTTCTCGGTTAGCCCCTTCTCAACCGTTGGATTAATTATCATCTAACTGCCCATGTATCAGAGGAGAATGTCAACTGCTTTGTTAGAATGAGAGTGCAGAAATTGTCAGATGCTCCACATCAGCAACGGATCAATGGCCTTCACATCTAGCCATTCTTAAATATCACTCACTTCAATAATCAAAGGTCAATTTTGGCCAATAAAAATAGGACAAATATTTACCACTTTTTGTTGTGAATGAGGTGTAAAATTACTATTAACTGTTTGACCATTGAAATGGGTGACCTTTAAGAAGGTCGCGCACATCCTTTAAATGTGTGAGTCCTGTAGTTGCGCTATTGGTTGTTGGTGATGAGTTGTGATGTGAGACCTAGCGGGAGGTTTTAATACTTCGAATATGTGATTAATGTTTAATCAAATTAACTGCTGAGCCAGCACATGGTAATCGAGGATATTGCAAAGAGCAAACACCTATTGTGCAAGCCTTCATCCAATTCCATATACCCCTAGCATCAAATATTATTAACAAATCTAATGCAGCACAGTTAGCTCAGAGGTGGCAGCCCAACATACGAAAAAACTCAAATCTAAAATGGCATATGAATCCAACATAGCGGCCAAGAGTTAGTAAATGAAGATTGCACAACTATTCTAATATGGCACAAGCCCATACAAACATGATGAACAAGTTTAAACCATTTTGCAAGCAATATGATGGTGTGCAGCTGTTAGGATGCCAATATCATGCCTTCCGCAAAGCATGTGTGGGATGCCTCACCACAAAAGCATGGCGCTATGGTTTCTGTTTATTTTGTGCAGCACAAGGATGCCATGGAATAATATATAGAGTTGAATGGGGAGATGACGTTAAGTGTAGAAGATGGCGCAATCTTTTGATTGCTGATTTAGTATGTAAACAGGGGCGACCAACATTGGCTATTACACAACATATTAGTAAAAGAGATATTATATAACGTATTTCAGAGCGTAAGTGCCTCCAAACTAAACGCATGAATGCCATGGGTGTTTATGGCACAATTAAAGATGATTGTGCAGGCCACAAAAGCATGGCACAATGCACAGGAATAGGGCTTCATATTTCGAGTTGTTATATTTTAGCTCAAACATTCAAAAACTCCCAAATATTTTTTTGATACATCAAATATTACTTTGCCGAAGGCCTCTTCGAAACAGTTCGATCAAAACACGATCCTACAGCTCGCACAAACACAATTGTTTTTTCGATATGTCAGAAGAATGGAGATGTGCCATTGGCTGACGTGGGTGATGAGATAGATAGTGGTGATTCTATTTAAGTCCTTGGGTCAAATTAAAAGTTAAAAAAACCATGGTGGGCCCGTGATCTATTCAAAGTAAATGCCAAATTTTATTTGTATAAATCAAGGGAAGGGTTAATGTTTCCACGTGAGGACGGCTTAAATTTGACAGTCTTAAATTTTTTTCCTACAGTTTAGTCTTCATTATTGCCTTTCTTATGATAATTAATTTTTCTTAATGAAAGTCAAATTTTAATGTATTCATACTAAGGTATTGTCCTCTTCCTGATATGGATCATTGAACATGATCCCAAACGTTGAAGCAAAAACATACACAGTTTAATCTAGAAGCACTCTAATATTATTCATGGACTGTGGAAAACTCATGCCTACTATAATATATGCATTCCAATTCTTTTTAATTTTTATAACTACCAGGATCTTATTTTTCAATGCAAAATTTAACTGTTTGATGTGCTAAAGACTGGATTCAATATAAAATATTCTATACAAAAACTTAAAGAATATTGAGAACTTCTTAAAAAAATCTGAAAATTTAGGGATTTTTTTTTTAAATAATAGAAATTTCTATTAAAAAATAGAAGTTTCTATTAAAGAATTTAAAAATAAAATATATATATATATATATATATATATACACACCTACAGTCAGATTTTCATATTAATTATTTTTTCTACGGTTTCTAAAATAAATTTTTAGGAGTTATTTGTGGAGCTACTGGCCCCATGGATATTTATTTTTTCTGCTTATTTTTAAGCAGTGATTTTAAATTTTTTTAGGTCACAGAGGCACCATTCTCCTGCAGCATATGAGGATTCCCATGCGGTATGGCGCTTCTGAATTCAGAGCTCATGAACAGTTGGGCTGTCACTAGTTGGTTGTAGGCAGAATTCGGAGCTCATGAACAGCTTCACTGTGCTTTCTGGGCGAAAGCAAACTCCTGGATTACAGTCAAGAAACTTGCAGAGACGCTGTCTGCCTAAACACTGGTTGATGAGAATGGAACGAATGATGTCAGGTATATTAGGTCTGGGTGCACCAGCAAAGCTTATGAGATTAGGCCTCTGAGAATTACTGATTTGGGTTTGCCATTGCCGAATTTCTTGATCAGATTTTGGGTGGAAAAAAGTTGGGTGTGGAACAACAATCTCATTTATCTGCCATGGCTGGCACTCGATCAAGAGCTTGGTGGGCGCCTGCAATGGCGACAACTCTAACAGTTTGCTGCCCCATGGGTCCTCCTCTTTCACTCTTCTGAAGTCCCAAGAAATCTTACCCAACACTAAAACATGGTCTCTGCCCTGTTTTCTCCTCTACCACTGCTGTTCTTGAAGCTAGTTCAGAAGCTCCAGACCCAATTCATCTCTTGTTTGTGCAGAAACATTGTGCCTGAAAGAGCTGAGTCCCCAATTGATACGCACAAAATTGCTGTTGACAAAGCCAGAAATGATACGCACAAAATTGCTGTTGACAAAAATGAGCAAAAATGATAAGCAGGGCGAGTACATTAAAAGGAAAAATAAACATGAGGGAAAAATATGGAGAGAAAAATTGTTTTAGTAAAATATGGAGGGGAAAATTGGGGGGAATTGTGAAAAAGGAGGGAACCAATTATACGATGACACATGGCAACTTTCCCAATATACAGTTGCTGCTTATTTGCAGCCCCCCCTTTTTTACCTAGCTTGTTTTCAATTCCTAAGCAGCAACTGCTCCACTAAAATAGGTAAAGATTCTATATTATCCTTTTCCCCATATTTTAAATTCACATGGGGCCACTCAACTGCTTAAATTTAAGCAGAAAACTTATTTAAGCAGCCGCATGGGGACATGAGGTAAGCTTTGACTTGTTTAGGTGGCTGGTGAGCCCCTCTCTTAACTCCGCTCAATCCATTACACATTACTTTCTGTCACCGCTTCTTCATATCCAATTTAATAACCGCCTACCACGTCTGTAACCGCTTCAAAGCTTCAGTAACCGCGAATTCAGCATATGTGATAATCATATCATTCCGCTCCTGTCGAATGCTTTTGCCAAAATGCGCAGATAAAATATCCACACAGCCCTGCGATATATACAAGCAAGGAATCTGGGTGGGGGTTTAAGGTGCTGGTGGGTGGGGGCTTTCGACTCAATGGCACATAAGGGTTTGATCCCACATTCATTCCGTGAGTAGATTGGGGGTGAACATAGATTCTATAAATAATCTCTACCGTAACTCTTTTCTTTTATAAAATGCACAGTGAACCAATAGTTTTATTATGGTTGTTTTCTTATAGGAGATAATAGAAGTGTATCCTCCATTGTATAAAATTGAGTCATATTATTTATAAATTATTAATATATGTTTAGTAATTATTTTCTTTGTTAAAAGATCTAAAGCTTAAAATTTAATAATACTAATTATTAAATAATATATTTAAAGCTTTAATGTTTAATAATAATTATTAAATAATATATTTAATATTTAGTGTAATAAAGATAAAAATATAGTTTATTATGATTTATTTAAAACAAAAAATTAAATAATAATAAATCTAGGATATGAGTTGGAAATGATATTGATGGAAAATTAAATAAATTAAAATTAAATAATAGAAATATGATGTTTGAGATACCTACATTGGCTCTTCAAGATTTTGATTTGGTTCATATTTATGTTTGTGAAAGTGAATTAGCACATGGACCTAAAAGTGTCTATGTAGGAATGAACTAGCAGAAATTTGATGCTTGGAATCAACCACTATGAAGGTCATGTTCTCCTCAATTAAATCCCTAGGCAAACCGATTCAATGACATACAAACAATGATTAAAGATGTATGATGCTATATGTTTTGATAAAATGTTGTTTTTACAACTCCTAGATGTCATAGCATTCTTTGATAATTTAAAATGAATGAATGAATGTCTTTAAATACAATAACATAGCACACAAATCATACAAACATGTGCTTGGTCAACTCACAGTGACTAGTGGGAGGGAGTCAACAAGATTTAATTTGAATTTAAATTTAATAGTTTGGGGTTTAGAACTGCAACTACAAAAATGATATAGGTCAAGTCTACACTAACTATTTGATTTAGGATGGGCAATGTGAGATCTCGGGATTACAATCAATCTCTAGGGAAGAGTGGTGATTGGATTAGGATAGGGTAATGTCATGAGATGAATTTGCACAAGAATATGCCTCTTGGAGATTTTTGTAAATGTTCAGTGATTGCTCAAGTTGTATTCTTCCACACCATCATAGGGAATGTAGATCAATTTATAATTTGTTTATCTTCTACCTATTTCATTATATAAGTACCATACCTGAAATATGATGTTTGATTTGTAGGGTCCTGAGAAAGTGAGAGGTCCAATCAAGAAAGTGGTAGTTAGCCAAAATGTTTAGTGTAGTTGAGTCCTTGTTGCAAGTTGCTTGCCATATCATGTGTCTTCCCCATCTTGGTTGTTCCCCATCTTGGTTGTATTGAGATAACTTCAAAAACTGCAACTATATCGATTACCCTTCTCGTGCTACTTAGAGGTCTAGTGTGATCTTCACTTCCCAACCCTCCATAGGATCTTTGAACTACTCTGATTCCAAATTGGAATTGGTAGAGGAAAAAATTGAAACTACATTGAAACTACACCATGATTCACAAACATTAATATGCAAATTATATTATGATGAATTTGGGATTTTTTCCTTATTCAATCAACTTATTTCATTGATAGAATATAGCTTTATAAAGCCTCTCATTATCATATGCAATAACCATCCAAATACCTACATCCATCTGGGAAAGTAACTCCCAAATATTAATTTATTACTAAACTACAAACTGACATTTATTTATTATATAATCTATATTAAGATGTAATATGAACTACAACAAAATAACTAAATACAAATTACATAACTACATGAGTTAAATGAGAACACATATTTCTATTATAAGTCCTTAAAAAATTCAAGCTCACTTTTTATTTTTATTTTTTATTTTCTTTCTCAAAAATATTTTATTTTAAAAACATATGTTTCTAAAAGCTATACTTTCTAAATTTAAAATACTCATATGAATATTTATTAGGATTTTATTTTTCCAACATAGAGATATATAAGTGCTCTTAAATTAATTCTTTCTACAAGGTGACATATTTGTCATAGCTCATTTAGGTTTTTTTGGGCCAAGGCTTTAATGTATTGGATGACATCAAAACTATTTTGAGTTAGATGTAGATGTGGGTAGTGATCCTTGGTTGATATGGTAGAACTAATATGGGGATATAAAATGTAACAAGAAAATAGGTACATAGGATACCAAGTGAAAATAGGGAGGTATTTTAATTATACTAGTGTATGCAAAGGGGTATAAAAACATAAATATGAGGAATAGAAATCAAATTAAGGGTGTTTATTAGAAGCCTATGAATGCATGCACTATTCCATTGGTTTATTAAATGAATCCCTTGAACTTATAATTGTGTCATGGTCATTTAATTGATTTGTATCTTACTCTTGCAACTTTCAAATGGTATTGTTCCTATAGTTGTGTCATGTTCATACACCCTATTTTATTCTCTATTAAACAATATTTATTCTTTGACTATGCATGCCTTTTACTATATAGTTGGGTGAAAGTTCAAAGCTATGTCACCTTTTAAGCCTAATTTTCAACACACTATAATTTAAGCATTTCCAACTAGAAGTTAATTTGGGCTATAAATGTTGTTAGATTCAGGATAGACAACTGAGAGGGGAGGGTGAATCAGTTGTCTAAAACTTTCTTCCAATTAAACACTTAAATTCACTTTGTAATTCAACAACATATTAATAACTCAATCATGGAAACTTAATGCATTAAATCAAGAGCAGAAACACATCAACACATAAGACACCAATATTTTGACGTGGAAAACCTGGATAAGGGAAAAACCATGGGGTGATTAACCCAAGATTGTATTCTCTATTAGAAGAATAGAAAGAACAAAATGGCACATGCCAATTAGGGCTCACTCCCTGAGCACACTGCTCACAAGAGGCCCATTGCCTACAAGAGACACACTGTCTACAAAATAATAAGTATCACATACATGAACTGGAGAATAACATCTTCACCATGCTTGAATCAGTTCCATTTAAGCCCAATACTTCTGCTCTGCCTTTCGCTCTCTTCCTCGCTACCACACTCTCATCTCAACAACACAATTTGGAATGACTTTACAATTCCTTATTTATACAAGACATCGACTTAGGAATAATCATCTAAGTCGGCAAACATTATAGAGCAAATACATAAATACAACATGACTAATTACACTGATCAACACACTGTCGGCCACACACATCTGAGACTTCAATCTACTTCTAGGAACATGCCAATCTTCACATAACATCTTCAAGATCATCTGCAGGATGTGTAACTCATCCGGTCGACCAGAGTTAGGAAGAACACCATCATCTGGAAGTGATTCTTCAATTGCAAGCTCAAACTCTAATGCGGACCACCAACACGAATTGGACACGATCCAAAGACCTCCACAAGCTTCCCTGAATCATCAAGAACATCCACACTACATCTGCTTACTGAAATCCTTATCTCCTTTATCCAGAACCT
This sequence comes from Cunninghamia lanceolata, assembly GCA_027924645.1. Taxonomy (NCBI): domain Eukaryota; kingdom Viridiplantae; phylum Streptophyta; class Pinopsida; order Cupressales; family Cupressaceae; genus Cunninghamia; species Cunninghamia lanceolata. Next base: position 5,259,540 of record BSBN01000287.1, on the reverse strand, counting down.
CAAGAACACAGTCTGTCATCACTGTCATAATGGAATAGATGCTTACGGACCTCCAGACCACGAACCAATTAAGTTGTCAATTCACAATGACTTCCTAAACACTTCACCAAATCTGCAGAACAAGATATTTCATTTTTGGATCTCACCGGACCTATCTGTGTCACTCTGTCACCTCTGAACACTTGTCAAAACTGGTTTTACTTGAGCGGCCACAACTTCTTCAAATCTTCATGCGGACCTCTGAAATCTTTATTGGATCATCTTAAGACACATATCTACAAACCCTTTTAACCGCATCCTCTGAAAGTCATCTTATCTTGGATCTTTACCTTACTGTCTTCACTGTTCTTCTCTGTTCTTGATATGACTAATTTTCTCAATATCCTCAGCACACAGCTCATCCAATCCTTATCATCAATGCAACAGGAGTATGTTGACATCAATGACAACACTAGTTAGGCCCATACTTGCAACAAATGTTTCCTGGTTGGATTTATTCCAATTAAAATAGATCTAGACCACAACTTTTTTAGTTGGAAGTTTCTGCTAGATACATACATGGCATCATTTTAGTGTTTTAATTTAAAAAAAAGAAATTATTTGAGAAACTTGATGTTCTTTCTAGTTCTACTTATGTAAATAATATTTTTTGACAAATCCAAAAATGACCTTTTGTAAATAGCATTCCACTTATTTATCCTTCAATCCTTAGATAAAGGTCTCTATTAATTCAACACAATGCCTTTTCCTTCAATCTCTCTTCCCACCAAAGAAAAGAATGTCATTACCCCAAAGTCTTGAATGGTATTGTTTTCTAGAAAAGATATAATTTTTATGACATTTGTTAAACAACATACAAATTGATATTAGAGATAAATTAAGTGAGAATTAGTTATAGAGTTTTAAGTGTAACATTCTATACTAGTACATGTAGTTATTAAGTGTCTTCAAAGTATCATCCTTATGGTCTTCATGTGTTTTAAAAAGAAGAAATTGGTTTCCATTTTACCTACTTTTGTTGTTCATGTGTTCTTAACCAATGACATGGTTTGACATGAAAACTCTAAAAAGATGACAAATTTGTCTCTCTTACACAACTTCTATTTTTGAAAGCTTAAAAATGAAGGAGTCTACTTACAACCTAAAGTTAGGAATTCCTAACAAATTTCTCCTTCTTTGGTTGCAAAGAGATTTAGCTTGGGTCCTCCTCCAATGCCTACACATTTTCTCTTCTTTTGGTTGCAAAGAGATTTAGCTTGAGTACTCCTCTAATGTTTGGCCACTTTGTAGTAGCAACCAAAAATATCTCAAAGGGCTTCCTCATCATGAACAAATTTGAAGGTAGGGCACATTCATAGAAGTTCAAAAATATTGAGAAAAACAATTTTTCTTAAATTTTTAGGCTTCATACTAAAAACCCATAAAATATGTTTTTTAGAGATTTTTTAATGATAATTTCACCATAAGGTATTTTATGGATTGAAATTTTGAATTCTAGTTTATTTTACCCTAAATTTAGAGGAAGCATATTTTCTCTAAAACAACAAACTTGGATAGTTAAAGATATTCTACCTTATACAACTCCCAAGCCACTATGAATACATTTCCTAGCATCAATCCTAAAGCTTCACATAAAATATTCCAACATAGAGTTACATAAAATATTCCAACATAGTTACATTATTAAATTGAGAGATAAACTCATGTCACATGTACAATAGTGTCAATTTAGTAAGGTTTAGCTAGTCATTAAAAACAATCTTAAACAAATTTTATTTCTACTATTTTATTTTGAAAAAATGAAATGAAGTAGGCTCAAGTGACTTGCATAATGTTTTACAAATACAATGAATCATTAGGTTTTACAACTTACAAGTAACCACCTAGCGTATTTATTTTTCCTAAAAATGTTATTCAAGCTCTAATCATCATTTTTTATGAGAAAAATTAGTGGGTAGCATATTTTTAATTAAAATTTCCTCTTGCATGTGTTTTGTTGGTGCTCAGATTTGATGCTCCTCCAATCCCTAAAGCCAAGTAATTCCTAAGTGCTAGGGGTGTCAGACTCAAGGAAATTACTTCAACCTATGTTTGCAATAAGGCAACTAAAGGACAATGCCGATAAGGTGGGTAAGACCTTTTTCTTTTGGCTCTGCTAGGCCAAGGGGGGTTACTCCCTAAGGTGTAAAAGATGGGACAAGTTATAACATGAACTCATACCTTTCCACAAACCATACCCGATGCACAAGATACCCCAAAATTTGTCACTAAGTACTTTATATGGTTTGAAGAGAACAAGACAATCACACCTTCATTAAGCAGAAACATAACTATGCAGAGGGTCTGAGATGATGCTTTAATTTTCCCCTAATGTAACTGCATACATCTAGACATGGATGTGGGTGAAACAAACAACACCAAAATATAAGGGACTAATATTTTGTTATATTTAGAGTGTGTTGAAGGGAAAAGGGGTCAAACAAAATACAGATCGATGCCTTTATTCAGTAGGTAGCAGAGTCTAGATCTTCAATCAAAGGGGACACTAATGTAACCAAATAATGATATCTTAATTGAAAAATCAACAATTATCATAAATGAATGCTTAACACATAAGTTAGGATCTACACATACAACAAACATCTAGGAGGAATTACAAAAACATCAACTCAAGCATTCTTCAATAATCCATAAGAAACACATTGATTTATAGTATTGTTATGAAAATAAACCTCACAAAAGAATTACAAGGCATTTTACAATATCCTATGATTAACTAATCAAGAAAAATACTCAAACCAACAAATGTGGCTAGAATAGGTTAAAAGAGGCCATCTAGAGGTAGATCTAAGAAAAACAAATGATTTAAAGTGGATCCCCCTTCACTAGGTTGAATCCCCCTGGGGAATTGAAAATAGTAGGGGGGATCTAGAATGGAGAAATGTTAAGATAATTCTGAAAATTGGGTTTTGTCCGGGGGCTCATTTAGAGACCTCTCAGGGGTAGAGCTAGATGAACTGAGAATCTGAAAGGTGGAATTAGTGAAATAAGATGAAAATTATCTATGTAGGCAAGGTCAAGAATAAAAAATGTTGGTGTCAACCATAGAGCCAGGATCACAACCTGCAAATTAATCTTCATAGACAAGAGAAGCAACACAAGGCTATTTCACCAGAGATGAAAATATATTCAGATGAGATGATAAATTACATAGTATACAAGCCTTTTAAAGGCATGAAATATGTGAGGGGTGAACAACTACCCGGTACAGGAAAAAACCACTTGGATAATTAAATGCATTATCATGCTTAAGTAAACTTAAGCAAGTAAATCCTATTTACCCTAACACCCCCCTTAAGTGCAAACTTAAGGAGAATTATTATACAAAATCAAGATGAAATATGGGTCCTAGCTACACAACCATGTTAGGTACCCATTTACAATGCAATGCAAGAAATCTCTCATAAACAAAGAAAAGAAGAAAAACCCTGTGGGAACAAACCCCTCTCTAAAAGAGAGAAAAGAAAACAAAATGATGCATGGATGGAGGACTCAATTACACCCTCCAAGGACTACATATATCATGTATATACAATCAATGACCCCCCCATAAGAGAGAAAGAGAGAGACTATGTATTCCCCCCAGAATGTGTAATTGCCTGCCAAAATGGTAAGTGCCTGAAGACAAAACATGATCCAATATCGACAAACAACTTGTCTTCCTTTTGGAAGAAACAAAACCAAGTACAAATGCATGTATGCTTCCCATTTTGGATAGGAATTAGCAAGTGACATCCAAATGTAGGTTGAAAATGTCTCTAAAATCTGCTCATGTGTCACCAAGACCTTGGAAAATGATGCCACGAACCAATCAGGAACATGCCCAATCACAATAGAAGGTGACAAACAAGGTAGCATTGGAAACTAATTTTGAACATTCTTCAAAGACATAGATGGCGTGACAACAGTTGTACCACAACTATCATCAAATAGGAAAATTAATCCCTCAAATGTGTCTTCCAAGTCTGTCCACTAAGTCAGGAGCAGGAGCAGGAGCGGGTCATCCCACAATAATGGGTTACACTTTTTGGCCAAACTTGACAGTGAAATCAACATTTTGAATTAAATCTTTACTTTCTGACACCTATAGCTGCTAAACTGTGATGTAGTTGTAGGTTTGGATTTGGATATTGTAGCCCATGGATCTCTATCCATGAGTTTATCCTCTATATTGATCTTTGAAAGCTCAAAGTTAGTTCCTAAGAACTCTTCAATCTCCATCCTTGATGTGCTTGCCAATTTTCCTACAGCAAGATCTTTTCTACATAAGCTCTAACTCAATCCAAGTTTAGTACAAAAAACCCTTTCCCCTAACACCTAAAATCTAAGGTGATTAGGCTCTAATACCAAATTAAAGGAAGAAAAGGTGTGAAATACACTTCCTACACTAATCTATGAGAGGAAATATGTACAAAAAGTAACCTAATTGCTAGTTATAAGGAACTAAACACAAAAGAAATTTACCATAACACAATGATATACATGGGGAAAACCCTTTTAGGAGTAAAATCCCACTTTAAAGAAACTCAATGTATTATTCAATAATAAAAGGCTACAATACACTTGCAGATTCGAAGCCTTTATAGGAGTATCACCAACTAGAGATCTAGAGGAATTCTCGTAGCATAACCAATACCTACAAAACTCACTATCAAAACCTCCATCTGAAGCACCTAATAAATAGGTTGATGCAATACACTAAACCATCAAATGGTACTTAGGAAATCATGAGCTAAAACCACTCAAAATGTGGCACCCAAATCTTTAGTTAGAAATCCAACACCTAAATCCCAATATGAGTCCACGAGATAAAGAAGCATACTCCTTTTGTCATAAGCTCATCATAATCCACTCACCAACTTGGGTGTTCCATTTTGGATCCAATTATACCCACAATAATGGGTTACACTTTTTGGCCAAACTTGACATTGAAATCAACATTTTAAACTAAATTTTCACTTTCTGACACCTATAGCCACTAAACCGTTAGGAATTTGAAGATGATGTGAACTAGTGATTTATGAGATTTTGTTTGCAGATTCTAAATATATATTTTGTAAAAAATTTGGAGTTAAATTGTAAATTTTTTTGTGTCTCTTTTGATAACTAGTTTTTAATAGTAAACAACATTTTTTTAAAGTGACGTGTATTCCGTAGCACATAACTTTTTTTCTACAAAGGATAAAATTCTGATTCTTTTGAATTTAGATTGGTAACACCGATATATAGGGTATGCATTTAGTTTCATAATGTTTTTTTGAATATTATTTTCTTAATTAAGTTTTGAAGTCAAACCAATTATAATTTAGATATAGGCGTATTCCATAAAACATAACTTTTTCTATATGTATCAAAATTCAATTTTTATTTTTTTGTTGAAACAAGGACATCAATACCTTGGGTGTAGATATTTTTCAGAATTTTATTTCACTAATTTACTAATTTTCCATGTGTAGAACAAAGAACTTGATGTTCGGTGAAAAATCCACATTCACAAGAAATAAAAAATAAATATAATAATCAAATTAAATATATTTAAAATTATATTTTTTGGGAAGCTTATAATCAGGACTACATACTTACAAAACATAAATTTTAAATGAATTGATTTGATCCCCCAAAAGGTAAATCAAAAGTGGTTTTTTATCAGCATTTTGATAGGCGTAGAGGAGACTCCATTATAGGTATGGTTTAAAACTAGTGGGGTTCTATCCAAGAGGGTTTGAATCTAAGGGGGTTTGATCAAACCCTCTTCAATTAAAATCTTTTAAATGGAACCTTTCAAGGCTTAAATCATTATATTTTCTAAAAATATGTGATTTTAGCAAAAATCAGGATGTCCCAGAAAGTGTAACCAATTATTGTGGTAGCCGGAGACAAATACGAATCCCAATCAGGAAGACAATGATAATCCTGTTGCTCAAGAATGACGAAAGATGAATCAACTATCTCTGACAAAGAATCAAGAACCTCTGAAGCAACTGTAACTACACCTAAAGTCTCATAAATGTCCAAAGGATCACAAGCATGGTCTATCTTCTCTGAAGGATAATGAGGCACATCAGAGTTGGAAAGAGAAGCATCAAGAGATGGTGGAGGATCATGATCTCCATATGCTTCTCAAATGTAAGTCCAAAGAGCATAAGGGTACTCAAAATGAACAAGAGACTGCAAAAAGTCATCATCTAGATGCTCAAGATGCTAAAAAATAACTCTAAAGACTCTAGCCGTATAGCCTTTCCAAATAATATGCCTACTATGTGTGCTTAGAATAAGAACTTCATTATACAAATATGGCAATAGAGTCTTCTCACTAAGATGAGTGAGGATGTAATCACGCCATTGCTCATAGTTTCCTTTCTCCAAGTAAAGACCCATTATAGCTATGATTCTTCAAAAATTCAAAGATATCTTCTAAAAAACCTCCAAAAAGAAATTAAAAGGTTAAAAACCTAGTTTTGAGCAAGAAAAGGGACCTTTAAGGTCGATATGAGGCAGATCTCCATACCAAGCAAACTCCACCAAGCTTGGAAAGCACATCGGCATATAGTTCACCAAGCACAAGTTGAGCACGTTCTATCATGCATAAGAGAGACAAGACAACTCGTGAGCCTTACTCACAATGACACAAATGAGTAAGAAATTATTTAACCAGCCAAAGCCATTATCACTTCAACAATGTGGGATTAAAATCTTAGGTTCCAAGTAGCACCCAATTTAGATGGACCCACCTCCTCATGCTTTCGCTGCGCACAACAAACCCTAAAGGCTAATATTTATGTTGCAACTTTAGAAAGTATAAAGTCTCCTTGCCCAGTCAGTAATGAAGAGTGGAAAAATATCTGCCAAAATCAAGTATAAAGAAAAATTTCAGCTTCCTTCATCTAGCATCAGTGGACTCATCACAGCACCAACGAACTCATCACAGTACCAATGGACGCACTAAAACTCAGGCAGTGTTTTAAGCCGGTATATCAACAACAAAATTTCTCTAAGCAGGCAGTCTCAATATTACCGCAAGCATAGGATCTCAGCGGTCCTTTCAAATCACTCATGAGCAATGACAAAACATCCATACACCCCAATGACATTTCTTAGAGCAATAGTCAATCTTTCATCTGGTAGTCTCTGCATAATGAAAGTGAATTGAACCCTTGACTAAGAAGCAACGATCAAATCGAACCAAAAAATATGCCCAACTATGCCCAAAAAAACACCAATCTACACGACTGTAACAACAAAATTGATAAAGATGAACATTCTTCTGAATGTATTCTATGAATAATGATCTCAAAACAACTACAATAGAAACTCTCAATGTTGGAAGGAGGCATAGATTGAAGGCTTTGATACCATGTTGGTGTCAACCACCGAGCCAGGTTCACAACCTGCAAATTAATCTTCACAGATGAGAGAAGCAACACAAGGCTATTTCACCAGACATGAAAATATATTCAGATGAGATGATAAATTACATAGTGTACAAGCCTTTTAGAGGCATGAAATATGCGACGGGTGAACAACTACCCGATATGGGAAAAATCACCCGGATAATTAAATGCATTATTATGCCTAAGTAAACTTAAGCAGGTAAATCCTATTTACCCTAACACAAAAGAAGTGTCGACAAAGGAGGAAAGTGGGGATTAGGAGGAATCAACAAAGCAATAAATTAACATCCACATGTCACCAAGACAAGTACTGTTGAGAGGACATAATATTCACGTTTCCGTGTACGTGACGAGGATTGCACATCATCATAGGGTCATCGTCCAAGCTCATGCATGTTTTTAGTGCTTACAAAACCTAGGGGTTTTTGCATAGTTGGGGTCCAGGTTCCAATGGAACTTGGAACCTAAGGTTTTGCCCTATTAGGGTTTGGGGTTCTTAAGGAACTTGGAACCTTGGAACTTAAGGAAATGGTTCGAACATCCATGAAAAACTTGAAAACCCCAAAATGACCAAAACACTCAAATGAAAGTCCCACATCATTCAAATTGCCAAACATAACCTCAATCGACATTTGGACCACAAATATTTCAAATTTATATCTTAAAATTTCAACACAGGGGAATGGTGGCCGGGAAGGAACATGGAACCAGGAATGTTCCAAGGTCCATGGAAAAGGTCCTGTTGTCGATGAGGATTGCACCCTTATGCAAAGCTGTGAAACTCTGTAATCCTTTGAAATATGGGGACAAACTTAGGCTGTGGGTGACCTATAACGAGTTTGAACCTCCATATTATGGGCTGGTTCCCTAAAAAATGTTCAATTTGAAACTATGATTTTTTGGTTTGGAAAAGGGTAAGAAGGAATCTCTAAGGTAATAAAAACTACAAAAGTTGGTGATGCACCTAATAATGATGGAAAAATTGCAAATTTGGTTCACAATAAATCTCAAAAATCTTACCTACACAATCCACTTCTGACACAATAATCACATAAATGTTTCTAAGGCTGGAAAAACTATTCTTTATGAAGGAAAAGGATTCTTCATGACATGAAAGAAAAAAAATTCAGTAACACAACCTAAGACCTGTGATATCAATATACTTAACACTTACAAATAAGAATGAGAGAATAATTTTAAAGGTTTCGATATTAAAACACATCAAAATTTCATCAAATCATCCATATAGGTAGCATCAATGGAAAGGCAAACACTTAATTTCAATGAAAAACTAAAGGAAAATATTGCAAGAGAGACAAAAATGGAACTTGTAACCTGGTGTAATCTCTATAAAATCTGTAATCAATGAGTTACAAAACCTCCTTCTCTCTCAAAGTGTAAAGAGCAAAAGGGCAAGAACTCAAAAAATGAGTTACAAAACCTCTTGTCTTTCAATGTGTAAAAGAGAAAAGAATGCAAGAACTAGCAAAACCTAAGTTTTTATTTACAATATATAGCTTGCTCTCTCCAAGAGGCATGAAAAATAGAACTGCAGCTAACTGCCTCTCTAAAAATAATCTCTCAAAAGTAATCCACGAGAAAACTAAGAAATCCCTAAAAATAAGGGTCCAAACTGCCACAATTTGAGCAAAAATAGCTCCAAGTTGATCCCCTCCATATGTTTGACTAAGAAGTTGACCAAAACTCCTTAAATCTCTCCCCAAATCATGCAAAAAGTCCCTCAATGGCCTCAGTTAACTCAACTCCTCAATTTGCATGATTTTGCATTTGTAAAAATTGATGTGAGTGAATAATAAAGTAATTAGGATAATTACTTTACTATTAGTTACAATTTGCATATTTTCATGATTTTACAACTTGTGAAAAATAATAAAGTAATTTGTAGAATATTACTTTATTATTCACTAACATTGATTTAGTTGTAAAAAACATGCATGATGAAAGAGAAAATAATCACCTTATCTCTCCAATTACACTTGCCTAATTTGCATGATTTGGGCAAAAAGAGGACTTAAGAGAAAGAAAAATCCCCTTATGCCTCCATGCAAGAAAAATTTCCTAATTGCATGATACATGCATCAAGGCAAAAAATCACCCTTATTACTCCATATGCACTAAGGCAAAAATAATACCCTGCCTTATGTCTTCATTGCCTTGCAAAAATACCACTTGTCTTTCTATACAAACACCATCATGCCAAAAATCAACCCTATCCACAATTCCATCCTCTTGCATGCATATCTTGCCTTCACATGTTCTGCCACCTTGCAAACTTACCTTATCTTTATATGATTCTTGTTTTGATCTTTCTGTGCATTTGGAAAATATAAGTTATTTAATAATGCATCATGTATAAAGTGGGAGAATCTTTGACTATATGATAGTCGACCACAAGGGAATAAAGGTTTTGAAATTCTATAAGGCACAAGCCCTACCACCTTATGATGTCAACTACCCTTTTGACTTAGGAAACAAATGCAAAAAGCATTTGTCAGCCTCTCCAAACAATGATCACTAGGGAATCTCATCTTTGAAGTCTTGGACCACGATGGCATTCGGATAAGGTAATGATTTTCATTTTGTTAAGTCAAAAAGCAAGAAAAGAAAGGAAGCTCCATCGAACAAAACAAAAAAGAACCCTAAAAGATATTTCATTTTGCATTTGGCATTCTTTTGTTTCGGCTCTGCAACTTTTCTCCATGGCTGACTTAGGGTTTGATATTCTCTGGTCTTTCTCCTTCATTCTCATGGGCCTCTGTGGTCTAAACTTGGCATTTTCCACCATTTGAGATGCAAGGTAAGCCTTTTGTGTTGATTTCGAAGGCTTTACATGGCTTTTCTGCTCTACAACTTTTTAGTAGGCCGTGGCCATTGTAGTCATTTTGAGCTTTCCTTATAGCTTTGTACTCTATCACTCGCTGTGGACTTTTGTTCTTTGTTTTTCTTTGCTCCAGTGTATCTTCATGCATTCAAAAAGGCTTCACTTATATGTAGGCCCGCGGCCTATTGCTACTTCATCTTGCAAGAACATGAGCTAAGTCCTCCATTTGGGCTCCTGAATCTCATTTCTTTTTTTGTGGCTTCATTTATTGATAAGGGTTTTCAAGAAAATGATATGGGTATCTATTTTTTGTGAAGAAAAGCCCCTTTCTGCAATGACCATACCTGTATATTGCTTTATTCGACCTTTCATCTTCTGTATATTTGAAAGAATACACGAGGTTTCAAAAGAAGATGAGGGTTTGCAGTAGCATCTTGTGGGTTTTGCATATATTTTGAAGAACACTTATTCTCACTATTCTCAGGCTGTGGCCTGTCCATACTCCTTCTTCATCTTGCAAGAACATGAGAAAGAAAAAGAACCCACCAAAATGTAGCTTATGTCATTTCTTTAAAACTTACTCTGGTTCATTTGGCAAAAAAGAAAACACCCTCTGTAAATATGAAGAAGAAACTACAAGGGTTTCAAAAAAGATATGGGTATTTATTTTCCTTTGGAGAAAGCTCTCCTTCAGCCACAGCTATGCTCTTCTTTGTTCTGTGCAAATATTTCTTGTAAATCTACTATCATGTGTATCTTTTGAGTATATCTTTTAGCTTTAAAGGCTTAGCTTCATCATTCTTCTATATCTGCACCTTTTGTCTAGAAACCCCATATGGGTTTTACTTTGTGTTGAGAGACTCCTTTTTACTCTCTCTTTGGCTGTGGCTTCATTATGCAAAAGGTGATAAGGGCTTGCCAAAAATGATATAATCTGGTATAAACTGTATCTTTCTTTTATTCTAGTTTCCTTCATATCTGTCAAATGTTGCTTAATTACTTTGTAGATTCTCTCAATGTTATTTCTCCACTCTTGTACATGTACCTTTTCTTTATATCAGTTACTTTGAATTTGAGAGATAACATGAGCATTTGAACTCTGTTCACTCCATAACTGTTTATAATATTGGTCTTTGATTATTCTTTTCTACCTGACTGTAACTATCAGAAACTACTATGCATACTCAACATATAATGAATAGAAGCATGGCTAAAACTATTTAAGTTGGTGACAGTCAGCTTGTGTAAATATCATCCATTTCAATGGTCAAACAATCAACAGCAAGTTTACACTTCATTCATAATAAATAGTGGTAAATAACTGTCTTATTTTCATCTACCTGTATCTTGATAAGGGTTCTTGATACAACTTGAAACCCCCTGATTACTACTGTTTGTACATATCTGCCCTTGATTTACAACACAGGGCTATTCTTTTGATTATCATGCATTCAAATCACAAATTTACACTTTACCAACAAAAATGATAAATACCTATTACTAAAAGTTGCTCCACTTTGCAGCTATACTTGTGTTCCTCATTGACTGTCATGGCATTTGAAAAGTATTCCTATTTTTGATTTAAAGCATTATAATATATCCTTATTGTGACACAAGTCTTTTGATATAAATGATGACTGCTGTTATGAACTGGTATTGACTACTCCAATGCATAGCATCTTTTGAATAATGCATTCTTTTTTTTCATTCCGATATCCTTTTCACATGAATAAAAAAGGGAAACATGCTAGGCTCAACCCTTGTGGGAGCCACATTTTCTCCACATGTTTTAATGTCTTTAAATCGGCAACATTACTTTCCATATACTTGCACAATGAACAAACAAGTTAGCACAAAAACATACCTTATGGAGTTGATTGATCCTCATCATGATGTTTTGATTTATGACACATGTTTGATTTTATTCTTTCATATGAAATGCATGATGTGGCAAGTTGATATGTCTGTTTGATAAAAGCATATGATAGTCTTAAATATCCAGAGCTCTAACAAGACTTTACCCAATTTTTGCAGGTACACTTGATACAACTGGAGCTGAAGATAAAGCTATGAGATCAGTCATCAACAAGTACATCAACCAATCAAAGGATATCAGCCTTACTTCCAGGCAATGATGGATATTTAATTTTATCATGTGTTCTTCCTCATTTCTTTTATCATTAGCTCTATAGCTTGCATATGTCTGCATTGCTTAGTTTAGTCACTCCCACGGCTTGTGTGGGACACATTTGAACATCTCTTTTAAATATGATTAGTTAATTTATCTTATGCACTTGATGTATGTAAGTTTCTTTTCAATCAATGCATAGGATAGAATAACTGAAATTGAACGTATGTTCCAAAAATGATATGAAATGATAGTTTAAATGAATATCTTTCTTTCTTGCTTTCAATTATGATCATCTAAATAATCAAATTGTCTTATAACTCTTGAAAGATAAAAATACTTTAGATCAACTGCCTTCCTTGACTGTTTGATTTCTTGACAATCTAACTCACTTGTCATGATGATTTAACAATCTTGATTGGACTGTTGGGTTATCATGACAACTGATCATTATTTCTGTCTTGTCAAGGCATCAAATATTCACTAAATGCAATAACTTCAAAAGCTTTCTTTTACTCTTCTTGAAACAACTGTAATTTGGTCTAACTAAATTTAGCATGAACAAAATTTAGTAACATTTCTGGCGACCTCTCAGGGGTGTTTGCCTGCTAAACAACTTAAGACTAGTAGCCTTGCAATTCCATTGGGCACATGAGTCTTTTCTAATTTTTTTTTCTGAAACTCAAACTGATAGAACTGCAGCAGTAACAAAATTGAAACTAAAACTAAACTGACTTGCTTAAAACAAAGCCAGAAACATGTGCAAAAGCACTTCTTGGAAAATAAAATACTGAATTGAAATTCTACTCTACCCTAAACTAACTAGCTAAAGGTGTTGGTCAAACAAATCCATTAACTGGATTTGTGAAATAACTTCCCTTTCTGATCAAGAAATGATGTTCTGCGATGCTTTTTTCTACTGATAAGATATGATTCATAAGGACATACCTTATAGAATGTTGCAAAACTATTTGAAGGATGAAAACAAACTCACTTAGCTGTTTTAACTTTTGCCATGCCTTGATATGCTGTTTGAAGTATATCCCATGATTGTTTGGACTTTGTTGCTGCTACAATCCTTGGAAAAACACTCTCATACACTGCTTGAAATATGTAGAAGAGAGATTTTGAATAATTCTTTCTATTATCTCTCAATAGGTCCTTCTCTTCTTCTGTCAATGCATTGTATGCTGTTGCATCAGCTAGTTTTGGAAAACCATTCTCTACAAGGTCCCAAATATCTTGAGAATAAAACAAAGCTTTCATGGTGATTGCCCAATAATCATAGTCCTTCCCATTAAACTATGGAATCTGAGGGTTTTAAGCTTGTGCTTGCTTGAAATACCCTTAGCTCTGATACCAGGTGAAGGTTAAGAGATAGAGGAGAAAAAAAACACATAGCTACTGCTCTATTAAAATTTCATATACAATAGACAGAAAACAGAGCATTTCATATTCTGAGTCTCCACATAAGAGTTCTTTCTATTCTAAAATAATATTAAACACAACATATAAAGAACCTATAGAAAAATAATGATCCCCGTAGGCATGCAAATCTATACACAGAATAAAAAGAAATACAATATATGTATTTTTGTTTAAACAGAGCTTCAACTCTTCCATACACAAACTTAGAAAAAATAGAGCATTGTCTCCTTTTGTTAGCCTGCCCACAAATACAACAACAACATATGAATCTAGACTAGACTAAATCAGAATCATTAATTTTGGATCAGAAAAATCTGTCTTTTTCCATACGATGGAGAAGTAGGCCATGCTTACAAGACAACATCCTAGTAGAAGTTAATGAAGACAAGATGGAGGTAGACAAAAGCAAAAGAAAGTCAAAAAGGAGTTAAATACATTAAATGAAGCGGTGGTTGGGAGTATATTTCCAATAGGCAATGCTCGTTTATCAAGTCAGCTAAAATGGGTCCAAGGTATTGTTTATCAACTTGTATCTCATTTACTGTGCTGTATTTCATCAAAGTTGAAGGCACTATAACCCTTCACAATTCTAGTTAACTACAGATGTCTCAAACATATGGGATACCTGAGGACCAACTATGGGATATATGGGCGTAAATGATAGACTCATAATAGTCTTCAGTGTTGCTGATAAAATCCGCATTGAAGCAGTTGAAGCTGTAAAAGATCTTCATGTATTTTTTCTTGGTAGGGTATTCCATTGATTTCAACCTAAATTATAGAGCCTAGTTTAATGGATGATGTTACTAATTTAAAGCATTCATAGTAAAATCATTACTGCTTGTTGTTAAGCAGAAAAGTTTACCATTTAACTTTTCACCTCATGATAAATAATCTTTTTAGACCTATTCACTCCTCAATCAACCTAGTTAACTGTACATTCAAGCATATTAACTCTTCAATCAATTGAGTTAACTCTTCAATCACCTCCACCTTTGATGTGCCTCTCCAATCTATAAATACCCCTAACCTCTTCATTCTTTCTCTTGAGTCTAAGAATGCTCTTCTCATATTCACAAGTTTTTTCAAGATTCTTTATAGGCCTTTGAGCCTCTTTGTTTATTTTTTTAGTTTTTGTAAAGCTTCAAAGCTTTCCCTTAGGAGGAAAGTTCATTGTTGCAAACTTATGCCCAAATTTTCTTTTTTTTCTCTATAGCATGATTATGCTCTTCGCGGGGCTTATGAGCCTTTTTCTTTCATGGTTTAGTTGCCAAGATTTAAAAATCTTCAATAGCATAAATTGGAAAGAGATAAATTATCTTTTAGGATTTGAAGTACCTGCGGATGTATTATGACACATCTCTGCTATCAGAGTGGGTCTTGATAAATATTACTTTGCAATTTATTGCAAATTTAATGCTTTTGTGTAGGAGGGATTTTGACTTCAGAGTGCATTCTGTATAGTGTGGAGTGCATATATAGACCCCAAACAATATGATTGACAGAAAATTTGAGCCAATTTATGCAACTAGAAGATAAATATTGACCTTTTCTATCTTTAAATTATTTTTGTTGTACACACACCAATATGTTATATTTACTAAATTAATATAAAAATCTATCATTTAAAAAATAAAAAAAATTGACCCCAACTTCTCACTCACAATTTATCAATGCTAGAAAAAATATATATTAAAAGATAATATAAATTTTTTAATATATTACATAAAAAGATAATATGCATTAATCTAAAAAATAATTAAAATTTTAACTAAATAATTTTATTTCAAAAGCATTGTTAATATTAATAATTATATGGTAGGATAATTTATTTAGAGCATAAGTATTTTTAAACATTAATAATATATAGTTATTGCTTTGAGTTTTTATCATTGTTTTATCTATTAATAGATATTTAAAAATAATTAGATGTTAAATAAGTTTTTTAATTGTGATTACTATAATATTATTAAAATTTATTTATTTGAAGGAAGAGTCCTTAAACATTGATTGCAAAGTTTATATATGACTTGCATCTAGGGAATTATTTCCCAAGACTACTTGAAGTTGCTTTAGAACATGGGGTTTATATATAGATGAATTCAGATATTTTATGTGAGATGATTAAAGTTGTAATTCAAATTACCCAACTAACTACCTTTGTTTATTTAAGTAGTAGTTTGAAACATAAATTTAATTTTTGTTTTACACAAAATTATATTTTGTATTTTGGATCCACTCACAAATGAGAATTAAAAACAACAAATTCAAATGTTTTTTAATTAATATTATATAACATATAAAATAGATTATATTCATATATTTATAAGTATAATATAATATAGACATAATCTCTCAAAATATATGATATTGGGTGAAAATGTGAAATACAGTAGATTTCGCATGGACAGAAGAGAGAAGGGTCATTAGAGAAGGTGGATTTAGATTTCCCAACAATCAAAGGAAGGAGAGATGGGCAAGTGAAGTAGAAGCAGAAATCTCGATTGAGCAGTGCAAAGATCGAGTGGACAAGGAGCCATGGAAGCAGCAGTGAAACCCTAATTTCAAGCAGGAGAACAAAAGCTTCCCCAATAGAAGGAATGGGTGGTTCGGGCAATCTTTTGCAAAGAGGCGCAACCAGAGGAGAGGGGGTTGGATCAACAACAAAAACAATTTTTGGAGAAGCGACGGGAGAAACTGGGATAATCACAAATTTAACCTATCCCAAAGGCAGGAGGGGATTGGGCAAGGAAACCCAAATTCGATACCCTTGGGTGGATAGGCTTAGAATGATTGGAGGAACAAGGGTAAAGTCCCCATCAGCAACACTTATAGGACATCTAGGGTTTTAACTTCAGTCAAGCTAAGACCAGAAGTGGAAAAACTGGAGCATTTGGGAATCTTTGCCAGATGGTATGGAAAGGATCTCAATTGGGACGCAATGGTTAGTTGGTGGAAAGAGCAATGGGGAGAATATCTTCAATTCAAAACCCTAGGGAACAACTTCTTTGCGATCATTTGTCCTTCGAACAAAGTAAGGGAGGAAATTGCTAATGGTCTCTGGGTTTGGGATAGTTGGGGTTTTTACATTTGCAGATTGAAACCTGGGTTAGATCCCTTTAAGCACAAGAATGAGAAATTCTAGGAGTGGTTAAAATTACCCTTTTTACCCCTAGAATTCTGGAATCCCTCAGTGCTGGAAGAAATAAGCAATGGTTTAGGTACTTTTCTTTGTGTTGAGGAAATAATGGAAGAAGATGGCTTCAGTTCTTATGTAAGAATCGGGTTGGAGAAAAGTGAGTCAGCTCTACCCTGGCAAGAAATTGAACTGTTTTCAGATTGGGGAAGCTGGACACAGAAGATTGTCCCAGATCCCCACCTAAAAGGTGAACTAGTAAAGATTTTAGGTTGGAGATCCCCGACAAAGGTTCGACCTAGAGGAAAGGAGAGCCTAAACGAATGCACAGGATCCTCATGTCTGACTGCAAACATTAAGAAGAATGTTGAAGATGGGGATTTTAGGAAAGACAGGAGGTCCTCAAGAAGCTGGAAGAAGATTTGGAATCCCCAGCAAAGGAATCTTCGAAGATCCTAGAAATGAAATGCAAGATAGTAGAGGCAATTGATCTTATGGGAAACAAGGTAAGGGAAGATCTTAACTCCTTAATTTTAGTAGGCAATGAACTTGCAGAACTAGCTATGGTAGTTAAAAGTGGAGCTTTCAGTTTAGAGGTTGATTGTCTAGAGGAGGAATGGATAGGGGAAACAGAACCAGACAAAGGCATAGCGCAGGCAGCAAAGGAAGATGCAGATCAAGAGGAAGATTTGGATCAAATTGGAGAAATTCCCTTGCCTGCGGTAACATCAAGACTTGACATTGGTCTAAGATATTCTTTGAAGAATATTCCCGATTGTGGGGAAAGTAAGAAAAGTGGAAGAATCCCAAATCGGGAGAAACTGAAATGGGACAGTGAGGCTAGTGGGCATCTCAAAATAAATGAAATGATGAAAGTAGGGAAGGGCAAAGTCCCTCCCAAACAGCCATGAAAATTCTTTCATGGAATGTTAGGGGCATAAATGCCCCTAATAAGGGGTGCCTAATAAGGCACCAGATAGAAGCCTACAATTTAGACATATGCATTTTGCAAGAAACAAAGTTGGGAAATCAGGAGTTAGAACAACTAGGTAGAAGAATGAAGAATTGGAAGTGGAGTGGAGTTAGTGCTTGTGGATCCTCAGGAGGGTTGCTGACTCTATGGAAACCACAAAGAATCATCTTGGAGGAAGTAATGGCAAATCGACACTAGCTAGTATGCAAGGTAAGGAGTCTAATCTTAAATTTGAGCTTTTATCTCATAAATGTTTATGGTCCAAATAATTGTATCCACAAAAGAAAGGTGTGGGGGGAATTAACCTCAATGATTAATCTTTTTGAGATGGATTGTATCCTCAGTGGGGATTTTAATGCCATTCTATGCTTAGAAGACAAGAGAGGGGGAGTAAATAGGAAACTTCAATCACAAATTGACTTTGAAGCCTTTGTAGAAAGAAATTCATTAATGGAAATTCCAATGAATAACAAAAGTTTTACTTGGACTAATAGAAGATTGGGATTTAGTAATATTGCAGAGAAATTAGACAGATTTTTCTTTAAAGGAGATTGGGGACAATTCCCTTATTCAATGAATTGCAGAATAGAACCAGGGTCGGGATCAGACCATTATCCAATTCTTCTAGAAATAGTGGGGGAAAGGGGCTCTGTTAGGTGCCCTTTCAAATTTGAAAATATGTGGTTTAAGGATCTGAACCTTCTAGATTTGATTGCCCTTTGGTGGACTAATGCAGACCTTGGAGGATCAAAAATGTTCAATATAATGGCTAAGCTCAAGTTGGTAAAGCAAAATCTCAAAGTCTAGAATAGATCTTCTTTCAAAAACATTTTTGAAGAAAAAGGCAAAACATAAGAAGAGCTGAAACGCCTTTCAAAGTAAGTGATTAAAGAGGGAATGGATAACCAAAGTTTTATTGAAGAAAAGGCACTCCTCAGCAAAATGAAGGATTTTCTGGCCAAGGAAGAATTGTTCTGGCGTCAAAAGTCTAGGGAAATTTAGCTGGAGGCGGGTGATAAAAATACAAAGTTTTTCCACAATTCCACTAAGGCTAGGTGAGAAGTAAATAGAATTTCCTTAATCAAAACTAAGGATGGTAGAACTTTGAGTAAGGTAGAGGATATAAGGACGGAAACAGTGAACTTCTTCACTTACCTTTTAAACAACTGGGAATGATCTAATTTGAAGACACAGAACAAGTTAATTGAAGGAATTCCTAGGTTAATATCAGAAGCCCAAAACAAGATGCTGATGAGTCAATTTACAGAAAAAGAGATCAGAGAGGCTTTATTTCAACTCCATCCAAACAAATCACTTGGGCCAGATATCTTTCCAACAGTCTTTTTTCAGAAGTGTTGGGGTATAATAGGGAAAGAAATAATAGAGGCTATAGAGGACTCTAGAGTGTCAGGAAAAGAGCTGAAAGAAATGAACAATACTTTCATAGTTTTAATTCCCAAAAAAGAAAAACTAGAAGCATTGGAAGATTTCAGGCTGATTGCCCTATGTAATACCACATATAAAATTCTTTCAAAATCCATGGCACACAGTCTCAAGAAGCTCTTGCCAGACATCATTTTAGAGGACCAAACTAGCTTTATTCTAGAAAGATCAATTCTCGATGGAGTTATCATTGCCCAAGAAGTAATGCACTTAGTTCAAAAACTTAGGAAACTAACAATACTACTGAAATTGGACATTCAAAAGGATTATGATAAGGTTGATTGGTGGTTTTTGTTCAAGATCATGGAAGCTTTTGGATTTGATAAGTGTTGGTTGAATTGGGTTTTTGAGTGGGTTTCTAGTCCTAGATTTTCAATCTTATTAAATGGATCTTTGGAAGGCTTCTTCAACATCTCACACGGTCTTACACAAGGGGATCCACTTTCCCCTTTTCTTTTCATCATAATGGCAGAAGCACTGGGGTGTTCCATTAACAAAGCTTGGAGAGAAGGGAAGGTGTAGGTGTTACAAGTTACCAGTTCTTTGCCTGATGTCACTCATCAATAGTTTGCAGATGATACAATGCTCTTTGGTACTACGCACAAAAGAGAAGCTAGGAATCTAAGGAATTTATTGGAAGAATATACTTCGGCCTCAGGCCAGGAGGGAAGCAGAGCCAAATCAAAAGTTTTCTTCTTTAATACAAGTGCGGGCAGGGAAACGCAAATTCTTAGAATTCTAAAATTAAAAAAAGGCAGCATTCCATGTAAATATTTAGGTGTTCCTTTGACGAAAGGACTTCAACTTGGGAGAAGTTGGGAAGAATTAACATAGAGGATTAAGAGTAAGGTGGCATCCTGGAAAAGTCGGTGGTTATCATGGGCCAGAAGACTCACTTTGATTAAATCAGTTTTGGTAGAAATCCTGACTTACCTAATTTCCTACCTTCCTCTTTCAGCTGAAGCAAATAAAACCCTTAATCAGTTAATGAAAAATTTCTTTTGGCAAAGGAATTCAGACAATAAAAAGTTTCAGTTAGTCAAATGGGAGAACATTTGTAAAAGAAAAGAAGAAGATGGAACAGGGGTAAAGGAGTTGGCCTCTCAGAATATTGCTCTAGGAGTAAAATTAGTTTGGGCCATTTATACCAAAAGGGAACTCAAATGGGTTAAGATTATAAGAGTGAAGTATTTGAACAATGAGCCCCGCATCATGTTATCTTCTAGATTTCTCCTGGCAGGCTCAAGAATTTGGAACTTCATTAAAGCATGTAGAGAGCTTATTTAGAATCACCTCACTTGGGAAATCAGGGATGGAAACTTGGCCTCATTCTAGGAAGATTCGTGGGAAGGAGGCCAGAAATTAGAGGAATTAGAGTCGTTGTCAGGAATTAAAAGACTTACTAAACAGGCATGGGGAGATAGGGTAAGAGATTATATGGAGGTTTTAGAAGACTATGGTCTACCCAGATTTAAGTGGAAAGATGTTTGGATGTTGGGTGCAGAAGATAGAGAGGCAACCTCCTTTGAAAAGATTATCAAGGATCAGAAAGTTTTCTTAAGAATGGAAGAAGATAAACTCCACTAGAATGGTTCCGCAGTGGAGAATACGATGTCAGGGATGGGTACAAAGCTTTAGCCATGGATAATCAAGGACAGGCTAGATTACCTGTTGATCTTTGTTGGAGTAAAGAATGTCTCCTGAAGGCAGGTGTTTTTTCTTGGCTGGCATTGCAGGGCAGGGTTCTCACAGTAGATAGATTCAAAAAGTTAGGTTACCAAGAACCCTCTTGGTGTGCTTTGTGCAAGAAAGAGGAAGAATGGGGGGATCATCTCTTTCTAAGTTGCTCCTTTTCCCAAGGATGTTGGCACTGGTTCCTTTCAAAGCTTCACTGGGTCTTAGTGCTACCTAATAAGCTGAGTGATCTATTTTTAAGTTGGCCAAGGGGATCCAAAAAAACCTTATATAAAAATATTTGGAAAATCAGCCCATCAATTCTGATTTGGGAACTTTGGAAGGAGAGTAATCATAGGATTTTTCAAGAAAAGGAGATGCTTGCCCCTTCGCTCCCAAAAAAAATTGAAGAAAGTATAGTTGAAGTGATGAATTCTTGACTAGAAAAGAAAATACTAAAGAAATCAAACTTTACTTCGTGGGATGCAGAAATTAAAAAATCTTGGCATGGGCTGCGAACTCCTGCCCACGGAGGCCCAAGTTCCATAGACAAACAAGAAGATAGAAATAAGACTACTTGGCATCCCCTAGAGTTTGGATGGCTAAAGCTTTATTTTGATGGAGCTTCAAGGGGTAATCCAGGGGTTTCGGGAGTTGGCTGCATCATTCAAGATTGGAACAATAGGACGGTGGTAAGATGGGACTCTTTGCTTCTAGAAGGATCAAACAATGCAGCAGAGTTTCAAGCTTTGATTCAAGCCTCAAGTTATGTTTAGATTTGAAAGCTTCTAGAATTGAGGTAGAAGGAGACTCAACCATAGTTATCAATGCTCTTCACACTAGGAGAACAGTAAATTGGAAGTTAGGGGCTCTACTAGACACTGCTCTCAAGCTTGCAGATAATTTTGAGAACATCATGTTCAACCACATCTATAGAGAAGGTAACAAAGAAGTAGATCATCTTTCCAATTTAGGTGCAGACAGAACCTTTGTGAGAGAAGTATTTGATTAAGCAGCAAAAGGGAGGTAGGGTGGGGACCCTACACATCCTCCATGTGTAGGGCTGGATGCAGAGGTAGCGGCCGCGTGTGATTTCTCCTCTGCTAAGAGAGGAATGTGGATTTTACTTCGCGTGGATTTAAAACAAGAGCCATCTCCATTATGAGACATAATTACTTGCCAGCTTAAGAGCACATATAACATTCATTTTAGAGAATGTCTTGCTTTGATAATTATATTTGCAAACGGTGGTCAGGAGAGTTGGCTCTGTCTGCACGAGAAACCCTTATGGAAAATTGAGATCTCTCCCTTCTTGTAGGTTTAAGTATGTGTGAGTTGTTCTTTCTTGTCATATTTTCTTGGGCAATGGATGGAGAGCCAAGGCTAGATTTCCCGCTATCTGTTGAGAGTGTGTAGAGTAAAAGGCTCGAGTGTGAAGGGATGTCGACGCTGATTTGCTTGACCAGTTTGGTTAGGCAAATGACATTCTATGGAAGGATCACGGAATAGAGGTTTCAAAGGATACTGATATAGGGTGATGCATTTTTGATTGGCACAGTGAAACTGATCATTGGCAAAACTTTTGTGGAGGACACAGAAAGATACCGAGTTGATCCTGATATTGCTTCCCATTTTGTGGCTTCTTTGTTGGATTTGAACGTGGATAAGGCGGTTGTCAGCATAGCAATGCAGATGGCCTTCAAAAATCATATGCTGATTGGGCTCGAGGAGGTGGTGGTAGAGGCAGTTTTTGGTGCGGGTATCCCTCATCCCAGAGATCTTCCCAAAGTTGATCAGAAGGCAGGTGTGGTCCACTATTTCCCCTTTCTACTGGACTTGAGTGGTATAGATTTGGTGACACATAGATCCCGTGCCAGTAAAGGGTGGGATTTTCTCAAAAAAAATGTTTCAGTTTGAAACCACTAATGGCTATGACTGGATTCCTAAATTCTGGGATTATCTTCTGGAGCAGGGTTTGGGGTAAGAGGGAGTCTATATTATTCCTATGAATATAAAGTTTATATAAGTGTCTGTTTATACTTAATTACCTTAGGTGTGGGGGTAGTCTAATAAGCTAGTAATGGTATCTTGGAGTTGGCCTTGTCAGATGTGATGGCCTTTTTGTAAATTAGGGCTTTCAAGCCATTTTGAGTCTTTCCTACATATGCAGATGGGTGTAATACTTTGATCCTTTTAATATAATATAATATATCTCTTACGTACCAAAAAAAAAGTATAATATAATATAAAATGGTATATTTAAACTAAACATATTTAATATTTCTTATTTAATTATTTTTATTTTATATATAATATAATTGTATTATTTTTATTTAGTATACTTTTATATAATGTAAATTATTTAATATATTTTGTGATGTAGGAGCATCCTGAGTGAACGAGTTATCCAACATCAACAAAAAAAATTTCAGGATTAATTTTTTAGTTTTGTTTGTTTGAATTTTCAATGGCATCTCTTGGCATGCTTTCATGAGGATAAGGCATTGGCACCATCAACGAACTGCACCACACATTGCATGGTTATTTGATATTTGATTTGTCATAGGGAACCTATATCATTGAAGCTTCATTTCCCCATCATATTTGAAACATGCATCCCTTCCACTTTACATTGAATCTATTCAATAAATATTTGGTATATGTCTCCTTGTATTATATTATTCATTGAAAATAAATGGAGATAGTACCTTGTGAAACAAAACAAAATACTATAGGGAGTTAACATATCCAAGTAAGACAAAGAAAGTGCCACGTGGAGAATTTCATGGTCATCGCCTTTTGGTTGGATGATGATTGGGATGGAGGTTGCGGGCTTGAGGAGAGATACAAAGGTTTAAACATTCTTAAATTTAGTGGAAAATGAAAAATTTCATCCAACAACATCAAGGAAGGCCGATCAAAGACATAGAAATTGATACCACAGGAATAGGAAGAGATCTCGAGCATATCATATGGAAGGAATTCAAATTAAAGATTTGAACTTTCTATATAAACCAATGCTTAAAAGTATTTGGGGTTTGAGCTAGAGATAATACAAAGGAATACCATATAAGAAAAGAAGAGGAATGAGAAGGGGTGTGACTTTTGGTGATAGAGATGAGCCAGGATTTAAAGAGTTTGCTGCCTGGGGGGAAATAAAAAGGAGACAACGGAGAGATAGCAAGGTATTTGCTGCAAAAAGAAAGTGGGGATATCAAATGAGCAGCGCCAATAATAAAGGAAGATGAGGTAGAGTATGGCATTGGAGAGGAATGACTGATAGGCTTGCTGTGTGGATGGAGTTAGCTAGAGTGGGTGGTAGAAAATAGTGTTATAAAGAAGATTATGGGTATAGATTGAAAGAAGTATCATGTAGAGAGAAAATAAATTGCTTGTGCCTGTGGAGAGGCCATTGAAGGCCAACAATGTATATATTTGTTTGTAGATGTATGATTTATTGTTTTGAATAAGAATCAAATTCAGAGAGTATTATTTGCTATTATTTGCAATCTTATGAATGTCTTAAGATTGATGATAATAGAGGATTTGTCTATGTCATATAAGTAATTGGTTATATGTTCTGTAAGAAGGGAGTACTATCCTCCACTCCCTTTGCATCATTTTGAAAATAATATTATATTATAAAATTGTTTATTTATATTAAATATTTATTTATAATTTAATCATATTTAGTTTATATATAATATATAATATTTAATATATTTATATTTGTTGTTATTTAGCATATTTTATATAATGTAAATTATTTAGAAATGAGATAGAGAGACATAGAGGAGGATAGAGAAAGAGAGGGAGATAGAGAGAGAATGAAAGAGAGAGGAAGAGAAAAAAAGAGGTAGAGGAAGAGAGAAGGGGAGAGACGGAGAGATAAAGGGATACACAAAGAGAGAGGAAGACAAAAAGAGGTAGACAAAGAGAGAAGGTGAGAGACAGAGATGGATGAATACACAAAGAGATAATATAGAGAGATAGACGAATAGAGAGAGAGACATATTTAATATTTATGATTTAATTATATTTATTTTATATATAATATATAGTCTCTAATATAATTGTATTTATTATTGTATAGTATATTTTATATAATATAAATTATTTAATATATTTTATAAATAATATTATATTATAAAATCGTTTATTTGTAATTTAATCATATTTATTTTATATATAATATATAATATCTAATATAGTTATATTTGTTATTATATAGCATATTGTATATATTATAAATTATGTAAAAGTGAGATAGAGAGACATAGAGGAGGCTAGAGAAAGAGAGATATAGAAAGAGGGACCTTGAGAGATGGTGTAGGACACCATGTGAATTTCATGCCACCATGAGGCAAACTTGTAATGTTTGAGTCTTCATCATGTTATGATTGTAATAAGGTTATATTTAGACCTTCTCTAATGCAATTGAGTCATGTAATTAGGTTTTTAGGGGATTATGGGGTCAAGTTATTAAAAAAATGCAAAACCTTACAAATGTTGTCAAAAATACAAAATTGTAAAAGTGCAAGAAGTGGAATATGAAGAGTCACTTTGTAAAGGGAAGGGTTTTGGTCATTGGAAACTCAAGGGGCAGGTAAAATAACTGATGTAATATGTATAAAGAGCCTTGTGAAGGAGAGAAAGAGAGAGAACATTGTATCTTGAAGCAATTCTGAATAAAAGTATCCTATTTTTTGCAGATTCAACATTTTTTTTCTGTTGGTTTAAGGGTTTGAGAGTCTAAAAAGGGAATAAAAGGCCATTCCACTGATGGAAACTTTTGTAAATCAGTGGAATGGGTTAGTTTAGGTTGTTTTTTTTAATTTGATTATGCTTGCAGGTGCAGGGGAAGGCTAGTTACATGAATTTGTTGCTACTCTAGTTGCTTTTTCATGATTTTTATGCTTAATTTGATGGCTAAGAGTTGGGGTTTGAAGAAAGGTCAATGGTGAAGGATGGAAAATGATTTAGTAAGCTTATGAAGACTATATTTGATGTGTTTGAGGTGTTAGTGAGGTGAGTAGAGCCCTGGAGTCTAAAGATCTAATAAACCCTCATGCAAATAAGCTTAATTAAGCCTCTAGGACAACAGGACAACCATTTTTATGAGGTTACTTTCCAAAGCAACCTTATGTAATTTTGACATATATTTAAGAAGGTTGAAAAGGGTATCTAAAAATAGTTTTAAATTGTGGGTTTGAGCTGTTTATTGCAAGTTATGGCAAAAATACCTTGTTTGCTGCTCTAATTAGGCCTCTGTGTAGAATTACTAGTCAATTTTAGAGGACTTTGTTCCAAAGTAACCCTATCCCAAATCAAAATATATTGTCAAACAGCCAAATGGGTATCTAAAAAGGTAAATGGTTTGTGGGTTTGAGGTCTGCTTCAAAAGATATGCTGAAAAAACCAAGTTTTGAGGGCTACTAGGGAAAGGGGACAGTCATGAATGAAAGGCTATTATTTTTTTGTTTCAAAACTCCAAAGGTGAATTGTTGCATTAGTTTGGGAATTTTATATGCTCTGCATCAATTGGCATCAGAGCTAGTTGATCTAGTGGATTGTGAAGTGTGTTGGTTGCAGGTGCTTGTGGTCCATCTTAAAGCTGCAAGAAAGGAAGAGTTATGAGAAGGTGTGTTTGCTATAGACATGGAAGAGGTCTGTGATCACTGTCCTTGTAGTGCCCCTCCATTCTCATCTTGGATGTGCAGATAGTCTGGCTAAGGAGCATGAAGATGAAGGTAAAATAATAGGAATATTTAGGGTATGTTAGACAGTTGATGTTGTACATTATATGATATTGATAGATGCTACATTCATGTTGGTGACATTCCTGATTATCCTCATGTGTGGTTTCATATGATAGTTAGCATGTCTTATCGATAATCCTTTTTGCGACACTGATAATTCATATGCTTTGACATTGTTTTACATTCAGGTGATTATAATGTTGATCTTACTATGATTGTCATAAGTTAGAATTGATTTTTATTCGACTAATTTTGTATTATAAGATGATCTGATTATTGTGTGTTGTGAAAAGAGACAATGTCGTACCACTCATTCATGAGTGTCCAACGACATTGAGATTCTCTTTCACTCTGTGACCATTTGATATTTATTATACTTATGTATAGATCGTGTTGTGTGCTGCAGGTTGCAGCTATCAGGCATCGACTCCACCTAAATTGATAGGTCTGAGCATGCCTTAAAACCAATGGAACTATTGAATGAAGATAATATATGGTCCCCTAGTTAGCCATCATCCTTGAAAAGGATGAGTATCCAATTTTGCACCCAGTCAGCGTTGTCTGTATGGGCATGATAGTTAGTCACTGTCGTTGTGGTCATGCTTTTCAATCATGCATAGTGTCAGGTATTGTTTGGCATTTGGGTTATTTTGTTTGGAATTGTTTGATTAATGCTTTGGTTAATTGTTGCATTAAAATAAAATTAGTAAGTTAAGAAGGCACTTTTGATGAATAAATAAATATAGATGCTTTTATGTAAGTTTATGGGAAATTATATTATATTGTAAGCTAAGGTCAATAAATAGTAATAATTATAATGAGGAAAATAAAGTGTTATTAAAATGGGAATATAATTGATAAAATTAAAATAAAAATATTTTATAAACAAGTAAATGTTTTGTTAGTGGCACTAAAAATAAATTTATAATATTTATGAGTTGTCATAAAAACTTATATATATATATATAGCAAATTTTAAAATAAATAAAATCAGAGAGAGATTATTGTCTAGTTAAAATAGCATGTTGTAAGAAAGTATTAAAGGCAAAATTTATTGCCATTATAGAGGGAATCTTAGAAATAATTGTTTCTTTTAAGTAAGAGACTAATTTTAGTAAGTAGAAATAAATTATTTTTTGAGAGGAAGTAATGAAGGCAGAATTTATTGCCTTTAATAAGGAGAATCTTCTGGAAGAAATCATGGGGGTGGTTATGCATGCTCAACTTTATTTGGAAATCTCAAGACATAATTTGGGAAGGAGCGTACATTTAAAGGATGAGAATATGTTTTATGTTTTCATGATCTTTCTCTTAGGAAGTTTTCATTTTTCTTTTGGCACCATAAACCATAACTTCTAGAAGAAAAGACTTGGGGGAAAATGGATGTGAGTTGGGAAATTTTGTGAAGATGTGATAGAAGTAATATTCTAGGTATGGACTGAGATATGAAACTGGTTTATTGTTGCATTAGATTTAGTGAAATAAATTTGTAATATGCAAGCTTTATATTATTCTATGAATTCTCTTCTATATATTCTGAACTTAGTCTGTTGCATTAGCCATAACTTTATTCTTACGAACCGGGTTCCTCTAAAATTTTTATATATGGTGCATGACCTAGTTATCTAAATCATATTTGAAAATCAGCCTTACCCAGTTTGTCGTTTTGGAGATAAGAATATTGTGTGACTATCTCTCACCCATTTCATCTATGTTTTAATAGTCTGTTGCATTAGCTATAACTTTATTTTTACGAACTAGGTTCCTCTAGAAGTTTTATATATGGTGCATGACCTAGTTGTCTAAATCATGTCCAAAAATCAGCCTTACCCAGTTTGCCAATTTGGAGATATAAATATTTTGTGACTATTTATCTCACCCATTTTCGTCTCTGTTTTAACAGTCTGTTGCGTTAGCCATAACTTTATTTTTACGAACTAGGTTCCTATAGAATTTTAATATATGGTGCATGGCCTAGTTATCTAAATCATATCCAAAAATCAGCCTTACCCAGTTAGTCAGTTTGGAGATATGAATATTTTGTGACTGTCTACCTCTCACATGTTTCGTCTCTATTAAAATAGTTAGTTGCGTCACCAATAACTCTATATTTTCGAACTGAGTTTCTCTGAAATTTTAATATAAAATTCGGCTCTTACCTATGAAAATCATATCCAAAAATTAGCATTACCCATTTTGCGAATTCAGAGATATGTATCAATTAGTGACAGACATTCCTATGCCATCTTGGTTGTTGTTATTAAATCTACAAATCCATTCTGTGCGTATCCTGCAATCATTTCGATCCAAGTGATAATGTCTCTTTGAGACGACTGTCAAACAGTTCACAGACCTTGTCTATGCCTTGGTCTTTTGCATAACCGTCTACCAAAGTATTTTCAACTATATAAGTTATCACTTGCCTATTAGTGGCATCAACTTATAAAAAATTATCAATGGTTGTTCATCTAATGAGGAGTCAAAAGCTTTATCTTGATCTCTTCCTAATATGAACTGAAGTAAGTTTAGAAGGACATAAAACCTTTATTAGAACTTTTATTTGTTTGGCATTAAATATATTGGTTATATTTTCTAATTTAATTGTATCTTCGAATCTAAATTTTAGGATGTGTTTTGGAAAGTTTTGTAAATAGTATAGAAATATGTTAGTGTATCAATAGCTAGGATCCATATTTAGAGTTCAATATATTATTGAGATTTAGAAGAATATTATAGAAAAGATCATTCTTAGACTTTATCTATATTGTGTGTGTAATTATCCTAAATTTATGGATAAGTGAGTATACTTTTAGATCATGATTGGAGGAGATAATTGGTTTGACAAGTATGTCTTGGTTAGAGTGCCTTCTTAGGATCCTCTTAAGTAAACTATTTAATTATTATTTTTACATATTATTTTGATTGGTCTAATAATTGCAAAGTCTTTGATAAGGACCATACAGGTAAGTATCAAGTAGATACCTTAATTATTATATAATACCTTAGGGATGACTTTGATAACCTTTATAATGGCTAGACCATTGATTTTTATTTCTAATTGTAAACCTTGTAGTTAGTTTAATAAAGGTTTGTGATATTATCTCATGGCATTAACATAGTAGACGTAGCATTAGTACTAGTTTATGAGTAATGCTTATGATTGTTTGTTATGTATAGCAACGAATGAAGTTACTTTGAAACTAAGTACATATATTTAGGTATAATTGGGTTGGAGATGGTGTTAAATGCTTTGATAAGGAATCAAATCTTTAGACTTCTTTTGGGTTTATTTATTGAGATTAATGTTTAGGTAGAAAGTAATTAAATTGGGACTTTAGATAAACATGAAATGAAACTAGTTCTAAATAATGAATTAATGTTTGAGTAAAGGTGCTAACTCTTTGATATGTATCAAATTCAATATGATTAATTATATTGTTGTTATCTTTTAACAAAGGTTAGATAAATCCCTAACATTTAGGTTATGTTTATATCTTACATAGATACCAGGATTAGTATAATATTTGAGTCTAAAAAGTAGAGAGAATGTTTTGTTGATTTATGGATAGCTTATGACTAATGTTACATTCTTAAAAACCCATATTTAGGGCATCATATCATATGTTGCATTTGTGGTAATATAATTGAAATATTGTTGAAAGATCTTAGTTTATGATGTGCATTTGAGAGTGGATGTGATGTGAGACCATTGTGTTTTAGTGGTGTCAAGTGTTTGTGTCCTTTTGGAAGTTGATTCCAGAGGCCTAAGATGTTATGTTTTGAGTTCATGCAACTATGTTGTTAGGTGTCCTGAGATAATGATGTCTCTTGTTTATGTATGTGGGTTTTGGTAAATGATAGTGTGAAATGATGTACATTCTGTGTTGTAAATGCATTATGATGAGGTAATAATCTCCTTTAAGGATGTATTGATATCAAACTTGTGTTAAGTATTGTGTTTGATAATGGGGAGATCTCAGTAATCATAAAGAGGAAGTATTTTGTTTATGGTTGAGATTTGAGAGCAAGATGGCCCATGCCTTGCTCTGGATATGTGTTGTTTATGTGTTGTGATTGCTTCAACTGGAAGTTTTGGGGCAATGATTCAAGAGTTTGTCCTTGTGATTATGTTTTGTATGCAAGAAGGTAAATGCCTTGCATTGTTTATGTATACTAGTCGTTATGATGGTAATTATCTTGCTTGATGGATAGGGTTTTCTAGATGCAGGTAGGGGAGTGGCTTTCAATGTGGGGCCGGCACCCAAAGTGACTTTCCAGGGTAACCCATTGGAAGTTGTTAATCCAGTGATAACTTAATAATAAATTTAGAGGGTTGGTAGTTTTCACACTAATTAAGATAATTGGATGCCTCACCCATGCCTGTAGTGCTGGTTTAGGCTAAGGATGGGATGAGAAGGCTATGGTTGGCAAAATTAACTTCCTTGTCCTCACGAAAGGAATGTTGGTTCTACTTGTGTCACCCTATGGGGTTGGCGTTTAGTGAGAAACTGTCAGGGTAACCATAGATGGGGGTCGACGTCTAGTGAGAGACTGTCAGGGTAATCCATGTCAGGGCCATGCGATGACACTTTTCCCTACTGTAGCCTAGCATTCCCTAATTGTGTTTTCCCCTTTCATGTGTGATTGACTCTGGAAGTGATGTTTAAGTTGCTTATGATGTCTTTGTTGACCAGTGTTGTTTTGAGTCATGTGTAGTCCTTGCACCTATTAAAGCCTATTGTCTTCTTGGTTGCTTGCTTAGTGGGACCTTATTGTTATCTCCTAGCGTGGGGGTGGACCTTAGGGTTCCACATGGTCAGGTGGTTGTACTTTTATCTCCATTGGTTCCCCTTGCTATTATTTGTGTGCGAGAAGGATGTAACTTATGTGGCAAATTTTAGATCTTATTCTAGCTTGAGGAGATAGAAACTTATGTTCATGTTCCAGTTTTGTACATCAGTAGAATCATGTATGGTTATCTTGATGTATGTACTCCAATGTAATTAGGAAAGTGATATTGTAAACAATGTAATGGTGTATCTCATGTAAAGGGAATTGTATATGTCCTTGTAATCCTTTATATAGGACCTTAATGATTACTTATCTGATGTTATAATATAGAAATGTATGTGTCTATTCAATTGATGCAATTAGATTTAGAATGAACTATGGTTGT
This sequence comes from Cunninghamia lanceolata, assembly GCA_027924645.1. NCBI lineage: Eukaryota > Viridiplantae > Streptophyta > Pinopsida > Cupressales > Cupressaceae > Cunninghamia > Cunninghamia lanceolata. The sequence continues at coordinate 5,227,530 of BSBN01000287.1, read as the reverse complement.
TAGTTAATTCATAATGTTGGTTAGATCTTGTTAGTAGTTTGTTACTAATGCAGCCGTGGAACCCTAGAGGATGAGCTTAACTTGATGTTATGAATAAATATGATTTACATTTCTTTGTTATTTCTTTCCTTAAAAAAAATTCTCCTTTTTGTATAGCATAGTTGAGTTGTTCTCTGGGGTTTCCTGGCGGGGCGTTACAGTCCTCCAACAGAGATTAAGTTGGGGAGAAGTTGTAGAGAGAGTTACACCATTGAGAGAGAGTGGGTAGAGGTGCATCTTCCAGGATCTCTTGTTGGGTAGATGGATGGTATGTTGTGAGAGGTTGTGTGATGACGCAGTGAGAGAGATGGGTATATGCCTGAGGAAGAGCACATGAAGGATGTAGCCATGGAGATGCTGAAATAGTAGGTTCAACACCATTTTCAGAAGAAGAACAGGTCAATGATCAAGCATCAAATGAAAGACAACATTCAACTATGATGAACCGATTAAAGACAAAGGCAAATGCAAGTTTTTAGTTGTTAGTGAGTGCAAAAACTACTTGGAGGTTGAAGAATGATATTGACAAGCTTGAATTAATTGTACAGCACTATCCTCAAGAGGACTTGAGGCAAAATTTTGCCTGGGAGTATGGTGCAGGGCACCATGTGAATTTCATGCCACCATGAGGCAAACTTGTAATGTTTGAGTCTTTATCATGTTATGATTGTAATAAAGTTATATTTGGACCTTGTCTAATGCAATTGAGTCATGTAATTAGGTTTCTAGGGGATTATGGGGTTAAATTATTTAAAAAAATGCAAAACCTTACAAATGTTGTCAAAATTGTAAAAGTGCAAGAAGTGGAATATGAAGAGTCACTTTGTAAAGGGAAGGGTTTTGGTCATTGGAAACTCAAGGGGCAGGTAAAATAACTGATGTAATATGTATAAAGAGCCTTGTGAAGGTGAGAAAGAGAGAGAACATTGTATCTTGAAGCAATTTTGAATAAAAGTACCTATTTTTTTTATAGATTCAACGTTCTTTTTTGTTGGTTTAAGGGTTTGAGAGTCTAAAAAGGGAATAAAAGGCCATTCCACTGATGGAAACTTTTGTAAATCAGTGGAATGGGTTAGTTTAGGTTGTTTTTTCAATTTGATTATGCTTGCAGGTGCAGGGGAAGGCTAGTTACATGAATTTATTGTTGCTCTAATTGCTTTTTCACAATTTTTTATGCTTAATTTGATGGCTAAGAGTTGGGGTTTGAAAAAGGTCAATGGTGAAGGATGGAAAACGATTTAGTAAGCTTATGTAGACCATATTTGATGTGTTTGAGGTATTAGTGAGGTGAGTAGAGGCATGGGGTCTAAAGATCCAATAAACCCTCATGCAAATAAGCTTAATTAAGCCTCTAGGACAACAGGACAGTCATTTTTATGAGGTTACTTTCCAAAACAACCTTATCTGAGTTTGAAGTATGTTGAAGAAGGCTGAAAAGGGTATCTAAAAATGATTTTATATTGTGGGTTTGAGTTGTTTATTGCAAGTTATGAAAAAAATACCTTGTTTGCTGCCCTAAGTAGGCTTATTGGCAGAACTACCAGTCAATTTTAGAGGACTTCGTTCCAAAGTAACCCTATCCCAAATCAAAATACGTTGTCAAACAACCAAATAAGTATCTAAAAAGGAAAATGGTTTGTGGAGGTCTGCTTCAAAAGATATGTTGAAAAAACCAAGTTTTGAGGGCTATTAGGAAAAGGGGACAGTCATGAATGAAAGGCTATTGTTTGTTTGTTTCAAAACTCCAAAGGTGAATTGTTGAATTAGTTTGGGAATTTTAGATTCTTTCCATCAAGAGAGGAAGTGAGATAAAGAAATGGAGGAGGATAGAGGAAGAGAGATATAGAAAGAGAGACAAAGATAGAGAGAGTGAAAGAGAGAGGAAGAAAGAAAGAGAGGTAAAGGAAGAGAGAAAGGGAGAGATAGAAAGATAAAGGGATACATAGAGAAAGAGGAATAGATAAGTGGAGAGAGATAAAGAGAATGAAAGAGAGAGGAAGAGAGAAAGAGAGGTAGAGGAAGAGAGAAGGGGATATATAGAGAGAGACGAATACACAGAGAGAGAGAGAGAGAGAGAGAGAGAGAGAGAGAGAGAGAGAGAGAGTAGTCATGCTAACTAATTGGATGCATTTCATCATTTAGAATAACAATGAGTCAATATTGTTTGCATAAATATTTTTCCTATACGCTAAAATTACTTAGAGGCTTTCAATTACATTTTAAGACACTCTCAAAACAATGGAGGCAACTAGACAAATACACTAGAAAACAAGCATGGTCAACCATATAATGCAATGTGGTCTCCACCTTCTTGACGCTTTTCAAAATGACATTATTTAGAGAAGAATAATGATTTCACTATACAATTAAAGTTTCAATAATGCTTTCCACTCTTTGACAAACATGGGGCTAAGAATCTACTCCAAAACATATGAATCCAAAGCAAATGTACAAATAACCTCCTCTTAAAGTTATAGGTACAAAAGAATAATAGTAACAAAAAATTAAACAAAAAAACACATAAATACTAAGAAACCATAGTGAAAAACTAACAATTATGCTAAATTTTTTTTAATTTGTGTCGTAATTAATATTACTGATATTTAGTATTTATAACTTAATTATATTTATTTTATATATAATATATAGTCTCTAATATAATTGTTTTTATTCTTGTATAGTATATTTTTGAGTGATTGTGTTGTCAATCTCTTATTTATTATTATTAATGCAATTACAATTGCTTGGCTTAAGATGAGCTCTAGGAGATTGTATTAGCTATAACATTTAGTATTATGTTAGCAATTAAGCAATTGATAATATTAACAATGTCTTTTCAAGGAAAAAAACTAAATGATCCATATTCTTTGCATCCTTCTATGCTTGATGTGGTTACTAACACCAAGCATTGTGTTTCTTTTACTGATATAATCTGCATACTTTGTCACACCACCATGGAAAACTCCCCTCAACTTCGAAGGACTTTTACTGCATTAAAAATATGAAAATATCTCTACCTTATGTAATCATCTACAACATCATACTAATTTTTTATCCTTCAATACCCTAAATACTACCCTAAATACTATAATACAAGAGAACACCTATGTTAGTGATGAAAACCCAAATTCTATAAACCTTGTATTACTGCTATTCATACAAGGAACATTTAATATTTTAAATGTAAATTAAAAATGCTTATTTTACATTGGAAAAATCAAAACACCATTGTCATTGTCTCATTTTGCAATATAAGTATGAATTTTTATTTCTATATTTTATTCCGCAATTTGTTGCTTCCATTACTAATCGCCTATGGACAAATTATGCAACTGCTAGTTATAAATTAAATTTAAATTAATTTGGAATAGGTGATGTATAATTGGACCCATGGTTTCCAACCTTTGACCCACATTATGTATTTATTCGCTGAAGTAATATATTCTTGCACTTTAACTCTAGGTATAATGTATAAAATTTTATTACGAAATTAGAAATTTTAAAATGGCATGCAAGAGTGGCATATCAGCCACCAATGACTCACGACAAAATCGATGCCGTAAGTAACCCGTGCATTGACTCTGTTTTATTGACTTCATCTATCAATCAATGGGCTTCAGCCCTGGTAAAATTTGCAATCCTATCAATGTTTGTTATTCATTATTGGGCTGTCTAGAACACGATAATTTCAAGTGTTCTGCTCAGAATCTTTGCTTAAAGTGCAAGATTTGAAATAAGAATTTTTGAATCTCTTATCTGCCTATGTACAAACACAGAGAGAATATATAGCCCTAGTTTCATAATACCATAACTCTCTGTCCATTTCGCTTAAGGATGAATGACGGAAGAGATTCCCCTGAGCTGCAGAAGACTACTTTCGACGTGTTAGGCTTATGTTGCCCTGCTGAGGTGCCTTTGATCGAAAAAGTTCTCAACCCTCTGGAGGGAATAGAAAGGGTGTCTGTAAATGTTCCTTCAAAAACAGTGACAGTTCTCCATGACCCATGTTTGATATCTTCAGCACAGATAGGTATGTAGAAGGAAAATATAAACCTGTATATCACCAGCTTGTGTAACCCATCATGATTAATAGTTTCCATGCTGCTGTGAACAGCTAAGGCTCTGAACCAAGAAAGGTTAGATGCAAGCATTCAAGTGTCTGGGCGTATAAAAAGCGGTAGAAAATGGCCCAGTCCCTACACAGTGGCTTCCGGTGTTTTGCTTGGAATATCTTTCTTCAACTATTTCTACACTCCTTTAAAATGGTCGGCTTTAGGGGCCGTGGCTGTGGGCCTTCCGCCGATAGTACTGAAGAGCTTTGTGGCTCTCCGTAGTTTTGTATTGGATATCAATGTGCTTATGCTTATTGCAGGTCAGTATATTTCTATTTTAGGATATTTGGGTAGTCTCGTTAATTTGAAGCATGGCTGCAAGTTTATGCTCCATTTCTTTGCAACAGTGGCCGGCGCCATCGGTTTGAGAGAATTTTCGGAAGCCGGCTCTATTGTTTTTATGTTCACCCTGGCGGAGTGGCTAGAATCTAGATCTAGTGATAAGGTGAGATCGGCTTTTGAACCATTTCATAGATTATATGATGTTGAACTGGTTTTACATATAATTCATTTGTCCATGTTAGGCGCGAGCAGCAATAGGAGCTGTTATGAACCTGGTTCCCCAAACAGCTGTTATTGAAGAAAGTGGTCTCAAAGTCTCTGTTAAGGATGTGGAGATAAACACTTTGATCGCTGTGAAGGAAGGAGAGATTATACCCATAGATGGGACTGTCATGTCAGGGAGGAGCTCTGTAGATGAAAGCAGTTTAACAGGGGAATCCCTGCCTGTGGAGAAAGAATTTGGGGCAAATGTCTGGGCCGGTACCACGAATCTTACAGGTAATTCATTCTTCATTCTACCAGTTCAATGAATCGTTCGTGGAAAACAAATCTTGTGACTCAAGCTCCGTGTTCAAATCTTATAAGGAAAATGCCAATCTGAAATCAAATACTAAAATAAAATAGACAATAAAGTTAAGATTTGAACCTGTAACCTGCTATTTTTTAGAAACATGTAAAAATGTTAAATAATCACTTCACTTTAAAATAGAAAAATGTTATCTTTATTCATAAAACCATATCATCCTTAAAAGAGCTGTTAATTGTTATGCTAGGACAGAGATTAGGATAACATATTTCAGATTAATGAAAGTTTATCAGTGAGTTGTTCCTTCTTTTTACTGTTTTGTTTTTCAAAGAGATTTTTTTGGGGCCTGGGCCACCCAAAATAAGGATAAATAGACCAAAACCTACAATTTTCACATTTATTTGGCTTTATCATTTTGATAATTAATGTTAAAAGCATTAACAATTTTATTCAAAAGCTTCAATCCTGACATTAAAGCTGATTCTCATCCTGTGGTGTAGCCAAAAATGGTCCCAAAGTGACGGTAAACCTTAACTAGCCTGCACGTTGTAAACCTGCCGCTGGTCGAAATGTAATCCACTCATCTGTTTTCAATAATTTCTTTGACAAATGAGAACAGTCTAGATGTGCAGAAGGGTTGATTGATTAAGTCTATCAGATTTGTCGAAAAGTTTATAGATAAAAAAATGAAACAGTCAGCACACAAAGTGCCGGCTGTTTACAGAGTTAGAGCAACATACAAACTAAACAAATGGAAGCTGTGTTATAAAAATTTTAAATAACTTCGTTGAAAGTAGAAGGGGATAACGTCCTCAATTTATTACTGACGCCTTTAACTGTCTTTTTTCCAATGCTGAATTTGTTAGGCTATCTGAGCGTAAAAACTGTGGCATTAGCATCAGAATCTGCAGTTTCGAGAATGATAAAACTTGTGGAAGAAGCACAGAACCAACAGTCTCGTACAGATCAGTTCGTACAACAGTTTGCAAAGTACTATACACCAGGTATGCCAATCTGGTGTTATCATCAGTATTGCCTATGCTTTCCTTTTCAAAAATCAGAAAACAGAGTCTAATTACAATTAGGGCTGTAGCTGTGGTGTTGGTAGCTGCAGGAATATCAGTAGCAGCACTCATTCATCACCAAAATGAGCGCCATTGGCTGTACTTATCCTTAGTGCTCCTGGTGATTGCTTGTCCCTGCGCATTGGTCATATCCACTCCAGTTGCCACAGCTTGTGGTTTGGCACAAGCTGCTAGAATGGGCCTCCTTATCAAAGGCGGAAACTATCTAGAAGCCTTGGGAAGGCTGGAAGCAGTAGCTTTCGATAAAACTGGAACATTAACACAAGGAGAATTCAGAGTGGTAGACATGCATGTCCTAGATGAGAGCATAGACAGACATAAGATACTTCACTGGTAAGCTATAAGTCTTCTACTTAAACATCAAATTATTAATAAATAGCTATCCTATTACTATGCCGTTTGATGTTTCAGAATAATCACTTATAGGACATCATCAAATCCTTCAAATTTCTGAGCTATGAATAAAAATTAAAAAATTTAAGTTCCCTGTTAGTTTTGATTTGAAATGGAGTTTCTATTCAGGATGTCAAGCCTTGAATCCAAGTCAAGCCATCCAATGTCAAATGCTGTTGTAGCCTATTGTCGTGAACAAAGAATAGAACCATCAGCAGCTGTCACAGAATTCCAGACCCTGGAAGGAGAAGGAATCTTCGGTATAATTGATCAGCATAGGATTCATATTGGCAATGCTCGTTTATCAAGTCGGCTAAAATGGGTCCAAGGTATTGGTTACAAACTTGTATCTCATTTACTGTGCTGTATTTCACCAGAGCTAAAGGCACTTACCCTTAAAAATTCTGAGCCACTGCAGATGCATCAAACATATGGGATACCCGAGGACCAACTGTGGGATATATGGGCGTAAATGAGAGACTTGTAATAGTCTTTAGTGTTGCTGATAAAATCCGCGTTGAAGCAGCTGAAGCTGTAAAAGATCTCAAGGTATTTTTTCTTGGTACGGTATTCCATTGATTTCAGCCTAAATTATAGAGCCTAGTTTAACGGATGATGTTACTAAAAATCACTCAGAGGAAAATCATTACTGCTTGTTTTTAAGCAGAAAAGTTTACCATTTAACTTATCACCTCATGATAAATAATCTTTTTATTTTAAAATAAGAAAAATTTACCTTTGCCATTAAACCAGTTGAATTTGGAGAAAAAGCCCACTCATCTAGAGATGGATTTAAAAGATTTAAAATTTTGATTTATATTAATAAATCCAGCAGAATTCCCTGTCGCAAGTTGATGGGAAGCGCCAACAATTTTGTCTAAAATTGAACTATGATATATAAAATGAATCCATAAAAAATTTAATATAATTAACTCAAGTATTTATTCTATTATAAAAGTTATTGATATTTTAAGGAAGCACACAAGGCATCTTTTAATTCCCCTTAAATATAACATCCAACCCCTTAGAAATTTCATTCCACTCACAAATCTCTTGATGTCATATACTATGTGCTATTCCTTTTTATAATCATTAAGTTTAATTGTCAAGTATATTTCTTTTTCTTTTTTTAATTATCAAGTATATTTCTAATCAAGTTGAATAATGTAATACAATTTTATTTCTCTGTTCCTTTTTATAATAGTTGGGTTTAATTATCAAGTAGTCAAGTTGAATAATGTAATACAATCTCTGTGATGTCATATACCATGTGATATTCCTTTTTATAATCATTAAGTTTAATTATCAAGTAGTCAAGTTGAATAATGTAATACAATTTTATTTGTTTGTTCCTTTTTATAATAATTGGGTTTGATTATCAAATATATTTCTAATCAAATTATAATAATGCAATATAATGTTACCTATCTAATACAATTTACACACTTTAACTCATATTTTTATATAAAATAACAAAAATATCTAAATTTAATATAAAACCCTCAACAAAATATATACTAAATAGATACTGCCGGCCTTAAATTGATTTACAATCAGGAATATTATAAAATCTGACATAAGTTGAGCACTCCAAGATAACTTCAACTGTCTAGTTTGAACTGGTTTGCAGTCAACACATTATAAGACGTGACATTTCATTGGGCAGTGAAATTTCATATATTGTTTTAAGTTTGTGATTCCCTAAGAAATAAGAACTCTTTTTAATCCTGCCAGAAACTAGGAATCCAATTGTCTATGCTCACCGGGGACAGCGCTGCTGCAGCTGAAATAATTCAGAGAGAGGTAACAGCTGAAATTAAAATAGAACTCAAGATTACAGCATAGTTACGTGGATTTACCTCATCATTTTATTATTTTCTGTTCAGGTGGGTGAGATTACAGTTTATTCTCGGCTACTACCAGAAGATAAAGTAAAGATAATTGAAGATCTGAAAGAGAAGGGCATCACTGCAATGGTGGGAGATGGAATTAACGATGCACCAGCTTTAGCTGCAGCAGATGTGGGGATAGCTATGGGCGTGGCAGGTTCTGCTGTCGCCATGGAAACATCCGACATAGCTCTCATGTCCAATGATATCAGAAAAATTGCCAGTGCGGTGAAACTGGGGCGAAAGTCGCTACAAAAAATATATGTGAATGTTGCAATCTCGGTAATTACAAAGGCCATTATATTTGCTCTTGCCTTCACAGGACATGCTTCGCTGTGGATAGCAGTGCTCGCAGACGTAGGAACTTGCTTGGTTGTAATATTCAACAGCATGCTTCTCTTGGGTACCAAGAAATGTGATAATACAAACATCAGAAACCAAAATTCTGATAATGATTTGCAAGCAGCAAACACCTCGAGTGCATGTTGTTGTTGTAAGGTGCAAAGTCACAGTGAAGATCAAGATTTAAACTCGGGAGAAAGACGTGAGATTGTTGTTGAAATTAAATCACCATTGCTGCAACGAAATCGATGCAACGAGGAATGCTAAATGATTTGGGTGATAATTAGTATTCAAAGATTTCACATTAATTTATTTTGAGGATAATTATTAATGTCTGTTGCATCTTGTGTGCTTACAATACAGTAATGGAAATGTATTAATGTGTCGTTTCAGTTCAAATCCCAACTTTTTATCACTTTAATTTTTTTTTTTTTAAATCCAAACAAAAACATGAGTGCACCAATATCCTTATCCACCATTCATATTCATTTGATCTGTTGTATCATGAGTGTATTTAATAGTTAGAACATGCTGTAGGCTTAAAAAATGCATAATATAGAAATATGATACAATTTGTTGTATAAAAAATTATTATTATTCACATTGTCATCTCTTGAATGGTTAGTAATTTTATAATTCTCTATCTTTTATCTTTTTGTTAATTTTTTTTATTTTAACCATATTTTTATGTAGAAATAAATTATATATTTGTTAATTTTTTTTTATTTGTTTCAAAAAAATCAGATGGTTCTTCACTGTCATTTTTAATTATATTTTTTTTGCTCAAACTATTATTTCATGTTAAATCTAAATATTATGAATATAATGATATCTCAAATCAATATTTATTGTAATTAAAAGTTGTAGAAGAATTAACATTGAATACAAATTTAGTATATAATGGAATAGTTAAATTTTATTTTCGTGAGTTCATAAAAAACTAAAAAATATTGCAAAAAATGGAATAAAGTAGTTTCACATCACATAAAGAGACTACTTGCTTGAGATATTGTATTATCTATAGTGTCAAATATAACATATTTTACTTCTATAATCACAACATTGGACATATAGATAATACATGATATGATACACTTATAAGATGGTGTTGAACTTTAATCATTATTCACCATTCATGCCTATATAATATCATATATATTGCATACACCAAGAAATTTCTTGATGTATAAAATGTATTAAACTACATACAAGTAATTAATAAAATTGAAAGAACATGAACCATTGCAATAATGCATACGACATGTATATCACACCACAAATGCAATTTGATAGAGTGCTAATAACAAGTAATATCATATACATTGCATACACCAAGAAATTGTTTGATGTATAAAATGTATTAAAACTACATACAAGTAATTAATAAAATTGAAAGAACACAAACCATTACAATAATGCATATGGCATGTATATCACACCACAAATGCAATTTGACAGAGTACTAATAACAAGTAATATCATATACATTGCATACACCAAGAAATTGCTTGATGTATAAAATGTATTAAAACTACATACAAGTAATTAATAAAATTGAAAGAACACCAACCATTGCAATATTGCATACCACATGTATATCACACCACAAATGCAATTTGATAGAGTGATAAGAATCTAATGTGATTCATGTGTCTTGATGCATCATATTAAAAAGAGGTGGAATTTGGAACTCACAAAAAAAAAGTGTAGAAAATTAAGAGTTCTTATTCAAAAATAGTGATAATATCAAGTAGAGGCACTATAAAGAATTTTCTAAAGATAATGATGTGACTCATAGATAGTAGTAGCTATGCCACAAAGTGTCACCAATGTATGGATTTCCACTCCACCACCTTCGTATTTCCCTATTATACACAATATAGCCTCGTCTTATTGTTAAAAAACATAAAATATCAGGATACATCAAAGGGAATAACATGGAAGCATCATAAAAATTGATAAATAGATGAGAAATGCCTCACAATAAAGTAAACACACAAGGTTTACTTTGGAAAAACCCTTCAAATAGAAAAATCTCCATCAAAAGTGAATTATAAGCTCCCCAAATTACTATGCAATAGTTGATTATAGATGATAATAATTCCACAATGGTGTAATTGAGCTACTATAATGATTTAGAAGATCCTAGGACACAAATACCTACAACTATGCATGTTACAATACTAAAATCACTATTCCAGTGAGAGCCAAACTAGCACACTTTATGAGCAAACATTCCATGTCATTCATCTAACCTCCCATCCATAAAAATGGAAGACCAAATGTTTGAAATGTGAATTCAATTGACAAAACCCTTTACATTCCACATTCTATCTACACTATGACAAAATCACTAATTTTTCTAGGGGTAAAATTCCTTTCACTATGGCAATTTTGTTTTCACCATGGAAGAATAAAATTCACCATAGTAGATGGTGAATTTGTTGCCTACAATGTCACAAAAAAAATGAATTCATTTTCAAGGCCTACAATTTTTCTTCAACACTTCCCAAGATTCTCCAAATCACCTCAATCATCCTTCTAATGTCATCATACTCTTCTATGTTTTGTAACACATTATTTTGTGACAATTTAACTTCTAACCCATGACAACTCTTCACCAATGTAGAATGCTATGACTCTAGTGCTATAAATTGTCCTTCTATTTAAAGATCATGATGATATAATTCATTAAGGTAGATAAAATAAGTTGTACCAAAAAATCAAGATGACTAAAAAAACTTATGGAATTGATAACTAAAATTATCGATTGAAAATAATGCAAACAACATATTTTATTTATTTTCCTATTGTTGAGATACCATGCGTTTTCAAGCCTCAAGAAACTCTCAAAAGAAAATGAAATATAAATCTTCTATGTTTTGATAAATTTAACTTACAATATTTTAAAAAAATGTTAAGTTTTCCCTTTCCACATCACCTTCTCTAATGTATTTGCTTGGTACTTCTATATTTTAACAGTCAATACATTTTAAGTGAAACATTTTTATAGCCACCTTTAGTAAAAACTCCCATTGGAACTAAATTTTAATTATTAACATCCCATAATAGACTTACATGTATATCAAGGTACACAACATATATTGGTAGATCATGACACGTAGACCCTTTGAAATACATATTCCTTACACAACAATGAATTATTTAACCATAAGTTATCATTAACTCATGTATTACAGATCAACATTAGCTTTTTATTAATGGATAATAACACCTCACTATCCAAATGATCATTTGTAGCATCTTGTATTTGTGATAATTTTGTATACATGGACACATTGTGTGCAATTGGTATAACTATGGATTTAAAATTTTAATTTTTATTTTGTATGAACAATCTATTCATTTCAATAAAATGGATGGATAGGTTGATTGATTCTCTAAGACTCAAAAAAACTTTTTTTTCATGATTAGTTCCCACTTTTCATACTTGATCTTTGTCCATCTATGTTTGTCAATGGAATTCAAAGTCTAAACCAATTTTAATCATCACTAGTCTTCCACAAATTGTTATTTAACATTGTAATGGTATCAAATATGTTAAAAAATTGCTTTCCATGAGTTTTGTCTATATGTATACTAGTATATTTATATTTTAAAAAATATATCTAAATTATGCTGAGAGATATCTTTATAAATTAATTCTAGTTAGAATATTTGATATGCTCACATGAGTTAATTTAAACAGACTATGCTGCGAGACTTTTCATATTCTTCAAATGTAATAAAGATTTCACTCCATAAGTACCCAAGTTTTTCTATTTTTCAATCCATTTGGCTTCCACGAATTTATTTAATTAATTAATTTTTTGTTTAACGTGTTAAAGATTTCACTCCATAACTGCCCAATTTTTTCTATTTTTCTGTCCACTTGGCTTCCACGAATTTATTTATTTACACATTTTAAGAATTTTATTTACATGGGAATCTGAATCTTAATTGTTTACGGGAATCTGAATCTTTTAGCCCTTGCTGTGAGTGTAGAATGCCTCTCGGCGTAATGATGGACATGCACATAAGATGTGGCGATCAAAAAAGTCCAATTGTAACACAATTAACAAACACATAAATGTGCATTGAACAATATAATAAATAGAAAATAGGCCAAGGTTATATTAATTAAATGAAATGTGCTTCATTTTAAGGATTAATTGATCAATTTCATCAATAAAGATCATCAACCACCTTAGGAGATTGACTTAGTAAACTTATCATATAGTTCTTGTGTTTATAGAATCTTAAATAATGCCCCTAATTTCTATTTCTATCTTTTGACATTGAATTTTTATATGGTCTATCAATACAACATTCCTATTAAAATATACCCTCTTTCTACCATGTATATAGGTACCTATTTTTATAGTGAAATTTTCTATGCATGTTGGTAAACAAATTTGTCGTTACGATTATCACTAAAAATCAACCTTGACTTACCCAATGGGAACAACAAAGTTTATAATAGTAGATTACAATTAGTTTATCAATCTTCCTCTATATTTGAGAGAGGTAGCTCCCTCATATGATAGATTTTAATTGTTCTAAGGGATGCTTTTAACAAGAAACTAGGAAAGGAAAAGAAGCTAAAATCTAAAGGGAAGAAGAAACCATAGGTATGGATGATAAGAGGCTAAGAGTTTTCCCAAGGAAAATAAAATCTTAAATTAAGAAAAGAATAAATAGAAAGATTATCTATGCTTTTAAAGATAAATTTCAGAAAAATATGAAACCAGTGTTTAGAAACTTGAATATAATCTAATATATGGTAAATATATTCATCTACAATTTTTTCACACTCATAGATCAAATGATTGTTGGAAATAGGGAAGACAACTGAGGAGGGGGGGCAGGTGGGTGAATCAGTTGTCTTAAAACCTTTATACTTGCAGCAATTAATTCTTCCCTTTTGTTCAAACCACATTAATGATGAAAACATTAAAGCATGAATCAACAACATATGAGCAAAAGAAAATAAATTACACTTGATACCAAGATTTTTGACGTGGAAACCCGGTTAAGGGAAAAACCACGGTGGGGGTTAAGCAACAAAGATTATACTCTGTTAAAAGTATTACAAAAGGGGAATGTACATGCATTCGGGCTCACTGCCCAGAGCTCACTGCTCAAAGGAAGGCTCATTGCCTATAGCAGGCTCACTGCCTATAGAAAGAAGATTACAATGTGTTTGAACTGATAATTAGCATCTACCAATCCAAAGATTCAGTTTTGATTAAGCACATAATACTGACTTGATACACTTTATCTTTTGTTCTGCCTTGTTTCACTCTTCTGTCATAATCCAAGCTTAGATCTCCACGTTCGCACTTATCTCTACCTTTATTTGTACTTATTCCAATGCCGCACCTTCTCCACACACAAATCACTCAAATCCATTGGCTATATATATATCCGCATCATGAATTTCAATAATTTTCCAGTCAGCTTCAAGAACACTTGGAACTTTTATTGAGGACTCTGCTTTGTTGGCCAAATCCATGCACAATTTGTAATGCAGACCAAAAACTTGTATTAAAAGATCATCAATTATGTTGGCCACTATCGCTGATCATCACAAATTTCCCAACAAGCAACTTTCATATATCAGGAACCAAGATCAATTACAAAGTTGGCCTATTCTTCTTTTGTCTGCATTGACAAACTGGAACCCGATACTTAGATGCTAATAACTTTTGAATCCTTCATCACTGAAGGCTAAAATTTTGGATTTAGATTGTCCTAACAATCCTTGAGACTCCCTCAGATCTGCAACACACTATGATTTACCACTGGAGAGATCCGGACCAAGATACCGGACCCTGTCACATGCCTTGTTTCTGGCAACCCGGACTTAGATAAATTCTTGTTCTGACTTCCGGTATGAGCAAGTTATGTTATGTAGATGTGTGGAATACTCTTAGCTACCATCAATGACAACACCTGTTATGCGTAGCAGTGTTTCTTGCCAACAATCTCTCCCTTTGGCATTGATGCCAACACTTAGTGAAAAATGACTTAGTGTTGGAGCTACTCCCCCTTACTCTGTACACTTGTGCTCTCCAGTATTTCCAAAGCTCCCTCTTTGCTAGATTCCTCATTTTTCATTGCTCTTCACTTCCCCTTTGACATCAATGGCAAAGGATGGAATCCACAAACCAATATTCACCCAAAAATTCTATATACAGTGCCGTATATGTACAACCAATCCTTAAGTTGTATTTACATATACTTAAGTATATCTCCAAAAATATTTTTCAGCAGGGCCAACTCTGTATCCCATCTTTTCTTCATACTATTCAAAGTTGAAATGTGGCCCTTGAGCAAAAATGCTTGTGCTTTAGCCTTGCAGAGGTCAATGGGATCACCTATTTGTGCAGTAATTTGGGCTTCTATCGTAACATTGAACATTGCTTCTATCTTAAGGGAAATCAGTCCCTGAATCTCACCCATTCTTGCTTCAATGTTCTCCTTTTCTCTTGTCAACTTCTTTATTTCTTCCATCATGCTAATTGCTTGACATTCCTTACTTGCCACTGATACTGTCAATGGATCAAAAACTTGGGACATACTTGACAATTTCTGTTTGGAGTCCTTTATTTTATCTTCAATATCCTCTATGACTTTAAGAGTAGATAAACAAAACTTATATATGCTGTCTCCTTCTAAAAGAGCATTTTGAATACTCTTTATACTGTTATCTAACACCAATCTATCTAACCCAATCATACCTTTGAGTGCATTAAATCTTTTGCTATTAAAATCATTTTGAACTTTAACTTCTGCAAATTTTTCAAAGGACTCAAAGTGTGTACTTACATAATTTACAAGGTTCTTAAGATTTCCAGAGGAAGAATTAGATGGATTCTTCTAGAATGTTGGCATTATCTTTTGGACAATATACCAAATGCAAGGCCTATCAACTCATTGTCCTCTATGTGAGATTTCAATACCTTTTCTCTTGCCTTGGCTTGTGTGAAAGATGTTATCTTCATCAATTGAATCACAGAGAAAGTATCCAGGTTGAGTGGTCCTTGAATTAGTTCAGGTTCATCAAACTCTAGCATCTCTTTACTCAGAAAACTCTTCACTACATTTGCAGTGTCTCTTGCCATAATTTCTGGACCACCTTCCTTTCCTTGGATTTTCTCAGTGACAGGACTATTTTGTTTGGGTACATTAACATTTGCACCATCTTCTTTTGCTTTATCTTCCTTACCTTTGACTTCTTCTTCTTTCTCTACTTCACCTTTCTCTGTGTCATCTGTAGGGGGATTCTCTCCTTTGTCCTCACAATTTGAAATCTGTTCTGGAGGATCTTGTGTAGTAGCAGTATGCTCATCATTGTCTTCTTTTCTGGATTGATTAGGAGGAGTTAGAGTATTTCTTGCATCATCAGTTTTATCCACCATCTCTATATCTTCCTTGTTTATTTACTCTACTTCCAGAACAGAGAAGTCATCTATTCTATATTGTTGCTCATCCTTCTGCTGATCTTCTTCATCTGGGACTGGTGTGTCATTAGTAGGCTCATCTGACACAACAAAGAACTTGTTCTTGTCCAAAGCTTTTCTCAAAATTTATTCAGTTTCTTAAACTATTTCATCTATCTCTCCAATCATTAGTTTATTCATTCTTGTTTTACTCCTGAATTCATTTTTGACCTCTTTGAAGATTTTGTCTGCTTCTTTGCTGGAGATTACCGGACATAGAGTGGTTAGTACATGTTCTCTCAACTTCATATCTTTTGCCTTGGCCACTTCTTTCCTAATTTCCAATATATCCCTCATACCTTTTGGAACTTCTGACAAAATTTCTACCAGTGCTTGATTGAACACATTTAGGTATTTGATAGTAGCTTCTTCCAAGAGTCTTTTGTTAGCATTATTGCAGAGATCATAGAATTTAGTTAATGGTTTTAAGTTCCCTTCAATAGTGATTTTCTCAGCATCGGCTTCTAATTTTTTGTCTCTTTATTGTCTTCTTGCTTTTAGAAATCTTCTCTTTTGATACTTTAACAACTTTAGCACTTGTGGCCTTTAGCTCCTTAAGTTCATCATTTGTATCTGTCTTCTCTTCATCCTTTTCTTCCAAACTTCCATATGGCCTTTTTGCCATTACTTTTGTTCTTTTCTTTTCCTCACCAGATGATTTGTCTTCCAGTTTTGCAGGTTTAAGTGGAATAGAGGCAGCAACAGAGCTTCTACTAGTTCTTGAAGTGGAGGATGATTCCATCGGAGCATCTTCTTGTTTCTTATCATATTTCTCCTTTTCAGCCTTTTCAATTCTTTCTATCTTTTGCTTCATTACTTCCTTGGTTAGGCCAATGCTATCAGCATACCTTTCAACTTGCCTCTGAACTTTTCTCTTGATTTCTGGTTGCCTGAGCTCAACATGCAATTTTAGACTTAGCTCCTTATATGTTCAAAACCTTTCAACATAGGTGTCTTTTGATTTGCTCATGAGATGTTGAGCATACATGTCCAAGATCTTCTCATCAACCTCATAGCCCATAGGTATAATCCATACAGTTCTGGGTTCCACAGTCTCCATTATGCACTGATCTGTGTCTACCATAAAGCAGATTTCATCCTGGTACTTCTCAACTACTAACTTAGGGATTCTTTCCCTAGAATGCATCATTTTTTGAAAATTTTTAAAGTAACCCCAAATTGCAGTCTTCTGTGTGCTTGAGTCTCTAATGCTGAGTAGATGATCTCTTATTTGCCATGCAACCAGTCTGTTATTTGTCTAATGCACACCTTGTGCTCTAGGGACTTCATTCATAAAATAGAAGAACAAACATATAACTAGGGAACCATATTTAAAGGTATTTTTCTTATCCTTTTTGATTTTGCTCAAATTTTTAATCAGTTGGTTCTACAATAGCTCACATAGGTCATAATCTGCATTTTCTTTCAACATTTGATATGCTACATATATGGCAGTTTCAAAGATAGAATTCTCCCTGCTGGAGTGGTAAATATTGTAGCTAATCACCATAGAGGCAAACTTAACATCTGGTTCTATAATATCATTGATGGTCATTGCCCTTTTGTCAAACTTGGCACCGGTAGCATCGATCACTGTCTGGTTTTTCATAGCCTTCAGCATGGGTAATCCACCAGTTGAATTTAACCTAGTTACAATCTTGATAACATCCTTTGTAATCTTGAAAGGTTTCAATAGCCATATGAACTCACCATGTATTCAGCTCAAGATATATTGAACCCACTCATTCTCATCAAATGTCAGAAATTTAATGACTTGCAAAAAATGTTTGCTTTCTAGGGCTTTGTATTTCGGTTTCAATTTATAGCTATCATCCCTTAGGTAGTTGTTAAACAAATCCAAGAGTTTTAGGTTTCCAAATTCATCAATGCTATAGTGGATGTATGCCCTAATATCCTCAACATGTAGAACTCTGTATGGGACACCAAAAAATGCTCCTAAAGGTTCGATTTTGACTGATTTGTATGGATGCTTCTTAAAGTTTGGCTGAGGCCTTTCAGTACTATCAACAACAAGAGGAGTGCCCATTGCAAAAGATTACAAACTCAAGGCTTCGCAGATAAATACCTTTTTCTTCAACGGAGTTAGGGTTAGCGAACGAATTTGCTAGTCGCGCTTCAAATCCTTGAAATCTTAACTTAGACGCTCTTCTTCTTGCTATCTTTGAATGCAAATTGATTCAAATGAATAATGAGTGACCTTTTTATGCTCTGCAAAACCTAATTTTCCTTTGTAATAAATGCTCCACCCTAACACATTTGGTTACACTATTTCTACATACAGTCGATCTTCAATTGCTCTGCAAATCGACGTATCCACTTTTTATCTTCTGGAAATCCTTTCAAAAGATGTATAGTAATCCAAATTATTTTCTCTCATTGTGCCAAATTTAGGCACCCACTTACTGGATGGGGGAATTAGATTTTATTGTAGCTCCCCCTGAGCTAGAGCTTCTTGTTTAATTACCAGAAGGATTATCAGCACCTGATTCTAGTGCGGACCCATCACCATTGTTCATTACATCTTTCTTTACCCAAATTTTGTTCATTTCACTCTGAATCTCATTCGCATCCACTTTGCCCTTTCCTTTGTCTTGTTTTTAATCTCTGTTTACCGGACCTTTTGCATAATGGTTCTGACTTCTACAGAAACTTGCAATATGACTAGATCTATTGCAATTAAAGCATACAACATTTCTTTGTTTATTTACTTGATTCATTCTTGATCTGCACTGATTGGCCATGTGTCCAAATCCATTGCAAGAAAAATAGTAGCCATTGAAGAAATTGCCATTTCCTCTATTGTTAGAGTTATTTGTTATCATACTTCTACACTCATTGGATCTATGACCATACCTCTTACACTTGAAGCATTGACCGGAGAAGGATGGACCACTTTGATTTACTCTGCTTCTGCATTGAGTAGCTTTATGACCAAATTTACTACAATTGAAACAATTTCCATTAAAGGATGGATACCTTTGAGCATTAGGCTATCTTACCGAAGGTTTTATAGGTCTGTTTCTCCCATTCCTTGATTGAGAATTTCTTTGTCCAGATTTGGAGCTTTCACCTTTCTCATACCCAAGACCATGCTTATCACCAGCCTTCTTTTGACACTCAAGTATTGCTTCAAGTTTAGCCGAGCTTATCTTGAATTTCTCCTTGTATTCATTTGCAACTTCTAGGTCATGTCTGAGAATGACAATTTGCCTTTCAAGTTCTCTCTCATTGTCTCTGCTTTCTTGTAGATTAGACTCTAGATGGCCAGCCATTCTATCCAATCTGCAACATTCTTCAGTTCTTTCTTTTAGGGTTTGATATAGGTCTTCTTTAGTCTTATTCCTTTTCTCAATTTCTTTGGTTAGCCTCATTACCCTAGATTCCATCTCATGTTTTAGAACAGAAACTTCTTTTGTCAGCTTCTCACATTCCTTTGTCTTTTCTTCTAAAGCCTCATTCATGCCATTTTCTTCAGTAAGATTAGCTAGCTGATGAAGTCATTCTTTCCTTTTTCCCATTGATTTCTTTAGTTTATCTTTTATCAAGTCAATGCAATCATCAACATCCTTAAGGTTTGCTTTCAAATCATCTATTTCTACTTTGGACTGATCAAGATCTTCTAAAGCCAATTGAAGTTGTTCTCTGAGTGAACCCATTAAAACTCCTTCCCAGATCTTCCTCAAGCTATTAGGCTTCTTTCAAGGAACCTTGCTCTGATACCAATTGTTGGAAATAGGGTAGACAACTAAGAGGGGGGGGGGTGAATCAGTTGTCTTAAAACCTTTATACTTGTAGCAATTAATTCTTCCCTTTTATTCAAACCACATTAATGATGAAAACATTAAAGCGTGAATCAACAACATATGAGCAGAAGCAAATGAATTACACTTGACACCAAGATTTTTGACGTAGAAATCTGGTTAAGGGAAAAACCACGGTGGGGGTTAACCCACAAAGATTATACTCTGTTAAAAGTATTACAAAAGGGGAATGCACATGCATTCGGGCTCACTGCCTAGAGCTCACTGCTCAAAGGAGGGCTCACTGCCTATAATAGGCTCACTACCTATAGAAAGAAGATTACAATGTGTTTGAACTAATAATTAGCATCTACCAATGCAAAGATTCAGTTCCAGTTAAGCACAAAATACTGACTTGATACACTTCATCTTTTGTTCTGCCCTGTTTCACTCTTCTGTCATAATCCAAGCTTAGATCTCCACCTTCGCACTTATCTCTGCCTTTATTTGTATTTATTCCATTGCCACATCTTCTCCACACACAAATCACTTGAATCCATTGGCTATATATATCTGCATCATGAATTTCAATAATTTTCCAGTTGGCTTCAAGAACACTTGGAACTTTTATTGAGGACTCTGCTCTGTCAGCCAAATCCATGCACAATTTGTAATGCGGACCAAAAACTTGTATTAAAAAATCATCAATTATGTTAGCCACTATCACTGATCATCACAAATTTCCCAACAATCAACTTTCATATATCTAGAACCAAGATCAATTACAAAGTCAGCCTATTCTTCTTTTGTTTGCATTGACAAATTGGAACCTGATACTTAGATGCTAATAACTTTTGAATCCTTCATCACAGGAGGCTAAAATTCTAGATTTAGATTGTCTTGACAATCCTTGAGACTCCCTCAGATCCATAGCACACTATTATTTACCACCAAAGAGATCTGGACCAAGATATCAAACCCTGTCACATGCCCTGTTTCTGGCAACTCGAACTTAGATAAATTCTTGTTCTGACTTCCGGTATGAGCAAGTTATGTTATGCAGATGTGTGGAATAGTCTTAGTTACCATCAATGACAACACCTATTATGTGTAGCAGTGTTTCTTGCCAATAATGATAACCCATATTACTATATGCACTAAAAAAGTGCATGGGCCTACATGGTAATCCGATGATGAGCAATAGTCCTAATCATGTACATGTAAGCATGTAATTATGACCTATTAGCATCATTCTTCTTAGTGACACATGGATTGAAGTTCTTCATCCTATTTATGCTTCTCCTATCCCATAGATAACCTTCTAAGATCTAGTGTCTTCCCCATTTTCCCTTTGTCCACAATTCATTTTTATCAATTTCTAACCTTGTCATATTGACCCTCCAGTGTCACAAGATGGGAAATTCACTTTCCTTAGGCCCCTTTCAATCATTTCAACCTTTTAGAGACCTCCAATTAACCTCCCAAATCATTCCTCATCATCAATTTTGTCTCTCTATTCTTCCTTTCTGGGTCACCCCCTGTTATTTTCAAAACTCCCTAGGTGACCCTGAATCTCTCGAGGGTGACCTAGGATCTCCCTGGGTGACCTTCCCTACTAAAATACATAAGCCACTCTCTTCAAGTCCTTCAATCAGTCTTCAGGTCTTGAGATCATCTTTAGCCCCTTTTGACCATTCTTAGCCCCTGAAACCACCTGTAGAACCCTGTCTTTCTAGGTCACTCCTTTTGTCATCTGAATCTCCTTAAACAACCCTGAATCTCCCAAGGGTGACCCAGGACCTCCATGGGTGACCTACCCTACTAAAATGGGTGACCCAATCATGTTTAAACATGTGAGTTTCTCTTCACTTTGGGCCTAAATTAGCTTCATTTTTCCTCTAATTTGCATGGCACTTCGACCCTAACTGAGCCTAGTCTATTTTAACTCCACTCCCAATCACTCTATTCTTAGCTCCCACAAATTTATTCTTATCTCCCTTTCATATCATGGTAACTCCATTTCCTCCTTGAGTGATAAGCTATCAAGCCCAATACACTCCCTAATTAGGCCTATTCACTCCTCAATCAACCTAGTTAACTATACAATCAAGCATATTAACTCTTCAATCAATTGAGTTAACTCTTCAATCACCTCCACCTTTGATGTGCCTCTCCAATCTATAAATACCCCTAACCTCTTCATTATTTCTCTTGAGTCTAAGAATACTCTTCTCATATTCACAAGATTTTTCAAGATTCTTTATAGGCCTTTGAGCCTCTTTGTTTATTTCTTTAGTTTTTTAAAGCTTCAAAGCTTTCCCTTAGGAGGAAAGTTCATTGTTGCAAACTTATGCCCAAATTTTCTTTTTGTTCTCTATAACATGATTATGCTCTTTGCAAGACTTATGAGCCTTTTGCTTTCATAGTTTAGTTTCCAAGCTTTCAAAATCTTCAATAGCATAAATTGCTTTTAAAAAAATCTAAGCCATAGTGCTTCATTAGCTTCAATAGCTCAATTCTCCAAAGCTTTCAAAGCTCTTTCCCATTTTCAATTAATTACTACTTCATCCCTATCACCAAGAGGAGTTTGACTAAGGCAAGCCCTTAAACATAGCACAACCTTTTCCTCCTTCCTTGTGTGTAGGTCAGAGAAATAGGTTTCAGGAGCTTATTTCTGGGAAGAAGATAGAGCAGACAGGTACAGGTCTAGTAACATTTGAGATTTTGTTAAACCCTAGAAAAAGACTAGGATGCCCAAGCACCCAGGTCCTAGGCATTTCTAGTATCAAATCAAGGTTCTAAATCTTTCTTTGATCTCTGTTGTACTTTCTATTTCCTGAGATTCACTTCCAACAGTTAGTTATAGTCTTTTCTTGATCTTCTAGGGTTTGATAATTTGTCTTAGCTTGTTTCTTGATTTTGGTTGAACTTGGTTGATGCATCTATATACAACAAAAGGGAAGAACCCCTATAGTTTGGCTCTCCTTCTTGGGTAGAAGCCAAGATCGGTTTGTGCCCTAATGTTTTGTAGAAGAGGGTTTTGACCTAGTTTAACTCTTTAGGCTAGACCACTCTTTTCTACACTACATTTTGGTCAACCCTTCATTTATTGTACTGTTGCATCCTTCTTCTTTCATATCTGAGTTGTTTATCACCCTATATCTGATTGGGAGTGAGTTCATTAATCATTTTGGATTCATATATACTTAAATTTTGCATAGTTTCAAAACTAGGGTTTGTCAAAACCTTGCATTTATAGAAAATCTTGCTAGTTTTGACCCTAGGGTTTATATATTTGAAGGTTGTTTTGATCTTGTTGCATTGATTAGTTTGATTGGAGCATTTTAATTTGTCATACCTTCTTCTTCTTTCTGTTTAAAACATTCTTGCATCCTTGATTTTGAAAATTGAAAAAGAATAATTATACTCTAGATTTGAAAAACGCATAGTTATCACTTTGTTTGCAGTTGGAAAGGATAGATCATCATAAGCATAAGTTGAATCTCTAATTTTTATATAAGATCTGAGTGATATTACAGTGACTTATCATTCCTTAGTGTTTCATTGTGCATTGGAATCTTTTTATTGAGGAAAAAGTTGCATTTTGATGAAAACCTAGTTTTGTGAAATCTAGGGTTTGTGATTCATATCTTATTTCAGATTTTTTCTGATGTTATTTACATTTAAAATCTTATATTTCATTGTCATCATACACCATAAATGTCATCTTGCATTTAAAATTGAAGATAGGAACAATTTTCAATTGTTGCATTTTGAAAAAAAAAAAAAACATTGAAATTTGTGTTTGATTTTTAGCATTGTTGATATTCAAGTGTATTTGAGTAGAATTGGATTTGATCAAGGGATATTATTTCTTCACTTAAAAAAAAAACTCAAAT
This sequence comes from Cunninghamia lanceolata, assembly GCA_027924645.1. NCBI lineage: Eukaryota > Viridiplantae > Streptophyta > Pinopsida > Cupressales > Cupressaceae > Cunninghamia > Cunninghamia lanceolata. The sequence continues at coordinate 5,203,697 of BSBN01000287.1, read as the reverse complement.
CTTTCTTTTGCTTCATCATTCATTTCTTCTATTGGTGCATCTTGTGTGTTACTAAAGCTTGTAGACGCTTTATGAGCTTTGTGACCCGGTGCCTAGGCGATTCTAATCTTCTTGTGCAAAGAAGTTGGCAAATTATGGGTTCGAATGTTATGCATAAAAATGATACAAATACATCAGAACCCCAAATTCCTAGTCTTATCACACAATAAGATCCATCAATTCTTCCTAGCTTCCCCACTTTGCACCTTCCTGAATCAAACTTACGTGAATCCATCAACATTGATGACCTTTTGGCTCATGTTCTTGAAGCGCAAATTTATAGATTAGACAAAGAGTTGGCTAATTTGTAGAAATTTGTGAGTGTGGAACACATCACTGAGGAGGCCATCCCTATAGTTGAGATTCTATCAAGTCTTTTGCTTGAAGGTCAAGAAGGATTGGAGGTCTTGTGTGGCATTGCTCATATAGTGCATAACAACATTCTATCTGCATCTAGTTGCACTGACCAATGCCACTTCTAATCAAATAGGGACTCAAGTGTTGGCGCCCATACCTGCATGCCCTATTCCTACTTATACTTCTACCATTCTCACCATGCTACTACATAGCTGATTAATAATGCTACCACATGTGTTGGGTTATCCATTGGGAATCCTATTCACCATTATAGTAATGTTCCATATAACTACATAAATTCCACTCCTAATGTCACCCCGCCTACATCTAAACCTCCTATCACATTCCAAAAGGATACTCATACACCATCACCTAGCCCTTCATTCCAATCTTTACCTGATTTCATTTCTGATCCTGTCATAAACACTTTATTGAAAAATATGACCTCCATCCAACAATAATTAGCTAACATGAGTAATAGCCCACCTAAGCCTAGTATGAAAAAACATTATATCCATAGCCCTTTGTCTTATTCCATCCTAACAAATCCTATGCGTATGAATTTTGAGACCCCTCGCTCTGAGAAATATAATGGGAAGGGAGACCCTAACAACCATGTGACAACATTTACCACTATGTGTGGTGATTTCTTCTTTGAGGATGCGATTTTGGTAAAACTTTTTCCTAGGTCACTTAAAGACACAACCCTGAATTGGTTTTACTCGCTACCTCCTAATTCTATTACTTCCTTTTCACAATTAGTTAATAAGTTCCTTGAGCGTTTTCAAGAGAACATTGGACCTCAAGTCTCTTTAACAGACTTGGTTCATTGCAAACAAGGAACAAAAGAGAAAATAACAAATTTCATGGGCCATTATCAAGCCCTCTTCTCACAAATCCAATATTCTATTCTAGATGTTGATGCACAAAGAATCTTTATAGGAAACTTACAACCTCACATCCATGATAAGATATTGTTGATGCGATATGATTCATTCACTCATCTTTGCACGACTCTTCATGATTATCAAATTTTGGTTAGTTAGTATGAGAATAATCCCTCACCAGCTCCAGTTGGTCAATTTGAAGCCTCTCATAATCATTATTTCAAAAGACAAAACAAAAAATTCATCAAGATAAATGAAATTTCAGCGAACAACATTAGAAAACATGTGGTGGAAACATCATCTCCTACTTCCACCTCTTACAAGTTAAAACTAAAAATAAGAAACTTCACACCGTTATTAAAATCTCTTTATGCTATCATGACACAACTCTTACAAAATAATATCATCAAGCTTCCACCCGTTAGACCCCTTGATCCAAGAAAGATGCAATCATATTCCTTTGATGCGAAGGCCTTTTGTCAATTTCACCACTCCATTGGCCATGACACTGAAAGATGCATGCGCCTTAAACATGAAGTTCAAGACCTCATCGACTCCAATGTCATCCAAGTTGCTGGTGTGAATGACAAAGGGAATAAATTAGTGACGGCTCCTAATAAAAATCTTCAAATATACACTGATCCATTACCTCATTATGAGTCTAATGTTGTTGATATTTGCATCATGGATGTTGGCACATGCAAAGAGCGAGCGGATTTGGAAAATACTATATCTTTTACTCCACATTAGGCTACTATTGAAGCTTCTGATTGGCCTCTTTACATTATATTCAAATCAATGATAAACCTATTCATGGTGCTATGATAGATCCTATATGCATGGTGAATGTAGTAAATGAATAGTTTCTCTACCTGCATGGTTTACATCGAGATACATATGATGTATCGAAGATGGCTATTAAAGCACACGATGGGTCTATCCTTCCAACTCTTAGTGCTTTAACTCTTGAAGTTAAGGTTGGGCCAAGGGGCTTTGGATGTTCATTTTGTTATCATTCCTACATTGAAGACTTATTTCATGTGAAGTTGGGCTACCCATGGCTCTGTTCCATGAAGGCAGTCCCCTCTGTTGCACAAGTTATTAAAGGTTATGGATGAGGGACGTGTGCATACTATACATTATAGTCAGTATTGCCCCGTTTCTTGCAATGGACACTTTTCACTCGACTGCTTCTGGCCACAACTAGTTGGAGTTGCTAGACCTAGAGAGGATATATTTTTCTTATCATATCATAAGTTTAAAGCAAATAAAATAGTAGAGTTATCACTTAGTAATATTCCCCTTGGTGATGTTCCTAAACCTCCTTGATCTTCTGAGGCTATGACAATAATTCATCTTGTACCATAGGTAGTGAATGAAGCTAAGCCCAAATTGAAGGTTTTCCCCATCACCGAGCATCTAGTAGCTATGCCAAGGTTTCCCCTCCACCATCCCTTCAAGGACAATGAGGCAACCTCCGTGCACAAAATAGACCTCCTTAAAATCACAATATTACTTTTGTACCACCCACCTTTGCGGAGACTAGTGGCAATCAATTCGTTGTTTGTGTTTTATTTCCTGAGGTTTCAAAACTGCTTGAGGATGCTCCTGTAATTCCACCTGTTTCACAAGTTGAGAAGGAAGAGCATCCTAGATTGAGGAACCCTTCCCCAGTAGTCTTCCAGCCTTCGGTGGTTCCTCCCATTTCTTCTAATATTCCTGAAAAAAGGAAGAAAAGGAATGCACATTGGAAGACACTATGATTCCCCTTAAAAACATCATGAATAAAGCAAAGTGAATAAGATTGCGAGAGAAAAAAAGAAGTGTCATTGTACTATGGCTTGCCTTTCCATAGGAGAGGAGAATCTCCCTCCTCGCAAGCACTTATCACCGATGGATGCCAAAGAGACATCTACTGCTATTGTGTCTCCTACAAAGAAAGAAGAAGCTTTGTAAGTTGCTATGGAGCCTATTGTACTACATTCTGATAAAGAATCTGAAGACATTACAGGTATGGCTCTGGTTCCTTATACATCACATGCTATAGTTCCTCTTGCATCTTTTCCACCTATCCAAATGGATTATGAGCTAGATTGGGAGGAGGATGATCTTCTTTAGGTTCACTCGCAAATGAGGTACCTTTTATTTTTATGTTGTGAGTGCATGTGATTGTTTCCCCCTTGATGTGCTGCTTGATACTTTATCTATATTTTATTTGTTTTTATTGTTGTGTTATTAAGATCTCTTTGGATGACCCTCGACACCCTTGTAGGTGCAAGGATACAAAGGGACCAAAATCCATTGTGACATTCTCTCTATTGTATCATCATTCTTCTATATGTTGTGATTTGTATTGTTGTTGTTTCCTTTGGGGATGATGCAAGACATAGAATGTTTCAAATTCTCCCTTGTTGACCTAAGGGATGTTTATTTTTGATTTCATGTGATATTTCTTCCTTTGTCTTCGTAGTTCTACTAGCTAGCAGATGATGATAGTTCCAGACACACACATATAAATATATATGTTGAACTACACCAAACAACTGAGAGGGGGGGAGGTGAATTAGTTGTCCTAAAACTTTTAACCAATTATGAACATCAACTTATCAATTACTTAAATTCTGATATAACAATGAAAGCATAAAATGAAAAGCTCAACTCAATAACATAATCAACACAGAAGACACTAGATTTTTACATGGAAAACCCTAAAAGGGAAAAACCACGGTGGATGTTAGCCCATAGAAATATATATGTTATATATCAATACCAAAAAATAGAGGCTCACTACCTACAAGGCTCACTGCCCAAATTTCTCACTACAAGAATGTCCCACTGCCAAAATGGTGAACTGATTAATTAGCATCTACTCCATGCCTGGGTTCAATTCCTTTGAAGTACAATAAAACTCCTCTACTATGCTCTTTCACACCTTCACACTTATCTCCTCATATTCGCACATTCATACTACTTTTTGCAATTCATTACAAGTCTTTATACAAGTCATCAACCTTGGAATGTACATCAAGGTCAGCAATACATTCATCAACCATTGGAATAATCTCCAAGGTCGGCATTATAAACATACATAGAATAGGTTAGGACCTAATACAAAATCAACTAAGGAAAGTATGTAAAGATGTACATGGATCACATTTCTCCTTAGCTGGGCCTCAAATGCAATCTTCCACATCACATCATGCCTCTACAATCTTCAATGCTTCTCCGCAGTTAATGAAATCAACCAAGTCAGCCAAGATTGGTGAGAACATTAGGTCTTCTAAGAGCATTCTTCAACTACGATCCAAATTTCTCTCCGTGGACCAATCCAAAGGTAGAAACATGATTAGGAGACATCCACAAGCACATTATAATCATTAGGAACACCCTTACAATCTCTAATCACTCTGTTAATAAGATTCTTCAAACCGGAGCACAAGAACAACATTGTTAGCCACTGTCATGAGTAAAAGATAGCTTACGGACCACCAAATCACAAACCGTTGCATTTGAAGGCACTTAACATTATCATAGACTTAATTTTAGAACCATAGACCAAAATAATTCAATGCAGAGGAATGCAGAGCAAAACTCTTTCTCCCTGTTACCACCAAACGTATAGAAAAAATAGTTTTCACACTGGTGAACACAACTTACTCAAATCTTCATTCTGGAGGCTCAACCTTAGAATATAACATCTTTAGAAAAGATTCTAAATAACTTCCAACCCACAGGCAAAGATATTTATTCTACAAGAAATGTGAAGTATTCTTTTGGACTGTTCTTCTGCATGTAATGCATTGTTTCTACTGTAATTCACTGTTTTTATTGGATGAGCTAATTTTCTCAATATCCTCAACATCTACAAGAGAGTAACAAAATGAGGGCACAATTGACACCAATAACAACACAGATATGTTGACATCAATGACAACACCGATTAGGCACATACTTGCAACAATCTCCCCCTTTGTCATTGATAGCAACATATGATGTGAAAAACTCAAAAGACCATCAAAACGAGATTCTCCCCCTTTCTCTTTACACATTTGCATTCTTTCTCCCCCTGATTTTTTCACATGATTTCTCTCCCACTTTAACATCAATGGAAAAGGGCACATACTTGCATGTTGCTGCTCTGATCCACTTACTTTATCAGAAACATCTAGCTACTCACCCTGAGAGGTAGCCTTTAGAACATCAATCCAGATCAAAGAATGACACTTTGAGGTCCACTAGATTGATGCATTCCTATGCATCTTAGTTTAGGATAGGAGGGGTAATGACCCCTAACTTTTCTCTGAGATACTCAAAGGTATCTTTAGGTAGAGGCTTAGTGAAGATGTCTGCAATTTGATCCTTTATGGACACATATTTCAACTTTACTTCATTCTCTGTTACTTTCTCTCTCAAAAAGTGATACCTTATTGATATTGTTGATATGCCCTGGACAATTGAGAGGGGGGGTGAATCAGTTATCTCAAAAACTTAAACACTTTTGCAATTAAACATCAATCACTTATCCACAATTATTATGATTTAACAATGAATACATGAAATTAGAAACTTAACCATGGATACAACATCAAGCACAAGAGACACCAGATTTTATGTGGAAAACCCCAAGGTGGGGAAAAACCATGGAGAGGATTAGCTCTCAATATATATTGTAATCTTGAAATAATGATGTTTAGGCTTGGTCACTCCACAGGGCTAACATACTAGCTCACTGCCATGAAGAACAACTAGGTCTAGCAGACTCACTGCCTCAACCCTAAACCTAGCAAGATTACAATAAGGGATGTTAAACCCTACTGGTGGCTCACTGTTAGAGTCACTGTCATGATCAACACCTTTTTATGTTTGTGATTGAAGTACAATAATTCCTCTGCTTTGCTCTGTCTCTGCTCTGCTTCTTGCCTCTTCTCTGTTTTGCCTCTTCTCTGCTATGCCTTTTGGACCTTTCTTATTATCTTTCTATTTTCACTCAAGGACACCTTTTCCATGACTCAACAACAAATATTTATACACTTCAACAACCTTGGAATGATCATCAAGGTTAGCATTACAATCATCAACCATTGGAGCAATCTCCAAGGTTGGCATTACCAGCATTTACAAAATAGGTCCTAACCTATAACAACATTATACAAAGAATATATGAAGTAAAGATGTATGTGGATCATCCCACACCTTAGCTGGGACTCAAACACAATCTTCCATGCTTCATCATGCTTCCACAATCTTCCAGTGATCTCCGTAATCACTGGGATTAACTAGGTCAGACAAAACTAGTTACACGTTACACTATCTAGGAACAATCTTCGAACACGATCTCAAATCCTTAATGCAAACCAATATCAAGATAAGAACATGATTAGGAGACATCCACAAGCACGTTATAATCATCTGGAGCAACCACATGAACCTTAACCACTTTAGCCATAGGAATCTTCTCACTGGAACACATGAACTTCACTATCTTCACCTGACATAAAAGAAAGATAGCTTGCAGACCACCAAAAAATGAACCATTGCAACTGTAGGCATTTATCATCATCCCAGACTTCCCTCTAGAACCGTAGAGCAAAATACTTTCTTCCTGCCACCAGAGAATAATCAGAGAAAGTAATTTTTACTCTGGTGAATGCAACTCTCTCAATTCTTCATACCAGAGGCTCAAGCTCAAGATTTAGCATCTTCGTACATCCATTTAAATAAGTTCCAATCCATAGAGCAAGATATTCAACCAGAGAGAAATGCAGAGCATTCTACTGGATTGTTCTTCAGCATACAACTCATTGTCTATACTGCACTTCACTGTAATTCACTTGTTTGTTTCAGAGAGGCCAATTTTCTCAATATCCTCAACATACAAAGATTCTAAACAAGTAATAGAATAGGACATAGTTGACACCAATGACAATGAAGATATGTTGACATCAATGACAACACCAATTAGGCACATACTTGCAACAATCTCCCCCTTTGTCATTGATGTCAACATATGATGTGAAAAATTGTAGCAACCATCAAGACAAGATTTTCCCCCTTCCTCTTTACATACCTGCACTCTTTCTTTCTACAAGATTCTCCCCCTTTCTCTTTACACATCTGCACTCTTTGTCTATCTAAGTTTTTCACATGACTTCTCTCCCCCTTTAACATCAATGGCAAAGGGCACATACTTGTACTTCTTCTACTCTGATTCAATCTCTCTTCTAAACTCTTTGACTACTCCCCCTAAGAAGTAGCCCTAAAAGGCATCAATCCAGATCTTTGAGGACCTTCAAATTGATGGACTATTGTGCATCTTAGTTTAGAGAAGGAGGGGTGATAACCCCTAACTTTTATCTAAGATACTCAAAGGTATCCGTAGGCAGAGGCTTTGTGAAAATGTCTGCAATCTGATCTTTGGTAGAAACATATTTCAACTTGACTTCATTCTCTATCACCTTTTCTCTTAGAAAATTATACCTAATGGATATGTGATTTGTCCTTGAATGCATTACTGGATTCTTTGATATGTTTATGGCACTTGTGTTGTCACAAAAGATTGTGATTGGATCCTCATACACAACCCTGATGTCCTTCAAAGTCCGCTTCATCCATAACGCTTGAGTGCAATTGCATGCTACTATAATGTATTTTGCTTCTGTAGTAGATAGGGATATTTAATTCTATTTCTTGCTCAATCAAGACACTAGCCTTTTTCCCAAGAAGAATGTACCTCCACTTGTACTTTTTCTGTCATCCACATCTCCAGCCCAATCTGCATCAGTATATGCATTGAGAGTAAAGTCACTATCCTTAGGGTACCACAAACCATAATCCATTGTACCTTTCAATTTCCTCAGAATTCTCTTGACTGCCATCACATGTGATTCCTTAGGTTCTTCAGGTTCAGCGCTAGCTTCATTTGGTAGTATTTCTACTTTTGTGGGTTTAGATTCAATGGTCTCTGATTTAGGTGCTTTATCTACCATAGTCTTGGACATTTTTGAACCTTGACCTAGTTTAGCTAGGTCCTTCTTCTAGATAGTTCTTTTGCTTTTCTTCTTTTACTACTTTTACTTCTTAAATGTAGTTGAATTACTGAGAGGTAGAGGCTCTTGAACACTTGCAGGCCCTCCTTACTTGCACATTTGGTCATTTTAGGCTTCTGGATCAGAACCCTTCCAAGAAAACTATCATAACATATCTTTATGCCAGATCTCAGCACTAACTATCTGGCTAGGGGATTTAGAGTCTTCAATACGGCTCCCCTGGACCCATAATTCACAATCTACTTCCTGGAGGAAGTATCTTCTCCAAAGCCTGGAGTAGACTCATCTCTTTCTTTATTTATTCCCTTCCTGACCCAAACCTTGTTCATCTCTTCCTTGACTTGTGCCGGATCAACTGGTTCCCTTGATTTTGATTGATTATCCTTCTTATTTCTGCAAAATTTTGCAATATGTCCAAATTTGTTGCAATTGAGACATTCAATGTTTCCTTGTCCTTGATTTCTTCCTCTGAATGAACTCATCCTTGATTTGCATTGATTAGCCATGTGTCCAAATCTGTTGCATGTGAAACACTTGCCATTGAAGAATTGACCATTCCCAGAATAGTTTGGCATATTTCTTGACAAACTTCTGCACTCATTTGCTTTATAACCAATCTTTTTGCAATTGAGGCATCTACCAGAGAAGGATGGAGCATTTTGATTCATTCTACTTCTACATTGAGTAGCCATATGACTGTACTTGTTGCATTTATAACAGTGACCATTGAAGAGAGGATATCTTTGAGTGTTTGGCTACCTGATTGATGGTCTTCTGCTTCTTTGATTCTAAATCTATCTATTTTTTGTTTTCTTCCTGACTTGCTCTGAGCCTTTTATCTTTTTCAATTTTCATGCTTCCTTTGACATCATCATTTTTCTGGCCTGTCATTAATTTATCATATCTGGCAACACTCACACTGAATTGGTCTCTTTGTGCCTACACATGTTTTAGATCAGCTTTCAAGTCTTCAACTTCTTCTTCAAGCTTCATGCAGTCTTTGAGTTTGTCTTTTAGATGTTTCTTAGTTTTTGTCTTTTCATCACTTTCGTCTTTTAGAGTTTGCTGTATCTGCTTGATTTGTTTTCTTAACTCTTTAATGTGATTATTTGCTTCTATTATATTTTCTTTCAAGTCCGTATCTTCTTCTACAATTTTTGAGTTGCTACTATCAATACTAGTGATCAGACACATATTCAATTGATTCACAACAACTTTGTAACCTTCCACATCACATTTGGTAGTCTGGAAACCTTCTGGTTCTTCAATTTGCAAATCCTTATCAGTTGAGACATAATTCTCTTGAATGCTCTCATTGACTTTAACATTTGTACTTTCAATAATCCTTCCCAATCTATTTTTGTAACAGAGGTAGGCTTTGGTCCAAGATGAATACTCGAGAAAAATGCCTTCCTCAAACTTAGTATTGTCCTTTTCCATTTTAATGAGGCATTTGCTTCCAAAGATTTTGAAATATTTCACAGTGGGCATTGATCAACACCATAACTCAAAGGGAGTCTTTTCTTCTTTGGTTCTTACCTGAACTCTGTTTAATGTATAGACGATGGTCTGAATTGCCTCCTTCCAAAATGTGTCTGGAAGATTTGCTTCTTCCATCATTAATTTTGCAGTTTCTTGAATAGCTTTACTTGCTTCTTCCATTATCTTATTTTTTGCAGCGAGCTATTTTTCTATCCCAGAGGTTTCACAAAACATATTGAAGTCATTTGAGATGAGCTCTTCATCCTTGCCAATTCTTAGACTTTTGAGTTTCATGCTTAGCTCATTTTCAAGCATTTCTTTAAAGATTTTGAGTGCATCTAGAATATCTGATTTATCCTTTAAAAAATTGACCCAAGTCATTCTAGAAAAGTCATCAATAAAAAAACATAAAGTACCTGTAATCATGGAGGCTTGGTATCTTTCTAGGACCTCAAAAGCTTGTATGAATCAATTCCAATCGTTCTGTGGAAGATATTTCTTTGTCCTACCACATTTTTCTTGACAATCTTTGACATTTCCTGCAATTAATGTTGCTTGAGTAATCAATCTCTAGTAGGTCCTTCACAATTTGAGCTAAGCTTGTTTTTGTTAAGTCATCAAGATTTGTATGACAAAGTCTTCTATGCTAGACTCGACTTTCATTGGTTTGAGATGTGTACCCAAGAAAGTCACTTTTTCTAAGATGATAGAGATTCTCTTTTGTTCTTTTTCCAATTGCTATTGTAGCTCCAGATTTTTCTCTGATTTCAAGGGAATCATTCTCAAACACAAACTTGAAACCCCTTTTACATAACTTTCCAACGCTTAAGAGGTTTTGTTTCAAATCCTTTACATAAAGAACATCTTCAGAAATTTGTTTGTTACTGAAGTTGATTGACCCTATTTTGTAAATTTCAGTAGTGCAGTCATCTCCAAACGTAACTAGTCCTTCATTGCATTCTTCCAGACTTACAAACTTACTACTGTCACCAATCATGTGGTATGAACAACTACTATCAATAACCCAATAGTTTTCAATTTGAAACATGACTTCTTCACTGGTATGTACTTTAGAATGTCTTTGATGATTGACACTCTTTTCTTCATGAATTGCTTCCTTGGATAATCTTCATTTGATGTCTCTTGATGAACATTTGGGTGCATCGATAAGTGCCTATTTTCCTTTTGACTCCATCAGGATCTCCCTCGAGTTGTTAGACTCTTTCCAAAGGGACTTGTCTCTGATACCAATTGTTGATATGCCTCAGACAATTGAGAGGGGGGGTGAATTAGTTGTCTCAAAAAATTAAACACTTCTGCAATTAAACATCAATCACTTATACACAATTATTATGATTTAACAATGAATACATGAAATTAGAAACTTAACCATGGATACAACATCAAACACAAGAGACACCACATTTTACATGGAAAACCCCAAGGTAGGGAAAAACCACGGAGAGGATCAGCTCTCAATATATATTGCAATCTTGAAATAATGATGTTTAGGCTTGGTCACTCCACGGGCTAAACATACTAGCTCACTGCGATGAAGAACAACAACGTCTAGCAGACTCACTGCCTCAAGCCTAAACCTAGCAAGATTACAATAAGGGTTGTTAAACCCTACTGGTGGCTCACTATCACAATCAACACCTTTTTATGTTTGTGATTAAAGTACAATAATTCCTCTGCTCTTCTCTGCCTCTGCTCTACCTCTTCTCTACTTTGCCTTTTGAATCTTTCTTATTTTCTTTCAATTTTCACTCAAGGGCATCTTTTCCATGACTTAACTACAAATATTTATACACTTCAACAACCTTGGAATGATCATCAAGGTTAGCATTACAATCATCAACCATTGTAGCAATCTCCAAGGTCGACATTACCAGCATTTACAAAATAGGTCTTGACCTATAACAACATATACAAAGAATATGAAGTAAAGATGTATGCGGATCATGTAACACCTTAGATGGGACTCAAACACAATCTTCCATGCTTAATCATGCTTCCACAATCTTCCAGAGATCTTCGCAATCACTGGGATTAACCAGGTTAGCCAAAACTTGTTACACGTTACATTATCTGGGAACAATCTTCGAACACAATCTCAAATCCTTAATGCTGACCAATATCAAGATAGGAACATGATTAGGATACATCCACAAGCACGTTATAATCATCTAGAGAAACTGCATGAAACTTAACCACTTTAGCCATAGGAATCTTCTCATCAGAACATATGAACTTCACTGTCTTCAACTAACATAAAAGAAACATAGCTTGCGGACCACCAAAACATGAACCATTGCAATTGTAGGCACTTATCATCATCTTAGACTTACCTCTAGAACCATAGAGCAAAATACTTTATTGCAGAGGAATGCAAAGCAAAATACTTTCTCCCTGTCACCAGAGAATAATTAGAGAAAATAGTTTTTACTCTAGTGAATGCAACTCTCTCAATTCTTCATACTGGAGGCTCAAACTCAGGATTTAACATCTTGATACATCCCTTTAAATAGATTCCAATCTTTAGACTAAGATATTCAACTAGAGAGAAATGTTGAGCATTCTACCGGACTGTTCTTCAGCATACAACTCACTGTCTATACTGCACTTCACTGTAATTCACTTGTTTCTTCTGGAGAGGCCAATTTTCTCAATATCCTCAACATACAAAGCTTCTAAATAAGTAATAGAATAGGACATAGTTGACACCAATGACAACAAAGATATGTTTACATCAATGACAACACCGATTAGGCACATACTAGCAACAGATATGTGCTTTGTTCTTTAATGCATCATTGGATTCATTGAAATGTTTATGGCACTTTTATTGTCACAAAAGATTGCAATTGAATCTTCATACACAACTCTTATGTCCTTCAAGGTTTGCTTCATCCATAATAGTTGAGTGCAACAACATGCTGCTGCAATATACTCTGCTTCTACAGTTGACAAAGAGATTGAATCTTGTTTCTTGCTCAGCCATGAGACCAATCTATTGCCCAAGAAGAAAGCACCTCCACTTGTACTCTTCCTGTCATCAACATCTCTAACCCAATCAACATTTGTATAAGCACTGAGAGTAAAATCATTGTCCTTTGGATACCATAAGCCATCATTTGGAGTACATTTTAAATATCTCATTATTCTCTTAACTGCCACCACATGTGATTCTCTTGGATCAACTTGAAACCTTGCAATGAGACAAATCGTATGCATAATATCAGGTCTGGTTTGAGTTAGATAAAGCAATCCTCCAATCATGGATCTATATTTTTTCTGATTAGCCTTAGATGATTCATTAGTTTTTCTCAACTTGCAGCTAGTCACCATGGGTGTACATACCAGTTTAGAGTCTTCCATCCCAAACTTCTTCAACAACTCTTTCACACACTTAGATTGAGATATGAAGATTCCTTTATCTGATTGGTTTATTTGCAGATCTAGACAGAAATTCATCTAATTAAACATGGACATCTCAAACTCTTTTTGCATTTCACCAACAAATTTCATACACATACTTTCATTGCCTCCAAAGATGATATCATCAACAAAGACTTCAACAATCAAAATTTGATAATCATTAATTTTGGAATAAGGATTACTGTCAGTAGTACCTTTATTGAAACACAACTATAATAAGTACTTATCCAACCTTGCATACCAGGCTCTAGGAGCTTGCTTGCATCCATACAAAGCTTTCTTCAGTCTGCACACAAAATCACTTTGGTCTGATAACCTAAATCCTTCTGGTTGCTCAATGTAAACTTCCTCTTCCAACTCACCATTCAGAAATGCAGACTTCACATCCATCTTCACATCCATCTAATACACTTTAAAATCCTTGTGGGCTACAAATGCCAGAAATATTTTGATTGCCTCAATCTGAGCTATAGAAGCAAAAGTTTCTTTAAAATCTATTCCTTCAATATGAGAGTATCCTTTACATATAATCCTTGCCTTATTCCTTACAACTTCTCCATTCTCATTTAGCTTATTCTTGAAAACCCATTTGGTTCCAATAACATTTTGTCAATAGGTCTGGGAACTAATTCCCAAGTATCATTCTTTTCTATTTCCATCAGCTCTTCCTTCATGGATTTTACCCAGCTTTCATCATTGCATGCTTCATTCACAGTCTTTGGTTCAACTTTTGAAAGCAAAGAGTAATTGACTTGTTCCTCTGTAGCTCTTCTCCTTGTTAGTACACCTTTGTTGTTGTCACCTATAATCTGATCTTCAAAATGATTGATCCTTACATACCTGGGAGTCTTGACAACACTTTTCGGAGCCTCTTCTTCATCTTGACTATCTTCTTGCTCATCTTTTTCTTCATTCATTATAGTCACAGGTTCATCTGGTTCATAGTAATTTAGGTCCAGGATATCTTTTCCTTGCCTTCATCTACCTTCACATTTGCACTTTCAACAATTTTTTTGAGCCTTTTGTTGTAGTATTGGTAGGCCTTACTCTTGGTAGAGTATCCAAGGAAGATTCCTTCATCAGATCTTGCATCAAACTTTCCTAGATCTTCATATCCCCTGACATAGCATTTGTTTCCAAAGATTTTGAAATATTTTACTATAGGAATTCTTCCATACCACAATTCATAAGGAGTTTGAGTACCATTACCTTTCACTTGAACTCTATTTTAGATGTAAGTAGTAGTATGAATATCCTCTTTCCAAAAATCTTCTGATAGATCTGCTTCCTTCATCATTGTCCTAGCAGCCTCTTGAACTATCCTATTTTTCCTTTCCACAACTCCATTTTGCTGAGGAGTCCTAGGTGTAGACAACTATCTTTTTATCCCATGCTCTTCACATAAAATGTTGAATTCATTTGATGTGAATTCACCTCCTCTATTAGACCTCAAGCACTTGATTTTCAATTCTATTTCATTCTCAACCATTTTCTTGAAAGATTTGAACTTCTCTAGGGCTTTTGATTTGTCTCTTAGAATAGTAACCCAAGTCATTTTAGAATAATCATCAATAAGCAACATGAAGTACCTGTCACCTTGTAGACTTCTCACCCTTGTAGGACCACATAGATCTATATACACTAGATCTAGCAAACTGGTAGAGAATTGCTCTTTGTTCTTGAAACTTGTTCTTGTCTACTTCCCTAATTGACATTCCTTGCCTATTGTATTGGATGGTGTTAGTGCCTGAATTGACTGGCAATTTTTGAGCAATTTTCATGCAGGCACTTTCCCTAAGTATCCAAAAAATGTTCTAAGTGTTGGACCTCCTCAGCATTTTTTCAGCTGCAGCATCATATTTTCCTGAGGAGGAGGTCGTCATCATCATGTTTTCTGTTGACCGGTTTCTCATCAGGATCATCATATTTCAACATCGGGTGATGTCTGGATATCATCCTGATCCTGCTGACGGGCTACAGTGTGCCCTAATTTGCTTGCGGAGGTGATTTTTCAAGTATCCGGTGATCTTCCAATTATCACCTTGCCCAAACATGATGATGATGTTGCCCCGATATTCTGAAGGGGTTATTCTTTGAGTTGTTCGACCTGACTTGTTCTTTCTTAAGGGTCGTCGTCATCATCATCATATTTCCAGTTATCACCGTGTTGCTCGCGGGGGTCATCATATTTTCTGCCTTCATGATATTTCGCCAGGGTGATATTTTTATCATCGGGTGATCTTGGTTATGATCATCCTGATGATGTTGTTGAAGAGTTCTAAGTGTGACCTGATATTCACTGGGGTCATCATATTTTGAACGTCAGGATGATCTTAGTCAATATCATCCTGATGATGTTGTCTCACTTCATGTTCGTTGTTTTATCATCCTGATGATGCTGACGTCATTTTTATGTCAGGGTGATATCTTTTTCTCTGCCTATCTGCATCATGATATTTTCGAAGGAGGGGGTGATATTTTCATATCACCTGGGTGTATGTTTGTTCCAGCGTCATGATGATGCTGATATCAAGGAGATATCCGCCTGCCGGCTTCGTGCATTATCTAGTGGGGGGTGATCTTTTCAAGCATCATCATATTCATCTATCGCCCCGATCTTATAGTGGAGCTACAGTGCAACATGATATTTGTGCATCAGGATGATATTACCAAATATCCGGTTGTCTTCCGAATATCATCCTGATGTCGATATGATGATGACGTCATCAAGGTCCAGAGGGGGTCATATTTCTAACACTGATCATCTTGTGGAGATCCCTCGATATTTGCAAACATGATGATGACGTCATCCGGATATGAGGAGGTGCGCAGTAGGCGGATATGATGATGACGTCATCAGGATGTTCATCGGCCAGACTTTTGGTATAGGCTCAGCAGGAGGATGTTCCTCCGATGGATCAGGTTGTGCGGATGAAGGCATTTATCATGCAGGTTCTATTGCGATATGATGCTGACGTCAGGGTGATATTTCAAGCGACAGGATATCATGCTGCTGGAGGATGATGATGATGAAGTCTTATACTAGTGTCGTTAGGAGCAAAAGCACCGACATCATATATGCTCATGACCTAGTATATAAAGTGTTAAAGAGGTTGCTGCGGGGTGCATGTGGGATAATTGATATCCTGCATTTTCAAATATCATGATGATGAATCTCGGCGGGAAATGGTTGCGATCGACTGTTAGATGTTTTTCCCAAGGCCGCGGGTTGGTGCGCCATTAATGGCGAAGATTGCAGAGGTATGGGCGGATCTGGTACCCGATTGAAGGTGTACATCAGCGGACAGTGGCGCAGGGCTCGAGATATCTTCCTGTCTCCTCCCCTACCTGCTGCATTCATGTTTGGGCACCAATCTGGTAATGCGTTGAGCGCCATTTTGCTGATACTGTGTATCTGGCGGGATTTTTGGTCAACCATGTAATTAATTGCTGTGGTACACTACCTGGCTGTTATAAGCGGGAAGTGTTACTCATTTGTGGTTGTTGAAAGTTGAAGATTTTTGGCTCTGTAATTCAAAACAAGCTGATCTGGTTGCTCTGTACAGCTTAACTTGTGAGTTTATGTATCTCCTGTTGTACGATTTGGCATGAATCCACTGATTTCATGGTTAATCTTATATGAATAATGCTATCTTAGCATGTGTTTTGTTAATTCTGTCTCCAGTATTGCATGTATTCTTCTTCTGAATCTGGATATTTGGGCAATGTTTAGATTCTAGAGCATAGAATTCCTATGTTGAATGTCTGATCTTTTAACTTCTGCTCAAGGAGTAGATTAAACTATTTTCAGGTTGAACATTGGGAAGGGTATACTGCAGTAGGGATGCCATAAGTAGAGATAACTTAACACTCTGTATTGGGAGATATCTGTAAGGCAGATATCATGTGTATCCCCCTGAAATTTAGTTTTAGCTATTCATGCTGATCATTCACAGGTGTATGTCTACCGACTCCAAGCCCTGGATAGGCACCAATCTAGCTCTGTGTTGAGGTTATACACCATGTCCAGCTTTGCATCCAAAATTTAAACTAAACCATTTCATACTTCCACCTGTTAGTTGTAGGAGTAGGATTAGGAACCCCCTGCATGCTCTCATACCCAACCAGACATCATGTCCAAGAATGTTGCCAGCCTTGTGATCTATCATACAGATCTTGATCCATACATGAGAGTATTCTGCCTGTTGTTGTCAAGTTAGATCTTTCTATCTTTGAGCTAGTCAAGGTTACATCTTGAGTTATAGGGATACCCCCCTTGGTGCGGCAGAACCAGAAGTGAAGGGGAGGCAGCTCACGCAACCTCCTGTATTTAGTTGGCTGAATCTGCCTGTGCATTAGAAGTGGCAAACCCTAATGCTGATTCAGAAGCAAAAACCAACAGATGGTTTTACAAGTTTTGGTAAATCTCTCACAATCTGACTAGAACTTATCTTTACCAAATTATCAAAGTTTATATGTGGTGCAGGAGCACCAAGAAGACCATGTTTTGTCTTCATGTTGTTCATATTGCTTTGAATGTCAATAAGGTCTTGAAGACCATTTGAAGAATGTAATAAGGTCTAAAGACCATTTGAAATTGTAGTGAAGTCATTTTGTAAGACCTTGATGCCAAGTAGTTGATGTAGGCAGTCAAGTCCAAATTGATCAATCCTTCATGAGTGTCAAACATGGACAGGCATCTTGTATTTGTCCTAGAAAGACAAATAATGGCATAACATATGATTCTAGAGGGGTTTGAGGCAGTAGTTTGTCTATATCTATTCCTAATACATGTTGTAAACATCATGATTAGTTGACAGTTTTGAACAGTTTGAGAGTGGTTTCTTGTTGCCAACCGACCCCAAACTAATGGAGGATGTTGTAAACTTGTTAAAACCCCCTCATGGATTGAAGGCAGGTGTGGAAGGAGTTTTCAAACAATAGATAACCAATTCTCTGTAGTTTTCTATGTTTTTTCTTTATTTTTGTTGGAACAGTCCATACCATCTGCATGTACGGAATTGTCATGTTCTCCAAGTGTGTGGGATGAGTAGTATAATGGATTAGCTTTCAATTTAATCTAATTTGAGGCCTTAAAACTATCTAGGAAGCAATTTACATCCATTTTCCTTGGACTGTTTGCTGAAACTCTATTTTTCCTGAACTCCAACGCTGCTCCAGGCTATACACTATACAGGTACCGTACTGTCTGCATCTCTTCATGATCTGATTTGTTGAAGCATGGACTTGTCTTTCATTTGAAGATAGTTTAGTGCTTTGACATCTCTGTTGTAGGAAGATATAAGGTTTTTTCTAAAAATTGTTCTATTAAAGCCTAACCTAAGGTTTTATCATAATAATGGATCATTGACCATCCCACTATCTCTCAATGCCACAAGACTAGTGGGATGGATGTATACTTTCATGTTTTTACTGATTGGAATGTTTGCAGAGAAGAGGGGGTTGGTGGAGGTAGAATTTTGATGAGGAGGGCTTAATATCCTCATGTATTAAGCCATTAGAAGGAACCACATAGACATTTTCAAGTACAGTCAACTGTAGGTACCTAAAAACTACACAATCCTTGGTTTTATCATGCCCTTGAGACGTCCAAATGATTGGTTGAGTTTTGTGAGTCTTTAAAAGGGTGGTTGCTTCACAAAATAGACCTAATTGGGGCTTTAGGCCACTAGGAGGGGTTATAGGTGGGACCATATTGTCCAAAACAACCCATATCCAATTTGGGATATGTTGTGGGAAGTCCAAATGGGTATCTTAGGATTGTCTAAGATCTGAGTTTGTAGGCCTGTATCAAAAGTTATTGCTGACTGTTCCTGTTTCAAATGCTACAAGGAGTTTAGTGGCCTAAAGAAGGAAGTACCAAAACCAAGTTTGTTTAGCCTTTGCTAATGGTTTGGATGGGTCCCATGGCATGTCAAACCAATATTTCCATGATGGTTTCAAAGATGTTAACTGTTGTTCCCACTTTGGCAAGTTGATCCTTGAATTTAGGTTTAGAGTGTGAAGAAAACCTTGTCAAATATTGAAATCCTCAACCTATCCTTGTGTCTCTACATCATAGTGGTATCAAAGCCATAAAAGGTTTTGTTGTTGGTTTTGTAAGACCTGGTATATGTCAGAAGAGGAGAGTGAAGGAGAGGCTAGCAACATGCCTCCAAAAGGGATGACCACTGAAGTGGTTAAGAAGTTCAAGGAGATGGAAGAAAAGATCAAAAGTGGAGTCAAGGAAGCACTCCAAGCAGAGTTGAAGGCACTGAGGATAGGGAAGAGGATAGATGAAGATTTTGATGAAGAAGAAGAAAAAGAGGAGGAAGAAGAAGATCAAGAAGAGGCAGAGGTACCTGCAGATCAGAAACATTTCCTTGAAGCCATCAAGGCAATTGGCAAAGATTCTTCAGAGGCTCGGATGGAGATTCCAATGTTTAGTGGCAAGATGAATGTTGATGAAGTTATGGAGTGGATTTAGGCCCTAAATAACTACTTTGAATACAAATAAGTTCCTAAGAACAAGAGAGTGAAGTTTGCAAAAACTAAACTCAAAGGTGCTGCCCTTACATGGTGGAATTACACCCAAGGTGAGAGGGTAAAGAATGGGAAGAGCATGATCTCTTCATGGAGCAGAATGTTGGAGAGGATCAAGTCCCAATTCCTTCCAGTAGACTATGAGGTGCAGATCTACAAGAAGATGCAAAATCTCAAGCAAAGAGATTTGGATGTGGCCACCTACACCTAGGAGTTTCACAAGTTCTCTCTTCGTTGTGGATACATGGAGGATGAAAAGGTAAAGTGGCAAGGTATTTAAATGGTTTGAGGTTTAATATCCAAGATGAAATCAGCATAATAACCCCTGAAACTATTGACAAATTCTTTCAAGTGGCATTGAGGGTTGAAGAGAAGTTGAAGAGGAAAGGTAAGCAACAAAATAGAGGAAGAGGTGGCAGAAATTTTAGAGCTAGGGGTAGTTTTGGAGGCAGAAATCAGTCCCAAAGGAGTCAAGGGGAATCTAGTTCCCAAGAACAAAGTGGAGAATCAGGTTCTAGATGAGGCTTTAGAGGAAGGAGACCAAATGGAAGGGGTAGATTTGGTGGACCAGGGAGAGGTCCTAATGTCTTCACAGGAAGGTGCTACAATTGTAACCAAGTAGGACATCCAGCCTTCAAATGTCCTAAAAAGAAAGCCTCAAGCTCTCATGGAGGAGAGAGAAGGAACTAGTTAATTCAAGAGGAAGATTACCAAAGTGTTAACTCTCTAATTGGAAGTGCAGCCCCAGTCCATGAAGGAGAAAGTTCGATGATGAGGAGAACCATGTTGAAGGTGCCTCAAACACAAGAAACCCCTCAAAGGAAGAATTGTTCAGGACAACATGGAAGGCCTATGGTCAGATTTGCAAGGTAATTGTTGATTTAGGCTCAATTGAAAATTTGGTTTCTATTGAAATGGTAGACAAGTTGAAATTGAAAAGACTTCCTCATGTTAGTCCTTATAAAGTATCATGGTTGAATAAGGGGCAACAAGTTTTGGTAGATTAACAATTATGGGTAGAATTTGAGATAGGAGAATATAAGGACAAGATTTTGTGTGATATAATCCCCATGGATGCTTGTCATTTTCTATTAGGATGTCCATGGCAATATGATGTTCAATCCCAACATGATGGTAAAACTAATTCCTTCATCATAACCAAGAATGGTAGGAAGTATAGAATGGATCCATTGCCGGATGAGAATATAGAGAAGAGTGTTGGATCAAGTGTCATGATTGTGAGAGGTAAAGAGTTTCTAGACACCCTTAAGGAGGAAGGAACCCAAGGGTATGCTCTAATTTTGAAGCCTAAAAATAGTCCTAATTTGCATGATCCTATTGAGGAAGAGGTTCCTAAGGAGGTGCAGTAATTGTTAGAGAAGTATAAGGGTATCATGGTAGAGAAAATACCTAATGAGTTGCCACCTGTTAGGGACATAAGCCATCAAATTGACTTCATACCAGGGCCTACTTTGCCAAACAAAGCAGCCTACAAGACGACACCTTCTCAAAATGAAGAGATTGCCAAGCAAGTGCAAGAATTGTTGGATAAGGGATTGGTAAGAAAGAGCCTTAGCCCATGTGCTGTCCCAACAGTCCTAGCCCCTAAAAAGGATGGTAAATGGAGATTGTGTATGGATTCTAGAGCCAATAACAAGATTACTATAAGATATAGGTTCCCTATGCCAAGGATTGAGGACCTAATGGACTATTTGGGAGGGGCTAGATACTTTTCTAAGATTGATCTTAAGAGTGGGTATCATCAAATTAGTATAAAGCAAGGGGATGAATGGAAGACAAAATTCAAAACAAATGAGGGTATTTATGAGTGGTTGGTGATGCCATTTGGTCTATCTAATGCCCCAAGTACTTTTATGCGTCTCATGAATGAAGTGTTGAAGGATTTCATTGGCAAATTTGTTGTGGTGTACCTTGATGACATTCTTGTTTTCAGCAGGACTAAGGAAGAGCATTTGCAACTTTTGGATCAGGTTTTGAAGAAGTTACATGATGAACAATTGATGATTAACATGGAAAAGAGTGCCTTCATGAAGGAAGAACTCACCTATCTTGGTTTTGTCATTTCCCAAGGTAGTTTGAAGATGGATCTAGCAAAGGTAGAGGCCATTTTGTCATGGCCAACTCCTAAAACAGTAGGTGATGTAAAAAGTTTTCATGGTTTGGCAACATTTTATAGGAAGTTCATAAGGGGTTTTAGTCATATTTGTGTACCAATTTTGGATACCATCAAAGGGGGATAGAAATGTAAGTTTTCTTGGACAAAGGCAACCAATGATTCTTTTGACATTCTGACTTGTTTCCATACAGGGGTGATAATGTTGCAGGTCTTGATGCAGCCCAAGAAGATGAAGATTGGATAAAAGATCTACCTCCCAGCCAACCATTGAAGTTGGAATGCATTCTTGATACCAAGGTCATCAAAAGGACTATAAAGAAGACCTACAAATAGTTCCTTGTCAAATGGAGTGGATTACCCATTGAAGATGCCACTTGGATGAGTGAAGAAGACATCTTGAAGCATGGTGTCACAGTTGCTGATCTAATCCCTCAAGGGACTTGAGTTTTTTTTCCCACTCGGGGAGTATGGTGCAGGAGCACCAAGGAGACCATGTTTTGTCTTCATGTTGTTCATATTTATTTGAATGTCAATAAGGTCTTGAAGATCATTTGAAGAATGTAATAAGGTCTAAAGACCATTTGATATTGTAGTGAAGTCATTTTGTAAGGCCTTGATGCCAAGTAGTTGATGTAGGTAGTTAAGTCCAAATTGATCAATCCTCCATGAGTGTCAAACATGGAAAGGCATCTTGTCTTCATCCTAGAAAAAGAAATTATGGCATAACATATGATTCTAGAGGGGTTTGAGGCAGTAGTTTGTCTATATCTATTCCTAATACAGGTAAACATCATGATTAGTTGATAGTTTGAGGGTGGTTTCTTATTGCCAACCAACCCCAAA
Organism: Cunninghamia lanceolata; assembly: GCA_027924645.1. Taxonomy (NCBI): domain Eukaryota; kingdom Viridiplantae; phylum Streptophyta; class Pinopsida; order Cupressales; family Cupressaceae; genus Cunninghamia; species Cunninghamia lanceolata. The sequence continues at coordinate 5,180,922 of BSBN01000287.1, read as the reverse complement.
CTGATGGAGGATGTTGTAAACTTGTTAAAAACCTCTCATGGATTGAAGGCAGGTGTGGAAGGAGTTTTCAAACAATAGATAACTAATTCTCTGCAGTTTTCTATGTTTTTTTTCTGTATTTCTGTTGGAACAGTCCGTACCATCTGCATGTACAGAATTGTCATGATCTCCAAGTGTGTGGGATGAGTAGTATAATGGATTAGCTTTCAATTGAATCCACTTTGAGGCCTTGACACTATCTAGGAAGCAATTTACATCCATTTTCCTTGGACTGTTCGCTGAAACTCTATTTTTCTTGAACTCCAACGCTGCTCCAGGCTGTACACTGCACAGGTACCGTACTATCTGCATCTCTTCATGATTTTATTTGTTGAAGCATGGACTTGTATTTCATTTGAAGTTGGTTTGGTGCTTTGACATCTCTATTGTAGGGAGATATAAGGTTTTTTCTAAATATTGTTCTATTAAACCCTATCCTAGGGTTTTGTCATAATAATGGATCATTGACCATCCCACTGTTTCTCAGTGCCACAAGACCAGTGGGATGGATGTATACTTTCATGTTTTTGCTGATTGGAATGTTTGCAGAGAAGAGGGAGTTGGTGGAGGCAGAATTTTGATGAGGAGGGCTTAATATCCTCATGTATTAAGCCATTAGAAGGAACCACATAGACATTTTCAAGTACAGTCAACTGTATGTACCTAAAACCCACAAAATCCTTGGTTTTATCATGCCCTTGAGATGTCCAAATGATTGGTTGAGTTCTGTGAGTCTTTGAAAGGGTGGTTGCTTCACAAAATAGACCTAATTGGGGCTCTAGGCCACTAGGAGGGGTTATAGGTGGGACCATATTGTCCAAAACAACCCATACCCAATTTGGGATATATTGTGGGGAGTCCAAATGGGTATCTTAGGATTGTCTAAGATCTGAGTTTGTAGGCCTGTATCAAAAGTTATTGCTGACTGTTCCTGTTTCAAGGGCTACAAGGAGTTTAGTGGCCTAAAGAAGGAAGTACCAAAACCAAGTTTGTTTAGCCTTTGCCAATGGTCTAGATGGTTCCCATGGCATGTCAAACCAACATTTCCATGATGGTTTCAAAGATGTTAACTGTTGTTCCCACTTTTGCAAGTTGATCCTTGAATTTGGTTTTAGAGTGTGAAGAAAACCTTGTCAAACATTGAAATCCTCAACCTATCCTTGTGTCTCTACATCAATATGACACATCCTTCTATGCCACAACCAAATTTCATCTGTCTAGGCCAATAAACAATAATCATTAGTTCATCTTAATTGATAGATGTTACCTTTTGTCTTCTTACCGGTAGCAATCATAGTTCTAGAGCTTTCCATGATTTTGCACCCATTATCTTTGAATATCAGATCATATCCTTTGTCACACATCTAACCAACACTCAAAAGATTATGCTTCAAACCCTTCACATATATAGGACATTATCAGTATTATGCCTTCCATCAAATGAAATAGATCCTTTTGCACAAATCTTACCAGCTGCATTATCTCCAAACCTAACCAGTCCTCCATTATACTTTTCCAAACTTACAAACTTACTTTTGTCACTGGTCATGTGATGTGAGAATCCATTATCAATAATCCATTCATCCTTATCCTTCTCAACTTGATTAGCCAAAGCACTTTCTTCCACTAGTTTTTCTTCCTTCACACAACTAGCAGAATTAGTAGATATATGATCTTCTTTAATAGCAATAATCAAACATTCATTTGCACTAGTACTAGCATCATTAGATTCATCATCAATGACTCCTTCATTGTCAAAATCTCTAACATAGTAACATTTCTTTGGAATTCTAGGCCTGCTCTCATATCTTTTCTTATTTCTTTCAGGACATCTGGAAGCATAATGTCCTACTTTGCCACAAGAGAAACACTTGAAAGGTAATTTACCTTTGAACTTACCAGAACCTCTTTGCAACTTGTCAACAAAGTTATCTTCAATTTCATCAAATTCATCATCCACTTTATATTTCTCAGCTCTGGAAATCTTTTCTAAAGTATTGGCTTTAAAAGTTGATTTAACTTTTGGCAGGGCATCACCAAATTCTATCATCTCAAAGGCTATAAGCTTTCCAAGTAACTGATCTCTGTAAATAGTTTTCACAATCATAAATTCTTCAATAGTAGCTACCTTGTGACTATAGGACTTTGGTAGTGATATGAGAATTTTCATCACAATTTCCTTATCACTGAGAGTTCCTCCCATACCTTTTATTCCGTGACAAGTTCATCAACTCTTTGCATAAAGGCTGTTATGTTTTCATCTTCATTCATCTTCAAACCCTCATATTTCACTTTTAGGCTCTGTAGCTTAGCTTCTCTTACAGAATCATCTCCTTCATAGAGATTTTTTAGCTTCTCCCATACCTCATTTGCAGATTCAAGGTCCACAAATTTTGTCAACACAGAGTCAATTAAGGAACTTAACAAAGCATCCTTTGCTTTGATATCCAACTCATATTCTTTGATATTATTCTTAGTTGTCAAGCCACTTTTAGGCATGACAAATTGTGACTGTGTAGCTAGCCATACTTTATAACCAAGAAAGAGGAGATGGCTTTTCATTCATACCTTCCAAAGAGCATAATTTGTCCCATCAAAATGTGGAGCTTCCTTCTTATAAGACATCCTGGATCTTCCTCAAGCTATTAGGCTTTCTTCTGAGGAACTTGGCTCTGATACCAATTGTTGAACTGCACTAGACAATTGAGAGGGGGGGTGAATCAATTGTCCTAAAACTTTTAACCAATTATGAATGTCAACTTATCAATTACTTAAATTCTGATATAACTATGAAAACATAAAATGAGAAGCTCAACTCAATAACATAATCAACATAGAAGACACCAGATTTTTACATAGAAAACCCTAATTTATGAAAAAACCATGGTGGGTGTTAGCCCACAGAAATATATATGATATCAATACCAAAAAATAGAGGCTCCCTGCCTACAGGGCTCACTTCCCAAATTGCTCACTGCAAGAATGGCTCACTGCCAAGGGTAGGCTCACTACCAAAATGGTGAACTGATTAATTAGCATCTACTCCATGCCTGGGTTCAGTTCCTTTGAAGTACAATAAAACTCCTCTGCTCTGCTCTTTCACACCTTCGCACTTATCTCCTCATATTCACACATTCATACTACTTTTTACAATTCATTACAAGTCTTTATACAAGTCATCAACCTTGGAATGTACATCAAGGTCGGCAATACATTCATCAACCGTTGGAATAATCTCCAAGGTCAGCATTACAAACATACATAGAATAGGTTATGACCTAATATAAAATCAACTAAGGAAAATATGTAAAGATGTATGCGGATCACATTTCTCCTTAGCTGGGACTCAAATGCAATCTTCTGGATGTCACGTCACACCTCTACAATCTTCAATGCTTCTCCGTAGTTAACAAAATCAACCAAGTCGGCCAAGACTAGTGAGAACATTAGGTCTTCTAAGAGCATTCTTCAACCACGATCCAAATTTCTCTCTATGGACCATTCCAAAGGTAGGAACATGATCAAGAGACATCCACAAGCACATTATAATCATCAAGAACACCTACACAATCTCTAATCACTCTGTCAATAAGATTCTTCAAATCGGAGCACAAGAACAACACTGTTAGCCACTGTCATGAGTAAAAGATAGCTTGTAGACCACCAAATCATGAACCATTGCATTTGAAGGTAGTTAACATCATCATAGACTTAATTCCAGAACCATAGACCAAAATACTTCAATGCAGAGGAATGCGGAGCAAAACTCTTTCTCCTTGTTACCACCAAACATATAGAAAAAATAGTTTTCATACTGGTGAACACAACTTATTCAAATCTTCATTCCAGAGGCTCAACCTTGGAATGTAACATCTTCAGACATGCTTCTAAATAACTTCCAATCCATAGGAAAAGATATTTATTCTATAGGAAATGCAGAGCATTCTTTTGGACTGTTCTTCTGCATGTAATGCATTGTTTCTACTGTAATTCATTGTTTTTACCGGATGAGCTAATTTTCTCAATATCCTCAACATCTACAAGCAAGTAACAAAATGAGGGCATAGTTGACACTAATGACAATATAGATATGTTGACATCAATGACAACACCGATTAGGCACATACTTGCAACAATATATATATATATATATGTCTATGTATATGTATATATATCATATATATACATATACATATATATACACATACATACATATATATATATACATGTATCTATATACATCTATATATATAGATACATGTATATATAGATGTATATAGATACATGTATATATATACATATAATCTATATATATATGTATATAGATACATGTATATATGTATATATATATGTATATGTATATGTATATGTATATGTATGTATATATATATGTATATGTATATGTATGTATATATATATATGTATATGTATATGTATATGTATGTATATATATGTATATATATATTCTTGAGAATTCTCCTATTATACAACCATTCATATACTGACGCCAGTTAAGTAGATCCCTTTGTGTTATCATTTAGTACAATTTATTGTTTCCTTTATGTGGCACCTTGTATCTATGCTCGACATCATACCATCACTACACAAGCCATTGTGTATCATGCCTGTAGTATTGCCTTGATTTTCCTTCAACGGGGGCAACCCCTTTGTGCCATGTAGTTTTTGGAAACACATATCTTATGGGTATGTGCTTTCGAAAAGCTCTCGTGCCTGTCTTGTGATTTGTTCTACCTTAAAGCACTTGCTCCCTGATAGGAGTTAGTAATCACTTTAATGTGGAGGCATGCATCTTTCTATGCTCTCTTGTTGTTGGTTACTTGTTGGCCCGTGGAACTCACCTAGTGATTCAATGGTCCTCACTAGCTTGTGATGTTTCCTCTTTGGTCCATGAGCCACCTAGTGCAACGTAGTTGGCTAGCCTGTGTGCTTCATGTGACTTGTCATGGTCACCTAGTAATTCAGTGGTCCTTAGTAGTGTGTGATTCACGTTGGAACTTCTTTCCACATGACCCCTATTATCACACCCCAAATTTTGACTATGTTTTACTTTTTACTTCCACGTAATTAGTAGTTGAATATGTAGGATTTAATGATTTGACGTTAAGTGTAAATGTCAAGATAAATCAATGATTTCATGAGTTTGAGTTTATGTGTTTAGAATTTAGACATGTGATTATATAATTACAAGATTATTTATTCGTAAGGTTTATGGATTGACTAATGATACACTAATCCCAATTTTGTGAATGCAAGTTGTAATCAGAAAACATGTTTTTCACCCTCCGATAAAAGAGAGAGAGAATCATAGGAGAGAAGTGAATAGACATCTAGAAAAGAACATGTTGTTGCCATCTTATTCTCCTGCTTAAATAGTTAGTGAACCCTCGTCAATTTGGTAAGTTGAGTTCGACCCATTTGGTCTAAGTTGGTTTTGACTCAACTGTCAACGATTTTTTGTCAAGATCTATTTGTGGTTAAAGTATCTCATTTTTGGTAATTTTTGGTTGAAATTCCATTATGGTATCCTATCTATTTGTTTTGATGTTCACACAAGATTGTGAGGGGGAGAATACCTTGACCTCATTCACATATCTTGTCAAGTGATTTAAAATAACGTTAGTATATGTTGTATATGCAAATATTATGTTGATATATATATATACATACATACATACATACATACATACATATATATACATATACATACACACACACATATATGTATATATTTATATTAACGTGATCTATAAGTATGAACTTATACTTAATAGACGTGAATTTTAAAAGAAACGTGGTATAACTGTATAGTCAATGCTAATTACTACATGATTATTTGGAACACTTAAATCTCCTTCACTCCATGATGGCTTGGAGAATGAGAAGTAGTGATCCAATGATTATCGAAGTGGTCTTTAATGACCCTTAATCTTTTTGTTATATGCATGTTGCAATAGAGAGCCCTTATAGGCTGGTATTTGAGAAGTAAGCCATAGAGGAAAATATAGTAGATTAAAGCCTTTTAAGTGGTTATGCGTGGAGGCAGAGAAAAATAGTGGAAAATCAGCCTTAATAGAAGGGGAGAAATTTGTCACCATAGTGAGAAAATAGATTTGAGACTTGATTATTTGCGAGGATAGTGTTGAGAGTAACTCATATATCTTTTTCATAGTAGTTGTTTTCATCGAGCTCATGTGAGAAGGAAGGTTATCACACAGGAGATTCTCATAATACCCAACAATAGAATCAAAGAGTATTGCAATAAGTTCTTCGGTGAGGGACATTGACAGAGAAGAAATATATTGGCTCATCAAAGATAGAAGGATAGAGAAATTTTACATACTCCTTCAAACTCTAATAGGTTCTTTCATTCTCTTGAAATATTAATGATAGTTTGAGAACTTATGAATGTATTTCGTTTTATTTATTTCTATGTGTTTCAGGCTGACAAGCTAGATATTGTTTTATATATAAGAGGCTGATAAGTTTAGAATCTAACTATATGTGTAAGGTTGATAGGCTTTGTTATCATCTTGTATGTGTGAGGCTGATAGGCTTTATTTATCACTAGAGTGTATAAGGCCGAATGGCCTTTGCATTCTATACATTTTGATTATGACCAGTTAGTATTGAATGCTAGTGGTACTTCTGAAAGGTGTATCACTGTATCATATAGAGACTGTGTTTCTTTATTCCTTAAATGCCTAGAAGGCCAAGATCTATGTGGTTTACCTTAGTTTATTAAGTGGTAAACTTATACAGGTAGGAGGGTCTTGATTTGTAGCAGACCGAGGGCTTTTGATCTAAGTTTATAGTTAGTGTTATTGTTTAGAAAACCTTGGCAAATTGAAAGGTCAGATAAGATTAACTTAGACTATTTTAGCTAAATAGTTGAGATGATAGATTTCAAAACTGAGTCTCCCATGAACTTTATTTAGACTTAGCAGTCGAGACTAGTAGAGATGGTTTATATCTCAGATGTTAGTTTATATGCAAGTTTTATTGGTTATGATCATAAGTTTTATGATAGTTATTTTCTTATCTTAGAGTTTATAGAAAAGAGATAGATAACAGTAGAAAATATCTAAGGATAGTGATATGTTATCACTTTTTAACAATGATGTAGTATATTCATGACATTCGAAGGATATCATGCACGAGTTCACAATCTATTCTATAACAAATAATGATGAACTCAGGAAGACCAATAAGATTGAAAGTATTGGACTATAATATTGTAGATTCAAACATATTTAAGTTATATGATTGAACTTAGTCAATAATATTTATGTTAAAGATAGTAAATTCACATTCTATGTATTATGAGAAATGTGAATTCAAATAATGCTTAAGTGGTCTAGAGAAGACTAAAGGATGTTATATTCATGTTGTATTACTATACATTCCTATCTTTGGATAACAAGAGTTTTTGATATTTTGGGTTAAAGAGAAGTTAAAACCCTAGAATCAACTAGAAGGGTTTAGAAAACTTAAAACTCTTAAGTCGGTTATGACTTTGTTTTAGTCTATTGTAAAGTTATGGTCGATAGTAATTGGTCAAGAAAATCATAGTTCAAAACAATGTAAATCAGGAAAGGAATCTAAGTTGTACTTTGAATAATTTATTGATAGAGTCGACAACTTGTCATATAGCACAAGAGTGCTTAACCTTTGTGAGTTTTTGAGTAGAATGACTGGATGTCATAGACCCTAATATTGACAAGAATGCAACTAGGGACTCTCTACAAAGTTAAAATCATCTAGATCTACACATTGTGTGTGTATATATATATATCCTAGAATATGGATTAAATTCTAATTCAAATGGACTAGAATTAGAGTTAAGTCAAGACAATTCATGCCTAGAGTTACTAGTCAAACAAGTCAAAAACTGTAGGATGAGATAGTTATCAAGTTAAGTTAGAGGTGTGTGAACACACGACTAAGTTTATTACAAACGTCTATTTATATATAGAATCTTTGGCCAAAGTGATGCTTTTGTCTCTGCATGCATTAGTCAGTTTATAGTGTCTAGATGGTGTGACTTGCCAGAGTGATCATACTTAGCTAGAAGATTGTCTAGAGTCATATGGTCGATTGAGTTACATAAGAAACAACACTAGAACTTAGATGGAAAACCTGTTGGTTCCTAATTTCTATACTCTTCGTGAAGGGTATGGCCACTTCAAGGAAGGAAGGTGTGTGGGGGACCATTGGTCTATGGTTGGATGTAAAGCACTCAGATGATGCTCTCCCTCTATAGAAGAAGACTCGCTGAGACTTGAGTGACAGATATCAAGATTCCAAATGCAATATTCTTTATGTTGTGATGTACAATTATCCTTTTTTCCAAGGGAAACATATTTGTAAATGTAAAGTGAAATGTCTTCACTATGATTTATCTTTGATTATATTGTATTTCAAGGTTGAAAAATATTCAGAAAGATATGCTTTTATTTCTTTGTAATTATGCAAATGATAAAAAAATTTCTCTTATGTTTATCATGTTCATTTACTTTCTTAGTAAATTAAATGTGTGGAATTCTGAGTAACATGAGATAGCATGTTACATATGGTATCAGAGCTAACTAAGTTCAACACATCGACCTAGGTGCTCACTATGACAGAACTTGTCAACATTTAGCATATTTTCTAATGTTTGAAATTTTTTTTATGCCATAATGGTGTGGAGAAGAACTAAGAAAACCACCTGAATGTTTGTTCCCCAACAATTACCCAAAATAGAGGTTAAGAAAGAGCCTATTGAGGAAGTAAAACTCAAATAGCACATTAATTATGCTAGAGGTGCATGGCTGGATGATTCTAAGACTTTGGCTAATGCTCTTAAGCATATTCATCTAGAAAGGAAACAACGAAACAAACTAGCCTAGAAAACTATTGTTCCTATTTGTGTAGTTAAACCAAGTAAACCTTTTTCTAAATGCACATGCCATTTAGGTGTGGTTGTGATGCCCCTGTTTTAGGAAAAGAGGTAATGGAGGAATACCTACATGTACATCCACCCTCTAAGTTTGTTTTATTGGATTTCGATGGGGAAGAGGAACTTGAGGAATATCCTTTAATGGACAGTGACATGTAGTCTTATTGAGTTATTTATCTAAATAAGGATGTATTATACCCAGAATAAACTATAATAAAGATGAGAATGTTTTGCACAAATTTGAATTTTGTAAATGGATTTTATTGATAAATTTTGAATTAATGAGATGCGTTATTTCTAAATTCTAATCTATAGGTTGATACGAATATCAGGTGTGATATAGAGTATCATCATGGTTCGAACTCAAACAAATCTTGAAGATAGTCAAATCCCTCCAAAAACACAGTGGCTAAGATGGATAAGATATTGGGCCCATGCTGAATGAAACCAAGGAGAGGCTTGGAAACCTAGAATAGGAAGTGAGGGATCAAGCCAGATCTGAAGGAGAAAAAGAGGACTCTCATCAAGGGGATGATGATTATGTCCATGAAACTAGTATTCTGTAATGTTCCCTTTTAAGATATTCTTGATTTCTTAACCTGCACACAAGAATAACTACTAGAAAGGGACATTAGGAATATTAAAGATCAATAAATTAGAATATAATAATGAAATCAATACATCATAATATAATTAATGATATAGCATAATTAATATTTAGTTCAACATATAGTTATCCAATCCTTAAGCTGACCCTATGATGGGTCCCATAGGACTACTCGCAAGTTAGAGCATGATGGAGGGCACACTTCCTACCTATCACCTCTTATGTCCACCTTGGCGGCACACCCTACCAAGATCAAGCTCAAGGCCCAAGAGTGTGATGGAGGGCACACTTCCTACCTATCACATCTTGACAAGAGCATGATGGGGGGTACACTTCCCACCTATCATCTCTTTATGAGGGCATGATGGGGGGCATGCTTCCCACATATCATCCCTTTATCATGACTTGATGAGAGCATGATGGGGGGCATGCTTCCCACCTATCATCTCTCGTGGACTGGAAGGACCAACCTTCCTACTTGCCTCTATAACCCTATGCAACCCAAAATAGTTTGCTTGTAATTAAATAAGATAATTGATTATAAGTACCTCTTGATCAATAAATATAGTCTAGTTCAAGGATGGCAATATATCCTCTTGTTGTGTCACAATTGTTTACATGACTTGATTGATTGATAATTCCAATCTTCTGCTATATATATATATGTGAGGGTGACTGATTTATATTTCTATATGATCCTTCTCCTTTACTTATGCAGATATGAATATTAATTCAGATATATATTTTATTCAGACATTTATTCCTTTTTCAATTAGAATTATATCTTATTCCCTTTTAGAATATTTATGTATATATTCTTAGCTCAGAAACTATATATATTTTAAAAGCATAAATATATTATTTACTTGCTTGCCTTTGATCATCCTCTATATGACCTTTTATATATTTCTAAGGCCTTACTGTTGGTAAGGGATACACCCTTCCCCAATGGTCGTAGCTTGTAAAGAACCGCTGCTATCTTAGTTATTCGCTGCCCTTTGAGAATATGAACCGTAGCCTTTACTTTATAGTGATCGCTATCTTTATTTAATCTTGGTTTTATTACATTTCATTATTGTTAGAAAATTGTCCGTTGCTCCTCATTATTAATAATCGTTGCTTATTTAAAATTTATCTCATTTTATATATTATATAGTACATGCAAATATATTTAGTATATGTAAATATATATATTTATTTATATATATACTTATAGCATTAATATATTATATTATAATAATTATAATAATATTTAAATTACTAATATTTATATTTATTATTTATATAATTTAATAATATTTATTATATATTATATTTTAATTAAATTAGATTATTTATATAATAATATTATTTAATATTGTTTATTAAATATTATATTTTAATAATATTATTTATATGTATTAAATACATACATAATTATTTCTATTCAAATTGACTAAACACTATATTTCACGAAAAGTGACTTCACCATCTTTTATCATGATGTTTAAATCTTTAATTTAAACAATGCTTTAATATTGGGACATCACAGTTCGCCCCGCCTAAGATTGCTTGTCCTCAATCAATCACAATTAGTAAAAATTGTCAGGATGTAAATCAATCTTTATGAGGAATTGTTGTTAGTATACTTGTGTCAATCCAACTACCAATGTTTACCTTTCTTAAGACAAGTTTCCTTTTGTTCCCAAAAGACATCTTGACCTCTAACCTTGGAATTGGTCTTTGGGTAGATCAAGTTCTTTCATTACCTTGCACTTTTCAACGTCTACCTTCCGATGTGTTGAGACGAAATCATGGTTTTGATCTAGAATGAATATTGCTTTAGTGAAGAGAAAATGATTGTGATTCCATGAAAGAGAATTTGTGACCAAAGAATAATTGAAAGGTCTAATGAAAGACAAATATATAGGTAAGCATTTGTTTGATGTTTTGAATAATGACGACATGATGCAAGTATCATAGATGAAGATGTGGTTTTAGATAATGAAAATATTTTCAATGGTAAAGAATATTTTGAGAGTATTGAGATTCTAAGATTCCAATGAATGATGAAGACATCTTGAAAATTTGGAGAGATGAATCTAATGATGTTGTAGAGAAGGTAGATTCAAGTAAGACTTTGATTATTTCACAAATCATAGAAGTGTTTAATAAATGATGACAAAAAAGTGTGAAGACAATCAATGATGGATAAGATTATTAGAAGAGAGAAGATCCATGTTGAGAGTATATGTGAGACACGAAGGATGAAACAAATCAGCAAGTGTATTAGAATTGAATGTAGTTGATGAAGGATGCAATCAAGAATCTGAATTTGATTTTCGTAATTGAATAAAGTTTGTCTTCTGTGGATCTACATGCTCCATTTCCTTATGGTTTTTATTTCTAATTTTTCCTTGTATGCTGATTTCTTACGTTACTTATGTTTCATACGATTGTATTGCTTCGTATATTATATTCATCTCCACTTCATTTCTTTCCATTTTATTTTCTTATTTACTTGTAACATCTCTTAGGGTTCTATTCTCAATGGAACCCTTCAATGATGTTTTGGATGTCTTTCTCAAATGAAATGTTTTCTCCTTTTAGATCTCAAGTTCGACAGAGTATACACATAAATACACATAAGGCATGAAGTATACACATGAATATACATAAGTCAACTATCATTCATAGGATGGTAGGATGACTACTCAGATACCACTTGTAATGTCCCCTTTTAGGATAATCTTGATTTCTTAACATGCACACAAGAATAACTACTAGAAAGGGACATTAGCAATATTAAAGATCAATAAATTAGAATATAGTAATGAAATCAATACATCATAACATAATTAATGATATAGCATAAATAATATTTAGTTCAACATATAGTTATCCAATCCTAAATCCAATCCTATCATGGGTCCCATAGGACTGCTCGCAAGTTAGAGGAGTATGGAGGGCACGATTCCTACCTATCACCTCTTATGTCCACCTTGGCGGCACACCCTACCAAAATCAAGTTCAAGGCCCAAGAGTGTGATGGAGGGCACACTTTCTACCTATCACATTTTGAAAAAAGCATGATGGGGGGCACACTTCCCACCTATCATCTCTTAATGAGGTGATGATGATCTCTCGTGGACTGGAAGGACCAACCTTCCTACTTGCCTCTATACCCCTATGTAACCCAAAATACTTTTCTTGTAATTGAATAAGATAATTAATTATAAGTACCTCTTGATTAATAAATATAGTTCAGTTTAGGGATGGCAATATATCCTCTTTCTGTGTCACAATTGTTTATATGACTTGTGTAGTGCCCCCTCGTCGTTGACTTGTAATAATGGTAGTTCTGCATTGCTCTCTGTCAGTCAGAGACAGTTGTTAGTCGTTCATTGCATTGATTCAGTTCTGAGACATTTGATTAGTAGGTTATGATTTATGTTTATTTTGATCTTGATGAACTATGTTTGACTGATATACTTAGACATGTGTTATGAGTTTATGATGGCATTACTATTATTCTAGTTGTGATGCAAATTAATAACATCATGTGTCATTTGATTTGTGGTATTTGAATTCAGATAAAGGTTTTTATGATATTGTTTCAAGAGCAGAGATGGTGTTGTACTACTCGCTTTGAGTACCCTACTATGCTGCGATCCTCTGACTCTCTGTGTGTAGACATATATGTACTTGATCATATACAACCAATTGTTTGAATGCAGGCTGCAGGTATCGAACCTCGACTCCACCTAATATAACAGGTTTGAGCGGGTTCTTGTACCAATGGTATCAGTGATGGGAGATAACGCGAGGTCTATTCCACTAGGTCGGTCCTTGTCTTTTGTTGTGGTCTCGAGTCATGTTGTGTCACTTGGTCCTTGCCTTGTATGTTGGTAATCTCATGTTGTGGTGTATAGTTGAGTTGTTGAATTAATACTCATGCAAAGTTAGATAGTACTTTATTGATTTATTATTAAAATAATAATGCTTCTAGTAAGTTTATTGGATAATAATTATTTTTCTTAGAACTTGGATGGACACCTTGGTTAAATTTTATAATAGTCTAGAATTAATTATCTACTTTGCAAGAGTAATTGTTTCTTGAGAGTAATTGGTTCTTGAGTTGTGGTTACCGGTAATTATTATATGTATTTGGGTTAAGAATAATTTCTGGTAAGTGAAATTAATGCCTTGAGTTGTCAATTTTGATATTGGAAGATTTGGAGAATCTCTCTTTAAAAGAAAAAATTATTGTTTTCTATTTTAGAGGGTAGTGGATTCTGTAATGGTTTTTGGGGAGTGGAAATTTTTGGAATCGATCTAATTTTAGGGTGGAAGTTGTTTGTTGGAAAGAGTGGTTTTAGAAGGAGGACTGAAGCATCTTGCCGGGAGGGGGGATGCTCAACTTTTGATGGTGAAAATATGTACATGTATGTTTGAAGTGAGGGAGAAAAAAAAAAACTTGGACCTTAGGAAAGAACGAGACAGAGTTTCATGGAGTACTTTTGTGTGCAGCATACAGATGACAGGCATTGCGTCCTTGAGCCAAGGAGTATACTATAAAAAGATGAGTTTTATGGGAATCCCCTACCTTTACCCATAACCAGAAGGTATTTCAAATCTTGTAACTTCTCCATTTTGTGTAGAATCTTCTTCCTCTTGTTTAATAAAAAATTTATCTTTTTGCATGTCAAGTTTTGGATGCTAGTCTCAAACCGAAAATCTTAGGTGATTTCTATGACTATCTTAAGAATAAGCTTAAAAGAAAGAGGAACAATATAAATAGTTAACACCTTTAAGGCCAATCGAGAATGCTTCCTATCATGAACTTGACCTCCAGCAAAACTAGAGAATTCGATCTATACTTGTATTTTTGCCTTTGCATAGAAGTTTTTAGAGTCTTTTAAGCTAAACCGTTTGTTCATAGCTTGCAATCATCACACCCTTGCAACATAGTCTTAGTAGTTCACACAATTTGTTATGTTATCACCCTTGCATTCATGTTTGCTAGAGTATTGTTTGTTTTTGGCATCAAACCTACGGTTTGGGTGTCATTGTGAGAAGATAAGAATGGTTTTACTTTTAGTTGCAACTGCTAGCCCTAACCTTCCAGGAATCCCACTAAAACCACTCACAGATTAGATGTTTCTATTATTACTTCTGAAAGTTTACATAAACAAGTATCTAATTCTAGTATTGTTTTCGAGTGGGCTATGAGTGGTTAACCGCGAGTACTAGTGTGGAAGCCTGTTTTGCTTATGCTGAAATCCTTCCTAACCCACCTTCTAGCATCGACAATATCCTAAGAGTAAGTCAAGTTTTACACATAGCGCGCCCATATAATAGACTCTTCATTTGAGAAAGAAAGAGGAGCGGTGATTCCACTTAGCATGCATATCGACTTCAGTGGGGAGGGTACTGAGCAAAGATCTTGGAATTTGGCTATTCAATCTAATGTTAGGTAAGTACCATGCAATTAATTCGTTTCTATTTTGGTCCAATCTTTCCATGATTTCATGCAGATCCTTGTCTATTAACTTGATAGTGTTTGGTTTTCTCTGGATTGAATACCCATCTAGATTTAATTTACTATTTGAAGGATCTGAAGTTTGTTACTGTGTTGTCTAAACCCACTTTTGTTTATGCTCTAAAGAACGACCTTACCATCCTTTATAGCTCCCATTTTCATGCAGAAGGAAGGATGTTGTTAAAGACTGTGCACCTGTCGATTATTTTTCTTGTTTCTAAAAGTTTCTATAGCATTTCAAACAAAACCCTTTTGGTGCATATCCTATGGTCACTGAATTCCGAGAGATGACATCCGTTAGAGTCATTCTATCAAATAGTTCACATGCTGGTCTATGTTTCCACATTCTGCATATATGTCTTCCAGGGCACTTCATTATTCGATAACAGTCCATTGCATAGAGTCCTTACACTTTGAACTATAAAATATAAACTAATCTTTTAGATATCTCAGACTACCACATCGGCATCCAGTGCTTACCTTTTTAATCGACTCATATCTCTAGCAGCATTTAATCAATTTTTGGTCCATTTTATAAGGACGCCAAGTCCCAGTTTAGAAGTTTTGACATTTGCAATTCTAAATTTACCCTTGAAGGGCGTCGACTCATAATACAATGTCCAAAATTAGATTCCATCACCTTCTCAGCAAAACTTATAGTTCACTTGATAATGGTTCAATATGCTCTCTTTATAAGAGTCTTAGATAGTAGGGCATGGAATAGGAAGTTTCTTAATTAAAATTAGTGCTATTGATTCACTTTTTCTTGAACTCCATATAGGACTAACAAGATTAGTATCTTTCTCTCAACTCTATGTTATTCATCTAGGTGGATAATGAAGCTTACTAAACTTTTTATTAGTTTATGTTAGCTGACGTCTAGGAAACCGTTGTTGGGTGTTAATTTAACTTTAGAAATTTTAGTATTATTTCTATTTGGTTATTAAATAGTTATTGTATTTAAATCTATCTTTTGTATATATATTGGGAAAATCATTTCAAGAGTATAGACAAAATTTACTATTGTGGGAAGGCTAGTACTATGCTAGGATAGGAATAAAATTATTTTTATCACATTTTGGTACTTATTATGTGACTAACTTAGTCTTAATGATCTAGGTAGAAGACTTGGATATTAAGGAAGATGTGCTCAAGTTTTATTTAGGATAATTTTCTTATGCAATTAGTTGGTAGGCATATTTGAATCCATTAGAGTAATGCCTTCAGGAGTAGTGAAGTTAGAATAATTACTAGATAAATTTATAGCTTCTTGAGGAGATATGTATGTATAGGAGTAGAAATTTTGTTAGATGAATAGGAGAAGTGATAAAGCTATTATAATTTTTTATAGATAGTTTTGACTTATGTAACCTATTACAACTACCCTAAGGTAGAGTTGTTATGCCTTATTATAATGGTATTACAATTCTAGAATTCAATTCATTGAGTTAATGTTAGTATACTCATTATAAATTGGTGTGTGGTGTTGAATAGTAAGTTTAGACTCTTTTAATCTATTTAGTTTACTAATAGAAAACATTGTTAAATCTTTTTCAACTTGTATATGAAATGCTCTTAGGGATTTAATTATTTAGGGTGGTACCTTATTTGTTTGATATATGTAACTTAGTTGATTATAATAATATGGTGGATTCTATGTATTTATCTTGTTTTATGTGTAACTAATCCATTTGTTATTTTGAATATCCAATTTAAGTCAGCAGAAAGTATATATGATATATTAAAATTGATATTTTGCTAGGAAAAGATTGGTGTAGGAATTTACGATTCTAATGTTTCAAAATTGATTTAGGGTAAGAAATGCAACAACTTCCTTGCATAGTTAGTAACTTAGATTTATTGGAAGGGAATAAATATGTTTGGAATAGTAATACTATCATCTTAGTTGTTTATTAGTCAGATCCTATATAGATATTTTTTCTTTGTAATTATGTCGTGAAAGATTAGTAGCTTGTAGGATAAGGTATTACAAAGTTTAGATCAATGATGTGAATTATTTTCTGATAGATGTTGAATACCTCATTGTATGCAATTGTAGATCTTGAATTTTGAATAGAACATTGTTGTCTTAAGGAAGTTATGGTTTAACTGGATAGAAGTCTTTTATTGAATCCATGTTATATAGTCCAAAAAGTGTTGTGATAATTGGGTCTTGGATATATTTATATATTCCTTGTTGTTTGACTAAATTTGCAGTTGGATTAATGACGATGCAAGATTATGCTAATAATTACTTATAGATGTCTTATTAGAGATTGGTAGTCATGAAAGTATTAGATAGGAAAATTCGTAATCTAGAATTCTCTTGAAAAAAAAAAAGAAGTTAAATCTCATAGTTGTTTTCATGAGTAAATTAGGAAGTACATGGTATAACTTATGCTCGATTATCCTCCTGGTCATATCTTTATGCTTGTATTGGATCATTATGTTACTTTGTGGTGGAGTTTGGTCTATGATTTAGTTAGTTGTGAAGTGGGAATCTTGAGGGGTGTCATGTGTACTTGGTATTTAGACATGAAAGCGTTGTCCTTGTCAGATAATAGTCACCTTATCATTTGTCACGTACCTAACTCTAGAGGTGTAGTTCTTGATTTTGGCTCAAATTATGGCATGTCAATGTAATGGGTTCACTGGATTTTTGTATCTTGTAATGATTGGGGAATGGCCTCTTGGATACAGTACTTGGTTTCTAGATGTGATTGCTTTAGTTTTGAAGGGATTATAAGGACTTTTTGTTGTGGCCTAGTGAATGGCATAAGTTATGGGCTGGTACTAATTTGTGACTTTTATACTTGTATGTTGTGGTATGTATGATTGATCAAGGAACGCTAAGGGAGTGGCTTTCATGGTGGGGCTGGTGCCTAGTGAGAGGCCGCCTGGGTAACCCCATGGAAGTTGTAAGCATGTGGAAACTTAATAACTTAATCAAGAGGGTTGGGGGTATTAAAAACACTTAACAAGATAAGTAAGATACCTCACCCATGCCTTTAGTGCTCTCACAGGCTAAGGATGGGATGAGAAGAACTGGTTGGCAAGGCCGATCTCCTTGTCTCCATGAGAGGATCTGTCGGCTTCGCATGTGTCACCCTATGGGACCGGTGCCTAGAGAGAGACTGCCAGGGTAACCATAGATGGGGGCCAGCTTCTGGTGATAGATAGCCTAGGTAACCCATGCTAGGACCATGCGATGACACTTTCCTTAAGCAGTTTAGTTGTTGCTTATTGGTTTTGCCTCTGGAGTGATGTCTTGTCTTGTGTAGCTTGTTGATATGGTCAGTTGTGTCAAGTCTGTTGTCGTTTGGTTATATTAGATGTTGCTTTGGCTTAATGGAATCCTCATTGTTATCTCCTAGCTCAGAGGGGTGGACCTCAGGGTTCCACATGGTTGGGTGGCAGAGCTATCCATTGGCCTTTTTGGAGATTCAGTTCGAGACTTGTGCAGAGGTGTTCCAGATCCAAATTATTTTTCCACCTTCAGAGTTGTTGTGTACTGTCTGATGTATTCATTTGTTTACCAACGCAATTGGTCTTGTAATCTTGCATTGTAACTTTGTAAACTAACTATCTTGCTAATGTAAAAGTTGATCTTATCTGTAGTAGCAGTATAATGTATATCACTTGTATGGTTTTAATTTTCTATTCACTGATGTAGTTATGTTTCCCTAGAGGAGTTGGAAGTGCACTTTTCTTTATGTTGTGTATTATGATATCTTGGTTACTGTTATTGCATTTACTTGTTTTAAAAAAAAAAAAAAAATTATTTCTAGAATTTTGCTCTTGTTAGTCTAACTCTCTCTAGGGTTACATGATAGGGCATTACAACTTGATTGATTGATAATTCCAATTTGCTGCTATATGTGTGTGTGCGCACACGTGTGTGTGTGATTGATTTATATTTTTGTATGATCCTTCTCCTCTACTTATGCAGATTTGAATATTAATTCAGATATATTTTATTCAGACATATATTCCTTTTTCACTCAAAGTTATATCTTATTCCCTTTTAGAATATATATATATATATATATGTATATATTCTTAGCTCAGAAACTATATATATATATATTTTAAATTCATAAATATATTATTTACTTGCTTGCCTTCGATCATCCTCTATATGACCTTTTATATATTTCTAAGGCCTTGGTAAGGGATACACCCTTCCCCAATGGTTGCAGCTTGTAAAGAATCCCCGTTGTCTTAGTTATTCACTACCATTTGAGAATATGAATCACAACCTTTACTTTATAGTGATTGCTGCCTTTATTTAATCTTGGTTTTATTACATTTCATTATTGTTAGAAACTTGTCCGCTACTCCTCATTATTAATAATCACTACTGATTTAAAAATGTATATCATTTTATATATTATATGGTACATGCAAATATATTTAGTATAAGTATATATATATATATATATTTTATTACATTTCATTATTGTTAGAAACTTGTCCGCTACTCCTCATTATTAATAATCACTACTGATTTAAAAATGTATATCATTTTATATATTATATGGTACATGCAAATAAATTTAGTATATGTAAATATATATATATATATATATATATATATATATATACTTATAGCGTTAATATATTATATTATAATAATTATAATAATATTTAAATTACTAATATTTATATTTATTATTTATATAATTTAATAATATATATTATATATTATATTTTAATTATATTAGATAATTTATATAATAATATTATTTAATATTGTTTATTAAATATTATATATTAATAATATTATTTATATCTATTAAATATTAATACATACATAATTATTTCTATTCAAATTGACTAAACACCGTATTTCACGAAAAGTGACTTCACCGTCTTTTATCAGGATGTTTAAATCTTTAATTTAAATAGTGCTTTAATATTGGGACATCACATATTCATAGTGAGCGATGGGAGGATGTTGATAAGACTAAGTCTCAAGAAGAGAAGAGAAGTAGACTTGCTTTAGAGCTGTCAAGAGATGTGAGTAAAGTGACGCCACCCAAGTTTGATGAAATAGTAAGTGGTGATGTTGCCGAAGCTTGGTTGAAAGAGATGGAAAAGTATTTTGAGATCAAAAATTACTTTGAGATAACCAAGGTAGTATGGGGTGCCTACCAGTTGGCAGGTGAAGCATTGACTTGGTGTATGAACGAGAAAATGGAACTGGGGTTAAGTTCTTTGAGCTTAACTTGGGATTAGATTTTTGTTATATTTTAACAAAGGTGGTTACCACAGCTTTTTGTCAACCAAAAGCTAACAATTTTTTAGAATCTGAGACAAGGAGATATGATAGTGGTTGAATATTGGGAAAAGTTCACCCATCTCCTGAAGTACGTGTCACAATACCAGAAGGATGAAAGGTTCAGAATCAAAAAATTCATTATGGGTCTGAATGCCCAGATAGGTGGAGAAGTAGATGTCCATGGTCCTACCACTATGGACCAAGGTTTTGAGAAGACAATTAAACAAGAGAAAAAATTGCAGTCAATTTCTGCGTATCGCGAGAAGAATTGGAAGAGGTTTAATAAGTCACCAGCTTGTCAACCTTTTAAGAAAAGGAATGAAAAATATGAAATGAATAAGAAAAGTGACAAGGGTTCCAAAAATAATAGGGATGGACCCAAAAATGAGAAGAAGAACAATGGTAATGCTCGAAGGAATGATAATAATTCAGGCAAACCTGCTTAGAAGTGAGGACCTCCTGGAGGATGTTTCTCTTGTAGTGGAGATCACTATGCAAATCAATGTCCAACCAAGAATCAAGGAGTTTAGCAGCGTAGTAATGCTTTACCAACCTAGTAAGAAGCTTTTCAACAAAGAATCCATGCGGTATTGGACAATCGTCAGGCAAAGTACCAGATTACACCCATAGAGACAACATGTACTTTGTTTGGAGTTCCTATTTCTATCTTAATTGATACAAGAGAAACTAAAATTTTTATTTCTCCAGGAGTATTAAGTAAATTTCCTAGAAGAGCTGGATATATGCCTAAACCATGGTCACTTGAATATGCTAACTAGACTAATGCTCAGGTAGAGCAATGCTTGTTTGAAGCCAAGATTGAACTTCCTAGTTTTTTGACTGAGGTGAATTTATTTGTAGCCCCCCTTAGGTTCCTCTGATGTTATCTTAGGAATAAATTGGCTATGGAGGCATAAAGCCAATGTTGACTATTTTACAAAAATAGTTGAGTTTCTAGACGATGTAGGAAACAAAGTCTTTTTACAAGGCACTCAAAGAGAAGTCAATATTAGATCAATCTCTACTATGCAATTGAAGAGGGCTAGGTGAAAAGGTTGTCAACTTTTTGTAGTCAAAATGGAGAAGTAATCAAAGTATACCTTTGGAGAACTATCTTTTTCTTTGAGATTTTTGGGATGTTTTCCTAGATGAACTTCTAGGACTACCTCTGAAGAGATCTTTTGATTTCTCTATTGATATAATTCCTAGATTTGAGCTGATTTCAAAGGCGTCATACTATATGACTACTATGGAGTTGATGGAATTGAAAGCCCAACTTCAAGAGCTTTTTGCTAAAGGGTTGATTAGACCCAATGTTTCTCCTTAGGGAGCACCTGTGATCTTTGTCAAAAATAATAATGGAACCTTGCATCTATATATAGACTATCATATACTCAACAAAGCAATGATAAAGAATAAGTATCCTGTACCATGTATTAATGATCTTTTTGATCAGATGCATGGTGTAACTGTATTATCTAAGATTGATTTGTGATCTAGATATCATCAGCTGAGATTAAAAGTTGAAGACATTCATAAAAACAACTTTTAGAACAAGGTATGGACATTATGGGTTCACAATTTTATCTTTTGGACTTATGAATGCCCCTACTGCATTCATGAATTTGATGAACAATGTTTTCTCAGACTTCTTGGATACATTTGTTCTATTGTTTCTTGATGACATTCTTTTTTATTCTAAGAATGAGGAGGAGCATTTACAAAATTTGTGGTTAGTTCTGCAACGACTGAGAGAACATAAGTTGTATGGGAAACTTCTAAGTGTACTTTCTTTGAGAAAGAGATACAATATTTGGGACATATTATATCAGCTGAAGGGATTTCAGTAGATCTTACAAAGATAAAAGCTATACTAGAGTGGCCTATCCTAAAGAATGTGAATGAAGTGTGCAATTTCATGGGGTTACTTGGATATTATAGGAAGTTCATTTTGAACTTTTCTAAGATTGCAAGCCTAATCACTTCACTTCAAAGAAAGGAAAAGCATTTTGACTAGTCAGAAAAATGTCAGGAGGCATTTAACCAGTTAAAAGAGAGGTTGACAATTGTACCAATATTGAAAGTTCCTGATCTAGAAAGTTAATTTGTTGGCATCATTGATGCCTCAGGAGAAGGTTTTGGTGGAGAGCTTATGCAAAATGGGCAAGTGGTAGCCTATGAATCTAGGAAGCTAAGAGCATATGAGCAGAATTATCCTCCTCATGACTTAGAGTTAGTAGCAGTTGTGCATGCTTTGCAACTGTGGCAACACTACTTGCTAGGAAAGCCTTTTGAGTTTAAGTAAGATCATCAAGGTCTTAAGTATATATTTTCCTAACATCATCTAAATGCTCGACAAAGAAGATGGTTGGAATTGATATCCGATTATGACTTTGGGATAATTTATATTAAGGGCAAGGAAAACCGAGTAGCAGATGCTCTGAGTTGACAGAGGCATATCTTTTCAATTGTCTCTATCCACTCGAACTTCAAGGAGTTAGTATTGCAAAATTCTGTAGGTGGCGAGTTCTATGAGAAAGTTAAACAAGATCTCATAGTAAATCCCCAAGATTCCAGGTATGAAGGGTTCAATTTTAAACCAAATAAGCTTCTAAGATATAGAGGATGAATGTATGTTCTCGATTCGACAGAATTAAGAAACCTCATGTGGAAAGAAGTTCATTCCACACCATATTTAGGTCATTGAGGAGTAACCAAACTTCTAGCCGATGTGAAACCTCTTTATTTCTTAAAAGGAATGAAGAATTACACTGCAAGATTTGTAGCAAGTTGCCTAGAGTCCTAGAGAGTCAAGGTTGAACATCAGCATCCAGAAAGACTTCGGTATCCACATGATATTCTAGAGTGCAAGTGGCAAGTCATTAGCATGGACTTTGTGCAAGGTCTCCCAATGTCATGAAATAGACATGATGCTATTTTAGTGGTGGTGGATAAAATCACCAAGGTAGCTTATTTTATACCTAGGAAGTTAATGGATGGAGCACTAGTTTTAGGTCACAAGTTAGTGCAAGAAGTGTTTAGATTGCATGGAGTTCCTGAGAAGATTATCTCAGATAGGGATGTGCGCATAACATTAAGATTTTGGTAAACTTTGTTCTTAGCACTAGGAACTCAACTGAATATAAGATTGGATTATCACCTTGAGACAGATGGTCAAACAGAGAGGGTACATAAAGTTCTAGAAGATTTATTGAGGATGTATAATATGGATCAACAATACAAGTGAGAAGAGTATTTACCACTTGTGGAGTTTGCTTATAATAACTCCTATCATTCTACTATCAAGATGGCTCTATTTGAAGCATTATATTGAAGAAGATGCCAAACTCCTATGAGTTGGGACAAGCTAGAAGATAGGATTAGCCTTGGTCCTAAAATGTTGTCAGAAATGGAAAAATAGATCAAGATGATCAAAAATAGGTTAGCGGAAGCAAATGATAGAAAACAAAGTTACACTGATGTTGAGCATACACTAAGGCAATTCTCAGTTGGAGAAAAAGTTCTTCTGAGAGTTAAACCTTAGAAAAGTTTGATAAAATTTAGAAAGTATTCCAAACTAGCTCCTTGTTATGTAGGACCCTTCGAAGTTCTCAAAGTATTCAATCTAGTTGCCTACAGAATCACTCTACCACCAACTCTTTCTAGGATGTATAATGTTTTTCATGTTTCATATTTGAAAAAGTATATAACAGTTGATAATCATATTCTTGATTGAAATGCTTTACAGGTACAGGACCTAGGAGTGGTCATGATCGAGCCTCTCAAAGTGCTCGAAGTTCGCAAGGTCTGCTTGCGTAGAAGAGAGGTTACTTAGTGCAAGGTCTAGTAGGACCAATATGTAGAGGATAGTGCCACTTGGGAAGATTACCATGATTTTTATTATAGATTTCCTCATTTGTTTTTTTCTTTTCAAAGTTGAACAAAAACTCTATATTATTGTTTTGGATACATTAGATCATCGAGGATGATGAATCTTATGGGAGGAGATATGTTTGTAGAGTTAAAACTCTACATTTTGATATAATATATCAATATATTATATAAGTTAGAGTCTCAACTAAGGTTTGATACTTGAGGCATGTCAGAGCTATAAGCAAGTCACAGAGTTAGAGTTTCAGAGCAGTGGAGCCTGCCAAGTGTCACAAGGATGCTCTTTTGAAAGTTTTTGAAGCTAAAGACTCTCTCGGTTAGCACCAATGCTCCACATGGTGCAACATCAGGTCATTAAGTCTCAAAGGTAAAAGGTATCGGGAAAGGTTGTGATGTCATCGTCTGTCGGTAATAACTAAAGAGTCTTTGCAGTGTCCACATAGCTTGCCAAGTGTCAGTGCTGCATTTATTATTGAGTTTATTTTGTTAAGCCTCCAAGTCTCAACGAAAAGTGCCACTTGTCAACATGACGCTCATTTAAAGGGTTTCTTTGGGGAAGTTTGGTATATGAAGCATCATTTTGCCATGTGTCCTTGAGAATCTTTTATTGAATTTGGCAGAGCTCGCCACATGTTCCCCTTGCGCTTGTTCATGGAGTCTCTTTTTGTTAAGTTTAAGATGTTGTCAAAGTCTTCCATGCGTCTTTGTGGGCCCCAAGACTCTTTAAAATTAGAATCTCAGTGGAATGTGCCAAGTGTTGGGATCATGCTCAACGAAGGAGTCTTTTTGTGAAGTTTTTGTGAAATGAGTGCCAACCTACCACGTACCCCTTTTGAGTCTTTTTCTAGATGTCGCGGAAGGTGCCATGTGTCTAAACAACGCATATTGTTAAAGTCTCAGTTTTAAATGGCCGTTTCTATTGCGCCATTGGCCGTTATACACATCTATCAATTAGGGAATGTAACATTGGAAAATGTCCCCTTGGGGGCTTTTCCCTCATAAGGTTTAGCTCTTGGGTCTTTTAGTTGCATTTAGGACATCTTGCATCATATTTTGACATCCCGATGAGATGAATGGAAAATGGGACCTAAGGGGATGCCTTGAACCTAACCCTGACCAAAATAGGGGGGAGGACTTGGGCGCCCATGCCCTAGTCCTATCCTATTTTGGGTCAGTCCCAAATTTTATGTGTCAGCTTGTGACCATTATTTAGGTCCTATGCCGACATGGTAAGTTTGAATTACAAAATTCTTGGCGGGAGTGTTTGTAGTTGCATATATAAGCATGTTTAGGCATTCATTTGTAAACTAGATTTCAACTAGATGATTACTAGATGAGCATTGGCATTCTAAAGGTGATTCAAGGCATTAATTATGTAGCAAGAGCAGATTTGTGTTGTTTATGTGTTTGTACTTGCAGATTTGAGCAATCATCTCCTCGTGGTATGAAGAGCTTCTTCCTTCCATGAGATCTTCACTATAAGGTGACATCATTTGTGTTTTTGAGCATTTATCATTTGGTTTTTGCCTCTGCCTCACAAGGGCACACTCTCTATCTGACAACGGTGTTTGGAAGACTTTAATGTCTCTCTGGGGCTTGACTGAGGCAAGCCTCTAAACACCACAGCCCCCTCCCCACTTTCTGTGATTGCATGTTACAGGTTGAAGATACAGGAAAAGTGGAGTTGTAGGAGGACATTACAGAGTGTTAGATTTGTAGATCAGAGTTGAAAATAGCACCCTAGACATGGGTGCCCACTCTTTAGTCCTCCAAATTCCATGACAGGAAAATCTCTGATGCAGCAGGAATAGGTTACAGATCAAGCTTCCAGATCCCAACAAAAACCTAAGCATTAGACTTGGGCACCCACTCATTAGTCCCCGACTGTTCCACTTCTGAACCCTGAAAATAAGTGCATAGTTATCTATCATTTTGCATTTTTCTATAGTAGTATTTTCTGATATTCATCTGTTTGCTTCCGTATTTGCATAATTAGGGTTTTGATGTATAATTGAGCATAAGTGAGTGTAATTAACAATCTAATTATACAAATCCAATTTTCTCTACATCTCACAATGACCTAGGGTATGATAGTGCATTGCCACTCGACCCTATGTCCTTGAATGAAAGGATGAAAGGAGGATACACAGACAAAACTACCAAAAACTCAACTATCCAAATTTTACTCTCTACGATGCAAAGAAGATTTGAGACACATAGTATCAGTTATAATGGTGCAACTAAATAGAGAATCAAGATTCTTAGAAGATTTGCAACATAGGGGCTTGATGACAAAAGTGACAATTAACTGAAGTTACATTTGCCAGGTAGTTAGGGTTTCAACAGCTATAGAGCTTCAAATTTTGTGCTATAAATATTAGAGTCCATACTAGGGAGAAGAGTTGGAAATTATCAGAGTTTTAGTAGCTAGGCTAGAAGCATATTTTCTTGCCTTAACAGGTGCCTCTCAAGAGGGATTGAATATTGTAATCTCTGCATCTTACCTTATGTACTTTGTTCTCCTACCCATTAATGAAGAGAGAGTGGTGTTTTGTATGAATTCAAATGTGTTTCTGATTCTTGTTTCTTACTTTCTATGTTAAGCCTTTGATGAATCTAATATACAAATGTTGTTAGTGTTAATCATGCTTTATGTTCTTTAGCTTATCAGTAGATTCTGCAAGTTTGATCACTGTGCTATTAATGTGAATCTTAATACATTTCTGGCGCATCACCTTAGCAGATTTAAATATTTCTTTTATAATATTATTTTTTCTTCTATTTACATCAAAACCCATAGAGAAGAACCAACTTCTTTAAAATCTAGAGGTTATTCTAAGAGTCAAGTCCCACATTCTCAGAATTTCCCATTGTTGGTGAATACTTGCAAAATTAAATATTAATAGTTTTTTGGCACGCCTAGTGGGACAAAATTACTAATTCTTGATTAGAAGTGCATGAGCCAGTGTCCTACAAGAAGCCAGAGTTGTGGACCAACTACCCGAGCCCTATCTGCTGCTAATCCAAGACTCTTGTTGCCTCCATTGGCAACCACCCCAACAAGAAGAATACATCAACAAAATATCTCAGGAGGACAAATGGGTGCCCCAACTCCACCTCAAATTTTGTCAACCGGAATAGTGGCAGCCCACTCATTATTCCAATACCTTCAGATACATGGGACCCAATTCTAGCTAATGCTCTAAAAGCATTACCAAAACTAGTGGAGAAAATTTCAAGACCCTAGCTAAACATCTACAAGGTGTGGCTGATGTATGCACAATACATTACATCACAGAGCAAAATATTGCTATAAGGATACTAGCTACTTCTTTCAAAGGAAGAGATCTTGATTGGTATTGATCTTTACCACCAAATTTCATTGGAACTTGGGACCAACTGGGAGATGCACTATTTGAAAGATTCAGTGAGAAGGGAGATAGGTCCTCTCTTTTGCAATAGTTGATCACCATAAAGAGAGAACCCCAAGAGGCCATAACTGATTTCAACACAAGATTCTAGAAGACCTGGCAAAGAATCCTAGTTTCTACTCGACCACTAATAGGTATGACAATTGTCTTCTACCTCAAAGCTTTCAATTCTAATATTTTAGTTATGATCTAGTCATTAGGAGGACACACCCTTCCTACAACAAATTTATTAGCTGTTAAAGCAGAAAATAGTTTGATTGATGTTCGGAAATTACCTCCAAGACCTCCCATGCACATGTTCCCTAAATTGTCCATTCATGTTCAAGAAGAAGCCCCTAGTGCCTCGTCAGTCCCTATTTCTATGTATACATTTCCTACACCTCAAATATCAACAACCTTGACTTTCTCTTCTGCTCCATCTAAAATGGATGATGTAAAGAGCATTCTTAGAACCTTTTCTAATGAAATTATTAACCTTAAGAGGCAGCAAACCTCGTATCAAAAGCCTCCCTACCAGGGATTTCAAGGAATAGACCCCCATATCAACCAAATCAATATTAGTCACATAGACCAAACCTTCCACATCCATCTAATCATCTTATCCCTGTACCAACACCATTACAAACTATCCCAGCTAACCTAGGTAGAGAATTAGTCCCTAGATAGAATAACTTGGTTGAAGAGATGAATGCATGGTGCTTTTCTTGTAATATTGCACATATGCCTAAGGATTGTCTTAGAGG
The DNA here is from genome assembly GCA_027924645.1 of Cunninghamia lanceolata. Classification (NCBI taxonomy): domain Eukaryota; kingdom Viridiplantae; phylum Streptophyta; class Pinopsida; order Cupressales; family Cupressaceae; genus Cunninghamia; species Cunninghamia lanceolata. The sequence continues at coordinate 5,152,450 of BSBN01000287.1, read as the reverse complement.
AAACTTACAACAGAAGGTGGCTGAATAAAGAAGAATGCGAAACCAAGCTAGTCATCATCAGAATCATACCCATATCAGTCACCTGGTGTTCAAAATGCAACAATTGTGGCTCAAATGCAAGGCATGTCTATAGAGAAAGAAAGAGAAATTACCCCTGAACATGCACTATTCTCATGGATTGAAGAAGAAGAATTAGTGTTCATTAATGACGCATCAACTTCCAAGAACCCACTAGTTCAGTCAGATTATTACACTAGGTCAAAAAGGAGGATGGTAGAAACACCAAAAGTCATTCCTAGTGTAATGACTGAATCAAGAAAATGACCATCAGTTCAAGCTTCATATATCCCCACAGCAAGACAGGATATCTCAATGATGACTCAGAGTCAAGGAGTTTCTAACCAGGTGATGGAAAGGACAAGGTATCCCTATTACCCTAAAGTGTAGTCACTGGGACCAATGAATGTGGTGGAATAGTTGAAAAAGGCTCTTGCTAATGTATCCTTATGGGATATATGTTAGCCATTCCCAAATAGAAAGTACTGCTGCAAGAAGCTCTAGGTTGTCAAAATGAACCTAAGGTTACTAGTACCAAGGAAGGCTCAACAGATAAAGGAAAAGATCAACCCAAGGCATCTTAGCTACAACAAGGGTCTACATTGGTGAATGCTAAAGAAGAGGTGAGTAAGATTAAGCCTAATCCTTTTTATTTGACCCTAATAGTGGGAAAGAAGTTACCACATAATTCTATGATAGACTTAGGTGCAAGCACCATAGTTATGCCTAAGAAAATAGTAGATGCCTTGAAGATAAGATATGAGCCATTAGCTAAAGGGGTGATGCAGTTAGACGGCAAGTTAGTCCAAACTATAGGCATTATTAAACAACTTCCATTACAATTGTATACATGCCCAAATATAACTATCCTGTAAGATGTGGTGGTCATTGATATGCCCCCTATTTTTGGTTTATGCCTATCTAGAGATTTCATATCTAAAATTGGAGGATACATATCTTTAGATTGATCACATCTAATTCTAAGGACCAAGTATGGTTTAAAGATGAAAGTGTTGTTAGAACCTTTATCTAAGGAACATATTACTGATGAAACAACATCAAAGTTTGAAGCATCTCATGATATGATCAATAGAGAGGAAAAAATTTGTGGAAGAAATGGGATAATGGACTGGAACTAGTTGATGTGAAGAAGATGAGAACCACCTACTAGATATGATGCAGAGTGACCCTTTTGGAAATTATCATTCTACTGGGTTAGGAACATATGTCATTTTTGATGAAGACCAAGAGATACCTGAGATAATGAATCAACCAAGAAAAGAAGAGGAAGATCCTGATGAAGATTCTATGATTTGGACTCTGAATTTTGATGGAGCTAGGAGCAAGAATGGTGCTGGAGCAAACATTTTCATTACTTCACCAAAAGGGGAAAAGATTCTCAGAGCCTTGCATTTCCATTTTGCCTATACTAATAATGAAGTTGAATATGAATCTCTAGTTCATGGCCTGATCCTCACCAAAAAGAAAGGGATAAGAAATTTGAGAGTCTTTGGTGACTCCGAATTGGTAGTAAAACAAATCAGAGAGACATCTACAATAAAAAATGTGAGAATGAGGTCATATCGCCACTGTATATGGGACTTAATTGAAGAGTTTGATGCCTTCAACATAGAAGTCATGCCAAGGTCCCAAAATGCTGAAGCAGACAGAATGGCCCAGATTGGATCTCAATTTGACCTAACTAAAGATCTGTTGGTCAATAAAGAAGTAGTCAAAATTATTATTCGCCTTGCTATCCCTGACAATGGAGATAATTGGCAATTTTTTGATAGTGATCTCCAAATCCTTTTATTTTTACAACAGTCTAGAGAATTTGTAGATTAATTGCAGCCTAAAATTGAAGAGGCATATGGTGACTAGATAATGCAAGTAAGATCAAATAAGCTTCCAAGAGGACTGATAACCCTTGAGAATCTTTTTGACCCTGACGATGCAAGTCTAGACAAAAGAAAGTTTGTAGCTAGCAAGGATGACTACTCAAAGATTAAGGTTAGCAATGGAAGAAAGATAAAAGTAGGCAATATTATTACTCAGGAAGAAAGGGATAGGCTGATATCTCTGTGTAACAAATATGACAGGGTGATAGCATGGACTTATGAGGATCTTCATGGTTACAACAAGGATATAGTTTAGCATACTATATAACCCACCGAAGGATCAAAGCCTCTGTGTCAGAAACAAAGACCAGTAAATCCCAGGATTAAGTCTCTTATGGTAGAGGAATTCAAGAAGCTGTTAGAATCTAAAATAATCTTCCCTATCAAACACTCAACATGGGTGTCCAACTTAGTACCCATAAGGAAGAAAAATTGAGAGATTAGATTGTGCATTGACTTCAGAGACCTAAATAAAGCCTCTTTAAAGGATCATTACCCACTCCCTTCAATGGAACAGATCTTGCAGACCATAGCTGGGGATAAAAGGTTTTCTTTATTGGACAGTTTCTCAGGCTACAATCAAATCTGGTTAGCAAAAGAAGATCAATACAAGACTACCTTCACCACCAAGTGGGGAACCTTTGCATATACAAAGATTCCATTTGGGCTTTCTAATGCTGGGGTAACTTTTCAATGTGCTATGGATATTGCATTTAGTGGATTGATAAACAAGATTATTTTGATTTATTTAGATGATCTAACTGTATTCACAAAATCTGCTAAAGATCATTTTGATCATTTGGAAGGCATATTCCAAAGGTGCCAAGAATTTGGGATCTCTTTGAATCCTAAGAAATGTGTGTTTGGAGTGCCTCAAGGTAAGCTACTAGGACACATAGTCTCAAAAGATGAAATCTCCATTGATCCAAATAGAGTTAAGGCAATATTGGATTTGTCTCTACCTGTGAAAAAGAATGTAGTATAGTCCTTCTTAGGAAAGATTAACTTTGTTAGTAGATTCATATATGATTTTGTAGGATCAATTAGACCTATCACCCTGATGTTGAAAAAGGATCTAAATTTTAAATGGACTACTGAAGGAAGACAATCTTTTGAGAATATCAAGAGGGCAATCTCTATTGCCCCAGTACTGCGCAATCTAGATTTTTCTAAAGATTTCATAATGTATGTATATGGAGGAGAGCACAACATAGCAGTTGTTTTAAATCAAAAGGATCAAGTAGAGGAAGGAGAACATCCTATTACTTTTTTTTCTAGAACACTGTGGGAATACAAATCCAGGTACAATTTTGTTGAAAAGCAAGCATATGCCATAGTGAAAGGATTAAAGAAGTTTAGACACTTAGTAATAGGAAACAAGATTGTGATATTGGTAGCCCATTCAATTATTAGAGAATACATCATGGAAGGAGAAATCACTAAAAAGAGAGCCAATTGGATAACCAAGATTCTAGAGTATGATGTGGAGGTTAAGCCAACCAAATTAATAAGAGAAAGGAGCCTTTTCCAATACATTGCTCAAGATTCAGAGGCTCTAGTAGAGGAAGAAAATGAAGATGAGACTGTATTGAAAGTGTAGGAGGGTGAGTTAGACTCTTGGGTTAGTGACATGATACATTTCATGGAGACTAGTCAATTCCCTGGTCTACTGTCTCCTGAAAAGAAAAGATACTAAAGGCAGCAAGGATCCAATTTTATCCTGATAAATCATATTCTTTTCAGAAGGAATTTTGATGGAATCCTACTTAGGTGTGTGGAAAAGAATGAGGCTCATAGAATCTTGCATGAATTGCATTATGTGACATTTGGAGGATACTTTTCTGCAAGAACTACAACCATCAAGATTATCAAAGCAGGATACTATTAGCCTTCACTATTTTCTGATTGCCATAAAATGTTCAAGGAGTGCCAGTCATGCCAGTTTTATGTTGTCAAAAGAAGGAATGCAACCTTACCCTTAAGCCCTATAGTTGTAGAAGAGCCTTTTACCTAGTGGGGTCTAGATTTTATAGGGATGATTAATCCAGTTTCAAATCTAGGCCACAAGTGGATCCTCACTGCAATAGATTATTTCACTAGATGGAGTGAAGTAGTTCTATTAAAAGAAGCCACTGAGAATGTAATTTTGTAGTTCCTTGAAGAAATAAATACCAGGTTTGGGCCTCCTTGTACTATTATATTTGATAATGCTAAGGCATTTTTAGGATCAAAGATATCTGAGTTTGCTTTAAGAAATGGTATTTATTTGAAGACCTCATCAAATTATTACCCACAAGGAAATGACCTTGCTGAGTCAACAAATAAGAACTTGATCAGACTCATTAAAAGAATGGGAATAGAGCACCAAAAAGAGTGGCATAAGCATTTGAAGGTAGCCTTATGGGCTGATAAAATGATGCCGAAGCAGGTGATCAAGGTTTCTTCTTATGAATTAGTGTATGGAAAAAATGCAGTAATGCCTCTTTCAATAGAGATTCTAGCTCTATAGCTAATTAAGCAGATTGAGATTGAAGAAAATGGCCCAATGCAAGTGAGGCTTGCAGAATTGTTGGAACTTCAAGAGAAAAGGGAATTGGCACATGAGTCCCTGATGAACTGTCAACAAACTATTAAAAGTTGGTTCGATCAAAAGACTTTTGAACCAGAATTTGAGGTTGGTAGTTGGGTCTTAAAATGGGATGAAAGAGCCTCAAATCTAGGATGCCACAGAAAATTTAATTCATAATGGACGGGCCCCTTTAAGATAACTGCTTATAAGTAGTGCAGTGCTTATGAATTGGAGACAATGGAGGGAGAGTAACTGGAGATTCCTGTCAACATGATCTTCTTGAAACTTTTTACATAGAATCCAATCCTATCTCTTGTAATATTATAGTTAGTATAGTTTCCCTTTTGTTTTGTTTTTCTTTTAATTTGTTTTCCCACCTCTTTCAATAAGTGTTCTTTGAACACGTGTTTGTAGCTAAAGCCTCCAATATCTCCTAAGTGTCTCTTTTGTCAAGATCATTGATAGGACTTGAAAATCTAGAAATGTTAGCTAATGATTTCAAAAAGTGAAATATTAATGACAGGTTGTTACAAGATTTTGAATGATGACTATAGATCCAAAGGATCTAGTTAACCACCACTGAGGCACGTATTTTTAGAGTCATTAAATATGAAATGATGGGCTAATTAATGAGTTACATTAACTCCTACTATTGGAGCGGAAGGATTTAAAGACAGTCTTGACTCTTCATTTTCATAGTTCCAATATCAGAATTTTCTTCAAGAGTCTAAGGTATTCAGGAATTCTTGAGCAAGAGTGTGGTGAAGATAGTAAAATTTTAGTTAGTTTAAGCAAAAAGAAGAAATGACAAAAGAGGGTCAATCTTTGAAGGGTGGTGAACAAAAGGGACTCTTCAAATTGCCTGACAAATGGAAGAATAATAGGCCGTATACCGCGGCCAAAGTGCAACCTAGGGTTGACCTTCCAAGAACCAGAGTGTTAAACAAAAGTAAGGCTACAGACTCTGCTCAAGTTGTCGACTATGCAGATGGCATTTTCAACCCTAGGATTTCAAATAACCCAAAGACTTGAAGAGAGGGGGTACATGCAAGACTGATCATCTAGGAAAAATAGGGTAAGGTTGAGTCTTTTGGCATGAGAATCTAGAGCTCAACTTTGGCTCAATATACGGTTCCACTTGTCCACTCATATCTAGAGTTGGTTCATTTGTGCGCAGTTAACTTTGACACATCAACTGAGATTATTCAAAGTAAAAACATACAGGTCATCATCCATGCATAGGCTATCCATGACGTGCTCATTTTGTCATATGACCCATCAGCCAGTTTTCATGATATGGCTAAATTGCACAATGTTTGGCATCAAGTGCAGACTAGGCAGAACTTCTTGTATAGGGAGCTCTGTCTCGATGATGACAATACCAAGCTACCATTACTTCCCTTTTCTTGACATTTATTGACTTCAGATGTATAGAATGCCTACTCAATGTTGGCATTTATCTTTGGCTAGGATGAGGATGTGAATGTACATGATTGGCAGCTTGGGGCTATTTTTCATCTCAAGAAGGTCAAATGGCAACAAGAGTATAAGTTTGATTTCATGGAGCACATTTCTTACGCATTGTGCAATCAATTGGCCAATTTTCAAAATACATAGACATTTAGGTACTCTTCATACCTTTTCCATTTGATTTTGTATCAGAACTACCAGCTTTTCATGCAGCACATGCATTTGAAGCTATACAATCTTGAGGTAGATGCTGAGAGGGTTATTCCCATGTTAGCATGGACTTATTTGTTATCTGAAATCTCTGACCCTTATGAGTTTGTAGGGTGTTTCGTGGCCCCCCTCATTGAGCAATTAGATCCAGAGGAGGTCAGAAATAGAATGATTGATAGAGTGAGAGGACTCATAACAAACTTACAAGTCCCATGTGACTACTTTTTCGAGGCTCATTACATAATGATCTGAGTCCATGGTTTCAAGGAGGAGCCTTTCATGCTCCCAAAGGTTCTAATAGCTAGGGTCTTAGCCCTAGAATTGGCCCAACAATTATCCATTATTGATTTTGAGTTTGGAGCCAAAAGGAAGAAGAAAGCCTTCATTAATATCCCATGGGCTAAAGGTGGTATCACGCTAATGAAGAGGGAGTCAAAGTACTTCTTATAGAGGGGTAAGAGCAAGAAGTTGGGTCCACATAAAAAGGAAGTGTCGTGCAAAAAAAAAATCCTGACATGAACATGTACTCGTTTTAAAGAAAATGGTTACTTGTTTAGGAATGGGCACCCGAGCCTAGAATGGGTACCTATTTTGTTTTATAGAATGGGTAGCCATTTTAAAACGGGTACCCGTTTTGTTTTTTATTGTTTTTTAGAACGGGTACCCGTTTTAAAATGGGTACATATTTTATTTTCTATTATTTTTTAGAACGGGTACCCATTTCTAAACTTTTGAATTTCACACCCACGCTTTTGGTTTGGCTTTAGGTTCGGGAAAGGCATGGGTAGCCAACCTTGAGCCTTGGATTTGCAAGTATTTGTCTAAGTATAGAACAAGAGGAAAGACTGACTTTACCTATATGGCTGACGACACTTTTTTATGAATTTTTACGAAATTAAAACCCTTTACAGATGATAGTGTCTAGTTTTCAAATATGTAATTTTTTTTTATTAGACTTGTTTTTCTTTTTATTATTTAATTTATGAGAAAACTGGTCTGAAAACTTGAAATGATAGGTGTTTGTATTTTTTTAATAACTTTTAATGTTTAAAATTTTTTGACAAAAAAATTATATGTCATCAATCTACACATCATTCTTTACACAATGAAAAAAAATTATTTTATGATTAGTTTTGCTCAAATTATGTTGGCTGTACATGAGGGGTTTTCAAAAACAACAATTAGGGCCAATAAAAATTAATAAAAAAAATATATTTGGAAAAAAATTATAAAAAAATATCCTCATCAAACTTCACTGTACTACACATCTTTCCCCAAAAGGATTTAGAAAAATACTTTTATTTAGGTCAAATTATGTTGGTCGTACACGTGCATGGTATGGTTAAAAAAAGTGACTTTTAAACAATGGTTTTTAGAAATGCCTATTGAAAATCAATTTGTATCATCTGGGTAAATTAAAATAAATTGTATATTTGGAAACTAGACTCCGAGTACTACATTTCATATTAATAACTTTTTTAAAGATTCAATCTTTAAGTGCCTCAAATGTTTAGGTCAAATGTGACAAATTCTAAAAATCAGGGAAAACACTTCCACTTTTTGGCCAAAAAGTGGACCTGACTTCTTGCACTAACCTAGAGAAAACTAGCAAATTATGTGCTAGTTATGATTCAAGACCCATGGAAGTATGACCTAGATAGATTCATGACTTCTTGGTTCCATGATAATAAGGTTCATGCCACTTTTGATCATGAGAGTCATCCCTTCTTTGAATAGAGGAGGTCACCAGTGATAGATACTCCAGATTTTTATGTAGAGATAAGTGATATTCCTAGTAAGCAACCTAAATTATGGGAAACATTTTACACTCCTATCAAGAATTATGACATGAATAAGAAAATGACCGATGGTTTGAGACAAACCCTAGTGAAAAGAGGATGGAGTAATGACAAGATTGTTGCATACTGGAGATATAGACAAGAGATTGCTGAGCCAGAAAAAGGTTTTGAACAAGTAAATACAAATGAGAAGTGGGAGAGTCTATGGGATGAGGCACATATGACTCTAGTCTCCAACCCCAACACAAGCAATATCCCAGGGCATTTAAAATTAGATGAACAGGCAAGTGGTGGTACAACAGAGCCACATCCAAAGCCTTCTATGTGGCCAAAATCCCTCAATACATTAGAGCGGTAGAAAGATTCTCAACAATCGTCTCATTTTGTCCAAACAACTTTGGCATTTGGGGACCCTAGAGTGGTAATTCTACAAGTAAAAGAGTCACTGATTTCATCACAGTAGGTGATGACAAGAGAAATGCTAGAGGACCCTTTAGGTAGCCCCATCCAGAAAAGGCATAAATTGGTACTTCAGGGATGCGAAGAATAAGAGGAAGAGGTCACAAACATTTCCCATACGCAGATTCCAACAAAAACCACAATGGATGCCCAAGTAAGTTTCTCTTCTCTTTCTTCTTTCTCTTAGTCTTCTTCTACTCAAGGGGTGGCTACCCAAGTGTCCCATAATTCATTGAATCCTGCCACCTCTATTGTGCCTTTACAATCCCTGTCACCTTCACCCAGTGCCATATCTCTTGTTGTTTCCCATACCTATAGTTTGCCATTATTTTCCCATCACTACCTAAGAGGGTGGCATCAGCCCAAGCCCCAAGCCAACAAATGACAGCCATTCTCTATGGTCTCCCATCAGGATCTCCTTTTGCAGGTCGACTGATTGCCTCTCCCTCTATTTTCAAAAGTCAAGTAGAAGATGCTAAAAAGGCAAGAGAATCTAGGAGAGAAAAGAAAAGAATGGAAAAAGGTAGAGCCCCTGCTATCCCCCAAATGAGGTCTCTTTTTGACCCCACTCAACATTCTTTGACCATAACCCATATGACCCCCAATGTGATTAAAAACCCATGAACAAATGAAGCTTGAAGATTATACAATGAATGCCATGGCAATGGCTCTTACCCAGTTTAGGCCTTAGGATAAGGTAGAACAAATGAAAGAAACCTCTATTGTGGTGACCTCTAATTTCCTCAAAACCTCCAAGAAGTTGTAAAAAGTAGAGGTGGAATTGGCTTAGACAAAGGCTACAATAAGCCGCTTGACTATGGAGAACAAAGCCAAGGACTAGGAAATTGACCAACTAAATAAGGACATTAAAGATGCAGTCTCCAAAGAAGTCTTTCAGGCTTCATAGACAAAGGTGTCTGGACTGCATACTGAGCTACAACAAGATAAAGTTTCCATGGATACCATGAAGCAAGAAAGGAGCCTTTTGGAGAAGAAGTATAATGATAAAACTTAGGAAGTCACTTAGCTGCATCAGAGTCTTAAGACTGTTAAGGATTAAAATAGTAGCTTATAGAGTAAGTATCTTGTTATGTAGGAAGAGGTTAAAAAATTGACTCTAGAGCTCACCCAACAACCTCAAAATGTTTGGGTATTATCAATGGTTAAGGAGTTATATGTTTCTTCTTGGTAGCGAATCTCCAATGAAGTGATTCAACTGAAGCCTGCACTCAAGTTTATCTCAAAAGCCCAGCAACTTTGTGAGAAAGTAGGTTCTTCTGTTGAAAAGATCCTATCCTCTATAACCATAAAAGTTTTTGACTCACAGCTATTGCTTCAAAATTTTTATGAGGATTCTGATGATATTTTTCAAGTAGCAAGTATTATTGATAGAATGACAACAACGCTTAAAGTGAATGAAATTTTGAGTTGCAACAAAGCCACCACCAAGTGCAAAACTTTATGAGATCTATTGAAGAAAGGAGTCAAGGGAATGAAGGGACACATTGAGAATCTGGTCAGATAGTTAGGACTCCCCTCTCCATTCCTAGGTAGCAACACAGTCCTGATGGAGGACCAAATAAAGACTCTGCCACTAACAAAGAAAAAGGATCAAACTACTTTTCAGACCTGAGTGATTCATTAGGTGTCACTGAAGTGGAATTAGTTCTGCTTCCTGTGGATCAATTAGAATTTTAGTTACATGCAATGGTATAGAGTCTACAATCCTTCTCCCACAAAGAAATAATTGAATTGGATCTAGCTTTTCAAGCCCTTCAGAAAAAGGGATATCCATCAGAGGCAGAATGGGCTAGATATCAGGCTACTTTGCAGAAGCTTTGAAGAGCTACAGTAAGAGGTACATTTTGGGTTTTGTCTTCTTTTATTTTAGCAGAAGTTTTTGGTTCTCTCTATGCATGTGCAGGGTCCCTGTTGGTTGCCATGAACTGTAGAGTTAAAAATCTACATTTTGATATAATATATCAATATATATTATAATTTAGAGTCTTTTCTAATTTTTGATACTTGAGACATGTTGGAGCTATAAGCAAGTCGTAGAGTTAGAGTCTTGGAGTAGTAGAGATACCAAGTGTCACAATGATGCTCTTTTGAAAGTTTTTGAAGCTAAAGACTCTCCTGGTTAGTGCCAAGGCTCCACGTGGTGGAACCTCACGTCACTAAGTCTCAAAGGTAAAAGGTATCGAGAAAGGTTGTGACATCATCATCTATTAGTAATAAGTAAAGAGTCTTTGCATAGTGTCTACGAAGCTTGCCAAGTGTTAGTGCCACATTTATTATTGAGTTTCTTTTGTTAGTCCTCCAAGTCTCAGCAGAAAGCACCACTTTTTGACACGACACTCATTTGAAGGATTTCTTTGGGGAAGTTTTGTATCTGGAATGTTGTCCTGCCATGTGTCCTTGAGAATCTTTTATTGAATGTAGTGGAGCTCGCCAAGTGTTCCCCTTGCACTTGTTCATGGAGTCTCTTCTTGTTAAGTTTAAGATGCTGCGAAAGTCTGCCACGCGTCTCTGTGGGCCCCAAGACTCTTTAAAAGGAGAATCTTAGCAGAACGTGCCAAGTGTCGGCACCGCACTCAACGGAGGAGTCTTTTTGTGAAGTTTTTGTGAAATGAGTGCTAGCCTGCCACGTACCCCTTTTGAGTCTTTTTCTAGATGCCGTGGAAGGTGCCATGTGTCTAAACGACGCGTATTGTTAGTCTCAGTTTTAAATGGCCATTTTTGTTGCGCCATTTGCCATTATACATAGCTGTCAATCAGGGAAAAGACAAGAAAAGACATGAGTCTATAATGCAAAGGAAGATCTAAGACTCATAGAATCAATTATAATGGCGTAGCTCAACAGAGACTCAAGATTCTTAGAAGATTTGCATCATAGGGGCTTGATGACAGAAGTGCCAGTTAACTAAAATTATAGTTGCTAGGCGGTTAAGGTTTCAATGACTACAGAGCTTCAGATTTTGTGCTATAAATATCATAGTCCATACTAGGGAGAAGAGTTGGAAATTATCAGAGAGTTTTAGCAGCTAGACTAGAAGCATATTTTCTTGCCTTAATAGGTGCCTCTTAGGAGGGATTGAATATTATAATCTCTGCATCTCGCCTTATGTACTTTGTTCTCATGCTCATTAATGGAGAGAGAGTGGTGTTCTATGTGAATTCAAATATGTTTCTGATTCTTGTTTCTTACTTTCTATGTTAAGCCTTTGATGAATCTGATATACATATGTAGTTAGTGTTAATCATGCTTTATGCTCTTTAGCTTATCGGTAGATTCTGCAAGTTTGATCACTGTGCTAAATTATTGTGAATCCTAATATATTTATGGCACATCGCCTTAGCAAATTTAAATATTTCTTTTATAATCTTGTTTTTTCTTCCCTTTACATCAAAACCCATAGAGAAGAACCAACTTCTTTAAAATCTGGAGGTTATTCTAAGAGTCAAGTCCCACATTCTTAGAATTTCCCATTGTTGGTGAATACTTGCAAAATTAAACATCAACAATGTCACACCCCAAATTTTGACTATGTTTTACTTTTTACTTCCACATAATTAGTAGTTGAATATGCATGATTTAATGATTTGATGTTAAGTGTAAATGTTAGGATAAATCAATGATTTTATGAGTTTGAGTTTATATGTTTAGAATTTAGACATGTGATTATATGATGACAAGATTATTTATTCATAAAGTTTATGGATGGACTAATGATAAACTAATCCCAGTTTGGTGAATGCAAGTTGTAATTAGGAAACAGGTTTTCCACCCTCCAAGTAAAGAGAGGGAGAGCATCATTGGAGATAAGTGAATAGACGTATAGAAAAGAACATGTTGTTGCCATCTGAGTGTTGTTCTTGCATAGTTTAGTGAACCCTCGTTGAGTTGGTAAGTTGTGTTTGACCCATTTGGTCTAAGTTGGTTTCGAATCGATAGTCGTCAATTTTTCATCAGAATCTATTAGTGTTTAAACTATCTCATTTTTGGTAATTTCTGGTTGAAATTCCATTATGGTATCCTATCTATTTGTTTTGATGTTTACACAAGATTGTGAGGGGGAGAATACCTCAACCCCATTCACATATCTTGTCAAATGATTAAAAATGACGTTAGGATACATTGTATATACAAATATTATGTTGATATATATATATATTAACATGATCTACAAGTATAAACTTATTCTAATAGACGTGAATTTTAAAAGGAACGTGGTATAACTACATAGTCAATGCTAATTACTATGTGACTTTTTGGAACACTTAAATCTCCTTCACTCTACAATGGCTTGGAGAATAAGAAGTAGTGATCCAACTATTTTCGATGTGGTCTTTAATGACCCTTAATATTTTTGTTATATGCATGTAACAGTAGAGAGTCTTTATAGGCCAGTATTTGGGAAGTAAGCCATAGAGGGGGAATATGGTCGATTAAAGCCTTTTAAGAGGCTATGCATGGAGACAGAAAAATAGTGGGAAATCGGCTTTAATAGAAGGGGAAAACTCTATCACCATAGTGAGAAAAGAGATTTGAGACTTGATTATTTGCAAGGATAGTGTTGAGAGTAACTCATATATCTTTTTCATAGTAGTTTTGTTCATCAAGCTCATGTGAGAAGGAATCTTATTGTACAGGAGATTCTCATAACACCCAGCAATGGAATCAGAGAGTATTGCAATAATTTCCTTGGTGAGGGACATCAACAAAGAAGAAAGATAGTGGCTCATCAAAGATAGAAGGAAAGATAAACTTTACGTAATCTTTCAAACTCTAATAGGTTCTTTCATTCTCTTGAAAGCTTAATGATAGTTTGAGAACTTATGAATGTATTTGGTTTTGTTTCTTTATGTGTGTTTCAAGCCAACAAGCTAGATATTGCTTTATATATAAGAGGACAATAAGTTTAGAATCCGACTGTATGTGTAAGGCCGATAGGCTTTGTTATCACTATGTATATGTGAGGCCAATAGGCTTTATTTATCACTGTGAGTGTATAAGGCCAAATGGCCTTTGCATTTTGTACATTTTGATTATGACTAGTTAGTACTGAATGCTAGTGGTACTTACCGAAAGGTGTATCACTGTATCATATAGAGATTGTGTTTCTTTATTCCTTAAATGCCTAGAAGGCCGAGATCTATGTGGTTTACCTTAGTTTATTGAATGGTAAAGTTATAGAGGCCGTAGCATCTTGATTTTTAGTAGACCGAGGGCTTTTGATCTTAGTTTATAGCTACTGTTATTGTTTAGAAAACCTTGGTAGATTGAAAAGCCGGATAAGATTAGCTTAGACTATTTTAGTTTTAGCTAAGATGCTAGATTTCAAAACTGAGTTTGCCGTGAACTTTTTTTTAGACTTAGCAGTTGAGACCAGTAGAAATGGTTAATATATCTCAGATGTTGGTTTATATACAAGTTTTATTGGTTATGATCGTAAGGTTTTATGATAGTTATTTTATTATCTTAGAGTTTATAGAAAAGAGATAGATAACATTAGAAAATATCTAAGGATAGTGATATGTTATCACTTTTTGACAATGATGTAGTATATCCATGATATTTGAAGGATATCATGCATGAGTTCACAATCTATTCTATAACAAAGAACTATGAACTTGAGAAGACCAATAAGATTGAAAGTATTGGACTATAATATCATAGAATCAAACATATTTAAGTTATATGGTTGACCTTAGTCAATAATATTTATGTTAAAGATAGTAAACTCGTATTCTATGTATTATGAGAAATGTGAATTTCAATAATGCCTAAGTGGTCTAGAGAAGACTAGAGGATACTATATTCATGTTGTATTACTATACATTCCTATCTTTGGATAAAAAGAGTTTTTGATATTTTGGGTTTGAAAGTAATTGGTCACTCGAACACCATAGTTCAAAACAATGTAAATCAGGAAAATAATCTATGTTGTAATTTGAATAATTTCTTGATAGAGTTGACAACTTGTCATGTAGAACAAGAATGCTTAATCTTTTTGAGTTTTTTAGTAGAATGGTAGGAAGTCATAGACCCTGATATTTGCAAGAATGCAACTAGGGACTCTCTGAAAAGTTAAAATCATCTAGAGCTACACATTATGTATATATATATATCCTAGAATATGGATTAAATTCTAAGTTAGACAGACTAGAATTAGAGTTAAGTCAAGCCAAATCATGCTTAGAGTTACTAGTCAAACAAGTCAAAAAGTTATGTATGATGAGATAGTTATCAAGTCAAGTTAGAGGTGTGTGAACACATGACCACATTTATTGCAAACTTCTATTTATATATAGAATCTATGACCAAAGTGATGCATTTGTCTCTACATGCATTAGTCAGTTCACAATGTCTAGATGGCATGACCTATCAGAGTTATCAACTTAGCTAGAAGATTGTCTAGAGTCGTATGGTTGATTGAGTTACATAAGACACATCACTAGAATTCAGATGGAAAACTTGTTGGTTCCTAATGTCTATGCTCTTCGTATTGGGTAGGGCTACTTTTAGAAAGGAAGTTGTGCGGGGGACTGTTGGTCTGTGGTTGGAGATAAATCACTCATATGATGCTCTCCCTTCGTAGCAGAAGACTCGCCGAGACTTGAGTGACAAATATCAAGATTCTAGATGTAGTATTCTTTATGTTATGATGTAAAATTATTCTTTTTTCCAAGGGCAACATATTTGTAAATGTAAACTGAAATGTTTTCACTATGATTTATCTTTGAATATATTGTATTTCAAGGTTGAAAAATATTCAGAAAAAATATGCTTTTATTTCTTTGTAATTATGCAAATGATAACAAAAAATTCTCTCATGTTTATCATGTTCATTTACTTTCTTGGTAAATTATGTGTGTAATTTTGAGTAATATGAGATGGCATGTTACATCTAGCGATAAAGAAAGCTAAAGTCAGAGTTATGTGCCTTGTGTGTTTGTTCCTATGTGTTCTTATGTTTTCTTCTATGTTTGTTTGTTTTATGCATTATGTTCTAAATTTTGTTTGAACTTGTGTGTCCTCACTGTTTTTCCATGTATTCATTATGTCTTATGTGTATGCTATGGGCTTTATGTGAATTCTATGTGCTTTATGTGTATGCTTCATGTCAAGCGTGTATGCATTGTATTTGGCATGTATTACCTTCCTGTATTCTTGTATATGATTTTAGTACTCCATGTATGTGTGAGTTATGTTGCAATGGATTGTGTCATTGAAATCTCTTTGCTTATGTGTTTGTAACCTTAGGATCCTAAGTTTTGGGGCTACTTGTAGTCCACAACTTGGAAAAATTCTTTGGGCTTCTATCTCTTGTGTGTTTTGTCCATCCTTTAGTATGAGTTCAAACATAAGTTCATACCCACACTAAAGTGGGGGCTAAATGTAGTGTCATAAAATGTGCACAATAGCATTTTACACTTAGTTTAGCACCTGGTTGGACCTATTCTGTTGCCTATGTTAACCAGGACCTAGTTTAACACCTTTTTGAGCTTTAAATGATGAAATCTTGATCCCAATAAATAAACCTGATAGAATCAACTTAGGATTGGACTAAGCCCACTATATTGGATACTTTCCAGAGTTTGTGGGATAAAGGTCTAGGAAGCCCAAGCGCCCTAGTCCCACTTGGGAATTTTTGCCCCACATTGTGGTGTTGAATTAAGACACTTCTTTCATTTTTATTTGTTGGCCTAATTAAGTTTTATTTGTCATAAGTGAGCAGGAATGCATATTTAAATGAGTGTTGTAGTTAATTTTTACACCTAGATGACCACTAGCTTATAAGAAGGAATTATGTTGTGATATTGTGTTATATGCTAAAGTGTTCTTTATGCTTGGAGTGTTATCTACTTGTGGATGCTATTTAAGTTTGTTTGTAGGCTTTGAAGGAAGTTTGAAGCCCTCTTCATCACTCTCCTTTGTTAGTGTGGGATCTTGAGTCATCTTCATCAACTAAGGTCATATCTTTTGTGGTTATTATCATCATTATCTTTCATTATTCATCATATTATTATAGATCTGGCCTCTGCCCTCCTATGGCACACACCCTTGGATCTAATCATCGCTATAGTGGACGTGGGAACACCAACATGGGGTTTGATTGAGGCAAGCCCTTAAACATAATACAACCTTTCCCTCTTTCCTTGTGTGTAGGTTGAAGAAATAGGTTTTGAGAGCTGATTTCTGGGAAGAAGAAAGAGTAGACAGGTACATGTCTGGTAACATCTGAGATTCTTCTAAACCCTAAAAAAGGCCTAGAGTGTCCAAGCATCCTAGTCCTAGGCATTTCTGCTATCAAATCTAGGTTTTGAATCTTTCTCTGATCTTTGTTGTACTTTCTATTTCTTGAGATTTACTTCTGGCAGTTAGATATAGTTTGTTCTTCATCTTCTATGGTTTGATCATTTGTCTTAGCTTGTTTTCTTGACTTTGGTTGAACTTGGTTGATCCATCTATATACAAAAAGGGGCAGAACCCCTGTAGTTTGGCTCTCCTTTTTGGGTAGAAGGCAAGCTCGGTTTGTGCCTCTATGTTTTGTAGTAGAGGGTTTTGACCTAGTTTAATTCTTTAGGCTAGATCACTCTTTTCTACACTACACAAAGCTTGGCATTTATGATCTTTGTCTTTTATAAATGATATTTGGACAAACTCTTGTCCTTCTCTATTCTCAAAATGGGTAGATCTTCGGTGAGCATGCCAAAGTCTTTATGATTGGCGAATATATCTATAGTGTATTTTTGCAAATTTCTTTTGGGAGCGAGTCTTTTGGGTCCTCTTTCCGGTAGTTTTGCCACATTGAGAGAATGTTGCTTTCTCATATGGAATTTCATTTGCATTTTTTTTTCTAACTCACAATTTTCATTTGTACGTCCATATGGATTTTTGGTTTTCACTATCTTTGGAAACCTTTTGATGGCCTCTGTGCCCATCTTTACCTGGTATAGGCCTCTCTATGCACTAGTAAAATTTTGGCAAATAACTGACTACATGATTAAAACTTTTAACTTCACGACAAATAAAAATGACTAAGTTCTGATCATTTTTTTGTAGCACAACTATAAATGACTAATTTGATAGTCAGGTAAAATCATAGCTATAAATGACTAAATAATTAGTCACAATGCAAAAATAGTAGTGTCTGCTCTCCCATAAACAATTGGGACTTCAAAAAGTCATTTATTCTATTAATAAAAGATCGCAAGGACAAGGTTTCAATTGAAGGAAAAGATAGAATAAAGTGAAAATGGAGGAAGATATGCAGTGTTCCCACCCATGAGAACCCTTCCCATTTTCCCACCCATGAGAATGCTTCCCATTTTCTTGCCTAGAGTCAAAAGGCATGAAGTGAGAATGGAGGAAGGTATGTGGTGTATATTTTGATCAGAAGAGGGAGATATCAGTGCGTATCTAAACCCCTCTCATTTGCAAGGATCACATAGGGAGATACACATTATATATCTTGAAGCTGGAGGTCATCTAAGGTCATTTTGGAGGGGAGAAATAGTGTATATCTTAAATCCAGAGTTCACTGGGATCATTTCCGGAGGAGATGTCTTAAATCTAGTGTATGTCTTAAAGCCAAAGGTCAGCCGGGGTCATTTTTGGGGATCACAGAGACATACTCAGTACAAACCCATAGATATGAGGCTATCTGCGGCCATTTGAGAGATCACATAAGGAGAGACTGGTGTATATAAAAAATACAGAAGTTTATTTAGGGCCATTTGTAGGAATCACAGAGAGAGATATACAGTGAATATTAAAAATTTAGAAGTTTTCTAGAGATATTTGCACCGGTCGCATAGGGAGATAACCAACACATTTCAAAGAATTAGAGTTTAAGGAGTATAAAGGGATATACATAGTGTATATCCAACAATTTACATGAAGTATAGAGGGAGATGCACATTGTGCATCCAAAAATAAAATCTTATTTGCAAGATTTATTGAGGGAGATATGGTGCATATAACAAAATTGGGGTTTATCATAGACATTTGGGGTGATTTAAGTTTACAACAATGTATGTCAAGGAGGTTTGTCTGGAGGGTTTCAAGTCCTATGCAATGAGGATAGTCATGCCTAATTTTGGTCCCTTTTTTGATGCTATAACTAGTTTGAATGGCTCAGGGAAATTGAACATATTGGACTCAATCTGTTTTGTGCTTGGAATTACCAATTTATAGTAGCTTAGGGCTTCAAATTTGTAGGAGTTGGTGTACAAGCAAGTGTAGGCTAGAGTGACAAAGGCCATTATTTCTACTATTTTTGATAATTTTGATTGTAGTCATGGTCCCATTATATATGAAGAAAACACCAAGATCACTGTAACTCGATAGGTATTTAGCCGTTTCATTTTATTTCAGCTCCTTTAATTTCAAAATAACCCTCAAATAGTTTGTGCTATAATATTCAAGTTTTCTTTTAGTGGGTTTAGTCAAAAAAATTGTTTCCTTAGCTAGGGGTATGTGTTGCCTCAAAGTCACCCTAGAATTGCACCCAGACTTGTTTTTTAAATATGTTGCACACATAGTTGGATGATGATTTTAACCCAATTTGGAACACTTAACATGTCTTCTATGGATTTGAGTATTCCACACCCAGAGTTGGATGCAATATTTTTCTCACTATGAATGCTTAATATGCCTTTTATGGGTTTCACTAAGTTATATTCAGACTTGGACATAGCATTTAACCTAATTTGAATGCTCAACATGCTTACTGTAGTTTTAGAAATGTATTACCTTGACGTCAATGTGGTATTATAACCAATTCAATGCTTAAACATGTCTCCTTTAGATCTTAGATTATGTAATTTGGTTTAAAGTAATTGGCTTGTATGTTGTGTTCCATGTTCTTGCTATTTGCATAGGATTCTCTCCTAACATAAATAACTAGGACATTAAGCACAACTTGATTTTACATGTGCAGATGCAACTTGTACAAGACTCATGGGTTGAGTTTGGGTGATTGTGTGTGGTTTTTGTGTGAGTTTTTTCTACCAAAACCTGGCAAGTGTCAGGTTTAGACTCAGAAGTCTTGAGCACAGACTTGCCTGAGGCCAGAACACAGAACAACAACAACTAGATCAGTTATGCCCTTCTTGCTCATTGGAGTAGCAAATGGGTTCTATTAGAAGAGAGATTTCAAGAAATAAATGTTAAAACTGCAGCTCAATTCTCATAGAAAAGAGAAACATTTTTTATAGGTGGTATGTGTTGACATCTTCCAAAGATCTGTAAACATTGGTAACATTCAATGCATTGACATATTTTTACATGCATGGACTGACATAATTCTCTTGTTCAAGGTCTTGGACTGACATAATTCTCTTGAAATACAAACTTTAATATATATTTTCCTTTCTTTTCTGTTTATGACAACTGAAATAAATTTGAAATTTTAGAATGAAATTTTAGAATGCCTTTCTGAGTTGATCATGAAAAGTTGGCACACAATCTGTATAGAATAATCCAAAGCTTAATTATGTGCTATTTCAAAACTTCATTCAATAGGTGAATAGTCGATTATACATATGCATATTAGTTCATTTGTTTCATGTTTATTAAAATTAAAGAGTGTCACGTTTGCTCTCACTCCTTGCCACATGCCCTTTGTTTCCATTTGGTAATCTTGGGTAGTGACACCATCATCAGAGAACTTTTGTCATAAGAATGATCATGAAGATGGGGTTGCTATTCATATTATGCTTTGCTAGAAATCTTCACTAGATCCTTACATCTTCTCCACATTGATCATAGGTCTCCCTTTTTTTATATCACTTAGAAATTCTTTACAGAGCTCCTAGCCAATGCTAAGGAAAAAATATAGAAAATAACTTTCCAGTCATGTATGAGTCTGCATATCAAAAATTTAAATCTTGCTTTGAAATTTATCTTATACCTATTTCCCTTTTCCAATCCTTTACCTTTCATAATCTCTTTTCATTTTTCCTTTGCAAATCTAAAAACACCAGCTGAAGAACATCTATTGTGATTCAAAAATTTAACATATTAGCATAAGGAACTAGACAAAATTTGAGGGCTGGAAAATTGACCAAAACTATATCTTACTTCCTTTTTGATGGCTTCAAAAGTTTTCTTTTCTTTTCTCCTTAAAGATATGGGAATTATTTGATATTTTAAAACAATTAGTACCTAGACTGATGTTGGGCACTGGTTGATAAGGAGGCAACTACAAGGTCAATTAGTTAATTGTCAAAAGATTTAATCCACCCACTTATTCAAGATTCAACATCTGACACACACTTTTCCTCTAATTAATAACTGAATAATCTTTAGACTAAAATTTACTCAAGTATTACCATTAATTAATCTTTCAAAAGTAACATAATGGTGTAGACTATCTTGGATTTATTCAATATGGCTATTAGGATGTTGTATTTCCAATCTAATTTTATCTATAATGAGAATCAATTTATTGCAAACAAGCTTACTACATATGAATTCATTAGATGCTTTGCTAGCAAGCCAAAACTGCAACATGTAGACTCTCACATACTTTATCTTGTTAATATCTTTTGGAACTATTTGCACATATAGTCTGTTAGTGGTAGATAATGCGCATATGATCCCTCATTGGAATCCTTGGCTCTTAATCAAATTATGCAAAAACTAATGACTTAATGAACTCTGGTGACTGGCTTGGTATAATTTTTTCTCAATGAAGGCAAGTTGAGTTAATATTGTGGTGGGATCCCACATATGGGTAGAAGATCATGAAGTAGCCTGGATTGATGGAGAAGTTTTTGAGATCAATGGAGTTGCAGCTAAAATTTAAATGACAAATGGGAAGACGGTAAAACGTTTATTTGGCATACAAGCATCTTTTCACATTTTGTTAATTTTATATTGTGTTTGAAAGCAATGAAATCTTGTACCATGAAACATTCAAAATTAATAAATCATGGTATCCATGTGTTAGTGTTGTACATTAATGCAAATTCTTTTTCCTAAGCTAGATTATACTGGTTGAAAGCATTTGTGCAATGTGTATTTGCATCCTACCATCTACGATCAAGGGCAAGTGATAGTGGTAGTGACCTCAATTGTTTGACTATAAAATTTGTTCAAGTTTGCTTGCAAGAAAATGTGATATGACAATCTCCTTTTAAGAAACTAATGAGCCTCTTGAGTCTCTTGTATAGTTTTTGTATCTCCATAGTCCTAAAAGAAAAATTCAATCTATCATATTTTATTTGTATTGCATCTCATTTTGATGTGCAAAGAAACAATGATTGAAGACTACATAGCATTACATTAAAAAGTGTACTTATGAACGGTGTGGCCTCTATCCAGGTGGTGGTTAATTTGTCAAATATTTATCCAAAAGATACAGAAACACCAGCTATAGGAGTGGATGACATGACAAAAATTGCCTACTTGAATGAGCCAGGGGTTCTACACAATTTGTATGCTAGATTTAGTCTTAATGAAATTTATGTGAGTGCCTCTGCTTACCATGCTTAACAATATTATCAAGAGTTAAATCCTAATTGCAAGCAACTTAAGAAATAACCATGCTTCTTTTGGTTAGCAAGTTTAATATCCTCCTTATTTCATGAATTGATGCTATTTTGCTTTTTAAAGTTATCCTTTTTGAGTCATGTAACTAAACTAAAGGGTGTGAATCTTATTCATGGCAATTTCGGTTTGATGTATCATGTCTCTTGTTTTTTTTTTGATTGGTAAATTAGCTCTTAAATTACGAGAAACGGTATCATGTCTCTTGTTAACAGACATACATTGGGAATATATGTATTGCTGTCAATCCTTTCAGAAGATTGCCACACATGTACGATATCCATATGATGGAGCAATATAAGGGAGCAACTTTTGGAGAGCTAAGCCCTCATCTTTTTGTAATGGTAGATGATTGCTATAGGTACTCGTGAATTTTTCAACTTATGAATTTCTTCAAATGTTAGAGAAATTTCCAAATGGAGAGAGCATCTTTATAGAATGAAATCTTTCTTTTCTTTGCATAGAAAGTAAAATAGAATTGACATATTCCTATTAGGGTTAGTATCAGGTACTAATTTCAGTCTATCTATTTGCAAAAGGGTCATGATCAATGAGGGAAAAAGTTAGTCAATCCTAGTCAGTGGAGAAATGGAGTAGGAAAAATAGAAAAAACAAAAATGCTCATGCGTTACCTTACATTTATGGCTAGTAGATCTGGAACTGAGGGAAGGATAGTGGAGCAACAAGTCTTAGAAGTAAGAAACAATTTCCTTCATCCTGCTACATATATTAGCATGGTACTCTCATTAATTTATGGTGCACTTGCTACTGTATTACTAAAATAATGTGCTATTGTTAAAATCACAGTCAAACCCTATTCTAGAAGCTTTTGGTAACTCTAAAATTGTCAAAAACAAAAATTCCAAGTATATAACTTTCATCATGACTTAATGTGTCTAGCTCATTAAAATAAGTTTAAGTATATAGATTATCAGATGGTTATCAAAGACTCAATGTTTAAGTGTCTTTCACCATATTACTTGTAAAATGCTCAGCTGATGAGAGCAAATCTGAATACATATGTTTTGGTAAATTTGTTGAACTCTAATTTGACAAGAATGGTAAGATATTAGGAGCACTATCATGACCTATCTTCTGGAAAGGTCTCATGTTTGTCAGATATCTGATCCAGAAAGGAATTATCATTGTTTTTACATGCTTTGTGCTGCACCACCAGAGGTACATCTGTGATAGGTGAAAAATAGATATGCAAACATAAACCAACGAGGAACATAAACAAGTACCAATTACCTCCTTTGCACAAATGAATCACCTACACCGATCGAGTGAATTGAAATGCACCCTATTCCAATTGATTGCTCCTTGCTTTTTAATATGGATTTCTCTATAATTATTACTTAAATATGATCTCCCAAAGAATGATTGTGACAACATAAGTTTACTTAAATGAGAGATGATAAAAAATAGAGAAAGAAGCTCATTTTATAGACACGTGAGATAACAGATCTATGGTTGAGGATGATCAGAAAGATTAATGGCTAAGAATGGTTGAGAGAATGTGCGCAAATCAGAGAAGAACAAGTGTCTTGGCTTCCTCATGCATCAAGGGAGTTAACAGATCTGATTAAGGAGTTGACTGATTTGATTGATCAGTGAATTCAATTGATTGCTTTATTGACTGAGCTGATTGATTAGTTAACTAGATTGACTAATTAGTTAACTGATTTGATTGCTTAGTGAACTGAATTGATTGCTTTATTGACTAAGTTGATTGATGAGTCAGCTCTTTTGATTGACTGTTAACTGACTTTGATTGGAGGAATTATGGTGGGTGAGGATAAATGGGAAATTAAATAAATAATTATTTAATTTCATGTACACATGGAATAATTGAATTAAATATTAATTTTAATTCAATTTGGAGGAAATAGATTAATTAAATAAATATTTTTGAATTTATTTATTTGATTTGGAGGGAAATTGATTTCATTAAATAATCAGAATTATTTAATCAAATATAGAGGAATATATTGAATTAATTAAATAATTGGGTTTATTTAATCAAAATAGAGGATAAAATTGATTGATGAACTTAATCAAATAATTTAAGAATTATTTAATTAATTTGAAGTATGGCAGGTGTATGTATGATCTAGAAATGGGTCAATTTTAGGTGTCTACATTTTGCCCCTCTTTGAGATGGTGTTACAAAGTAACATCATTTCAAAGAAGTTTAAAACATAGTGCTATGTTGGATAGAAGATATTGGTTTAGAAGAACAATATGATTGGATTAGAAATGATAATGCCCTAGTCACTCAAAAGTGAGGGTGAGATGAATGGTGATGATGATGATGAAAGATGATTATACAAAAACAAACAAGGTATTGCCCCTGTCAAGTTGTAAAGAAATGATTAATTGATGATGATTGATATGGATAGTGTCTGGTTTAAGAAATGAAACACCTCATATAAGATGTCTGGTCTAGTTTTGAGAGTGTGACAATCTATATAAGACAATTGATTGATGATGATTGATTGATTGATTTATTTATTTGGTTTTCAACAAGATTATGATTAAGACCGAAGGATGTGATTGGATAATTTGGGTAGAGTGATTAGCTAGTTTGGTATGGAATGGATGAGGAATATCGATAAGATGAATGATGTTGATGATGCCCCGTCGAGAGGATAGATGAATTGGAAGAATATGAGTGTGCTCTCGAAATGAATGGATATGAAGAAAATAAGGAGATAGAAGATGGAGAACAACATAGAGAAAGATGGAGAAGATAAAAGGATAGATGATGGACAAATGATAATCAAATGATGAGGATAGAAGAAATAATTGAATGGGAGAAGTTATGCTAATATGTATAATAGAGCAATCCTTTATTTTGATATAGCATACAGATATTATGCACCAAGGTATGAGGAGTAGGGTGACCATGTATCCAATGCATAAGATAGTTGACTTTGCAAACAAGTTATAGTTTGAGTTTATTTACTACTAGGTATAATAGAACCTTGTCAGATAAGTGAATGGAAAATAGTCTTAGCATAGAATAGTCTTAATACAAAGAAGGTCTTTGCAGAGCCTTAGATGTAGAAGATATTGATATGCAAGATGCTAATCCCATCACATAGAAGATAGATATTAGACCTAATAGGAGAATAAAATAATCCCTCAAACACAACATACAAAAGTAATGACTATGCCCCAATCCATACTGTTGTCACCACATACCAAGATTATATATAAATCAAGATAGCTTTGACTAAGTAGTTAGACGGGAGTAAAAGATAAATCAAAAGAAAAAATGACCAACTAATAACATAGATAGATAACCAACATGTTTTCTTGCCAAAGAGGGTATTCCAGAAAGATTTGAGGCCTTATCATAGGAAAGATGTATCTGTTAAAGGCTTTGGATCCAAGATATATGTTTATACCTAGATATAGGCAAATGGTATGTGGTGACATATTATTGTTTTAGGAGTAGTCTTTTTGTTTCAGATTTGATAAGCACTTTTAAACTTCCACAAGGATGCATAGTTCATTTTTGCTTGAGTTAGTCATGTCTAGGTGGTAGATGGATAGGATGGATTATGGTAAATGGATGAAGTGACAAAGATGAATTTATTATGGGTTGACATGGAGGATGGGTTAAATCATATGTGCCTAAGTACTGGATACTTCCTTCATATTCCAAAATGCCTACATACCTTGTATCCATGGGATCAAGTCACATTACGTTGCTGCTGCTGCTGATGATGATATGTAGTTCTAGGAATTTTTTGGATTT
Organism: Cunninghamia lanceolata; assembly: GCA_027924645.1. Lineage (NCBI taxonomy): Eukaryota > Viridiplantae > Streptophyta > Pinopsida > Cupressales > Cupressaceae > Cunninghamia > Cunninghamia lanceolata. Next base: position 5,126,661 of record BSBN01000287.1, on the reverse strand, counting down.
TTGAATTTTTTTTGGGATTTTCTAGATATTTGAATGTTTTTGGGATTTTTTGGATTATTGAATGTTTTTGGGATTTTCTAGATTTTTGAATGTTTTGGGATGACATTGGATAACAATTTGGATAGCCATAGTACTAGATACCAATAACAAGGAAAAACCAATTCTAGATGCAAGGAGAAAGATGGGATTAGATAAGTGGACAAAAGGATGGGTGATAATAAATGGGATGGATAAAAGGGTAGGGGATAGTGTGTGGGATGGAAATCTCATGATAGAGGGATGGACAAAAGGATAGACAATAGTGAATGGAATGGATGGATGTTGCATAAGTGAGCTAGGATGTGATCTCTAAAGACTATGTCGCATAGGAATAACATACCCCATTTAGGTAGGATGTGTAGGATTTTACATGACAAAACTTAGGACAAGAGAATGATTGGATTGGTTGACTTAGGACAAGGATGAGGTATATCAAGAGATTTTCTAAGGCATTTTTCAACATTTTGCCCCTATTACTTTATCAAGATCAAAAGGAGGAAGGGAGGATGGATGGATAGATGGGATAGGTATGTGGATAAAATGGCTAAGGATGGTAAGATAGGATATGATAGGAGGAAATGATAGGTTGGATGAGACAACATGCCCCCAAGTGTAAGACACATAGATAGTCAAACTACACATGATGCCTATTTGCCAGGTTTTCATCATGGTACTTATCCAAGGAGCCTGTTTACCAGGTTTTCACCATTAGATGAAGGAATTTTTCTTTACTATTTTGATTTTTTTTATTTTTTTCATTTTTTTTCTTTTTTCTTTGGAATACTTGGATGGAAAGGGTTGATATGGACAAGGACTCAAGAATCTAGTTCCAAGAAGGGTGATGGTTCCAATTAAAAATGGATGACGCACATGGACCATGCCAAATGTCATTATGCTCATAGATGTTGGTAGGAGATTGCATGAGAGGTAGATGGAGGTATGTGGATAATGGCTTATAATGTGGATTATGTATGGAAGGATTATACAAGGATGGATGGGAGATAGTGGATTATGGATGGAAGGATAATGGATTATGATGTGGATATGGAAAAACATGGACCACAGGGATATGATGGGTGAAATACGTGGGATAATAGATGAAAGATGGGGAGATGAAGGTATGTGGAAATGTTGTGGAATGGAAAGGAACTGAGACCAATAGTTGTACACACTATGATAAACATTGAAGCTTCTAATTAGAAGGAGGTGTAGGGAGTAATGGACTTGTTTGCTTAGGGGATGGTATATGTAGGATTTTAGGTACCCACACAAACTTAGGATTTTTATGATTTTTTCATTGGGATTTATGGGATGGAGGAATTTGGGATGTTTAGATGAAGTGAGATTTTTGGATGAAGTGAGATTTTTGGGATATTTGGGATGTGGATGCATCATTTGAATTGATTGCTTTCTGCTTAGGGACCCAAACCATTTTATTTTTGGACTTTATTGTGAAAGTAAGGGCTTGGATAGCCTTTTGGATAGATTTAGCTTGGACTCTTTTCTGTGATGCCCTAAGGCATAAGTATTTTTAGGAGTTTTTGCTTTATGGGTAGAGGCATCCAAAACTTTATTTGTGAATCCCATGGACTTGGTGGAAGCTTCATGTTTGGTAGATGTGTGCATTTGTTGATCATGATTCAGAATTTTAGAGGACTTATGGATAAATGGAGTAAAAGTGGATTTTTGGATAAATGGGTAATTAGGCATTGGGAGAAGTGGAGGTAAAGAGGATGGAGGGATATTAGGAGTTGGAAGTAATGGAGGTAAAGTGGATGGTGGAAGGTGTATGGTCACATGCTTTTGGGATTTGTAGGATAATGGAGGTGGAATGACAACATATGTTTTGGGGATATGATGTGGTTTATGATGGAAATGAGTGGATTTAAAAGGCATGGAGGTAGTACCAACATATTCAGATTGCTGTTCTTGGGGAATATAACTAAGGCCATATGATTTTGGAGGGACTTTGACATGGATGGGGTCCAAAAGACCTTGTTCATGAAGGCCTAAGCCTTTACCTTGATAGTTCATTTTCTGGAGTATGCGGTGGACAATGGGATTATGGGTGATTTGGACACTAGATGCAAGCTCATTATTTGATGGGGAAGGTGAGGTGGTAGATAATGGTTGTTGCTCTCCTAAGGAGGAACATTCATGGATGAAGGTGGTAAGACCAAGGGTATATGTTGGATTTGCAATATGGTCAAATTTGGAGTACAAAGTATCAATAGGATCTTTATTATCATTATGCTCATTAAGATCCCTGCTATTTGTTTGATCATCTATGTTTACTTGGGGTCCAAGTGTCTCATCAATGGAAGTGGGTGTTGTTGGATCATGGATAGAACTAGGTGGGGGGTGGATGGTAATAGTGTGGATAGCTTATTCATGGATATTTGTGGGATTAGGGATATGATCAATTTGCTCATGGGTAGGCTCATAATCATGGATAATATCTTGCTCATAGAAAACATAAAGGTTATGGATGGGTTGAACTTTGCTTTCTTGCTCATGGTTAGGAACTTGATCATGGATATTATCTTGATCATAGAAAATATATAGATTATGGATGGGTTAGATGGAGGTTCTTTGATCTTGATTTAGATACAGGGTTGATGTTTCCACATGCTCTAGATTATACTCTTGACATAGCTCTTGATTTTCTTCAATGGAAGTGGAAGTGGGAGACTCTTGGGTAGGCTTGATAGGCTCTTGATGGTCAACAACATGAAGGTAGAATGAATCTTGAGTTGGCCTCATGGTAGAAGACTCATTAATAGGCTTGCTGGGTTGTGGATTACATGATGGGTTTGAAGCAATGGACATGTTTGAAGGCTCTTTGATAGGCTCTTGGATAGGTGTTTTATGACATGGAGATGGTTGATTCCTTACTAATAGCCATTGGATCACATCCTTCATGAGTGTATGGGTAGATGGATAATATAATGGATGGATAATAATGGTGGATTGTGTTGTAGGCTTAGGATGAGGATGAGGAGGAGGGATAATAGGGATGGAAGGTGTTGTAGGCTTAGGATTAGATGGAGGGATAATAGGGGTGGATGTTGTAGGCTTAGGATGACTATGTGGATTGGATGGTTTTCTTGGGGATAGCTCAAGTACTGCTTTTTGGATCAATTGTTGTAGGGTCATCTCCGAGGGACCCTTTGGTGGAAGATTGGAGGAAAATGGGGATGAAGGTAATGAAGGGCATGATGGATTAGAAGTTTGATGGACCAATGGACTATGAGAGGGACTACATGGTGGTGTTAGGATAGGAATAGGAGGCTTTTGTATGGGTATTTGATTGGATGAGGATGTAGGGTACCCATAGGATGCATAAGATAGAGTGGTGTTCCCCTTGTCAAAGGTACTATGAGGACTTAAGGACACTTGATTTTGGTACAAAGGGTAACTTAGACTTGTGTGTTTGTGTTGTGAAGGAATGTGAGAGCCTTGTGAATGAATTTGGTGGTGAAGTGAAATGTTTAGATAAGGAGTTGGATGTTCTTGGGGTGGATGTTGTTGGGTTTCAATGGGATAAGTTGATATGGAATTGACATGATATGTGGGTAGGCTAGATTGGTATGGTGATGGGGGTGACACATGGTGTTGAGGTGTAATTTGTTGAGGTTGTGGTTGTAGTTGGACTTGCTGTTGTTGTGGTTGGAATTGTTGTTGTTGCAGTTGGAATTGTTGTTGTGGTTGGAATTGTTGGTGTTGTTGTTGTTGGGGTTGGAATTGTTGTTGTGGTTGGAATTGTTGTTGTTGTGCTTGGAATTGTTGGGTTAGATGTTCTTGAGGTATGGATTGATATAGATAGGGGTTAACTGTGGAAGAAATGGGATAGGTTGATGTAGCTTTGGTAACATAATGTGTGGTTGGTTGGCATTAAGTTAAGGGGGATGACACATAGGATGGAGATGAAATTTATTGATATTGTGTTTGTGTTTGTTGGGTTTTAGATTGGTGGGTGGCTAGGAGTTGTTGGGTTTCAACTAAGAGTGGTTGTAGTAGAGGTGATGGGTTTTGTTGAAGTTGTTGGATGATGGATTTTAGTCATTGTAGGTGTTGTTGGTCTAGGGATGATGGTATTTGGGGAAGTGTTTAGATGATGTACTGTAGGTGTAGTGCTAGGGAGTTGCCCCATGTGTGTAAGTCTTTATATTTTGGCTTGTTCCTCAAGATATGCATCATAATCTACAAACTTCTCATGATCATTATTGGAGCAAGAAGGAGGGACTACTCGGATTGTGAGTTTTGGTTTTTGAATTGACCTAGGTTTGTTGATGATCAGAACCATTTTGACAAGGAAAAGGAAAGTTCTAATCACTATTTTTTTTGGATTTTTTGATTTGGTTTTTTCTTGGACAAGAAAAAAACACAATAGGCAATAGACACAAATGACTGTTTCAACAAAGGCATGTATGTTCGAGGCTCCTAAAAGCCCAAGTTTTCATAGGTATAAATACAATTGTATACACATCAAGCACTTTTTATCCCTAAAGACAAGGATTCATTGCAGTACATCAGCTCACAACTTGAAATCTCCGTTGACTCAAATGTAAACACACTGATTACTAAGTGTGTCCATTATATTGTCTTTGCGAGAGAGGATAGATAGGGGCCTCCTGCACTAGAAGGATAACACCTTCACCCTTTCCCTAGAAAGTTGCAAGTAGCTTATGCTAAGCTGAGGATTTCTATCTCATCTCAAGGGAGGCAATGGTGAGTAATCTTGAGGGCTTGTAATGATTCCCCTTGCACTGATAATTACCGCAATGTTCGGAGGTGAGTGGGTGGACATTAACTACAAGGTTGCTAGTAACTTCGGGGGACCCACGCCATGCAAGCATGTAGCAAGCTACGAAATGCTTTACCCAATTCTACTAAGAGTATCATATACCTCACACAATGCAAAATTCATATTCATAAAGTGTTGGTACGCCTCTTTTCAATTTGGCACTGTAAGGCAAGGCTGACACTGGTTAGGACTTGGCTTTCACCTTATCCAATTTATATAGTGGTTTGAAGGAAAGATCCGCTTAGGGTCGTCCCTTTTGGATGAAGTACAATCCAAAAGAAGGCCCTTCTAAAGGTTGATAGCATACATGGAAAGAAATAAAATGTATAACTTAAATGTTTTTGATTCCTAAGATCACATTTCCATGTGAAGGAAGAGCATACACATTCAAGAAATTCCAAACATAGAAGACACATGTAAATTTCCTTAAGAAAAATTGAAATGTGAGTTTTAAGATTTAGTGATAATCAACATTACACATACATGTCAATTTCCTTAAGCAAAATGAAGTGTGAATCAAGATTTGTCATACATGTCAATTCCCTTAAGAAAAAATGAAGTGTGAATCAATATTTGTCATACATGTTAATTCCCTTAAGAAAAATGAAGTGTGAATCAAGATTTGTCATACATGTCAATTCCTTTAAGCAAAAAATAAAGTGTGAATCCTAACACTTAGTGATAATCAAGATTTGTCTTTGGCATACGTCTTGCATCAAATCACATTAGTAGTCTCAAGGAAAAGTTTTGGTCTTCGTCAAACAATAAAAGGCAGCTCCTGATGTCTCCCTAATAAATTTGATCAAATGGGCTAAAGATAAATGTACCACTGTGAAGTTGAGTCAACCAGCTTTCCAATGCAACTAGTTTTGTGAAAATCTGATATACCTGCAAAAAGTTATGCTAAAAAGAAAAAAAATAACCTATTTTGATAGTTGGAAGGCAAGAAGGTTAGCCATGATAGTTAGTAAACAGCTAGCAGTTTGCAAATGTGGTCACATGGATAGTTGAATGGTTGTGGTTAAGTTTATTATTGAGGTTTTAAATAGGCCCCTGGTCTGCCATGTGACCAGGGGCTGAGTGCCCAAAAAAAAAAAAGAAAAATTAAAAATTGAAACCTAAAATTTTAACATTTTAAAACATAAAGTTTTCTTTTTTTGTTTGGTTTGTATTTGTTCTATGATTTTTTTAAATTTAGGGTTTGTTTTGTGGGTGTATGTGATATTTTTTTGTGTAATTTTTATTTTATTTTGTTTCATATTATCTATGATTTGCAGGTTAGGGTTGGCAAACGGGTAGTTGGGATGGGCACAGGTGGCTAAGAGGAGAGTGGGCGCAAGCGGCTGAGGAAGCGGCGGAGAGGCGTATGGGGGGAGGAGTGGCAGGGGCAAGGTGGTGCAGGGTGGCACAAGGAGGGTTATAGGGAGGTTAGGGAGGTAGATCTGGGGTGGGGAAGGGTAGAGAGGACAGGGTAGGTCACAGAGGGTAGGGTAGGTGGTGGGTGGGTGGCGGGCAAGTGGTGGTCAGGAGGGATTGCGAGGGAGGAGTTACAGGCAGGGGAGCAGAGAGTGGGGAGCGGTGGTAGAGGGGATGAGAGTGTTGAAAGTATGTGCCTAATCAGTATTGTCATTGATGCCAACATATCTATGTTGTCATTAGTGTCAATTGTGCTCTTACTTTGTTGAGGATATTGAGAAAATTAGCCCATCTAGTGATAACAATGTGTTGCAGTAGAAACAATGCATTACATGTAGAAGAATAGTCCTGAAGAATGCTCTGCATTTCCTGTAGAATAAATATTTTTACTTGCAGATTGGACGTTATTTAGAAGCCTATCTGAAGATGTTATATTCCAAGTTTAAGCCTCCGGTGTGAAGAATTGAGTGAGTTATGTTCACCAGAGTGAAAACAACTTTTTTTGTGTGTTTGGTGGTGACAGGGAGAAAGTGTTTTGCTCCGCATTCCTCCGCATTGAAGTATTTTAGTCTGTGGTTCTAGAATTAAGTCTATGATGATGTTAAATGCCTTCAAGTGTAATTGTTCATGATTTAGTGGTTTGCAAGCTATTTTTTACTCATGACAGTGGCTGGTAGTGTTGTTCTTGTGCTCCAGTTTGAAGAATCTTACCTATAGAGTTGTTAGAGATCGCACGGTTGTTCATGGTGATTACAATGTACATATGGATGTCTCTTGATCATGCTCTTACATTCATATTAGTCTGCAAGGTGTAATTCAGATTGTGTATGAAGCGTGTTCTTGAGAATACTTGTGTTAACATCAGACTTGCCTAACTTGGTTGAACTCATCATCTGCAGAGATGCATCAAAGATTATGACAGCATGTTGTAGCATGGAAGGTTGTGTTTGAGTCCCAACTAAGGCATGGAATGATCTACATACATTCTTACATCTTTTCATTATCTAAATTTGTATTAGGTCCAAACCTATTTTATGTATGTTTGTAATGCCAACCTTGGAGATTGTTCCAACGGTTGATGATTGTAATTCCAACCTTGATGATCATTCTAAGGTTGATGAAGTGTATAAATACTTTTAATTGGGTCGTGAAAATGTATCCTAGTACGAAGATGCAAATATAGAAGCGAAATAAGGTAGCAGGGTAGAGCAGAGGTGTTTGTGCTTCAATGGAACTGAACCTTGGCATGAAGTAGATGTTGTTATCTCAGTTCAACCCTTTGGCAGTGAGCCTTCCTTTGGCAATGAGCCACCCATAGGCAGTGAGCCTTTCTTTGTAGTGAGCAATTTGGGCAGTGAGCCTCTGGTTTTTAGTATTGATATAACTTATATATTTCTGTGAGCTAACACCCACCGTGATTTTTCTGTTTTAGGGTTTTCCACGTAAAAATTTGATGTCTCCTATGTTGTCTATACTTTTATGTTGAGCTTCTCATTTGATGCTTTCATGGTTCTATCTGAATATAAGTAATTGATAAGTTGATGATCATATTTGGTTAAAAGTTTTAGGACAACTGATTCTCCCCTATTCTTAGTTGTTCGGTGTAGTTCAACAATTGGTATCAGAGCCAAGTTCCTCTGAAGAAAGCCTAACAGCTTGAGGAAGATCCAAGATGTCTTATAAGAAGGAAGCTCCGCATTTTGATGGGACAAATTATGCTCTTTGGAAGGTACGAATGAAAAGCCATCTTCTTTGTCTTGGTTATAAAGTATGGAAAGTTGCAGAAACAAAACTTACCATGCCTCCAAATGGTTTGATGACTGAAGATGAAATCAAAGAATATGAGGTGGATGTCGAAGCAAAGGATGCTCTACTAAGTTCCTTAAGTGACTGAGTGTTGACAAAAGTTGTGGACCTTGAAACTGTAAATGAGGTATGGGAGAAGCTGAAAATCTGTATGAAGGAGATGATTCTATAAAAGAAACCAAGCTACAAAGTCTGAAAGTGAAATATGAGGGTTTGAAGATGATAGAAGATGAAAACATAACATCCTTTATGCAAAGAGTTGATGAACTTGTCACTGGAATAAAGGGTATGGGAGGAACTCTCAGTGATAAGGAAGTTGTGATGAAAATTCTTAGATCACTACCAAAGTCATATAGTCACAAGGTAGCTGCAATTGAAGAATTCATGACTGTGAAAACTATTGACAGAGATCAGTTACTTGGAAAGCTTACAGCCTTTGAGATGAGAGAATTTGGTGATGCCCTACCTAAAGTTGAATCAGCTTTTAAAGCCAGTACTTTAGCAGAGATCTCCAGAGCTGAGAAATACAAGGTGGATGATGACTTTGATGAAATTGTAGCTAACTTTGTGGACATGCTACAAAGAGGCTCCAGTAAGTTCAAAGGTAAATTACCTTTCAAATGTTTCTCTTGTGGTAAAGTAGGTCACTATGCTTCTAGATGTCTTGAATGAACTGAAAGAAATAAGAAGAAACATGAGAGTAGGCCTAGAGTTCCAAAGAAATACTACTATGTCAGAGATTTTGATGATGAAGGGGTGATTGATGATGAATCTGATGATGCTAATACTAGTGCAAATGAATGCCTGTTTATTGCTATTAAAGAAGATCCTATGTTTACTAATATTGGTAGCTGTGTGAAGGATGAAAAACTAGTAGAAGAAAGTGCTTTGGCTATTCAGGTTGAGAAAGATAAGGATGAATGGATAATTGATAGTGGATGCTCACATCACATGACTGGTGACAAAAGTAAGTTTGTATGTTTGAAAAAGTATGATGGAGGACTGGTTAGGTTTGGCGATAATGCAACTGGTAAGATTTGTGGAAAAGGATCTATTTCATTTGATGGAAAGCATAATACTAATAATGTTCTATATGTGAAGGGTTTGAAGCATAATCTTTTGAGTGTTGCTCAGATGTGTGACAAAGGATATGATCTGATATTCAAAGATAATGGGTGTAAGATCATGGAGAGCTTCGGAACTGTGATTGCTACCTGTAAGAAAACAAAAGGTAATATCTATCAATTGAGAGGAACTAATGATTATTGTTTATTGGCTTAGGTAGATGAAAGTTGGTTATGGCATAGAAGGACGTGTCATATAAACTTTGATAATCTGGTAAAGATAAGTTTAGGTCAGATTGTGAGAGATTTACCAAAACTTGTAAAACCATTCAACACAATCTGCAAGGAATGTCAGTTAGGGAAGAAGACAAGAACAAGCTTCAAGAATAAAGAGCAATTCTCTACTAGTTTGTTGGATCTAGTGCATACAAATCTCTGTGGTCCTATAAGGGTGAGAATCTTACAAGGTGACAGGTACTTCATGTTGCTTATTGATGATTATTCCAGAATGACTTGGGTTACTTTTCTAAGAGACAAATTAGAAGCCCTAGAGAAATTCAAATATTTCAAGGCAATGGTTGAGAAAGAAATAGATTTGAAGATCAAATGCTTGAGGTCTGATAGAGGAGGTGAGTTCACATCAAATGAATTCAACATTTTTTGTGAAGAGCATGGGATAAAAAGATAGTTGTTTGCACCTAGAACTCCTCAGCATAATGGAGTTGTGGAAAGAAAAAATAGGATAGTTCAAGAGGTTGCTAGGACTATGATGAAGGAAGCAGATCTGCCAGAAGTATTTTGGAAAGAGGCTATTCATACCGCTGTTTACATCTAGAGTTCAAGTGAAAGGTAATGGTACTCAAACTCCTTATGAATTATGATATGGAAAAATTCCTACAATAAAATACTTCAAAGTCTTTGAAAGAAAATGTAATATCAAGAGAGATGAAGATCTATGCAAGTTTGATGCAAGATGCGATGAAGGAATCTTCCTTGGATACTCTACCAAGAATAAGGCTTACCGGTGCTACAACAAAAGTCTCAAAAAGATTGTTGAGGGTGCAAATGTGAAGGTAGATGAAGGTAAGGAAAGAATATCAGACTAGAGTTGTTATGAACTAGATGAACCTATGACTATAGTAATTAAAGAGAAAGATACATAAGTAGACAGTCAGGATGAAGAAGAGCCTCTGGAAAGTCTTATCAAGACTCCCAGGTATGTAAGGATCAATCATTTTGAAGATTAGATAATAGGTGACAAGAACAAAGGTGTGCTAACAAGAAGAAGAGCTGCAAAGGAACAAGTCAATTACTATTTGCTTTCAAAGATTGAACCAAAAACTGTGAATAAAGCATGCAATGATGAAAATTGGGTAAAGGCAATGGAGGAAGAACTATTGCAAATAGAGAAGAATGAAACTTGGGAATTAGTTCCTATACCTGCTAACAAAAATGTTATTGGAACTAAATGGGTCTTTGAACAAGTTGAATGAAAATGGAGAAGTTGTAAGGAATAAAGCAAGACTTGTATGCAAAGGATATTCCCAAATTGAAGGGATAGATTTTGAAGAAACTTTTGCCCCAGTAGCACAAATTGAAGCAATCAGAAAGTTTTTGGTGTGTGTAGCTCACAAAGATTTTTAGGTATATCAGATGGATGTGAAATTCGCCTTCCTGAATGGTGAATTAAAAGAGGAAGTATACATTGAGCAACCGAAGGGATTCCAATTGTCAAATCAAGGTGATATGGTATGTAGGTTGCATAAATCATTGTATGGACTCAAACAAGCTCCTAGAGCTTGGTATGCAAGGTTAGATAGGTATTTGTTGCAATTAGGATTTAGTAAAGTTACTACAAATAGCAATATGTACTTCAAAATCATTGATGATCAGATCTTGATTGTTGAGGTCTTTGTTGATGACATTATCTTTGGAGGAAATGAAGGTATGTGCATAAGGTTTGTTGGTGAGATGAAAAGTGAATTTGAAATGTCCATGTTTGGTGAAATGAATTTTTTTTTTGGGTCTACAAATTAATCAATCAGATAAATAAATCTTCATATCTCAGTCTAAGTATGTGAAAGAGTTGTTAAAGAAGTTTGGGATGGAAGACTCTAAACCAGTATGTACTCCCATGGTGATTGGTTGCAAGTTGAGAAAAATTGATGAATCACTTAAGGTTGATCAGAAAACTTATAGATCCATGATTGGAGGATTGCTTTATCTAACTCAAACCAGACCTGATATTATGCATGCAATTTGTCTTGTTGCAAGGTTTCAAGCTGATCTAAGAGAATCACATGTGACGGCAGTTAAGATAATCCTGAGTTATTTAAAAGATACTCCAGATTATGGCTTATGGTATCCAAAGGACAATGATTTCACTCTTAGTGCTTATACAGATGTAGATTGGGCTGAAGATGTTGATGACAGAAAGAGTACAAGTGGAGGTGCCTTCTTCTTAGGTAATAGATTTGTCTCATGGCTAAGCAAGAAACAAGATTTAATCTCTGTCAACTGCAAAAGCAGAGTATATTGCAATAGCATGTTGTTGCACTCAAGAATTATGGATGAAGCATACTTTGAAGGATATAAGAGTTGTGTATGAAGATCCAAGTGCAATCTTTTGTGACAATACAAGTGCCATAAATATTTCAAGGAATCTAGTGATGCACTCAAGAACAAAGCACATATCAATAAGGTATCACTTTTTAAGAGAGAAGGTGATAGAGAATGAAGTAAAATTGGAATATGTGTCCACAAAGGATCAGATTGTAGACATTTTGACTAAGCCTCTACCTAAAGATACCTTTGAGTATCTCAGAGAAAAGTTAGGGGTCATTACCCCTCTTGTCCTAAACTAAGATGCATAGGAATGCATTAATCTAGTGGAGCTTAAAGTGTCATTCCTTGATTTGGATTGATGTTTTGAAGGCTACCTCTCAGGGGGAGTAGCTAAATGTTTTTGATAAAGTAAATGGATTAAAGCAGCAACATGCAAGTATGTGCCCTTTTCCATTGATGTCAAAGGAGGGAGAAAGAATGTAGATGTGTAAAGAGAAAGGGGGAGAATTTTGTCTTGGTGATCTTTTCAGTTTTTTACATCATATGTTGCCATCAATGACAAAGGGGGAGATTCTTGCAAGTATGTGCCAAATCGGTGTTGTCATTAGTGTCAACTATGCTCTTACTTTGTTGAGGATATTGAGAAAATTAGCCCCTCTAGTGATAACAATGTGTTGCAGTAGAAACAACGCATTACATGCAGAAGAACAGTCTAGAAAAATGCTTCGCATTTCCTATAGAATAAATATCTTTACCTACGGATTGGAAGTTATTTAGAAGCTTGTTTGAAGATGTTATATTCTGAGTTTGAGCCTTCGGTATGAAGAATTGAGTGAGTTATGTTCACCAGAGTGAAAATAGCTTTTTCTGTGTGTTTGGTGGTGACAAGGAGAAAGTGTTTTGCTCCGCATTCCTCCGCATTGAAGTATTTTGGTCTGCAGTTTTGGAAATAAGTCTATGATGATGTTAAATGCCTTCAAGTGTAATGGTTCATGATTTGGTGGTTTGCAAGCTATCTTTTACTCATGACAGTGGCTGGTAGTGTTGTTCTTGTGCTCTGGTTTGAAGAATCTTACTGATAGAGTTGTTAGAGATCATGTGGTTGTTCCTCGTGATTACAATGTGCTTGTGGATGTCTCCTAATCATGCTTCTACATTTAGATTGGTCTGTAAGGTGTAATTCAGATCTTGCATGAAGTGTGTTCTTGAGAATACTTGTGTTAACATCAGTCTTGGCTGACCTGGTTGAATTCATCATCTGCGGATATGCATCAAAGATTGTGATAGTGTGTTGTAGCATGGAAGATTGTGTTTGATTCCCAGCTAAGGCATGGCATGATCTTCATATGTTCTTACATCCTTTCCTTAGCTAAATTTGTATTAGGTCCAGACCTATTTTATGTATGTTTGTAATGTTGACCTTGGAGATTGTTCCAACAGTTGATGATTGTAATGCCAACCTTGATGATCATTCCAAGGTTGATGAAGTGTATAAATACTTGTAATTGAGTTGTGAAAATGTATCCTAGTGCGAAGATGTAAAGATAGAAGTGAAATAAGGTAGCAGGGCAGAGCAGAGGTGTTTGTGCTTCAATGGAATTGAACCTTGGCATGAAGTAGATGCTGTTATCTCAGTTCAACCCTTTGGTAGTGAGCCTTCTTTTGGTAATGATCCTTCTTTTGGCAATGAACCTTCCTTTGGCAGTGAGCCACCCATAGGTAGTGAGCCTTTCTTTGCAGTGAGCAATTTGGGTAGTGAGCCTCTAGTTTTTGGTATTGATATAACTTATAAATTTTTGTGGGCTAACACCCACTCTGGTTTTTCCCTTTTAGGGTTTTCCATGTAAAAATCTAGTGTCTCCTGTGTTGTTTATACTTTTGTGTTGATCTTCTCATTTCATGCTTTCTTGGGTATATCTGAATATAAGTAATTGATAAGTTGATGATCATATTTGGTTAAAAGTTTTAGGACAATTGATTCACCCCCCCACCTCTCAGTTGTTTGGTGCAGTTCAATAGGGAGGTGGCACGCAGCAGGAGGGAGGGCAGAGAGGGGGGATCGAGCGCAGGGGGAACAAGGTAGGCAGGGGGTTGGGATTTGGGGATGGGGGTGGTGGGTTTAGGGGATGGGTGGGAGTTTAGGGGGTGCAGGTGGTAGGTGGAGGGCTTAGGGGATGGGTGCAGGGGAAGGCCAAGGGCCTGTTAATTTTTTTTGTTTTATTTTTTTTTAATAAAAGAGAACAAAGCTAACAAAACATTTTTGTTTTTTTTGGTTTTATTGTTAATTTTTTTCTTTTTTGCTTGTTGTAATTGTTTTTTACTGTGTTTTTTATTATTTGATTTTTTAAAAATGTTTTCACCAAAAACAAAAAACACTAAATAAATTAAAAATGAAAAAAGAAAAAAGATATTTTTTATTTTATTTTATTTTTTAAAAATTTGTTGAACCAAATAAAACCAAAAGGAAAACAAAAAGAATTTTCAAAAAATCATGTAATTTTTTTTTGTTTTTTTTTGCAAAATTAGGCCAAAATTAAAAAAAATTGAAAAAATTTTTAGTAACAAAAGGTAGGGGAGTTATATGTTGATTTTCACTTGCAAGACCTTTGGGACTCAATGGTGAGGTCAATTTTTGCGTAGGAGGCTGTTTGTGAAGGTTGATTTCTAAATATTTGTCCAAAAACACTTGAATCTGCAACAACAAAACTCTTCCATATGCTCACAAACAAAAGGGGTTAGATTACTGGGCATGCAAAAATGTGATAGCTAAAAATTAGATATGCAAATATAAACCAACGAGGAACATAAACAAGTACCAATTACCTCCTTTGCACAAATGAATCACCTACACCAATCGAGCGAATTGAAATGCACCCTATTCCAATTGATTGCTCCTTGCTTTTTGATGTGGATTGCTCTATAATTATAATGTAAATATAATCTCCCAAAGAATGATTATACTTAAATGAGAGATGATCAAAAATGGAGAAAGAAGCTCATTTTATAGACACGTGAGATAACAGATCTACAGTTGAGGATGATCAGAAAGATCAATGGCTAAGAATGGTTGAGAGAATGTTTGTGAATCAGAGAAGGACAAGTGTCCTGGCTTCCTCATGCATCAAGGGAGTTAACAGATCTGATTAAGGAGTTGACTGAGTTGATAGATCAGTGAATTGAGTTTATTGATCAATGAACTGAATTGATTACTTTGTTGACTAAGCTGATTAATTAGTTAACTAGATTGACTAATTAGTTAACTGATTTGATTGCTTAGTGAACTGAATTGATTGCTTTGTTGACTGAATTGATTGATGAGTAAGCTCTTTTGATTGAATGTTAACTGACTTTGATTGGAGGAATTTATGGTGGGTGAGGATAAATGGGAAATTAAATAAATAATTATTTAATTTCAAGTGCACATGGGATAATTGAATTAAATATTAATTTTAATTCAATTTGGAGGAAATAGATTAATTAAATAAATATTTTTGAATTTATTTACTTGATTTGGAGGGAAATTGATTTAATTAAGTAATCAGAATTATTTAATCAAATATAGAGGAATAAATTGAATTAATTAAATAATTGGGGTTATTTAATCAATATAGAGGATAAAATTGATTGATGAACTTAATCAAATAATTTAAGAATTATTTAATTAATTTGAAGTATGGCAGGTGTATGTATGATCTAGAAATAGGTCAATTTTAGGTGTCTACAACATCTATTTACTTATGCCTAATAGTGGCATCACAAATGATTATAATATGTGATATTGACAAGGCTTTTCTTCTAAAATAGTAAATAAATTCTACAATCTATAGACTGGTCATTAATTAGTTTGCAGCTGTGTTATGCAAGCAACCTTAGAGTTTTGAATCTTATCAAATTGTCCTTGTATTCTTAGGAAGTTGCAAAATACAAGTTAGGAGATCCTAGAACGTCTCATTATCTCAATCAGAGCAATTGTTATGATGTGAGTACTATAAATGATGCTAGAGAGTATCTCAAGACAAGAAATGCAATGGATGTGGTGGGAATCAGTCCAGAAGAACAAGTATTCTTCATAGATCCCTTATTAGAACCTGTTCAAATTTATTTCTTCCTCTACAAAAGTAATTTCTTCCCTCGTTGCATCAGCACTATGTATCCCATGCACATAAATTATATGGCAACTAATTAACAGAATCTACATCCCATAGGAGGCAATACTTCAGGTTGTTGCAACTATTCTTCATCTTGGTAATATTGAGTTTATCAAAGGGAAGGAAGCAGAGTCTTCTCAGCCAAAAGATGAGAAATCACATTTCCATATTCAAACAACAGCTAAACTTCTCATGTAAGTTATGCAATTCAGGTGGATGAATAGTTTAGTTGTTAGTCATCTATGTACATTTTTATATAGATAGATTTATATCATAGAAAACTAATTCACTTTTGTACAACACGCATACAACATGTCTCAGGTGTGATGCACAAGGCCTTCTAGTCTCTCTTTGAAAATGAGTTACTGTAATACGTGATGGAAATATAATCAAAACACTTGATCCATCTGCTGTAACTTTAAACTGAGATGCCTTAGCAAAAACAATATATCCTCGGTTATTTGATTGGTAACAATTTTTCCCAAGAGATTGAAGTGACTGAATTGTAATTGTGTGTACTTTTTCTTTTCCAATCAAGGTTAAATTCTGTAACATCTCTTCATGCAATTATGTACAGGCTGCTAGATAAGGAACCCTTTTGAGTCTATGGAAATGGACATGAGTGATATTGACAATGTTTAATTTTTATTCAATGGCTTCCCTGGGAATACTTTTCTTATTTGTTAAGGAGGATTATGATTAATAGTAAGATGATAAAATGATCAAATAATTTGCAAATGTTTGAATATTTGAAAAAAAGGAGTAGTGTCTTTTGCATTGCAGTGATCATATTTAGAATAATTTTTTCCTATTTTTCTCACCTAAGCATTAAACAACATATGTTGCTTTTTGTTCATGAGGTTAAAGGGCATAATTATTGCTTTTTGGGCATCATTATGACTATAATGCTGGTTTCCCGTTTTTAGATTTACATGAATCAAACTAGTGATGATGTCTAACTCTATAGCATACATTTGTGGATGGGATTGGGCCTTTTAGTTTACTATCATTTGTGTACAAATTTAGGTAATTTATAACCATGAAACCAAGTGTTAAATCATAGAGCACAAAATGTTATGGGAAAATTATGTTCAACATGAAGAGGCCTGCATCTCAATTTGAGTGGGCACGAAGATTATAAGTTTTAGCATCATTTTTCCCCTATACAAATTTTTGTTTATGTTATATAATGCTATCTCACCTAATACAGTTCACTTCTCAATAGTCCTTGACTTAACACAATGTTTCAATTGGGTAAGATCCCAATTCAATATATTTGATTGGAGTTCTTGATATTTATGGATTTGAGTGTTTCAAGGTCAACAGGTATGTTTCCAACATGGTGGAACTCATTGAAATAGTTGTAGAAAAACATTCTGATAAAATATTGCAAGAATTGAATTCCTTCTTTTAAGTTTTGTGAAAAATTGGGACTATTTGAGAGCTTTACAAGACTATTTTGAAGTATTTAACCATTATTTTCCTGAAACTACAATTTTTGAATTTTAATATTCCTTGCCTTTAGGAGAAACTGATGAATTTAGGGGACTCCATTTTTTTCTAGGAATGCTACATTATAGTAATCAACTAAACATCAACCATATATGAAAAGTCAGTGTTTTGTAAAGTGTCAGATGTTCTAGTTTGTATGAGTATTTAAGGAAAGATATTCTTTTAAATAAAGAAAAAATAACTTCATTTTTGTGTAGTTGAGATTTGCATTCCTAATCTTTGCTTCATTCACTTATTTCGTATATTCTTATTTTGTGCATGATAGTTTTGAGCAAATGTGTATCAATCTAACAAATAAGAAGCTACAAAATCATTTCAATTAGGTTAGGAAATTGTCTTATATGTTTGAGCTCTTTTCATGGCTACGACATATTCTCCAGCAACTCTACTTTGCACTCTGCAATTAGAATTTTCAGTTCTGACGTTATATTTGGTACTTTGGTGTAGCATGTGTTTAAGATGGAGCAGGAAGAATACATCAGAGAAGAAATCAACTAGAGTAGCATAGAGTTTGTGGATAATCAAGATGTGTTGGATCTCACCGAGAAGATTATTACTACTCCTCTTTTTTGTGATGTTAATTCAATTTTTGCCTTAGCATATCAATTTTATAGATATGGTAAATTGTTAGAGATAATGAAGTTTGTATATCGACTGCCAAATGGTGGGGGTTCTATAGGGGGGCCCACCCATGAAAGAGAAGTATTACAAAGATATCCATCATCATAGAAACTACAGACAAAAACAACTACCGAGAGCTACATACAACTAGGAAAAAATAAATAAGACCATGATAAGCATACTGCCATAGCCATCAACTACCAAAATCCAAAACTGCCCAATAACTATGAAAAACCTTTACAAACATACAACAACCCAGGAGAAAAAAGACAATGTTGAAACCATAAACCCATAGCACTATGCCTCACCCCACCACTCCTTGCCTCCATACATAGTTTGGCTAGTATCCACCACTTCCTCCACCCAAGGAGCATTATCATTTCTAGCTTGAGCCCTTTGATTACTAGCTAGCATGGGAAACCATACATTGTAACAAATTTCTTGTCGACACTGAGATCTGTGTACAAAGGAATGACAAAAAAGCAATAGTGTAATCATTACAAACCTCCAAGAGAACATGGAAGTGATGAACATGCAACCTACATAACACTCTGCCACATTGCCACATTAGGCTTGTAAAACCCAAATTTCTCTCTGCAAACTATCCAACACATTTGGCGAATCTTCCTATTGTAAAGTGGGTAATACTAAGCCAACTCCCTCAGCCTTGACTACTTGCACCTCCAACTTACCACTGGATTAATATCTAGCATCATCATCACCACGAATTGATCAAAAAGGAAGATTTTGAGAAGCCAAAGATGAACTTCAACATTGGGGAGATAGAGTACTAAGTTGGCAATGAAATCCTCTCTTTTAGCGACTTTGGAGCATTGACCATCCCATAGTGCTAGCTCACTAAAGATGGATTTGTCAAACCCTAGCATAGCTGGGTCCATACATGCAAAAACACATTGCAATCTATGGTTTGAGATGCCTCCTTGTGATAGAACCACCCCATCTCGATGCATTGATGACAAATATTCCATACCTCAACAAGATACCAAACTAGAGTAGCTACCTACATGTTACACCAAAGCCTTGCAAATGCCACCTTTTTGCATTTGCAAACAACAACACCACTACCACTCTTTATAACCTCGAGCCTGGCTGTCACCTTATTGCAAGATATAAAAGGACTATACAAAGAGTAGTCATATCCAAGCTCTCTGAGCACTACTTGAGGCAAGCTCAATCCTTCACATGCTCCATAGGCTACCACCTCCTACTAATGATGGCAATTGGTTGGTCTATTAATTGAACAACATTGACTTCTAGATTGTCAAAGCATAAACCAATAAAACTACTTTAACCAATTGTTGGAAATGATGTACCATAAGAGTCATTGCATTCTAGCATCACCCTTTGCCGCCCATTCACTTAAAACAATATCTAACTATACTTATCTCCAATCACCTCCATAGCTCTTAGCATACTCAAGACCACCACTTAACTAATTATATAAATATCTCCCAAAAACAATGTTAGCACCCCTCCTGTACACACATCCCCTCCTTTACCTAGGGGGCTTAAAAGATAGTTTCGAATCTAAATTGAGCTAGGCATTCAAGCTGTGACTAGAAAGAGTTGTTATTAATATTTACTGTACTCCTTCATTCACTAAATTGTTTACCACAACGTTAAGATTCCTTTTGCAATTTGAATAAAAGTAATTTTGTCAAAGGATTGTCTTAGAAATAAGGCCTCTTCAACATATCAGTTTAGCTTCCAGCTCAGAATCTTTTCCTTTAGCATTGCATTAGTTACAATCATTGAATCCCTTTTCACTATCAAGTGCTTAATTTTTTGCAAATTGGCTGCTCCTAGCCCTGCTATAAATGCTTCCCATTCTGCCTCATTATTAGTGCATATACCCAGAAATAGAGAGGCTCCATAAAGCAACTTTCCTTTCAAGTTATGTAATGCAAAACCTCATCCTGTTGGCATAGGATTTTCTTGCAGAGCCCCATCAAAATTCAACTTTGAGCTCCCTTCCAAGGGTTACCAAGAGATAGTTTTGCAGCTATCTTCAATGTTCTTCATGTTATTACCTCAAGATTTGGAACCCCTTATCCCTTGACTGGGAAACTGCCAAATGGGGTCATTAAGTGATGATGCCTACTGTATTTATTTTGTATGTTGAGAAAAATAACAATGCCAGTGTACTTTCTTATCCTCTTTAAGAGAAAACACATCACACTAAAAATATGAACAATGAATACATAGTAGCAAACTCTCAAACCTGTAACTATTTTCTCATTAAATCTGAAAAGAAATACACTGCACTAGCTCAAATCTGGAATGAATAAATCACTCACATCCTTGCCTCTCTAGGCTAAGAGTAAAAAGGAACTGCTAAATCTAGAAAATATAACTTCCAAAAGCAAACAACAACAAAGTCTGAACTCAAACTTCTCAATCTACAACAATATTCTCATCTGGAAGAGGATGAGGCTCTCAGTATGCATGCACCCTTTCGTACATAACTGGGTGTTAAATTGAAGAAGACTATTGTTGTGTCTCTCCTTGCTACTATCACTACTGTGCCATTATTGTGAGAATATTAGCTGAGCAACTCAAGGTAAAAACTCTTTAACATTTGGCTTCTTAATTCTAAAGTGCTGCCAATAGAAATTGCTGCCCAGTAAACCACAATCAAAATTATTTTTATTTACAAAGGATTCACCATTATTTTTTAATGATAGGACCTTAAAGTATGGTATTAAAAGTCCATTATCAGACAAAAACATGAAACAATTTTGGTAACTATTAAATTATCAATGAAAAATCTATTGCTCAAGTTAAATATTTTATGGTGTTTTGTAGGCGATGCTCCTAGGACACATCGACGACTATACCCAAGACATTAAAATGCAAGTAACAGTTGCATTCAACTACTTTCAAGAAGGGCTTGTTCAACATATGCCTAGGTATGAATACAATCTTATTAGACTCTCTATTACTTACTCAAAAGCTAAAGTTTATCTATCTATTCTCTATTGGAAGCTTATAAAATTAATGTTGTAATGTTGGTGTCGACATGGATACTTCCATGCGGTGAACAATGATTACACCCACTGGGATATGTATGCCATTGGGGGTAGTACAAATTCCACCATTAATAACCAAGGCAATAGATTCCTTGCCCCTGACAATCAATTCAAAAAGGAGGTAAAAGGCCTATACAATTCATCTCTTATTTATCTCTTTGGTTTACAATGAATGTAGAATAGTTATGATGAGTTATGAGTAATGTGTAGGTGACAAAGCATGAAGATGCATCAGAAAGTACATGGAGGAAATGGAATTGGTGATCAGAGGGAGATTTGATGTTAAACGGGGCATTCTTTAGAGCATTAGGGGCTGGAGCATCCTCACACTATGCTAAAGCTTTGAGTATGGCAGAAAGGCCTTCCTGTATTGTGGGCTCTATTACTGCAACTTCAGGTGTTCTCACCTGCAGAAAAGGTTCCCATTGTTAGACCAAAATACATGTATTATCCACAAACTATTTGGAATCCTTTGACTCTGTCATTTCTGTGGATTGTAACTCAGATTTTCAGTCTTGTGACTGAAAATAAACATTGTAATACTCTATTTTTAAGAATTTTTCAAGCAAGATAGATATTTTAGACTTTTGCAAGCTATAAGAACACCTTTCTATTAATAAATTTTAGTGATTTTGCCTTCTCAATGGCTATCTTATTATGTACAATTGATGATTGATGTGTAATTTTGTGTTTTATGTTTAAATCCTCAAATATTAGACTAAATATACTACCAATTGACAGAAATCAATGAATAAATATGACTAAACATATGACTAAATATACTACTAGTTGACATAAATCAGTGAATAAATATACTACCAATTGACATAAATTTGGTCACGTTATAAATTTGGTCATGTGACAAAATAAATGACCGGCAATAAACTACTAATGGTCATGTGGATAAGCTCAGTGAATAAATATGACTAAATAAATTTGGTCATGTGACAAAATAAATGATCGGAAATAAACTACTAATGGTCATGTGACCAAGCTTAGTGAATAAATATGACCAAATGTATGACTAAATTAACGACTAAATATACTACCAAATTGATCGATCAAAACAACCAATAAATGACTAAAAATGGTTGTCTTCTATTCGGTCGCGTTATAAATGACTGGCAATAAACTACTAATGGTCATGTGACCATGTTTAGTCATTTATATGTAGTTTTTAGTTTTTTTTAATCATATATTGTTGTTTTTGTACTAGTGATGTACCTTCTTCCTTTTGTTTATAATTCATTCATATGGCTTCTTCATACCTTTTTCTAAAAAAATACCACAATTACCATTATCCTACCTAAATATGAGATTATAATACACCAGAAAGGTTTTTGTGATACTACACAAGGAAGATTAACTTCTATAAGAAGCACACAAGAAGGTTGTTCAAAATAACACATTACACTAGAGTCCTTGTAGTATCACCTATGAGCATTAAACACTCAACAAAGATATAAAATAGGATTTTTGGTACCTTATGCGTATGCAAAAATATGGAATCAACATAAGGAACAATGCATCAATCAAACTACCTATTCCATACCTACATCACATCAAGAGCAAAGGACTAAAGAAATCAAATGAAATAACAAAAAACATTACCATAATAGCCCTTGTTGTACCATTACAATGGTGGATGTGCACCAATGATATTTTATGAAGATTTGAAATTCTCACTTTGACAACATAACTTTGCATAACTAGGAGACTTGAAAATGGCTTGGTTGATGTTTGATTTATATATTCTTGGCTGATAGAATGAATAGCTAGGATTAAGAGGTGCAATAGATGGTTGAGATTAAGAGGTGGAAATGGATGGCTAAAATTAAGAGGTTCAATATGAAATGGATGGTGGAGATTAAGAGGTGATCCTTATGTAAATGGCTAGGATTGAGAGATGTAGTATGAAATGAGTGGTGGAGATGAAAAGTTAGTTTGACTTTTGTGCCTCTTATTTATTATTTGTGGTAAGAGGATGAGGATGAGGACAAGTGGAAATTAATCAATTAATAAAATTATGTAATTAATTATTGGAGAGGGATGATGTGTGAGGATAAATTAAATAAATAAATATGATTTGTTTAATTAATTTGGCTAGAGAAAAATGGATTAAATTAATTAAATAAATATGATTTATCTAATTAATTTGGGCAATGGAGGAAATGAATGAATTAATTAAATAATACAATTTATTTAATTAATTTGGGAATGAAGGAAATGTATTAATTAAATAAACACAATTTATTTAAATAATTTGGGAACTATGGTAAATAGGTTAATTAAATAAATATAATTTATTTACTTCATTAGATGATGGAAAGGAACATGAAAGGGTGCTAGGACAAATGTGTCACAAGGCGACATAAGTTGGTGTCGAAAGGTGATGTTAGAGGTGTTGTAAGTATATGGTCAATTTTAGGTGTCTACACCTTCTATGTCATTGGAGTCATTTCTATATCACTTAAATAGACCTAAAACACCTATAATATGCTTAAATAAGCTATGCAAGGGATAAATATTGATGCAGGAGCATTCAGTGGTGTAAGGGCAATCTTGCATCACCCAACAAAATGATGATTTTGTTTTCTGTTCTTTTCAATTTTTGTATTTTCAGATACCTAATTTCTTGAATAATGATGTAGAGCCTTTAGTGTTTCCAACTTGCTAAAAATAGAAAACTGTTATTTTTAGAAAGTTTGCATTTGAGCACATATGGAAGCAAAAATTTCTCAAAGCTTCAAAATTGAAAAATATAACTTTTGGTGAAGGAATTGGCCAAATATCGCTTGTGGGTTGAAATATATTGAGGTTTTTGTTTTTTTAAAAACCCCTGAAAAGTTTCAAAGTCAAATAAGAGGCACTTAGAGGCCCCATACGACCTCAAAAATGGGTGAAATTGATAGAGCTAATTTTTAGAGCATAAATAACTTCATGATCTTTTCAACACATTAAATGGTTCATCAATCAGACACCCAGATCAAAAGTTATGGCTCCCAGAAGTTGACCTATCTTTGGAGGGAGTTACAAATTTTGAAATTTTGGTTGGATGGCACCAAAAAGGACTATTTATGACCATTTTTTGGAATCCTTTGGGTGGTAGAGAAAGGGGGGAAGTGACGAGTAAAGAAAAGGAGGGAAAATAGAAACCCTACTAGATTTGAAGCTACAGAATGTAGAAGGTTCCAGAATCTAGAGGAAGGAAGCTATAATGTGTTGCAATTTGTTGAGGATTCATCCTCTGATTTGATTCCAGTTTCTGTAATGTAATGTGTTGTTCAAAACAATAAAAGAACATTCCTATTTGTGTGACAATCTTTGTTATTGTGTGTTCTAGGATTGAACCCCTCATCAATTGGTATCAGAGTAGTAGTTCCTGAGTGTATAGACAGATCACCAATAATGAGGTAGTTTGCACCAGGACCTAAGGTTGTGGGTTTGCTATAGAAATCAATTGAGGTTGTGGGTTTGTTTTAGAACTCAAAAAAATTCCTCCACAAAGGAGCCATGGTGGTGTTGGGAGAAATGCTTTGATAGAAGAGGGTTTTAGAGCCCTGTAAAGGAAAATCAATGCATTACAAGAGGAGATGTGAAGATGGTTTGAGCCAAGAATAAGAGACAAAAGTGAAGATGAAGCTAAAGAAGAAGAGTTATCTGAGGAAGAACAAGATGATGTAGAAGATCCTCCATAAGTTAGGTAGTTTGTACTCGGACTTGAGGTTGTGGGTTTGCTATAGAAATCAATTAAGGTTGTGGGTTTGTTTTAGAACTTAAAAATTTCCTCCACAAAGGAACTATGGTGGTGCTTGGAGCAATACTTTGATAGAAGAGGGTTTTAGAGCCCTGTAAAGGCAAATCAATGCATTGCAAGAGGAGCTGCGAAGAGGGTTTGAGCCAAGAATAATAGACAAAAGTGAAGATGAAGCTAAAGAAGAAGAGTTATCCAAGGAAGAACAAGATGATGCAGGAGATCCTCCATAAGTTAGGCTATTGAGGGCTATTTTGAAGATTAGAAAGAGGCCTAGGATTGAAGTTTCTACCTATTCTAGGGATCTGAATCTAGAAGAGCTTATTGATTGGATAAATGATATGGAGGAATATTTTGAGTATGAAGATGGGGAGTATCTAGAATAGGTCAAGTTTGCAAAACTGAAGTTGAAAGGCCATGCCAGTATTTGGTGGAAGGAGGTCTGGTTAGAGAGAAATGGAAGAGGAAATGAAAGATTACCAAATGGGATCCGATGGTGGATAAACTAAAGAAGCAGTTCATTCTTGTGGACTATGAGTTGGAGTTGTTGAAGAAGCTACAAGGATTGAAGCAAGGTAACAAGTCCATTAAGGAGTATGTTTTATAAGATTACTATTAGAATAGGCCATGCAGAGGATGAAAAGGAGGAGGTAGCCCATTACATTAATGGGTTGAGACCAAGTATTCAAGAGTTGTTGAGCCTAGTCAGAATGACCACCATAGAAGATGCATACCAGTTTGTCCTGAAGGTGGAAAAGAAGCTGAATAAAAGATTTGAAAGAAAACAAAGAGGAAGAGGTCATGGCAGAAGGACTGGTGGAAGATCCTATGGAGGCCAAAATGAAGATCAAAAGAAAAGTGAAGAAGAAGGCACCAGTCGAAATCAGAAAGGAGATAATGCCTACCACCTTCATGACTAAAATAATGGTGAGCAAATAGGAAGAGGAAGCCTTGGGCAAGGACCTGGAAGAGGATGTTTTAGAGGAACCTATTTCCAATATGGAGAAGAAGGACATCGATCCTACGAGTGTCCCCAACATAAAGGAGGGATAAATAGAAGACCTTTAAAGGTAATTATTGAGTTACACATGTAGATGAAGAGGCATAGTCTAAGTATTTTGAAAATGTTAAAAGGGGAGAAACCCTAGTTGTCAGAAGAACCTTGTTAAATGAGGAGAAAGAACTAGGTTAGAGGAAGATTTTATTCCACACAAGGTACAAGTGTGAAGGTAAGTGTTGTGATATTATTATTGACAATGGAAGCACTGATAATCTTGTCTTAGAGGATGATGAAGGGGGTAAATCATAAAACGCACAACAATAGAAATTGTACACAGAAAATAGAGATATTATTTTATTGATTTGGACAACACATTACATTACAGAAGCTTAGTACAATCAGAGAATGAATCCTCTACTGGCTGCAACACATTACAACTTTCCTAACCTCAAGACTCTGGAATCTTCAGTGTTCTGTAACCCCAAATTAGCTAGGGTTTCTATTTTCCCACCTATTCTTGACTCTACACTTTCCCTCTTAACTCTACTACTGCCCAGGGTTCCCAAAATAGTCATAAATAGCACTTTTTGGCGGCCTCCAGCTAAATTTTGAAATTTGCAACTCCCTCCAAAAGTAGGTCAACTTCTGGGAAGCATAACTTTTGATCCGGGTGTCCGATTGACAAATCATTTTAAGAGCCAAAAAGCTCATGATGTGAACTATCACATTGAAAATTCATAAATGGATTTCCATCAACTTTTGGGGATGTTATGGGATGTTTTAGTGCCTCATATCTTGTTTCAAAAAAATTCAGGGGCTTTTCAGAAAACAAAAACTTTAATATCTTTCCGCTCACAAATAATCTTTACCTAATTCCTTCGCCAAAGGTCTTATATATCAGTTATGAAGCTTTCTGTAACTTTTTGCTTCAATCCATGCCCAAATGCAAACTTTCCTAAAATGGCAGTTAAAACTTTCCAAAATAGGCAGTTTGCTATTTTTAGCAGTTTTGGAAAAACTGAAAGTCCTACATCATTATTCAAGAGATTATGGAACTAGAAACACTAATTATGAAAATAAATGAAAACAACTACAATGATTTTGAATTAACTTCTTTTTGGGTGATGCAAGATTGCCCTTACACCACTAGATGCTCCTGCATCAAACACCTAGGGTAATTTGAGAAGTGACCCTATCACATCTCAAGTATTTGTTTGAGGAAAATCAAAATGGTCAACCTCTGCCTTAGACAACCAAGAAGAATCTTCAACAGGCCTTCCTTTTCATTTCACTAGATATTCTTCATATTGCCTGTTCTGAGTACTTCTTCCCACAGGGCTATCCAAGATCTCTTCTATCTCCTCTGTTGAAGTAGATACTAGAATACTCCACTATTCTTTTGTTGGTCCATCCTCTGTGCCACCTTCATGATATTCTGTTAAATCAGAAATATTGAACACAAGGGAAATATTGATCCCACTCGACAGCTCTACCTCATATGCATTTCCTAAATCATGCTTCTTCAAGATTCTGCATGGTCCAAATTTCTTCATTTTCAACTTATTGTATGTTCCAATTGGGAACCTTTCTTTTCTCAAGCGAACCATGACTTCATCTCCTACTTGGAACTCCTTATATCTCCTCTTCTGATCTGCCTTAGCCTTGTACTAAATATTCATCTTATTAATGTGCTTTCTCACCTCTTCATGTAAATTCTTCAGATGTTCTGCAAAGTCTTTAGCTTCGGCACTTGTCTTTTCTCTGTTGTCCAGCTTCCTTAACTTAGAAGCATTTCTTGGGCTATTGCCATATATAGTCTAGAATGGTGATTTACCAGTACTCCTATTGACAGAATTGTTGTAAGCAAATTCTGCCTGTGGTAAAATCAAATCCCATCCCTTGGGCTTATCTCTTACTAAGCATCGTAGCAAGTTACCCAAACTCCTATTCACCACTTCTTTTTGTCCATCAGTCTATGTATGGTATGTAGAATTGAACTTCAAATCTATCTTCAACTTCTTCCACAATGTCCTCTAGAAATAACCAACAAACTTGGTATCTTGATCTAAAACTACGCTCTTTGGTAGACAGTGTAATCTCACCACCTCTCTAAAAAATAATTCAACAATATGAACAACATCATTAGTCTTCTTGCAAGGAATGAAATGTGCCATCTTCGAGAATCTATCCACCACCACAAAAATGGAATCATGTCCTCTCCGTGTCCTTGGTAAACTAAGAAAAGAATCCATACTAATATCATCCCATGGCTTCTTTGGTATAGGTAATGGCTGATATAGACCTGTATCCTGACTTGCTCCTTTCGCCATCTAACATACTCTGCAACTCTGCACATATTTCCACACATCTTGCTGCAACTGTGGCCAATAATAATTTTCACCAACAATAGCAATGGTCTTATCTCAACCAAAGTGTCCAGCCAATCCTCCACTATGCTTCTCCTTAATCAGGTTCTTTCTCATGGAACTCCTTAGAATGCACAACTAGCTTCCTTTAAACAACATGCCATATTGGATTATGAAATCCAACCATTTTGTCCTGTCTAAAGTAGCAGGTTCCAGACAAGATTTCCAAGCCTCTGCAAAATTTGGATCTTTAGGATACAAACTTTTGAGCTGATCAAACCCAACAACCTCTATCTTCATTTCTGTCAACAAATTTTGCCTTCTGCTCAAGGCATCTGCAACTCTATTGGACTTCCTACTCCTGTACTTCAAAACAAAAGTATAACTCTGCAAAAACTCAACCCATTTTATGTGCCTCTGATTCAACTTTCCTTGACTATTAATATACTGCAAAGCCTAATAATTAGTATATAAAACAAACTCTTTTGGCAACAAATAATGTCTCCATTTCTTTAAAGCCTGAATTATTGCATAAAATTCCTGATCATAAACAAAATAATTTTTCTTGGCATCATTAAGTTTCTCACTAAAATAGGCAATTAGCTTACCTTCTTGGCTCACAACAGCTCCTATAGCACTACCACTAGCATCACAATCTACCTAAAATACCTTATTGAAATCTGGAAGTGCCAAAATAGGTTGCTCTATAACTTTCTGCTTCAATGTGTCAAAACTTTTGTCTGCTCCTTTAGTCCATCTAAACCCTTTTCTATCCCCTCTCATTGTCTCAGTTAGGGGTGCACAAATGCTACTAAAATTTCTGATAAACTTTCTGTAAAAACTTGCCAAACCATGAAAAGATCGTACCTCTGTGTCACTCTTTGGCATAGGCCATTCAAGGATAGCTCTCACCTTTTCTGGGTCCATCTTAAGGCCTTCCTTTGAGACAACAAATCCCAGGTATACCAACTCCTTTGCAAAACTACATTTCTTCAAATTAATTAGCAACTTCTCCTCCCTCAGCTTCTCTAAAACTCTTCTGATATGCATCAGATGCTCATCCCAAGTCTTATTGAAAATTAAATATCATCTAAATAAACAATAACAAAACTTCCCAAAAATTCTTTCAATACCTCGTTCATGAGCCGCATGAATGTGATTGGTGCATTGGTTATCCCAAATGGCATGACTAACCACTCATACAAACCTTCCTTTGTCTTGAAGGCTATCTTCCATTCATCTCCTTCTCTAATATGGATCTGGTGATACCCACTCTTTAGGTTAATCTTCATGAAGTACTTGGCTCCACTCAAACAATCCATTATGTCGTCCATTCTTGGCAATGGAAATCTGTACTTGATTGTGATCTTATTGATGGCTTGAGAATCTATATACATTCTTCACTCTCCATCTTTCTTTGGTACTAGTACTGCAGGTACCGCACATGGACTTAGGCTCTCCCTTATCTTTCCTTTCCTCAACAGCTCCTGAACTTGTCTGTTCAGCTCTTCATTCTCTGTAGGGGTCATTCTGTGGGCTACCTTATTTGGCAAACTAGCTCCTGGTATCAAATCCATTTGATAACTTATCTTCCTTACTAGTGGTAAAGCTTCTGGTACATTATCAGAGATAATGTCCTGAAATTCTTCCAACATATCTCAAACTTCTGCTGGTACATCTTCATATTTCTCTAGACTAATCTTAGGAATCAATGCAAAGCAATGACGCTGATGCTTCATACCTTCCAAAAATTTTCTTCCATCTACCAAGCAAATTCTAGTAGTACTACATAGCTTTTCTTCCACCTCCTTCAAGGGCTTAAATTTATGATGAACTCCATCCTTTGTGAGGGAATATGTGTTTGCACGGCCATCAAGGATAGCGCTCCTATCATACTACCATGGCCTCCCCAATAGCATATGACATGCATCCATTGGTATGATATCACACAACACCTCATCATGGTAGTCTCCAATCTTGAACTTCACTAAACACTACTCATTGACCAAAGCCCTATGGTCCTTCTACAACCATGCAATCTGATATGGATGTGGATGCTTTCTTCTTGTCAACTTCAACTTGTCAACCATCTCCTATGAAACAAGATTATCAGTGGTCCCACTATCAATAATAATATCACAACACTTACCTTCACATTTGCACCTTGTGCGGAATAAACTCTTCCTTTAATTGGGTTCTTTCTCCTCATTCAACAAAGTTCTTCTGGCAACTAGGGTTTCTCCCCTTCCAACATCTTCAGAGCGCTCTAATTGTGCATCTTCATCTACATGTACAACTTGTGCATTACCTTCAGGTCTTCTATTCGTCCTTCCTTGATGTTGCAGACACTCGTATGCTTGATGTCCTTCTTCTCCACATTAGAAATAGGTTCCTCTAAAAACTCCTCTTCTGAGTCCTTGCCCAGGTCTGCCTCTTCCTCTTCCTCTTTGCTCACCATTGTTCTAGTCACGAGGACAGTAGGCATTATCCCCTCTCTAATTTTGATTGGTGCCAGCTTCTTCACTTTTTTTGATCTTCATTACAGCCTCCATAGGGTTTTCCACCAGTTCTTCTACCTTGACCTCTTCCCCTTTGCTTGCTATTGAATCTTTTATTCAGCTTCTCTTCCACCTTCAGGGAAAATTAGTACGCATCTTCTATGGTGATCATTCTAACCAGGATCCGCTCCTCTTGAATACTCTTCCTCAACCCATTAATGTAATAGGCTACCTTCTCCTTGTTGGGCTCTGCATGGCCTGTTCTGATTGTAATTTTATAAAACTCTTCTGTATACTCCTTAATAGACTTGTTACCTTGCTTCAGTCCTTGCAGCTTCTTCAGTAGCTCCATCTCATAGTCCATAGGAATGAACTGCTTCTTCAGTTTCTCCACCATCCAATCTCATCTGGTGATCTTTCCTTTTCCTCTTCTATTCCTCTCTAATTGGACCTCCTTCCACGAAATATTGGTGTGGCCCTTCAACTTTGTTTTTGTAAACTTGACCTGATCTTGGTCCTCCACATCTTCATACTCAAAATACTCCTCCATGTCATTGATCCAATCAATAAGCTATTCTGGATTCAAATCTCTAGAATATGTAGAAACTTCAATCCTGGGCCTCTTTCTGATCTTTGAAATGGCCCTCAACAACCTAACTTTAGCAGGATCTCCTGCAACTTCTTGTTCTTCCTCAGATAGCTCTTCTTTAGCTTCATCTTTGCTTTCTTATCTTATTCTTGGCCCAAACCCTCTTCGTAGCTCCTCTTGCAATGCATTGATTTGCCTTTATAGGGCTATAAAACCCTCTTCCATCAAAGCGTTCCTCTGAATATGATTTCTTTGTGGAGGCCTCTTCATCTCCGCAGCAAACCCACAACCTCAGGTCCAGGTGCAAACTACCTCATGGTCGGCAATCTGTCTACACACTCAGGAACCCTAGCTCTAATACCACTTGATGAAGGGGGTAAATCATAAAACACACAACAACAAAAATTGTACATGGAAAATAGAGATGTTCTTTTATTGATTTGGACAACACATTACATTACAGAAGCTCAATACAATCAGAGAATGAATCCTCTACTAGCTACAACACATTACAACATTCCTAACCTCAAGACTTTGGAATCTTCAGCCTTATGTAACCCCAAATTAGCTAGGGTTTCTATTTGCCCACCTATTGTTGATTCTACACTTTCCCTCTTAACTCTAATACTGCCCAGTGTTCCCAAAATAGTCATAAATAGCACTTTTTGGTGGCCTTCAGCTAAATTTCAAAATTTACAACTCCCTCCAAAACTAGGTCAACTTCTAGGAAGCATAACTTTTGATCCGAGTGTCCGATTGACGAACCGTTTTAAGCACCAGAAACCTCGCGATGTGAACTATGATGCCAAAAATTTGTAAATGGATTTCCATCAACTTTTGGGGATGTTATGGGATGTTTTAGTGCCTCATATCTTATTTCAAAAATTTTTAGGGGCTTTTCAGAAAACAAAAACTTTAATATCTTTCCGCTCACAAATGATCTTTGCCTGATTCCTTCGCCAAAGGTCTTATATTTCAGTTATGAAACTTTCTGTAACTTTTCACTTCAATCCATGCCCAAATGCAAACTTTCCTAAAATGGCAGTTAAAACTTTCCAAAATAAGCAGTTTGCTATTTTTAGTAGTTTTGGGAAAACTGAAAGTCCTACATCATTATTTAGGAGATTATAGAACCAGAAACAATAATTATGGAAAGAAATAAAAATAACTACAATGATTTTGAATTAACTTCTTTTTGGGTGATGCAAGATTGCCCTTACACCACTAGATGCTCCTGCATTAGAGGAGAAGGCATCCACGTCCATATCAGATTGCATGGGTACAGAAGGACTATAGAGCTTTGGTCAATAAGAACTGTTTAGTCAAGTTCAAGATTGGAGACTACCATGTTGAGGTGCTATGTGACATCATACCGATGGATGTGTGTCATATGCTATTGGGAAGGATATGGTAGTATGATAGGTGTGCTGCCCATGATGGCCATGCCAACACCTATTCCCTGACAAAGCATGGATTTCGTCATAAGTTGAAGCCTTTGACAGAGGTGGAAGAAAAGCTATGTAGTAC
The DNA here is from genome assembly GCA_027924645.1 of Cunninghamia lanceolata. NCBI lineage: Eukaryota > Viridiplantae > Streptophyta > Pinopsida > Cupressales > Cupressaceae > Cunninghamia > Cunninghamia lanceolata. The sequence goes on along the minus strand of BSBN01000287.1, from coordinate 5,093,899 downwards.
TACCAGAATTTGCTTGGTAGATGGTAGGAAATTTTTAGATGGTATGAAGTACAAGTGTCATTGCTTTGCATTGATTCCTAAGATTAGCCAAGAAAATGTGAAGATGTACAAGTAGAAGTCTCAGATCTATTGGAAGAATTTTAGCATATTGTCTCTAATAATGTACCAGAATATTTACAACCAATGAGGAAGATAAGTCACCAAATGGATTTGATACCAAGAGCTAGTTTTCCAAATAAGGCAGCCCATAGAATGACTCCTACAAAGAATGAAGAGCTGAAAAGACAAGTTCATGAGTTGTTAAGGAAAGGATTGATAAAGGAGAGCCTAAGTCCATGTGTGGTACCTATATTACTAGCACCAAATAAAGATGGGGAGTGGAGAATGTGTATAGATTCTTGAGCCATCAACAAGACCATGATCAAGTATAGATTCCCATTGCCCAAAATGGATGACATAATGGATTGTCTACGTGGAGCCAAGTACTTTATGAAGATTGATCTAAAAAGTGGATATCACCAGATCTGAATAAGAGAAAGAGCTGAATGGAATACAACCTTCAAGACTAAGGAGGGCTTGTGCAAATTGTTAGTCATGCCATTTGGGCTAACCAATGCACTGAACACATTCATGCAGCTCATGAATGAGGTACTAAAAGAGTTTTTGGGTAAATTTGTCATTGTATATTTAGATGATATTTTGATTTTTAGTAAGACTTTGGAGGAGCACCAGATGCATGTGTAGCATCGTAAAATGTGTACACCACTATTTTATCCTTATTTCATCTCCTAGATGGGCCTCAAATGTTTACACTTGTAATTAGGACCTATGTTAATACCTTTTTAAGCATTAAGCGTATAATACTTGATCCTGATGCACAAAACATAGAAAAGAACTATAAGGATGGGCTAAGAAGACTTTAAGTGCCCCTATTTAGGAGTTAAGTGGCTAAAGGAACTAGGCTCCCAAGTGCCCTGGGCCCTCATTTAGCCTTGCCTTAAAAAGTGGCCTTGTCGGCTTAGACCCTTTAAAACATTCCTTTAGAATGTCAACCTTATGTGGTTTATTTCTCTAGAATTTGATAGGAATGCATATAAAAGTAAGTTACTCTATTCATTTGAAGATACCTAAGCTTAATTTTGCTAACTTCTTGGAAGATTCTTATGTTCTCTTAGGCTCTCTAAATTCTATTCTCAAGCTCTCTATTGTGGATTATTGATGCGGTATAACATATTGCAGGTCTTGTGAAGATCTTGGAAGGCTACATTAAATTATTGAGCCAATTTGTGACGTTGTCTACAAGCATACAAGGATTTCCATGCTCATGGTGACTTCCTTCCTTTGTGCTTTGAGTTAGCATTCCATTCTACTTTAGATTTGCCTTTAACCACCTAGGGCATGCACTCTTTATCAATCATATTTCCTATTGTGGAGGTGGAAGAAACATTCACGAGGCTTGACTGAGGCAACCTCCTAAATAGCACCCAAACATTTTCCTTCTTGCATGTGTGCAAGTTATATGAATAGGTTTCGGAAGCTGACATCCAAGAAGAAGACTGAGTTGGTTGTTACAGACCCAACAGAGTTTGCATTTCTGTAAAACCTTGATTTAGGACCAGGGTGCCTAAGTGCCCTTGTCCTGGGAATTTTGACCTCTAATAAAGGTTTCTTATTTTTTCATTGTCCTCTGTTGTACCTTTGGGTGTTGGGTTTCAAGTACCGACAGTCTGTTTTACCCATATCTTTGCTAACTAGGGTTTTATGTCTTGATCCTAGCTTGGTTGATGGGATTTGGGTTAATTCTGTCTATATACAACAAAAGAAGATATAAACCCTATATTTTAGCTCTCCTTCTTGGGTAGAAGTCATGCTCAGCTTGTGTCTGAATGTTTTGTAGAAGAGGGTTTGACCTATTTTGATCCATTGAGCTAGTCTCTCTTTTCTACATTACATTTTGGTGAACCCATGGTTTCTTACATTTTGGCATCCTTATTGCATCAGATCTGAGCTATTTTATGCCTTATATCTGATTATATTCCATTCATTCATCATTTTTCTTAGTTATATAGCTTAGTTTTGCATGCCTTCATTGTTAGGGTTTGTAAAAACCTTGCATTTTTGAAAAATCTAGCTAATCTTCAACCTAGGGTTTGTAGGTTGGTATGTTGTTTCTCATATTGTTACATTAGTGGAATTATTAAAGGGTTTTAAGTTTCTATACCTTATCATCCTTGCTTTTCTATAGCTTTTTTGCATATTTTCATTGAAAAAAATGAAAAAAAAAGCATTTTAGGCTTCAAAAAAGGCATATTTGTGCATTGTTTTCATTGCATATGTATAGATCATCATAGAAATATTTAAATATCTGATGTTTTCATCATATATGATTCATATTATAGTATATATTCATCTTATGGTGTTGTACCTTGCATTTTAAACTCTCATTTGCTAGGGTTTTGTTGAAAAACTTGCATTTTTGAAAACCTAGTCAAATTCAAGAACTAGGGTTTGTAGTTAAAATCTTGTTTCAGATGTTGATGATGTTATAAAATTTTTAAATAGGATCTTTCATTACTATATCAATTCGTAAGTTTCATTTGAATTCAAAATTAAGGCTTGCATAAAAAATTTTGGGTCTAGAAGTGAGCATTTAAGATCTAGGGTTTGATGGTAAAACCCTAGCTAGTCTCACATTTAGTGCATCCTTATATAAACAAAGTGTTTTAAATCATTGTTGCATTCAATTGTATACATTATTTAGACATTTATTTTACACATACTCCACATCCTACATTTACGAGACTTAGTTGTTGTGGTTACCAAGAATATCACAGTTTTTGGAAGCCCCACTTCTCTTGCACTTGTAGGTCTCTATTTGGAATCTTATTCTCATCTTGGTGGTACTTGATTAATAAGAAGATCTGATTGTATATTTTTGTTCAAAGACATTTCATTATGGCATCTTCATGTTATTTCTCTTTGGTATCTTTGCATGCATATATCAAAGATTTTGAGCACTTTTACAAATTCATTAATATGCATCCTTATGTTTTAGATATTGATGTCTTTAAAGGCCCTTTATATGAAATCCTTGGTTGTATATCTGATTTTGATAGCTTCATAACCCTCATGGGTGAGTATCCTTCAATATTAGAAGATATACCTAAATTCATCTCCATGAATAATCACGAGAAATATGATGGTGATAGTTCTTCTCTTACTCCTATTTCTACCATAGTACATGAGGTTTCTATGGCTCATCCTAAGGATCTCCCACCTTTGGTCGAATATCCAAGTACCATGGACATCACTAAGGAGGTGAAGTCCTTTGATCTCCCTTTTTTGATTAAATGTTCAAGTACTTGGGATATCACTAAAGATGTGAAGCCCCTTGGTATGTCTCCACCAAAGATACAATCATCAACAATTTTCTTAACAACACTTTACCTTCCCTTCATTCCAATGCTCCCCCCTCAAAAGATGAAGCATTAGTGGATGAAGAATGGTCTCTCACATTAAATCCTTTGGGGATGGATCTTGAGCTTAATAAAAAAGAAAACAATGTTGATTCTATCATCATTAATAGACTTATTCCACCCACTAAGAGGATCATAGATAAGTGTACTAATATTCCTAAAGTTATTGTGCATAAGGTGTCTAATACAACTATTCACTTCAAACTAGCACTTGATTATGGTTCAAGGTGTGTCATAGCAATCCCACTATGATACGGTTGCTCACACATATAACACCCATAATAACAAGCAAAGTAAGCTAGCACCACATATGCCGATCTCTCTTACACCTTCTAAAACAATCCTACCTCAAGCACCTTGTCATCCTACGAATACTAGTAAAGAATATGATCTTTTCAAGTAGCTTCATGATGTAGGAGTATCCATAGTCAATGGCAACCTTACATCACCAAAAATATTTTAATTTATGTTTGTTTGTTTTCAATAAGGTTTATGAGCTTGGGAAATAATATTTTAATTTGCAACAAATATAATTTTCCTTGGGCATATTGGTAAATGTAATTTTTGTGGAAAAATGCCCTGGTAATTTATAAATGCCTTAAATAGTGGAGAATATCTTTCCTAGGCAAAGGCATTAAATTCTATTTTAGTGGGGGCTGATTTTTCTCATAAGTGGGGTTGATTCTGTCATAAGTGGGGCTGCCAAGAATCATGGAATTAATGACACTTATTATTGTAACTATCATAGTGTAAGGAATCTTGTAAGTGGTCTTTATGACCCAGGTTGGTGGACCTAACTCCTAGAATTTTATTTTATTAATTCCAAAATTTGAAACTCCAAGATGGGGGGTCGTAATTATGAGACCTAGTCTCGGTAAAATAGGCTTAAATTTCTCATTTTAGATTTAAATTGAAAAATTTAAAATGTTATGGAAATCTAGGAAGAGGGTCCACAAAACCTAGAAACTATTTTAGAAAATTCCAAAAAATGAGGGTGCAGTGAAAGGAATAAGTGACAGGTTTTTATTGGAGCTCAGAAAAAAATTAAGGAGAGACCCAAATGTTGGGGAAGGAGTCTAGAGGTGGAGAAAATTATTTGTTGTAGGTGTTGGATGTGTAATTCTGATAAGCTCATATGCTTCCAGATTTTGTAATGAAATTTTAGATTGTATAAATATTATTGTGCAGTTTTCTCTTCTTCTATTTGCTGTTCCATTTTATTTTCAGCTGGCTTTCAGAGGCTTGTGAAGTGTTGTGTTGCAGATTTTAATGGATTAGTATCTTATTGTTGCATCAATTGGTAAATTAGTTTCCCTCTCTGCATCAATTGGTATCAAAGCTTAGAAGGTCTGGGAGAGAGAGTTTGGTGTTTGTGTGTTTGTGCTTGTGCAGGTTGAAGAGAGAACCTGGTTGCCAAAAGACTAGGTAGAGGAAAAGAGAAGAGACCTAGGTGAGGAAAAGACAAGAATAAGCAAGGTTAAAGAGACTTTCTTGAAGAGAAGATGGATTTTGAGAAAGTACCTATAGGCTAGGCATTCACAAAAGAAGAAGCAAGAAGAAAAAGAGAGGAAGAGGAAAGAGGAAAAGATGAGGCAAATAGAGGTTGAGAAAGAGATAGGAGAACTGAGGCAAGCTATGGAAGAGATGGAAAAAGATATGGAAAGAATAGTTCAGGAGTTCCAGTAGTTGCAAAGTTGGCACTTATCAGTGAAGAGGAAGGTTACATGGCCCATCAAGAAAATTGTTCAAAGAAGAAGACAAACAAAGGCAGCAACAATAGAGGAAGAACAAAAACAATCTTAGACAAAGGATGAAGTAAGAAATGAAATAGTGAGTACATCTATGACTATTTTGACATCAAACATTAAAGAAGACAAAGTAGACATGGTTGTGGATGAGCCTTGATTTCATTTTCAGTCTCAAAAGTAAGTTGAACAAGTAGAAGGGCATATTACTATTAATGTTGCTGATAAAGTTGATGTTGATAATGAAGTTGCTGATAAGGTTGTTGTTATAGAGTTGTAGACCAAGTTCTTACAGTTGGATGTTGTTATATTGTAGGGATCACCAAAGGAGTGTGAGAAGCAAAGTAAAGAATACATTGTTGGTATTGACCAAGGTGTTTTGATGGATGAAGTTATCATTATTAAGGTACAGGTATCTAAAGCAACATATAAGAAGAAGTTGTTTCCATTTGACAGACCTAAGAACCTTAACAAGAAGTTGGGAAAACCTAAAGTGAAAATGAAGACCAATCGGAGTTGTTTCTAAGAGGACAAGAGGTAGAGCATAGAGGACATCAAGGAGGAGCATTCAAAGGATGAAGACCTATTACTACCCTCCATCCAAGGGGGCTTGGATTTTCTTTTGGTCAGGAGTCTAATACAGGAGCATCCATGGTCAATGGCAACCTTACATCACCAAAAATATTTTAATTTTTATTTGTTTGTTTTCAATAAGGTTTATTAGATTGGGAAATAATATTTTAATTTGCAACAAATATAATTTTCCTTGGGCATATTGGTAAATGTAATTTTTGTGAAAAAATGCCCCGGTAATTTATAAATGCCTCAAATAGTGGAGAATATCTTTCCTAGGCAAAGGTATTAAATTCTATTTTAGTGGGGGCTGATTTTTGTCATAAGTGGGGTTGATTCTATCATAAGTGGGACCACCAAGAATCATGGAATTAATGGTACTTATTATTGTAACTATCATAGTGTAAGGAATCTTGTAAGTGGTCTTTATGGCCCAGGTTGGTGGACCTAACTCCCAGAATTTTATTTTATTAATTCCAAAATTTGTAACTCCAAGATGGGGGGTCGTAATTATGAGACCTAGTCTCAGTAAAATGGGAATAACTTTCTAATTTTAGATCAAAATTAAAAAATTTAAAATGTTCTGGAAATCTGGGAAGAAGGCCCACAAAACCTAGAAAGCATTTTAGAAAATACCAAAAAATGAGAGTGTAGTGAAAGTAATAAGTGACAGATTTTTATTGGAGTTGGGAAAAAAAAAATTGAGGAGAGACCTAGATGTTGGGGAAGGAGTTTAGAGGTGGAGAAAATTATTTGTTGTAGGTGTTGGATGTGTAATTCTGAGAAGCTCATATGCTTCCATATTTTGTAATGAAATTTTAGATTGAATAAATATTATTGTGCAGATTTCTCTTCTTCTATTTGCTGTTCCATTTTATTTTCAGCTGGCTTTCAGAGGCTTGTGAAGTGTTGTGTTGCAGATTTTAATGGATTAGTATATCATTGTTGCATCAATTGGTAAATTAGTGTTCCTCTGCATCACTTCACGCTACTCTAGCTAAGATCTCTCTATGGGAATTAATAAAAACATCACCTACATACTGTGGATTGCTCCAAGAAGCTTTACAAAAGTTGATTGTCCCACCTGATGTTCAGCTGAATGATGTAGCATCTATGTTTAGTTGTATGCAGGCTATAGCTAGGGTAAAAATCTAGGGCAAAAGCATAAATAATAGTAATTAAACCCTAACAAGTATAATAGAGCACAAGATAACATTAAAATCAAAATAACAAATGCAAATGCAAACCAATCTCCACACTAAGCTTGATTCATCTCCATTTCTCTTCTCAATCTTGCATAGGAATGCATGATTTCGAAGGATTGATTGTGGGAGGAATGTTGGTTGCTCACTATTTCAGCAACATAACAATGGCATATGATGAATTATGCAAAATCTCTAATGGCATTTCGACAACATAATGATACTTGAAACTCAATCATTCAAATGGCTTGTGAGAGGGTTGATTTATAGGAAAGGGCTAATTTGAACGAATGGTTGTGATTGAAAGTTCAAATGAATGATGTGGACGGCTAGGATTGATTAGGTTTTACCACTCCTTAAGGAGTTGTAGTCATGTGACAAGTGTGTGAAGGAGAATAGGGCTGACGTATTAGTTGGACATGTGAAGGATATTAAATGAAATTTGTACTACTACACATGATTCAATTGAGAGGTGGACAAGTGTTGGAATGTGGTGAAAGGTGAGGATTAATTCAAATATTTTATTTGAATTAGTTGGGACATGTGAAAGCAAATAATTTAAATAAATATTTTATTTATTTAAATTAGAGGAAAGGTGGGAAATTAATTAAATAAAAGGATTTATTTAATTAATTGGCTAGTGGGATAAATGGGAAATTAATCAAATAAATGTGATTTATTTAATTAATTGGCTAGTGAGATAAATGGGATTAGGATGGGAAATTAATTTTTTTTTTTTTTTTAAAAAAGAGGGGAAAAATTTTTATTCAATCCAAAACAAGAAACAAGGCAAGAGCCACAGGCTCAACTGAAAGGACAACAACCAACAAACCAACAACAACACTACATAGTCATATCATCCAGAAGAAAACTCTCCAGAATCCCCAGATAATCAGAAGGTAACTCGTTCCTACCACTGATATCCCAGCCATCCCCTTTCTCCGAGGCCCACTTCGCCAAGCAGTCAGCCACACTGTTCCATTCTCGGGGGATGTGACAGAAAGAGACTGCTTCTAAGGAATTGCAAACACTTAAAATCTGTCTGACCATCGAAGCTAAATGCCAACTAACACCATCCAATCTCTGATTGTTCAACATATCCACAACAATTTGAGAGTCTGACTCACAGATAATCCTCCTCCAGCCAAGAGAGCAACCCCGCTCAACAGCAACCTTTATAGCAAGGGCCTCCATCAGGTTGTTAGAGTGATGCCCTTTGTAAACAGAGAAGCAGAAAACAACATCCCCATCCTTACTTCTACCAATACCCCCAATACCAGCTTGCCCAGGATTCCCCCGAGAAGAGCCATCAGTATTAACCTTCAGGACTCCCTCGGGAGGAGGAGCCCACTTCCCGTCACGGCAGACCCGTTTCTTGACACGGCGTGGCATTAGACCAGTACGGCATCCCCTACTATTAACACCCAGGCTCAGATCCCGCATAATCGCAACATCCCCAGGATCAATACTTTCAGACATATCACATTTAGCAGAAATAGTCTCTTGGAGCCTACTGATAATCTTCGTCCATAGTTGACCAGTATCCAATCTGGAATCACAAAAAACTCTACGGTTCCTTTCCAGCCATAGGTTCCAAAAGATAAAAATGGGCCCAATGCACCAGGCCACCTGAAGAAAACGCGTCGTCGCAGGAGGCCTGCCCAGGCTCTCCCAAAACTCAATAAGAGATGAAGCATGAATGCACCCATGATGCCAAGCCTCCCACCATCTGTGCCAAATCTCACGAGAAAAGGGGCAATGAAAGAACAAGTGGGAAGAACATTCTTCACTGCGCAAACAAAGAAAACAAATGGAAGGCCCCTGAAACCCTCGTTTACGAAGATTCTCCCAGGTGAGACATTTGTTCTGGGCAACCAACCATAAAAAGAAGTTACACTTGGGCCAAGAAAAGCTGTTCCAAACCTTCCTCCACCAGGGCACCTCGGAAGGCCCATATAAATTCCTATCCAGCACAGCATAACCTTGAGCAACAGTATAATGCCCTTTTGGGCTAGGGCTCCAAGCCAACTTGTCCCTCTCCTTCAGCGTGCTACAAAGCCTGCCCTCCAAGACCTTACACAAAGTAGCATGATCCTCATCAGAGCCACCCACAGGCCACTCCTGCGGGTCCTTCCAGCAAGACACCTCCAGATGACCGATACGCTTAACTGTTTTAAAATGCTCCACCTTATTCCAACCAGCATCAGAGAACATCTGGCCAAGAGGCATAAGCTGAGGGAAACTAGACAGAATGGGGGGGTGGCCATCCCAAGAGTCCAACCAAAAAAGAGCATCAGAACCAATATTACAGATCCAGAAAAGACCATTCTGAACAAGCTGAGCTCCCTTCTTAAGAGTATCCCAAATACAAGAGCCTTTGCCCAACAAAGCAATCCGTGGCACATCCCGGCTCTCAACCCCAGGAACATACTTGCAAGCAAGAATCTTGGCCCAATCCTGATCCTGGCTGTTGCACCATCTCCAGTACAGCTTAGCCGCCAGAGCCGTAACCACAAGAGCCATAGACCTGAGGCCAAGGCCACCAGCATGTTTTGGCCTACAGACAGACTCCCATTTGACTAAACTCCACTTCGAGGAAAGAAGGTTACCCGACCAAAGGAATTGCCGGGAAAGAGCATCAAACTCCCTCACAAAGGAGGCAGGAGGAATCTGCACACAACACCTGTAAATAGGGAGAGACTGCACCACAGCTTTTAGAAGAAGCACTCTACCAGCAGAAGAGAGCCATCTGTGAGTCCAATGGCTAACCTTACTCCGGAACTTATCTAAAATCCCCTGCCAAAAACTTCGACGCTGAGATCCCAGAGCCAAGGGAGTCCCCAGGTACATCATGGGAAGAGAACCAATTTGGAATCTAAGAATCCTGGCAATCCTATTCTGAATGAGACGAGGAGTATTGAAGAAATAGATGGAGGATTTGTCATCATTGATACACTGACCAGAAGCTCTCAAATAGATATCTAAAGTTCTCCTGAAGTTCACTGCCTCACTAATTCTAGCCAAGCCCATCAGTCCAGTATCATCCACAAATTGAAGGTGAGAACAGGGAGGGAGATCATTGGTCCAGCTCCAACCGTGAAGAAGACCCAGCCGCACCTGAGATTTAATAAATCTACCAAGGCCCTCCGCCATGATAATAAAAAGATACGGGGACAGAGGGTCCCCTTGCCGAAGACCCCGAGAAGCACTAAACCAATCTGAAGAATCCCCATTAAGAAGGACAGAGAAGGAGGACGAGGTTACACAGCTTAGAACCCAGCTCACCCATTCCTCGTTGAAACCAAAAGTCAAGAGGATATTCTGAAGAAACTCCCAGCTCACCCGATCATAAGCTTTAGCCATGTCAAGCTTAATGAACATCGCCTTCTCCTTAGAGGAAGCCATAGAGTGAATAACCTCCGTAGCAATCACGACACCATCCAAAATCTGTCGCCCGTCCACAAAACCTCCCTGCTCAGCAGAAATCAAAGCACCAAGGATGGGTTTGAGTCTCTCAGCAATCAACTTGGTAATGATCTTGTAGGTGACATTGCATAAAGTAATAGGCCGAAACTGATCCATCCGATTAGCCCCTTCCTTCTTAGGTATAAGAGCCAGAAAAGTAGAATTCAAAGACTTAAGCATTTGTTTGTTCCGAAGAGATTCCTGAACCACCTCAAGGAGATCAGACTTTATTATTTCCCAAAATTCCTGGAAGAACTCTATCGGAAACCCATCGGGGCCAGGAGCTTTTCCTTTTTTCATACTAAACATGACTTTCTCCAGCTCAGGTAACAAGATTGGACTCAGAAGAGCCCTATTCATCTCATCCGAGACCAAGCAAGGAATACAATCCAAGATAGCCCGCTTTTCAGAACCGGTAGCAATATCCTCCCTGGAAAAAAGATTAGAAAAATAGGTAACAGCTTCCCTGGAAATTTCACCATAGGACGAGAGCTGGGCCCCATCACTCGAGACAAGAGTGGCAATAGAGTTCCCCTGCCTATGAGCCTTAACCGAGTTATGAAAAAAAGCCGTGTTCCTGTCCCCCTCCTGAAGCCAATCAATCCGAGCTTTTTGCTTCCAGAAAATCTCCTCCCGAAGCTCCCACTCCTCTAAGCCCTTGAGGGCCAGGGACTCAGCATTCAGAAGGTCAGAGGATAGCCCATAGTCTCGAATTTGACGAGTGATACTATCCAGCTTGGACTGAGCAGCAAGCTTCTGAGCATGCAAGTTCCCAAAGCATTGATAATTCCACCTCTTAAGCCGATACTTCACATATTGAAGCCGTTTGCTAAAAGTGTACATGGCCCTCCCGTGGGCAGGGAGCCCTTCATACCACCATTCCAGCACAAGATCCCGAAGAGATTGCTCGCGAAGCCACATCAATTGAAATTTAAAAGAAGGATTTTTAGTGACCCCATAGGAGGAGGCACAGAATTTGATTGGCCAGTGATCGGAACCCCTCCAATCCAGGATTTCAGAACTGGTAGTCCACCTGCTGCTCATCCAATAACAGGATACCAGAAATCTATCAAGCCGTTCTGAGATAGCCTCATCACCACACCTCCTGTTGTTCCAAGTAAAAACTCCATTGACAGGCTTCACGTCAATAAGGTTAAGGAAACTAATTTTATCTCTGAGCAAAAGAGAAGAAGAATCAAGCTTGGCTAACCCTCCTTGTTTTTCCTCCATACTAATAACAGCATTAAAATCACCTGCCAACATCCATGGGAGATACGGGTCCAGAGAACGGACAAAGAAGATATGATCCCAAAGCTGAATCTTACCTGGAAGATCAGTAGGAGCGTAAATATTAGAGAAAAAACATCTTTTGCCAGTTTCAAAAATGGAGGCCACCATAGAGATGGAAGACTGACTAGAAGCCCACCATAAGGGGGAAACTTTCCTCGGGTTCCAGAAGCAAGCCACCCCCCCAGAGCTGCCCAAAGCCCCCACCCCCTGCCAGTAGCCTTGGGGCCAGATATGCGGAGCACAATTATTTAAACCATCCACTGTAAGCTTGGTTTCCTGTAGAAAGACTACATCCGGAGCCTGAGACTCAATTAATCTACGAACAGCCTTTTGTCTAGGGATGCTGTTCAAACCCCTAACATTCCAAGATAAAACTATCATTTAGGGGGGTGGGAGAAGTGGGAATCAATGGGTTTCACTGACCCAGACTCAACCAGAGTATCACCCATAATCTTGACCTTCTCTTGATCAGTTTTCCTTCCACTCCTTGACTGTTTATCTAGAGGGCCCTTTTTGAAAGATTTTTGATGCAAACCTAAGGCCGGAGAAGCCTTAGCCCCCTTCACAGGATCCGCAGACCCCTTCGTACCTTGGGGGCGAGGAGCCGAACCAACAGTACCCACCGGAGCTTGTGACTCTTGGAGGCCAACAATATTCTGAACTGGAGGAGGCAAGTCCAAAGCCGGCAGACCAGCCTGATGAATCCCTGACGGAAGAATGAGCTCTTCCTCCTTCGCCTCCGCCACCTGCATCTCATCCTGACCTTGAACCCCAGAAGAGGGCTCTACCGGAATACCATCTTCTTGGACTACGCTATCGAGAACCTCAAACCGATTAAATGTGCCATCATTCTGTCTATCCATCCAGGATCTCTTCTTGCCTTTGCCTTTATTCCGAGAAGTAACCGGAGTAAAACCCTCCTTATCAACAGGCCCATCCGATACTGGAGCTTTCCCCTTGTCCGTCCTGGGAGGTCCAGAAGCAGACATGGGGGAAGATTTCAATCTAGGACATCTGCGGTGTAGGTGCCCATATTCATGGCAAATTCGGCATCTGAATGGTAGGGTTTCATAATCTAGCTGTTGGATCCAGGAGGAAGAACCCATGCAGATTTCCATAGAGTCTGGTAATGGATTATTCAAATCAACTTCGACACAAATACGAGCAAAAGAAATTACCTTTCGGTCTTGAGTCTGTGAAGCCGATCCAACAGGTTTCCCAAGAAGCAAAGAGATTGAATGGAGGATATCTTCCCTCCAGAATTCTAGCGGAAGCCTCGGCAAGCGAACCCACACCGGTACCCGCGAAGGGATCTCTTCAGCGGAGTTGAAGCCCATATGCCAAGGCTTGATGAAGAGTCCAACCTGGTTAAAAAAATAAGGGCCACCTTCGAAAGCCCTATGCCTGTTCGACATGCTTGAGAAAATAACCAGAAAGTAGTTATTAGCCGCTAAAAGGATCTCCATATCTCCTTCAGGGTTCCATACCCGACGTGCCCAGGATTCCAGCACGGGAAGAGAAAGGCGAAGGCCCAAAAATTTGCAGATAAGAGCATGCTTGCACCAGTACTCAACGTCCTCTGATACTTGCTCAGGTTGAATAATCAAGACCGGTCGATCGTCCGCTCGCTCCAAACAACCATTGACTTTTTTAATTCGAAGCGACCCTTTTGAAGAGGAGGTACCCTCTCCAGAAAGAGGAAGCTCAGTACGATCCTTGGTGTTGACATGCATCAGAGAGGAAGGATCGCCCATCTCCAAATCCAGGGGAGAGGCCAAATCCTGATGCTCCATGGTAAAAAGGGCCTACACGCCAGGCAAAGGAGGGAAGAAGGCAATGTAAACGGCTCAAAAGCCCCTGCCGCCGCACAACCACCGACCAGGCGACCCACGCACCTGTCAGCAACCCTACCAGCGTTCAAAACCGAAAGGGAGGAGCTCACACCCCTGCCCAAGCTCCTCCAGACCCCTGCGACCTCAAACACACCCCCCGCGAGCCGCCGAGACCCGCCAAACGCACACAGTCGCGGAAAAAAGGACGCGGCTAGGGCACGCGTGCCCTAGCGCGCACCAGAGCTCCGCACAGCATTTTTTTCCATGCTTTTCTCACCTACAGTCGAGTTCTAGGATGGGAAATTAATTAAATAAATAAGATTTATTTAATTAATTGGAAAGTTGGATAAGTGGAATTAGGAGTGGGATTAGGACAAAATGCTACATGATGTCTCTAATAATGTATTTGACTAGGTGTTGCAAGACATGGACAAATTTGGGTGTCTACACAAGCAACAACATCAGATATATTATTTCAACAACATGAGCTACCTCCCATAGAGATTCAACAACAAAATGAGCCTCTTGTGATATATGTGTTCTTCAATAAAAAGAGAATAAGGTGAACTATGATTGATGATGGATCAGGTCTTAATGTTTGTGGGATAGATTTGTTACATAAACTTAACATTGATGAATCTTCAATCCAACATGATAAAATGACACTCCATGGCTTTGATAATGTTGGTAGGCAATCATTGGGTACTATTATTTTACTTAAGGATGGACCTATGACATTGCCTACCCTTATCCATGTCATGCCTAACACACTTTCATACAATCTTCTTCTTGGTAGACCATGGATTCATGCCATGGGGGCAGTTCTGTCTACCCTTCATCGCTCAATAAAGTTTATCTTTCAAAATAAAGTACATACAATTGAATCTGACACATCTTTGGATAGTTTCTTGAAAATAGAAGTGAGACATCAAACTCCCTTGAGTAGTTTGATCCCTTCTTCAACACTACCCTCCACTGCTACCAAATGTATTGTTCAGGATAGTGTTGGTCCTTCAAATCCATTTTTTAGTGATGATTGGGTTTCATTAGATTTTACACCCTCCTTTGTGAGTGAATATAAAATCCCATCCTCACACCCTAAGACCTCGAAGGTGAACATAATTTCTTCAACACAATCTCAGACTCCTATAAAGATTAAACTTAAATTTAATGATGATGGAACCTTTAAAAAGGATGACGATCCACCTTTTCCTACAAGAATGACAGTCGTTTGTGATAAAGTATCATCTCATTCAAATGAATCACCTATATATAATGCATGTCATGGTAATGAAGTGTTTTCTTTAGATTTTAACCCCCTATGGGATGGTTGAAACAAAGTGTGACCCTCCTCACCATGATAGGAAAAATAATGATCCTTCTTATTCAACATATAATCATGTACTTCTCAAAATAAAGATAGCCTCATAACCCCTCTTTGTCCTTCAATCTTAGAGAAGCGTTATGGGTGTGGATTCAAAATCATTTCAAAACTTGGATACAATGGAAATGGGTTAGGATGCAAAGAACAAGGAATTAGGATACTTGTGGAACTGACACCGCACTTGTCTAAAGTAGGTTTGGGTTTCTAGCCTTCTCCCACCTTCTCTCCACCATGTCCTCAAGAAGTAAAAATTCTTCCTATTCCATTTAAAACTCCTATTGAATCTAATAAAAAAGGATTAATTCCTTATACAAAAAAATCTCCCCTTCTATCTCAATAAAAAGGTTTGCTTCCTACTCCCCCTATATTTTCTCAAGAGTTTTTGTTGTCGAGTGTTCTTAAAGATAGCTTAATCGCTCTTCCTCCTCTTAAACATAGAAAAATTCATAAAGATAGTAATCTAAATCAATATTGTGTGTATCATCAAGCACTTGGTCATTCCACTAATGAATGTCGACTCTTGAACAAAAAAATTAAACAACTTAGAACAAGGTTTGGCTCTAGCACTTTTCACCTTGCTTCAGGTAATGCCTAGAGCACCCTGTCTTTCTTCAATCTATGTGGAACCTTGTAGAAATGATTGATGTCATACCATGACTACACAAGCCATTATGTAACATGCCAATAACCATCGCCTTGGTTTTCTCGTCTTGGGAGCAATCCCTAGTGGCGATATAGCTTTTGTAAACACATCTCATTTGGGCATGCGCTTTTAAAAAGCTCTCATGCCTGTCTTATGTTTCTTTCTCACTCTACCTTAAAGGCAATTGCTTCTTGTTGGAGTTAGAAATTGCTTTAAGGTAGGGGCATATATAGTGCTATATTGTCATAACCTGTTGCTTTCAGGATTAAAGAACATCTCAAATGAGGACAAGAGTAAAAGATAATCCATCTTCATAAGCAAAGCTGATAGTGAAATTGGCAATAAATCACATCATAAAGCATTTTAAATAACCAACAAATGGTTAATGTTAAATGATAAGCAAGAGACAAGAATCGACCCATATTATGATAACTAATGGTCAATTAACCAAAATAGGTGATCATCATGAAACAACGCGTCATCTCAAGAGATATCCATTATATAAAGGGGGTCAAATGGATGACAAGAGGCATTCAGATTTGCTATTCAATAACACATCAATAACAAGCATCAAATCATAAGGGATCGATCACCAAGAGAGAACCGTGATGCTTCCTTCAATAGATATCATTACTTATTCATTATCACAGCAGATAACAAGTATAAATTCCAGAAAGGTGCATCCATAACATTACAGTAACAGCACCCCTACCATATATTTGGCCACCTTTTATAATCAGAAATTGAGTAATTACTGCTCATTATCATAGCATATATATACATATATCATCATTATTTCTGCAAGCTGAACCACATCTATTCAGCCATAGGGTCATATCAACCATAACAAAGTATATCATTTACATTCAATATCTCTTTGCTGCATTATATTGTTTAATGTCTAATTCAATGATATGATGAACATAGATAAGTGAATATTACATGCATTAAGACATAACAGTTGTGAAGCATATTGAGAAATGAAATTAATACATTAACTTCATAGGAGAGGGTGAGTATGAGATGTCCATTTAGCCAACCATGGGTAATTAGTGGCCTTTGTCACAGTTGGTACAAACGGTACCCCTTGTGCAAAAGATTATGATATAGAGGCCTTGGTTACAACTAGTGTAAAAGGCATCCCTCGTACCAAGGATTATCATAGTGGCCTTGACTCATCAGGGTGCAAAAGGTACTCCTCGTGTCAAAGGATAAAAATAGTGGACCCATAATGGTAAGTGGCAAAGACATCATATCACTCCTCTCATATGAAATTAATGATTAATGCATGGATAATGATAGAGACTGTGAAATGTAAATTGATAGCGACCATAACATTTAATGATAGAGAATATGAAATATATATTGATAGTGAACTTAAGATTATTGAGGGAACATGTGAAATATATAATGATAATGATTATAAGATTAGAAATAGAAATGCGTAGTGATCATAAGATTATTGATAAAGATGTGAAATGTATATTTGCTATTAATCATAAGATTATAAGAGCAATGTTGCTATAGGATTTGAATACTTCTTACATCTATGACAAATAGTTGAAAATCAAAGAGGGTTTAGTGTACTAATGTTCTCTTTTTGCAAGTTGAAATTTGTGAACAAGGTTGAGAAATTTTGATTTGTGACAAGGGGACATTACAGTGGTATCAGAGCAGTCATCCTACCATCCTGTGAAGAAAATTAATGCAACATTATACAAGACAATCAGCTCGTAATAACAACAACAACATGGAAATGAACAATGAGATAAGAGCATTCATGGAAATGACCACTAAAGCAATGATGGATCAAAATGAAAGAATCACTAAAGCCATGATGAAGCAAAGTGAAAAGGCAACACAAATGTTTCTTGAGGCAATCCAAAAGGTGGGAAACACCACGGAGCATATTAAGACTCACTCAACTAATGGAAGGGAAGTAGCCTCTAATCAAGCTAAAAATAGCAACTCTTTAAGCTCAAGGATTCCACTACTGTCTTTCCTACCAAGCAAAGACACTTCAAGAATGGAAAATGATACTACTCAAGACATGAGCATGGATGATATTATAAGAGCATATGCAAACTTGGAACCTGAATTGAGGAGAGTAGTGTCATTCAATCACTATAGCAACTCAAGAAGGAATGAATTAGTAAAAAGGGAAAGAATAACCATTAATAAGGATTTAAAGAATAAAGCGAACAAGGTGAACCTTCCAAATTTTTATGGAACCAATAAGATTACCCCTCATACATGGCTTCAAAAGTTGAACAACTACTTTTTACTTAGCCCAATGACCGATAGGGATGCACTTCAATTTGCCATCTTGCACTTGGAAGGACTAGCCTATGAATGGTGGCATAATGGGAAACCTACTCAAGGACATGAATCCATTACATCCTATGTGGAGTTTTCCAATAAGTTTATCAAGAAATTCAAGAGACGTCATCTGCAACAAGATTTTAAGGATTTGACACAAGTAAGGCAACAAGGAACGGTGGATGAGTACATCAACGAATTTGAGAAGATAGCCATTTGTGTCACCAGAATTGAAGATGAACGACTTACATTATTATTCATAGAAGGATTAGACAAGAAGTTGAGAGAATTAGTGGGAGCACTCAAACCCACCTCACTTGATGATGCCATTGAAATGGCCCTTCATTTAGAAAAGAGTAAACCCTCTCTATCATCTTCAAAACCTTTCCATAAGAAAGGAAGATTTGACAAGTCATTCCACCACAAAGATGAGAGGAAGGATAAAAAGCCTTGTTTTACATGAGGAGCACCATGGACACAAGGACACCTATGTCAAAAGTGCCAAGATTTGAAAGAAAAAGGTTTATGTTTCAAATGCAAAGATAAATGGGTACCAGGTCACAAATGTGGGCAAGCTTGCACCATAGAAGCATTAACCGATGAGGAAGAAGAGAATCCTCCTAAGAGAAGAAGATGTGAACCCAAGGAAAAGGTTACCCTGGCCTCCATATGTAAAGTATCCAAACATCACCCCTTTAGACTTAGATGTAACCTAAAGGGAAACAAATTAACTACTTTAGTGGATAGTTGGGCCACTCATAACTTTATAGACAAGTCCCTAGCCAAAAGGACAAAGTTAGACATAGAAAATTTTGATGGGTTTATGGTCTCCTTAGCTGATGATTCCACACGAGAATGTTCAAAAAACTACGTCAATTAGAGATGACTATTAAATATGATTTCTATGTGGTAAATTTGGGAGACACCGATATCATTCTAGGGATGTTGTGGTTACATTCACTAGGATGAGTCACCATAGACTTTACCAAGCTAGAAATCCAATTTGAAGATCAAGGGAACAAGGTCATCTTACATGGTCTCTCTGATGGATCACCCCGAGTAGTATCTTCCAAGAGAATGGAAATAATCTTCTAACATAACCAAGTGGAGTGGGCAGCCCAATGCATGATCTTAGACAAATCAACTAAAGAGGGACAAGCAATCCACATAGACATTCAACCCATCCTCTGAAAACATAAGAAGGTATTTGAAGACATACCACTGGGATTGCCACCAAAATGAGGATTGGAACATGTCATCGAAATGGAAAAGGATGCAAAACCCGTCATCACTAGCCCATATAGACACCCACAAAAGTTTAAGGAAGAAATAGAAAAAACCATCAAACAAACTTTTAGAAATGGGGCATATACAACCAATCTCTAGCCCATTCGCATCTTCTGTGGTGCTAGTGAAAAAGAAAGATGGAACCTTGTGAATGTGTGTAGATTATAGAGCCTTAAACAAACAAACCATAAAAAATTGATATCCCATACCAAGAGTAGATGAATTAATTGATGAACTACATGGGGCTAAATACTTTTCAAAGATTGACCTTAGGTCCAAGTATCACCAAATTTGGATGAGATAAGAAGACATCCCTAAAACAGCTTTTCGATGCCATTATGGCCATTTTAAGTTTTTAGTCCTACCATTCGGACTAACCAACGCCCCGGCAACCTTCCAGTCATGTATTAACCATACTTTCCAGAAGCAACTACGGAAGTTCCTCTTAATCTTCTTTGATGACATATTAATATATAGTAAAACCTGGGAGTAACATTTGAAACACATTGATGAACTCTTGTCCATCCTGGAATAAGAATCCCTTTATGCCAAAGCTTCAAAATGTGAGATTGGAATGGAGGAGATTCTTTACTAAGGGCACAAAATTAGTACCGAAGGAGTGAAAGTTGATGAAGAAAAGATCGAGGCCATAAGGGAATGGCCTAGACCAAAGACTCTAACCCACTTAAGAGGATTTCTAGGACTATGCAGCTATTATCGAAGGTTTGTGAGGAATTTCTCTAAGATTACATCACCTTTATCCAACCTAACAAAGAAAGGGTTATTCCAATGGAATGAGGCCATTGAGAAAGCTTTCAAGGAGTTTAAAAATGTCATGAGCAATTGTCCAGTGTTGGCCATACCTGATTTCTCCTCACCTTTTGAATTAGAATGTGATGCCTCCGGTGAAGGTATTAGTGCGGTTTTAATGCAAAATAGGCATCCCATAGCCTTGAAAGTCACAAGTTGATGGTCGCAGAGAGATTATATTAAAATTTGCTGTCAAAACAGATCACAATAGCCTGCAGCACTTCAAAATTTGCTGTCAAAATGGATCACAACAGCCTGCAGCACTTCCTTAAGCAATGTGATTTGAATGATAGACAACATAAATGGGTTAGTAAACTCCAAGAATATAACTTTGATATTAGTTACAGGAAAGGCAAGAATAATGTGGTAGTTGATACCCTATTAAGAAGACCACACTTATGTGCTATGTCTAGCATATCTTCTGAGTGGAAGAACCTGATTACAACTGAATATGTAAAGGATCCCTTCATGAATAATATAATGGAAGGACATATTAAAGATGAAGGTTATATGGTAAACGAGGATCTCATCCTTTACAAAGACTGAATCTTTTGGCTGCCGATTCCAAGATGAAGGACCAACTCATCAAAGAGCTCCATGATAGCTCACATGCGGAACACCAAGGCTATTACAAAACTTACAAGGAGGTTTGGGAAGGGTTTACATGGAAAGGTTTAAAGAAGGATGTACTCCAATATGTTCAAGAATGTGTCACTTGTCAGAAGGACAAAACAAAACATACACATCTTGCCAGTTTATTATAGCCCTTACCCATACCTGAGTAAAAATGGAGTAGCATCTCCATGGATTTTATTACTGGACTCCCTAAGGCACAAGGAAGAGATTGCATTTATATGGTAGTGGATAGACTTACCAAATGTGTACATTTTATGGCCATATCATCTGATTACAAAGCACCGCAAGTAGCTGGGTTGTTCTTCAAAGAAATATTCAGGGTCCATGGTTTACCCCAAAGTATAATTAGTGATCGGGACAACAGGTTTATGAGTCTCTTTTGGCAAGAACTATTCAAGTTGGCAGGCACCGAAGTTACATCAAGCACAAGCTATCATCCACAAACTGATGGGCAAACAGAGATAGTCAATCAGTGGCTTGAAGGATACTTGAGAAATTATGTAACAGGATAACAAAGGGCATGGATCAAATGGTTACACTTAGGTGAGTATTGCTACAACACCACTCATCACATGTCTATTGGGATGAGTCCATTCTGGGCCTTGTATGGGTATGATGCTATGTCATTTGGGAAGCAATTACTATCAAATAGTAAGGTGCCCAAGGTGAGAGACTTCTTACAACAACATGAGGATATTATGAGATTCCTTAAAGACAATATGCATCATGCTCAAAATCAACAAAAGATCTATGTAGATCGGAAGCATGTAGAAAGATCCTTCAAAGTTGGAGATATGGTTTTCCTCCGACTACAACCCTATAAACAATCATCCATCAAAAGCAGTGGAGCAAAGAAACTTAAACCATGATTTTATGGTCTGTATAGAATATTGGGAAGAGTTGGTGAAGTTGCCTATGAGTTGGATCTTCTTGAAAATAGCAAGATCCATAATGTCTTCCATGTCTCAAGATTAAAAAAGGTACTTGGATAGAAGGTCATACCTTGTGAAGAATTACCACCTCTCAATAATGAAGGGAAGCTAGTTCTTGAACCCGAGAGGATCCTCAACACGAGGGAGAGAAGACTAACATAGAACTATTTTTGAGTACCTAATTAAGTGGAGAAATATGCCCAAGGAAGATGCCACATGGGAGGGAGATGAGATCCTTAGCCACCCCAACCCAAATATTACTTGAGGACAAGCAATCTCAAGAGGGGAGGCCTATCACAACCCATTACTTTCATGATTAAAGAACATCTCAAATGAGGACAAGAGTAAAAGATAATCCATCTTCATAAGCAAAGCCGATAGTGAAAATGGCAATAAATCACATCATAAAACATTTTAAATAACCAACGAATGGTTAATGTTAAATGATAAGCAAGAGACAAGAATCAACCCATATTATGATAACTAATGGTCGATTAACCAAAAGAAGCAATCATCATGAAACAACACGTCATCTCAAGAGATATCCATTATATAAAGGGGGTCGAATGGATGATAGGAGGTATTTAGATTTGCAATTCAATAACACATCAATAACAAGCATCGAATCATAAGGGATCGATCACCAAGAGAGAACCGCGATCCTTCCTTCAACAGATATCATTACTTACTCATTATCACAATAGATAACAAGTATAAATTCTAGAAAGGTTCATCCATAACATTACAGTAACAGCACCCCTGCCATATATTCAGTCATCTTTTATAATCAGAAATTGAGTAATTGTTGATCATTATTCTAGCATATATATATATACACACACATATATCATCATTATTTTTGTAGGCCAAACCACATCTATTCAGCCATAGGGTCATATTGACCATAACAAGGTATATCATTTACATTCAATATCTCTTTGCTGCATTATATTGTTTAATGTCTAATTCAATGATATGATGAACATAGATAAGTGAATATTACATGCAATAAGACATAACAGTTGTGAAGCATATTGAGCAATGAAATTAATACATTAACTTCATAGGAGAGGGCGAGTATGAGATATCCATTTAGCCAACCATGGGTAATCAGTAGCCTTTGTCATAGTTGGTACAAAAGGTACCCCATGTGCAAAGGATTATGATATAGAGGCCTTGGTTACAGCTAGTGCAAAAGGCATCCCTCGTACCAAGGATTTTCATAGTTGCCTTGACTCAACAAGGTGCAAAAGGTACTCCTCGAGTCAAAGGATAAAAATAGTGGACCCATAATGGTAAGTGGCAAAGACATCATACCACTCCTCTCATATGAAATTAATGATTAATGCATGGATAATGATAGAGACTGTGAAATGTAAATTGATAGGGATCATAACATTTAATGATAGAGAATATGAAATATATATTGATAGTGAACTTAAGATTATTGAGGGAACATGGAAATATATAATGATAATGATTATAAGATTAGAAATAGAAATGTGTAGTGATCATAAGATTATTGATAAAGATGTGAAATGTATATTTGTTGTTAATCATAAGATTATAAGAGCAATGTTACTATATGATTTGAATACTTCTTACATCTATGGCAAATAGTTGAAAATCAAAGAGGGTTTAGTGTACTAGTGTTCTCTTTTTGCAAGTTGAAGTTTGTGAACAAGGTTGAGAAATTTTGATTTGTGACAAGGGGACATTACATATATGCCTTATTTCTTCTTGTTACTACACTCTCTTGGAAAGGATTACGAAAAACTTGGAAACAAGATCATGAGTCATCTTGTTCTCCTAGATTGAAGCTTGGAAACAATATCTTGAGTCATCTTGTTCTCCTTAGTTGAAGCTCCTTGCATGTTTTGGAGAAGGATCACACCACCAACTTGAGTTTGGTAGTAAGGTCAGTTTGCCTTCTTATTCTGTAAAGACTTCCCTTGCATGTTTGGGAGAAGGGTTGCACCACCAACTTGAGTTTTGTAGTAAGGTCGCTTCACCTTCTTATTCTACAAGGCTTCACATAATTCCTCTTGTGGGAGGTAGCTTGGTGTGTTCCCTTGAGTGGAAGCACTTTCCTTTTGAGATGGATTATGTGTTTGATGTGTTTGTCCTTATCCTTCTTCTTCTCTTATTTCTAACTAACCCCTTAGTATTCTTCTTTATTTCATCTTGGGGAATGTTGCATGGTGATTGAGACATCACTTAGATTGAGGTCTCCTTTGTCATGCTGACTCAAGGTATTTCATATTATGTTTTTATATTCTTATTCTATATGTGTATTCCTTGTGTATTCTTTGTATACCTTGTGCCTTATATGTGTATGCTTCATGTATACTTTGCATACTACATGTATGCATTGTGGCTTCTCAAGTGTATGCTTTGTCTTCTAAATGTTTCATATGAATTATTTTATGTGTCTTATGTGTATGCCAATCATCATAGACTCCTAAAATCCTAAACTTGGGGGCTCAATCACCATTCAATTTTAGTGTCATTCTTTGGTCTCTATGTTTGTTGTGTTTGAATTGTGTCTTCTCCATCCTTTAGTATGAGTTTGAATGTAAGTTCATACCCACACTAAAGTGGGGCTAAATGTAGCATCGTAAAATGTGTACACCACCATTTTACCCTTAGTTTAGCTCCTACATGGGCCTCAAATTTTTACACTTGTTAATTAGGACCTATGTTAATACCTTTTTAAGCATTAAGCGTGTAATACTTGATCCTGATGCACAAAGTCGAGAAAAGAACTATAAGCTTGGGCTAAGAAGACTTTAAGTGCCCCTTTTCAGGAGTTAAGTGGCTAAATGCCTAAAAAGTTGCCTTGTTGGCTTAGACCCTTTAAAACATTCCTAATGTCAACCTTAAGTGGTTTAATTCTCTAGAATTCGATGGGAATGCATATAAAAGTAACTTACTCTATTCATTTGAAGATACCTAAGTTACATATACTCTTGCTAACTTCTTGGAAGATTCTTATGTTCTCTTATGCTCTCCAAATTCTGTTCTCAAGCTCTCTATTGTGGATTATTGATGTGGCACTAACATATTGCAAGTCTTGTGAAGATCTTGGAAGGCCACATCAACTTTTTGAGACAATTTGTGATGCTGTCTACAAGCATACAAGGGTTTCCATGCTTATGGTGACTTCCTTCCTTTGTGCTTTGAGTTAACATTCCAGTCTACTTCAGATTTGTCTCTACCCTCCTGGGGCATGCACTCTTTATCAATCATATTTGCTATTATGGAGGTGAAAACACCATATACAGGGCTTGATTAAGGGAAGCTCCTAAATATAACCCAACCATTTTCCTTCTTACATGTGTGTAGGTTAGATGAACAAGTTTTAGAAAATGACATCTCGGAAGAAGACTAAGTTGGCTGTTACAGACCTGATAGAGTTTGTAGTTCTAGAAAACACTGATTTAGGACTAGGGCACCCAAGTGTCCTTGTCTTGGGAATTTTGACCTCCAAGAAAGGTTTCTAATTTTTTCATTGTCCTCTGTTGTACCTTTGGGTGCTAGGTTTCAGATACCAATAGTGTAATTTAGCCAGATCTTTGCTAACTATGGTTTTATGTCTTGATCCTAGGTTGGTTGATGAGTTTTGGATTAATTCCTTCTATATACAACAAAAGAAGACATAAAACCCTGTAGTTTGGCTCTCCTTCTTGGGTAGAAGTCAAGCTTGGCTTGTGTTCGAATGTTTTGTAGAAGAGGGTTTGACCTAGTTTGATCCATTGAGCTAGTCTCTCTTTTCTACATTACATCATGTTCAATATTTTTTTGAGAAGTTGAGGGAAGAAAAGTTGCTGATTAATCTGAAGAAATGTAGTTTCATGAAGAAGGAGTTGGTATACTTGGGATTTGTTATCTTAGTTGAGGGTCTTAAAATGGATCCAGAGAAGGTGAGTGCTATCATTTAATGGCATACCCCAAGGAGTGTTATAGAGGTAAAATCTTTTCATGGTTTGCAAAGTTTTTATAGAAAATTTATCAGGAATTTTAGTAGCATTTGTGCACCCCTAACTAAGACAATGAGAGGGGATAGAAAAGAGTTTAAATAGACTACAGGAGTAGCTAAGAGTTTTGATACATTAAAGCAAAAAGTCATTAAGCAACATATTTTGGCACTTCCAGATTTCAATAAGGTATTTCAGGTAGATTGTGATGCTAGTGGCAGTGCTATAGGAGCTATTTTGAGTCAAGAAGGTAAACCCATTACCTATTTTAGTGGGAAGATTAATGATGCCAAGAAAAAGTATGTTGTTTAGGATCAGAAGTTTTATGCTATAGTCAGGCCTTGAAGAAATAGAGACATTATTTGTTGCTGAAAGAGTTTGTTTTATATACTAATCATTAGGCTTTGCAATATCTTAAGAGTCAAGGAATGTTAAATTAGAGGTACTTAAAATGGGTTGAGTTTTTGTAGAGTTATACTTTGTTTGAAGCACAAGAGTGGGAAGTCTAACAAAGTTACAGATGCCTTAAGCAGAAGGAAAAATTTGTTGACAGAGATGAAGATAGAGGTTGTTGGGTTCAATGAACTCAAGAATTTGTACCCTGAAGATTAAGAATTTACAGAGGCTTGGAAAGCTTGTTTGGAGCCTATTACCCTAGATAGCATGAGACGGTTGGATTATATAATCCAAGATGGTATGTTGTTCATAGGAAGCCAATTGTGCATTCCAAGGAGTCCCATGAGAGAGAATTTGATTACGGAGAAACATAGTGGAGGGTTGGTAGGACAATTTGGTCAAGATAAGACCATTTCTCTTGTTAGTTAGAATTATTACTAGCCATGATTATACCAGGATGTGAAGAAATATGTGCAAAGTTACAGAGTATGCTAGATGGCTAAAGAAGTGAGTCAAAACACTGGGCTATTCAGCCATTACCTGTACTAGAAGGGATATGTCAGGATATCAACATGGACCTTGTTCTTGGTTTACTGAGGACACAAAGAGGGCATGATTCAATATTTGTGGTGGTTGATAGATTTTCAAATATGGCACATTTCAGTCTGTGTCAGAAAACTAGTGATGTTGTTCACATTGTAGAGTTATTTTTCAAAGAGGTGGTTAGACTACATGGTCTACCAATGAGTATAGTTTCAGATAGAGATACCAAGTTTGTTGGGTATTTCAAGAGGACCTTATGGAAGAAGTTAAAGACTGAGTTGAAGTTCAGTTCTGCACATCATCTGCAGACTAATAGATAGACAAAGGTAGTGAATCAAAGTTTGGGCAACCTTTTGAGATGCTTAGTAGGAGATAAGCCCAAGGGATGGGATTTGATAATATGATGTAGAGAAGGGGGTCTCACAATCAAACCAACTCAATCAACTCTTTACCAAACTCTTTACCCAACAATCAAAGTGAATTTCTTCACAAATTCCTCTATTCTCCTAGTAGGACAGCAAACACCTCTTTTTTGAATTTCTTCACCAGACCTTATATCCAAAATTTGAAACCTGTTTTGAGTACCCATTTTGAAGTTATTCAATATATGTGGAAATTAGGGGTGGTTGTTTTGCAACATAGGGCCTTAAAATTGACTGTCCCGTTTTGATAAAGGCCTAATTAGGATAGCAAATTAGGTTTTTCAAGCATAACTTTTAGATAAGGCCTCAAACCCAGAAAAAAATCACCATTTCAGATACCCTTTATGGCTTTATTCAACATATGAAGAAATTAGATATGGTTACTTTAGAAGGAAAGGTTGAAAACTTGACTGTTCTACTCTTGCCTAGGTTTTGAAGTGGAGCAACAAATAGGGTTTTTCGGCCATAATTTTCAAACCAGAACTGATATCTAAAAAATAAGACTTGATTCAAATACCTATTTGTCCCTTATTTGACATATCTCAAAAATAGGGTAGGTTATTTTGTACGGAAATCCTCAAATTTGGAGTATTTTTTCTCAAATTAGGCCTACTAGGGTTTTAGATCTATTCTAGTAAAATCAACATAACTTTCTTGAAACTTGATGAAATTACATGAAACTAACTCCAAAAAAAAACTAGATTCACATATTTACCAAACAAAATTGATTTAGAGTCATTATGGGATTGTACAGATCCATACTACATCAAAGAACATCAAGGAAACATTTAGAAATACAAAAAATAGAGGTATTTTTATTGCGTCAACTTCTGAAGTTTCAACCACCACACCCTCTCACCATGTCTTTGACCTTACCAAGCCTTTTTGAAACATTTATAACCATTTTCCAATGGTTCTCAATCAACTTTTCAACTTACAACGATTCAAATTCCCTCATTTACAACTTATGACTCTTCAACTTCCATTCTTGCATTTTTACACTTTGTCAACATGACAACTTTTACAAGAATTTACAAAATTTGACAAACCACCACCTATAAACTTAATAATGACTCAAGACACCTTACACACCTTAGAAATGGTCTTTAAGACCTTATGAAATGAGTCAAACACAACATAAATAAAATATTTACAAAATGGCCTCATGGAGGCATAAAGTCCATTAGGTGCTCCTGCACCATATTTTCACAGACAGAGTTTGGATATAACAATTCTATCAATAGGAGTAATGGTAAATCCCCATTCCAAAATGTATATGGGAGTAGTCCAAGAAATGCTTCTAAACTGAGAAAGATAGACAGGGGAGAGAAGACTAGTACCGAGGTTGAAGACTTTGCAAAGCTCCTAAAGAGCTTACATGAAGAGATATGATAACACATTAATAAAATGAATTCTCAGTACAAGGTTAAGGTAGATTAGAAGAAAATTTTGAAGGAATTCAAGGTTGGTGATGAAGGCATGGTTCACCTAAGGAAAGAAAGGGGTTCCCAATGGGGATATATAATAAGTTGAAGATGAAGAAATTTGGACCATACAGGATTCTGAAGAAGCACAATTCAAGAAATGTATATAAGGTAGAGTTATCGAGTGGAATCAACATTTCCCATGTGTTCAACATTACTGATTTAACAGAGTATCATGAATGTGACATAGAGGATGGACCAATAGAAGAATAATAGAGTATCTTGACATCTACTTCAAAGGAGGAGATAGAAGAAATCTTGGATAGCCATGTGGGAAGAACTACCTAGAGTAGGCAATATGAATAATATCTGGTTAAGTGGAAAGTAAGGCCTATCAATGATTCTTCTTGGTTGTCTAAGGAAGAGGTTGACCATTCGAGTTTTCCTCAAACACCTGAGATGTGACAAGATCACCTCTCAAATTACCCTAGGTGTTTGATGTAGGAGCATCTAGTGGTGTAAGAGGAATCTTGCATCACCCAAAAAAATGATGATTTTATTTTCTGTTCTTTTTAATTTTTGTATTTTTAGATACCTAATTCCTTGAATAATGATGTAGAACCTTCAATTTTTCCAACCCGCTAAAAATAAAATGCTATCATTTTTACAAAGTTTGCATTTGAGCACATATGGAAGCAGAAATTTACAAAAACTTTGGAATTGAAAAATATAACCTTTGGTGGAGGGATTGGCCAAAGATCACTTGTGGGCTAAAAGATATTGAAGTTTATGTTTCTTTAAAAACCCCTGAAAAAGTTTCAAAGTCAAATAAGAGGCACTTAGAGGCCTCATACGACCCCAAAAATTGGTGAAATCGATAGAGCTATTTTTAAGGGCATAGAAATTTTATGAGATTTCCAATGCATCAAATGGTTCGTTAATTAGACACTTGGATCAAAAGTTATGACTCCCGAAAGTTGACCTATTTTTGGAGGGAGTTACAAATTTCAAAATTTTAGTTGGAAGGCACCAAAAAGGGCTATTTATGACCATTTTTGGGAATCCTTTGGGCGGTAGAGAAGGGGGGAAAGTGGTGAGTCAAGAAAAGGAGGTAAAAGAGAAACCCTAGCATATTTGAAGCTACAGAAAGTAGAAGGTTCTAGAATCCAGAGGAAGGAAGTTGTAATGTATTGTAGCCTGTTGAGGATTCATCATTTGATTTGATTATAATTTCTGTATTGTAATTTGTTGTTCAAATCAATAAAAGAACATTCCTATTTTCTGTGTGCAATTTGTGTTCTATGATTGTCCCCCTCATCAAATATCATGAAGGAAGAGGTAAATTCATGTGAATAAGATAAATATGTATAGATATGTGTGTGTTGGTGCATGTGCACACACACACACACATGTGTGTGTGTGTGTGCACGCGCGTGTGCGCACCTATGCACTTATATAGGTAGATATATATGTAGATGTATATGTGGATACTTTGTTCATATTTGGAGATGCTTATGCATTTTTTGAATTTCTTAGTTTGTTTTATTTTTTACTTCATACTTTTGAATTCTCCTTCCTATATAACTATTATGAACCAAAACCAATATGTTGTACATATAGTGTAGAGAGGTTGGGTTGAATTAGGAGTTGACTCCAAGACTCCACTAGTGGTGGCAAGAATGTTTCCACCAAGTGGCAAAGGAGTGGCGAGATGTATCTTGGATGAGTTTGACCAACTCTCCAAGTTGCCACATAACCTACCTAACGTGGCTTAAAGTCAGGTGTGAAATATATGTATAATTACTTATTAATAATAAGTAATAACATTAGTATTTCTACACTAACACCCCCCCCCCCCCCCCACAACTCTTAAGCACAACTTAGGTGGGCACAATAAATATGGGTCCCAGCTACTAGGCCTAATGAGGTACCCATGTACAAAGTAATCTCTCATGAAGTGGAGAAAGGTAGAAAAACATGTGAGAAAAAACTACCCTCCAAAAGAGAGAAAAGATGCATGAAAATTATACAAGTGAAAAAGTACTACTTATTTCACTAAGTACAATAAATGTTTCCCCCCATAGGAGAGAAAATGATAGGTCTATGAGACCCCCCATAGTATGTGTCTTGCTGCAATGAGGCTGAATGCTCGACAAAGGATGCAGATGTAGATCCAAGAACATAGAACAATGTTCCTCCCCTTGGGAAGAAATGAAACCAACTGAAGATTCAAGATATCTCCCCATTCTGAATAGGAATGTGCAAGAAGATGTATGTATGTTCTTGAATCATGTTAAAGTTGATCCAAGGATGATGATGCCCATTTTGATGTCTTCAAAGATTGCTCAGGTGTCCCCATGTCAATGCTAAAGGATGACATAATTATATCAGGTGCATGCCTAATAGATGAAGATGATGACAGTCTAGAACCATGTGTAGATGGATGCAGAGCATGAATATCTAAAGAGGATGATAGTGATGTAGCTTCATCGAAACTATCATCAAAGAAAATACTAATGTCCTCAATATGTTCATCCAAATCAGCAATGTGAGACTCTACAAACAAATAAGCAATGTTAGGTAGAAATCTGTCCCAATCTGCAATGCTAGGAAGACTGATATATTTATCTTGCTGCAAGGAAGTACTAGAAGCTCTTGAAGAAGTGACTCTAAGATCTAATGAAGCAACAATAGATGGAGATGTTTCTACAATTGGTTGTTTCCAGGAATTTGGAAAACTAATGCCATTGGCAGTGCACTTTTTTTGTAATTGGTGAAGCTCATAGAGCATTGTCAAATCATCAAGTTGTTTAAACATGCAATTTCTCATAGTGTGTCTTTTCTTTCCATAGTACTCACGTGGTCTTTTTTAATAGTTTGGATACATGATTAACCAATAAATTTGCATAATTGTAAGTGTGTGGATAACCCCCAAATTGCTTGATTACCCCCCTTAACTAAAAATGTAGAAAGAAGTACGGAAGTGTTCTGGACATGACTCAAGGAAGTGTTCTTAACACGACCCAATGGAAGTGTTCTAGACACGACTTTGTACACCTCTCTTAATTCAGCATTAGGTAATGGCCCAATTTTGGCACTTTATAACTTAGTGCATTTTACAATAAAAATAGGACCAATGTGTGGAAAAAATACATGAACTTTTGTAAAAAATGATGCATAATTTTGAGCTACCAATCAAAATTTATTACACAATCAATTTCTTGTAAATGAGGCCTATTTAATAAAGACTGCACTAAAACATTGAAAAATACTCTATGGTGAGAGTGGACCTAGCCTTCCAGCCATTCATTGGAATCGACAAAGAAAGTAGAATACAATTGTTTTACTTGTGAGGGGGTATAGGCCTCCTTCCAAATTGGACTCACCCTTCGTCTTTGACAAGTGAAAATATAAGGGTTTCTTAAAAACTAGTAATTCTTCAAAGCAAGCAAATTTCCCCTAAGTTTAAATGACCCCTATTTTTGTTGGGATAAGTTGCCATTAACTTGTAATCCTAACCAATTCATGTTTCTCCAAAGTTCTTGGAATGTGTTCCCCAACACATAAGGACTTTGAGAGATTAATTATTTATTAATTATATCACTTTGACTTTTGCAATCAATTCCTAATTGATAAGGTCAAACTTGGGCATCCTTTTTTAGAGTGGGGGCCATGAAGACCTTGTTGATTTCTCCTAAGTCTATTTTGAGAGTTTGATAACTCCTAGTAAGTGGGAGTTAAACTTGGGTGTCCCCTTTTGATGGGGACTTATATTTAGACTTGGAGTTGTGCTTTTTTATGTACATGAGTGGATAATGTTGAGACACCTTTCATGGATATAATGTTGGAGTTAACTAAAGTGTTAGAGATGCATGAATTAGATATTGCTTGCACAAGTTCATAAAAACTTGCACAAACTTGCATATTTTTGCATGTCACTTGCATGTACTTGCATGTTGTTGCAATGTTAATTGCATGTGTTTGCATGTTGTTTGCATGTGCTTTCATGTTGTTGCATGTTGCTCGTATGGACTTGCATATGGTTGCACGTCACTTGCATGTGCTTGCATGTTGTTGCAAGTCACTTCTATGGACTTGTATGACATTGCATGTTGTTACATGTCACTTGCATGTGCTTTCATGTTGTTGCATGTCACATGCATGTGCTTGCATGTTGTTGCATGTCACTCCTATGGACTTGTATGACCTTGCATGTCACTTGCATGTGCTTGCATGTCACTCTTATGGATTTGTATGACCTTGCATGTTGTTGCATGTCAGTTTTGTGAGATTTCTTGTAGAACACTCCAACTCCAGAAACTTGCACAATGGTACATCTCAGTATTTCAGGTAATGGGTATTAGTTGCATGTTGTTGAAAATGTTTGCATGTCAGTTTTAAGATATTACTTGTAGAACACTCTGACTCCAGAAAGTTGTAGGATGGTACTTCTTAGTGTTTCAAGAAATGAGTATCAATTGCATGTTGAATCTGGTGTTTGCATGTCACTTGCATGTACATAACAAACTAATTCATAATAACTTTGGGGACATCAATCTTGCATGTTGTTTGCATGAGATTGGTGTGTGTTGATCACTTCAATTAACAGAAAGAGATTGGCCAAACTTGGACACCCAATTTGAGGACTGTCTATTATTGCTTTTATTTGGAAATATGTTTGATGTTTGGCAAAGCTAATATTAGCATACTTGGGTGCACACATCATGAAGAGATAGTTAACTAAAAGCTTGGACATTGTTTGAGTTCAATACTCTCAATTTAGAGTGCTTGGTTTTTGCATGAGCATTGGAAGCTATGTTATCAACTATAATTTATTGTATTTTGAGTTTCAAGCTTTTGAATTAAGAAGCTCTTTAATTATGAAGCTTCATATTAATTAATTAAGAGCCCCATACATTTTCTAGAGAGTTGAATTGTGAAAAAGACATAGAAGAAAAAAGCAAGAAGTTTTTTTGCAAAAGACTTAGAAGAAAAAAGCAAGAAGCTTTTTTGACTTAAAAGAAAAAAATAAGAAGCTTTTGAAGAAAAAAAAAAGCAAGAAGTTTTTTTTGTTGAAGTTTTTATAGGTTTGAATATTGAAGAAGCTTTTGAAGTGCATCAAGGAATCAAAGGATTTCAGTATTGAATGTAATTTTTCACAAGAGATTTAATACAAGCATAAACACCTTTAGTGTGGAGTTTTTTCTCTTAGGGGTTTCTCCACATAAATACTTGTCATCTTCTTGCAAGTTATTTTCTTCTACTACATTGATTAAATTTGGAGAAATATTATAACATCTAAATTGAAAGTAATTTTCAGATTTACACATGCTATTAATTTTAGATTTGAAAACATTTTAAAGCCACATAGCTACAACTATACCTTGTTCTCTCTCCCTTTTTCCAACAATTTTAACTTTTACATTGCTTAGTGCTTTTAGATAAAAGAATGCCTATTCTAACACTAGAAGCATAATGTTAAATGCTTTTTACAAAAATAAAAAAAAAAAAAATTTTAGAGGCCCAAAATTACAAAGTGAAAATTAGGGCAAATTGGGACAGGGGCAGCCATTCAAAGCCCAAAATTAGGGCAAAGGGGTGAAATTAAGCATGGGTGGCCAAAAAATAGCAGCACCAAATAGACATGTCTTGTAGAGAAGGTGTCCTTGCAGTGGATAGACTGCCTCTCCCTAGCTCTTTGCCTTGCATCTTGATTCGTCATGTGAGTATCTATAGCTTTGCCTTGATTCCTCACTTCTATTCCTGGCCATTTTGCAGAGTTCCCATGGGTCACGATGCGGGGTTTTATCAAGCCGAGCAGAATAACCTCACGCTGACTAGGGTCTCTTTCCACATCTGGCAAGGTCTTCATCCATACATCATGTAGGGCCTCCTCTTTCATCCTTCACATATAGTTTAGCCTCTAATTTCCCCTTCACAGTGGGTGTCTAGGTAGAAATAGGGCCTTCAAAAGAGTTTACCCAAAAGGCATTTGTAGGAAGGGGTCTTTGATATACTCAGTGTAAGGAGGCATGTGAGCATATGCCATGCATGGGAATGAGCTAGGGGTGGGATAATAGAATAGAGGTTTCTTAACGCCTCGACCAACATGGACTAGCAACTAGTCCAACCTCCTCGTTACAAAAACCACAATCCATAGCACACAAAGAAGAAAAAATACTCAAAAATAGAGTATGAAGACATTTGAAGAGGCCACTAATATGAAAAACACCAAACAGGAGACTTACACATCAAAACAAACCAACAAACTAACTTAGAGATTGCTCTGATACCATACTAGAGTGCTAGTATCAAATTGGAGTATAGATTATGAACAAATGTGTTGTACATATAGTGTAGAGAGGTTGGGTCGAATTAGGGGTCGACTCCAACACTCTACTAGTGGTGGTAAGAATGTTTCCACCAAGTGGCAAAGGAACTTGGTGACATGTATCTTGGATGAGTTTGACCAACTCAAGCCAAGTTGCCACATAACCTACCTAAGGTGGCTTAAATCCATGTGTGAAATATATGTATAATTACCTATTAAATAATAAGTAATAACATTAATATTTCTACACTAACAATAACAACATATTTTTGATATCATAGCTTATTTATTATGTTTTATTTTTATATTTAATATTATATTCCTTTCTCTTTTATGTTGTTTTATCTTCATTTTATTCACATTTTGTATATATGTATTTATGTATGCATGCATACATACATATATATAAATTCCTATGTTTATTTTTATATTGTATGTATGTATGTATGTATGTATATATGTATATATGTGCATGTATGCACTCATACATGTAGATGTATTTTTTCATGTTTATGCATACACATAGGCATGTATACTCCATCGATATGTATGCAATTTTTGAATTTCTACGGTTTGTTTTATTCCTATACGTAATACATATGAAACTTCATCCAATATATTATATCACATTTGCAATTGGTATGTTTCTTTATTTATCTATTCATATTTAAAAATTTGATATTCCCTTTTTCCATATATTTTTCTCATTTTTCTCATTTTATTTATTCCTTCACATTCACATATTCCCATATATTTATGTATATTCATTCATATATAGATATAGAATTTCATATATACTATTTTTTTCAATTTCATGTATATTTATGCTTTCCTTATTTCTCCTTAATCTTTCTAGTCTTTTGGCTTGATGTGTCATTGTCCCCTTCATCTACTTGTTGGCTTTGAGTCTGCAATTTACCATTTTCATTCTCATCTTCTACTCTATTCATCCCAATGGTGGATCATGGAGTATGATCCAAAATGTTGATGTAAAAATCACTAAATAGTTAAAAATCCAAAAGTACTTCCATCTAAATACTATGGACTATGGAAATTTGATGTCTCTATGATAACTAAGTGTTATTTTGAAATCATATGATGGAAATGCATTATGAAGAGGCACTAAGAGGATATAAGGAAGGAAGGGAGGGAGAGAAGAGCATGGAGCACATGTAACAAAGATAAGAGATCTATATGGAGGATATAGAATAGAGAATATAGAGAAGAGAGATAAGAAGAATATATTTAATAGAGAAGATAAAAGTGGAGCACCCAAGCACATGTGATGTGTATATCTATGCTTGCAATATAAAATAATGATGATACAAATAAAGAGATGAATGGTTCTATCTTATGATGTGTGTATGAATGTGTATTTTCTTTTGGTTGTATGTGTAATCTACTACATTGATTTTCTTTTCCTTCTTATTGTATCACATTAGGTTAACTTTCTAACATAAATATTCTAGACCTTGAGTCTATATTTATTGTCAACATGGTCAACTAGGATTACTTAGATTCTAGAATCCAAACATGTGCCAATTATGAAAGAATCTAGTTTTCCAATGGATCCTTGACACATGGCCCTATGGCATGAATCCACCATACAAAAGATCTAAAAATTAACTTCAAACACTAGGTGATAGAAAGTATTTTCCCTTGAAAGAAAAATAAAATACTTGAGGAGTCCTTATGTAAACTAACTTATCGAAGATAAAACATATACGTCCATTTTAGATGAATTTCTCAATAATTTGTGAGTTGAAAACTTGATTAGGCTATCACCATGCAACTCAAACTATTTAGCAAGGTGTAGATGGTGTGTTTGGACCTTTTGTGAATATATGAGGTAATAATGGTGTAAAAAAAATACCTTTAGATTTCTACAATAGAATATCAAGACATTTTTAAACATAAAAAAAAACAATACAAACTCTAACTCTAAACATAAACTAAGGAATTGTAATACAAAGAAAATTTAGAAAATAAAAATCACTTTGTTTGGTGGATACAAAATTGCTTATTGACCTAGGATGCACTTGCATCAAAATTATTCTTGGTCACATAACCTTAGTGTTCTCTTCATCCTAATGTTCAAAATACCAAATTTAAGTTAGCTCTACATAATTGTGGTGGACAACTTTTGTAATTGTGTTTCTATCTATTTGATATTTTCACATCCATAAATGGACTTATGTCAATACCTTCAACTACTTCAATGCATAATGTGTCTTCTAGATCCTTGTGATGATTATAATAAGTATTTTAGACAATTTCCTTTGATATGGAGATGACATTCCTCTGAATGGTGTAATCCTTTTGCAATAATATTGTGTTCCTATTTACATAACATATTTTGTTATGTAATGTAAATGAGCTATTTTCTAACAAATGTGCCTAAGGGTATGATATTATATTGTATTAGGTAGTAATAAATAATGGTGTGAATGCATATGCTTTGTAAGTCTTCCCACTAGTTAAGTAGAACAAAGTATTAATCCATAAATGTTGTTAAGAAGTAGTTGTATGTAGTCGAGTGCTATATTGGAGGCAAGCAAGTCATGTGAGTTATGCAAAAAATATTGTGTTTGGAATCTCATATAAAATATAGTGTCGAGTGGCTTCTTCCACAAGGAGAACTATATGGTGTTCATTGCCTCAAGGGTTTTATCTATTTTAAAGTATATTGGAGTATTTCTATTATTTTATGAGACTTCATAATAGTTATGAGCAATAGTTTTGTCACCCTCACAAAGCCACATAACTATAAGAACTTGTAACCAACCATTAATCTTGTCCCTTAATGGCACTTCTATTACTTAGCTACAGGGTACCTGACATAGTTAATTAGACCCCTAAGCTTAGTACATCATATAACTTAGAATAAGGGAGTACAAAGAGCATAGGTTAAGATAAATATCTTATAAGCATATTTCTCCTAGTCAATCATAGGTGTACACTAAAAGGATAATACCTACATGACAACTATAAAAATGCATATCAAATCCTTTCAACTAGGGCAGGAGCTGTTGGAAGGTGTACTTTGTAGTTTTTGAAGGTGTATGTGAAGTTCCAATCCTAGCCATGCAATGTCAAGATTTAGTTTGGGTAATATCCAACTCTTAATATGGTATATTATATTAACTATGGAATTCAAACAAGATTGAAGGCCAACTGTTTGAACTTGAGGAAGAGCTAACATATAACTCTTAACTAATTAGTTATAATATGTTTGGTAGAACTAACTTGATTTCTTGAAGGTCAATTAAGTAGCTTCATAGGTCATGTGCTAACTTCGTGACCATTTTAGGAGTACTACCAATGGATGGGGCATATGGAGAATTTTGTCATATGGTTGGGATCATCTTGCACTCTTCCCTCTCAAGGGAATCAACTAGAAGAAAAATAACAATTGTACTTGCATATGGGAAAATGGATTAAATATAATCTCTAAAATTTTAAACATGAGTATATTATGATCATTAATGTAATGATCAAATATTTTATAAATATTTTATCTACATGTGAAATAAAAATAATAATTTAGATTATGTACTTCTATTAAAAATTAAGTATATATGTATATATGTAAAGATATAAATAATTCAGATCATAATTTTTTGAGGCATAAGTAAAAGCATACATCACAAAAATAGCTAAATCACATATACCTTATCAATCAAGCACAAAATGATATTAACCTTGAACTATTTAATATTGTAAGCATGAAAAGTGCATGTCTTGCACTTTTTCCCTTTATTTTATGCTACTTTGTGTCAATGTACTAAGTGCATTTCCCTAGCACATAATTTTAACTAATTTGGTTCTTGCATTGACCCTAGACTCAAATCTACACTCAAAAATACCATTTTACCTTTACTCAAATCAATCTCATCTCTAAGATTATTTCTTTCTTTGCTCAATTCAAAACCACATGTGAGGAATTTACCCAAGTCAAGACAACACTTGAGAAATTGACCCAAGTCAAAATTATATATGTAGTTTTGACCCACTTTTCAAATCTCAAAATTGATTATGGACCTAGGCTAACTCAGTTATAACTAACTATTATTTTACAATTCTTGTGTTAAAAGGTTCGTATTATGCACCTAAGACATCTACAAAAGGACATCACCCTTAGATCATCATAATCATCTAGGATCATACTCCATTGACCAAAATTACTCACTACCAACATATTCAATACTCAAAACAAATCATGTCACTATCATAAATCTATTTTACATGACTCATTCTAATTATATTGACACTTTTATCAAATAGTATAACAACCCTAGTTCTTACACTTGATCACCCTATCACTCACTACACTTTTGTTCAAATCTTAAATCCCTCATAAGATTAACTATATCATTGTTAGTTGCAACTGTTTCTTGGTATATTTTCCAGCTTTATCAATATAATTGAATTAATCAACAAGGCTTGACGAAGGCAAAAGATGGGAAGCTAGTCATGTGCTAGTCATCTCACTCTCCTTGCATAGCAAGTTTCAATGGTGTTATTCAACACCACAAGTCTTCTATTTGTAGGTGAGGGTATAAGAGTCTTTATTGCAAGTACAAAAAATCATCAAGTCATGAGTTGAGGGCCACACAAAAGTTCAAGGTAGCACCATTTGATTCAAAACCACATGGTGCAGGATTGAATTTACACAAATCTTGATAACAACCAAATTCATTTTTCATCATTTTTCTCCCAATTCATCCAAGTTTAAAAATTCTAAGCTACAATTAAGAAGTGGTCAAAATAGTAGACAATTATCTATTGACCTTCAAAATTAATTAAATCCTTTCACTTCTCACAATTTTTTGAATTTCTAAATTATACCATATAATTTATTACAACCCTTAACTAAATTAATTGAAAGCACATGTGCACACACACATGCATGCACACATCGACACACACCCACATGCACACACGCACACGCATGCACACACACAATATGATTGTTGTTAGCAAAACTTATTGGGGAGATCATGACAAAATACTACAATCAATTTCTAGTTTTTTGTCAAGCATAGACTATAATGTAAATTAATAGGATTAAATACCTCCCATGAATCCACATAATATAAGTCTATAAGTCAAAGGTTGTAAACCACAATATCACTTTTGTAAACTACAGTTAAGTTAATGGAAATATATATATATTTTGCTGAATAAGTGCTACCATAGGGGGTAGCTCCCATTATATTAATCCAGGAAACAAAAACCAGCTTGACTAGCAACCGAAGAGGCATACAAATTGGCACTAAACCAGCCAACAATGTGCTATGGCGCTTGGAGGAAAACCAAACAAACAGGAACTAATTGTGCCACAGCACTCTAAGACCCTCTGCTAACTCTGAGGCTCTCTCAATTTGACCAGGAGAGAGGAGATCACCATAGTTGCTTATAAAGAATTCAAAGGTTTCCATGTTGTTGCGGTTGATGCCTTGCCAAAAAAGTGCTAAGGCTTCAGTGTGGAGTCTCAGATGGCATATGAACAGCGGCTGTGTTGAAAACTCCCCCAATGAGGCCATACGTCAGGCATTTGTCAAAGGCCGTGATTGCAGCCATGGCCATGTCTTTCAAATCTTCCTTAATGTATGCATTTGCCAAAGTTTTTCCGTGGGCTTTCCTTCCAGAGATCAGCACACAGGTGGCCAGGAATTCTTCATAGAGGTAGCTGTCATGGACATGTTCCTCCAGATAGTTGGCTTTCCCAATCACCTTGAGGATAGCTTCCGCAATATGATCCGAGCTGGTCGTAAATAGATGCTTGACTCTCTCAAGCTTCGACTCCTGTGGCGGCTCATCCTGCTCACCATGATTATGAGGTGCCTCCCTTTTTTCTTCCCCACTCGTAGCAGACCCTGTAGATGACTCTTCCTTATTGCGTTGGCAGATACAGACGCAGTTCATCTCCATTGTGGCTTGTAAGGTGGAGGTGGTAGATGAGGTTTTTTAATAAGCCATAGCGAGGGAAGAAGAAGTACTGCCAAGCTGTCCCGTGGATATTTGCTACATCCTCAAAAACCAAGAGAGATCGAGAATCGTCTGACCTAAGCCAGAGAGCCATCATACCCTATGAAACTCATAGGGGAAGGTCAGGCCAGGGATCACATGTTTCAAATGTGATAGCATCCTCTATCTGTTCACAGGCCATGTTTGCCAGAAAGTCCACCGTCGAGTTGCCTTCCCGGTAGATGTGATTGAGGGTGCAGTTCCCCAGTGTTGGCAAGATCGTCTAGATAGCATCTGCGATATATCTGAGCTTCCAGTTGTGAGTTTTCTTGGATTTGATAATGTTAATGCAAATGAGGGAGTCCCCTTCAATGTCGATGTCCGTGAGGTTGAAGTCTTTGCATAGATAGAGCCTGAGGAGCAGTACTTCAAATTCTGCCTCATTATTAGTCCCTTCTGGAAGTGTTTTGGACATTGCCATGACCAAATTTCTAGCCTCATTTCTTATAACCACACCCACACCTAAAGGCCCCAGATTACCTTTTGTTGCGCCATCAAAGTTTAATTTTAGCCTCCCCTTCGGTGGGGCACTCCATTTTGTGAGAGCCCTTGCTCTTTTTCTTTCCTCAGCCGCTTTGGGATGGAAGCTCTAGGGAGGGAGGACAAGAGATGGCCAGCTTTTCATTATTTCCCCATCCCAACTCGCGAATGGTATCGGGGGAGAGCTGGCTAGCCTAACATTGACAACTTCACTGATGCCTGCCTCAATTTTCCTCAGGACACATTCAATGCTTGACTCTCTATCTAAAAAGATCCTACTATTCCTTTCATGCCAAATGTGCCAAATCAAGAGAGAGGGACTCACCATCCACAAGCCTTGCCAGGTTGATTTCTGTCCTTTGGGCCATCCTTTAAAAAGATCCTCAATTTTATTAGGGAGGGCACTGACCCAACCTAACTTTTGTCTCAACCAATCCCAGCATTTGGACGCAAAGGGGCAGGAGAGCAAGAG
The DNA here is from genome assembly GCA_027924645.1 of Cunninghamia lanceolata. Lineage (NCBI taxonomy): Eukaryota > Viridiplantae > Streptophyta > Pinopsida > Cupressales > Cupressaceae > Cunninghamia > Cunninghamia lanceolata. The sequence continues at coordinate 5,052,230 of BSBN01000287.1, read as the reverse complement.
ATGATCAATTGTTTCTTCAGCATTGCCACATACCACACATCTTAATGGTCCTGCTATACCCAAAGTTTTGAGCCTATCGCTTGTCAGGATTCGTCTGTGGATAGCTGTCCATGTGAAGACCTCAGCTTTAGGAAGCGTCCATTTGCTCCAATAAAGGAAGGAGGGCCAATCACTCTTTTCCTGTGGGTTCTGCATGGCATAACCAAGTTCTTAACTTTGTAATGTCCCGATTTTGAGCCTATCCAAAAGATTTCATCTTCTTTGTTAGAGGGGATAATTCTTCTAGCTTTGAGAGCCGTTATTAGTTCCTGTTTTGCTTATGCACTGATTTGAAAGGATGCAATCAAATCCCAATTCCAATCTGAGTCTTTGATGTAGCAGGAGGCTGTTCTACCATGGGTTGAGGACAAATCTCTCTAAAAGTCGATCAAGCCTAGGAGCTCAGCCAGCGGGGGTAGACCTTTCAAAGAGTCTTCCCAAAAATTTGCACGTGATCCATTGTGGATGGACCAAGAGAGGTGGTCCGATATTAGCCATCTACACTCTTGCATGAAATTCCATATATGCGAGCCTCTTGGAGGGTTGGGTGTTGTCAAAATATGTAGAGGATCATCTAAGTCGAGATACTTTTTCCTCAGAATGCGGCACCATCTTGCTGAGGGATCTTTGAACATCATCCAGATTAACTTAATGCCTAAAGCTATGTTTTTCTTTTCCATGCTGCGGAATCCAGCACCCCCATCCCTTTTGCTTTTACAGGCCACCTGCCATCCAATAAGAGGAATCCTTTTGAAATCATTGGCTCCCTCCCAAAGGAATTTCTTGGAGATTCCTTCCACTAAAGAGCAAGCTTTCCTAGTCACCTGGTTGTAGCTCATTTGAAATATAGGAATACTTGATAGCACTGCCTTAATCATCTGAATTTTTCCTGAGAGTGTGAGCCATTTCCCTTGCCACGAAGACGCCTTGGAGCTACATTTTTGGATGGTGTCATCCCAAAGTGAGATGCGGATTGCCCCTTTGAATAAGGGAACTCCTAGATACTTGCCTGGGATATCCGCCTTTCTAAACTGGAGGATGGACATAATTTGCTTTTGTGTTCTAATACCTATATTGAAAAAAAAGATGCTAGATTTTTCTTGGTTGATAACTTGCCCCGACGCTTCTTCATAAAGCTGTAGAAGCGAAGAGATTTCAAGAGCTGAGTTTTTTTGGGAAGAAGCAAAGAGAAGTGTGTCATCCACGAACTGCTGGTGGGTGACTGGGGGAAAATCATTAGCTACTTTCACACCATTCCACCTACCAGAGGTTACCAAATGTTGTATGCTTCTGCCCAGAGCTTTGGCCATAATGACAAAGAGGAAAGGCGATAGAGGGTCGCCTTGCCTGAGTCCCTGTGTGGGTTCAAAGAACCCAAACGGGGACCCGTTGACAAGAATGGAATAATGCACTAAAGAAATGCATTGAAAGATCCATTCGATCCATCTTTTGTCAAACCCAAATTTTTCCATAATCTTCAAAAGGAATCTCCAGTTGACATGGTCATAAGCCTTGCTTACATCTAATTTTAAAGTCATACAGCTTTGATTCGTCGAAGTGATAGAATGTAAGGTTTCATGGGCCGAGATGATGTTGCCTATAATATTCCTGCCTGGAGTGAAGCCACTATGCTATTCAGAGATGATGTAAGGGAGAATATTTTTCAACATGTTAGCCATTTCTTTGGAGACCACTTTGTAAATAGTGTTGCATAGGGAAATGGGCCAAAAATCCTTTAGAGACATTGAGGCTACTTTTTTGGGAATGAGGGCAATGAAAGTATTATTGATGTCCTTGGTCATCTTCCTGGATTTCCTTAGGTCTTCCACTACCTTCCAAATATCATTTTCTAGGAAATCCCAGAATTCCTGGAAGAATCTTGCTGGGAAACCATCTAGCCCAGGGGCTTTATCCGAAACCAACTGGAAGACTGCGGCCTTTATCTCCTCCTTGGTAAAGGGCATGAGGAGATATTCATTTTACTCCCGAGTGACCGCTTCAAGGATAAGGTCCAAAAAAGGTTGGTGTTTCTGTATAGCAGAGGCTTCCTCAGAGGCCAGAAGGTTGCGAAAGTAGGAAACTGCTTCCTGTTGTATGAGCCCTTCGTTTGAAACTTCTACACCCCCTTCCGTTTGAAGCACAGAGATTCGATTATTGTTGCATCTTTGTTTCATAGAGTTATAGAAAAACTTAGCGTTTAGATCACCCTCAGCCAGCCAAGTTTCTCTTGACTTGGACCTCCAGAAGATTTCTTCCCTGGCAAGGAGTTCTTGATGGGTTTTCATAAGCTCCTGTTCCTTGACAAATTCAAAGTTGGTCATGCCATTACATAGGACCTCCTAATTTAAAAGTTCTAGCTTAGCCTCAATCTGATCTTTCTCTTTGAAAATATTTTTAAAAGTTCCTTCATTCCAGGCTTTTAGGTTTTCCTTGATAGCCTTGAATTTTTTCGCAATAATGAACATTTTTGACCCTTTCTGAACTTCTGAGTTGAACCACCATTGATAAATTAAATCCCTGAGGGAACTATCCCTAAGCCACATCTTTTCAAATTTGAAAGGGCTTCTAGCTGGAGGTCTATCTTCCTTAAGAGCTACCAAAACTGGAAAATGGTCTGAACCAGAAATTGGAAGAATATGCGACTCAATTGTAATGGGAAGCTCGACCCAGTTTGTAGAGAGTAAGAACCTGTCCAATCTTTCAGCTATATTGGTGAAACCTTTGCGCTTGTTAGTCCAGGTGAACTCTCCATTTTTGGGCACAAAATCCAAAAGGTCAAAGGCTTCTTCAAAGTGCTTGAAGTCTTCCTGACTTTGACTAGTTCTGCATGATCCCCCTTTTTTTCCTTACTGGACAGGATCATATTGAAGTCCCCCCCAAGGATCAACAGGTCATTTTTATGATGTTGAATTAAAGCTAAAATTAAATTCCATACCTCCAGGTTTTCATGTGTTTTAATTGGCCCGTAGACGTTCCAAAGTAAAAATTGAAGGTGTGTTTGAGTATCTTCCACAGTCATTGCCATCCAGTTGTCAGAGTCAGCCAAGAGCTTGATATCTGTGGTCCTACTTTTCCATAGTGCACATAGTCCTCTAGAAGCTCCCAGAGAAGGTCTAGACATACCTTCCCAACCTTTACAGATCTTGCATAGGTTTTCCCCCTCTTTTGCTGACAGCTTAGTTTCCTGAAGGAGAACAATATCAGCATCCACCACTTGGAGATGATGCTTTAATAAGTGTCATTTGTCAGAGGCATTAAGGCCCCTAACATTCTAGCTAAAAATCTTCATGGGATCCCAAGGGAGGCATTTCCTCCCTTGGTTCTATTTACAAATTTCTTTAGGGTGGCTTGTCCACCTTTGGAGACCTCTTCCTCCCTTCGGACTTTATTTGATTTCCTACCCTTCTTTCCTTTTCCCCGACTCAGATTAGGTTTTAGATTCTTAGCCACTTCTTGGCTTATGAATCTTGCCTCGGCTTCCCCAAATTCGTCCTTATCCATGGATTCACACTTAGTCCATTCAGATTTGTTTCCTTCCTTTCTCAAATCTGCCTCATTTGTGACTAAATTGTTGTTCTTGGATTCAGCTTGTGGTGTTAGGTTCTTCGTTGTTTTTGGATGATCAGGAGCAGTTTCTGGAACCCTAGAAATTAAGTTCGAAGAAAGGCCACCCCTAGGGGCCGCATCTTCCAGAGGGGGCATTGAAGGCAATGCCACCGCATCAGGATTCAGAGGAGCACGCTTGTCCAGGTCAAGGCCTGGGTTCTACCTTTTTTCTTTCCAAGTCCAGTGGGCTTTGTTAGGGCATCCATCCGAAAAATGATCCCTTTGACTGCAATTTAGGCAAAATAATTTAAATTCTTCCAATTCAACATTGACAATGCACACACCTTGTTTAGTGTTGATTTTAATGGACTTTGGAGGACCCTGGATTGCTACCACCTTCAATCTTGCATAAAAGTAGGAATTTCCATTTAAAATATCCTCATCTAGCTCAATCAGCATGCTGAATGACTTACCAATTTTCTTCAGGCATGCCATCGACCAGCATTAAAGTGGTAGGTTATATAGGCGGATCCATCTGGGAGAAGAAAAAGGTTTTGCTTTGCATGGATCAAAAAGTGGAGTCCATTCCTGTAGGTAGAGGGATGCACCTTCGATTTCCCATTTGCTGAACGAAAGAATGAGCTCCCGTTCTTCCTAACTCCGAAAAAGCACCATAAAGAAGCCTTTGGGGAGGAATTTAATACAGCCCGGCCATTTCCAGTTTTCCAGTATCCAGTCTGTGATGGTCTTTCTTGTGAGGTTTCTCCCCAATAGTTTCCCGATTACAGCAAATTTGCACAAATTTTCCAAATCCTCCTCCACTTCAGCAGAGAGGTTGAGCTCAACTTGCTCAATTGCTCCCAACTCTGACTGATTTTTCCAGACCGAATCTCGCCGAATTACAAACTTTCGTTTGCGCGCCATAATAATCCAAGTTATTTAATTAAATCATTATATATATATATATATATATATATATATATATATATATATATATATATATATATATATATATATATATATAACATGATATTTATAAATTATACCTAAATTAATTTAGAATAGGGGATATATATAATTACATTTATAAACTATACTTTAATTAGTTTGGAATATATATGTATATATATGTGAGTTAAATGTTGGAAACCATAACATTAAATTATAGGTATATATATATATATATAATGACAAAGGTTATAAATCATAACATAATAATTATGGCTGATAACGGCGTGGTTTGCTGGTCAAGTCGCATGGTTGTTGTAGCGGCCACTAAGGTTCAAACCCAGCAGCGTCAACGAGCTTGCCCATTGGGGACGGAGAGCGGATGGGAAGAGTAAATTAATTTGGAATGGCATATGGAGTCTTCCTCCGTCATTCATGAAGAGAGTATATGGTATTATGAAACTAACCTTGAATGCTTGCATCTAACCTTTCTTGGTTCAGAGCCTTAGCTGTTCACAGCACCACGGAAACTATTAATCGTGATGGGTTACACAAGATATCTATCTGATCAAACTGGTCATATACAGATTTATATTTTCCTTCCTACATAACTATCTGTGCTGAAGATATCAAACATGGGTCGTGGAGAACTGTCACTGTTTTTGAAGGAACATTTACAGGCACAGCTAAGGCTCTGAACCAAGAAAGGTTAGATGCAAGCATTCAAGTGTCTTGGCGTATGAAAATCGGCAGAAAATGGCCCAGTCCCTACACAGTGGCTTCCGGTGTTTTGCTTGGAATATCTTTCGTCAACTATTTCTACAGTTCTTTAAAATGGTCGGCTTTACGGGCCGTGGCTGTGGGCCTTCCACCGATAGTACTGAAGAGCGTTGTGCCTCTCCGTAGTTTTGTATTGGATATCAACGTGCTTATGCTTATTGCAGGTCAGCATATTTCTATTTTAAGATATTTTGGTAGTCTCATTAATTTGAAACACAGCTGCAAGTTTATGGTCCATTTCTTTTCAACAGTGGCCGGTGCCATCGGTTTGCGAGAATTTTCGGAAGCCGGCTCTATTGTTTTTTTATTCACCCTGGCGAAATGGCTAGAATCTAGATCTAGTGATAAGGTGAGATCGGCTTTTGAACCATTATCAAGATCATATGATATTGAATTAGTTTTACATATAATTCTTTTGTTGATGGTAGGCGCGAGCAGCCATAGGATCTGTTATGAACCTGGTTCCCCAAACAGCTGTTATTGAAGAAAGTGGTCTCAAAGTCTCTGTTAAGGATGTGGAGATAAACACTTTGATCGCTGTGAAGGAAGGAAAGATTATACCCATAGATGGGACTGTCATGTCAGGGAGGAGCTCTGTAGATGAAAGCAGTTTAACAGGGGAATGTCTGGGCCGGTACCACGAATCTTACAGGTAATTCATTCTTCATTCTACCAGCTCAATGAATCGTTCGTGGACAACGAATTTTGTGTGACTCAAACTCCGTGTTCAAATCTTATAAGGAAAATGCCATTCTGAAATTAAATATCAAAATAAATTAGACAATAATGTTAAGATTTGAACCTGTAACCTGCTATTTTTAAGAAACATGTAAAGATGTTAAATAATCACTTCACTTTAAATAGAATTTTTTTTTTAATCTTTATTCATAAAACCATATCATCCTTAAAAGAGCTGTTAATTGTTATGATAGGACAGAGATTAGGATGACATATTTCAGATTAATGAAAGTTTATCAGTTAATTGTTTCTTATTTTTACTGTTTTGTTTTTCAAAGAGATTTGTTGGGCCACACCAAATAAGGGTGAATGGTAAATAGACGAAAATCTGCTATTTTCACATTGACTTCAGCCTAAATTATAGAGCCTAGCTTAACAGATGATGTTACTAAAAAGAATTCAGAGTCAAATGTTACTGCTTTTTTTTAGCAGAAATGTTTATCATTTAACTTATCACCTCGTGATAAAATAAGGAAAATTTACTTTTGCCATTAAACCAGTTGAATTTTAAGGAAAAGCCCACCCAACTAGAGATCAGTTTAAAAGATTTAAAATTCTGATTTAAATAATTAATAAATTCAGCAGAATTCGCTGTCCCTAGGTGCTGGGGATCGCCAACAATTTTTGTCTAAAATAGAACTATGATATATAAATTCAATCAGTAAATTTTTTATAGAATATAAAAGTATTATTAATAGTTTAAGGCATCTTTTAATTAAACACCAATCAGAAAAAAGTCAAACATTACATCCAACACCTTAGAAACTTCATTCCAGACACAAATCTGAATTTAACACATATATATAAAATTTCAAATTTCAATTAATTAAAAATTGCAATAAAAAAATATCCCATTTACTAAATAGAAACTACCTGTTTTAAATTGATTTACAATCAACACATATTATAAAACCTGAGGGTTAAGTTGAGCACTCCAAGATAACTTCAACTACTCCAAGATAACTTCAACTGCCTATTTTGAACTGGTTTGCAGTCAACACATTATAAGACGTGACATTTCAGTTGGCCAGTGAAAAATAGCCTCAATTTCATATTGATTTAAGTACGCGATTCCCTAAGAAATAAGGACATTTTTTAATCCTGCCAGGAAATAGGAGTCCAATTTTCAGTGCTCACTGGGGACAGGGCTGCTGCAGCTGAAATCACATGTTTAATTCTTTTGCCATAATTTTATGTTTCTAAACACAACATATTTGTTATTTAATGTACATGAATTTTTTAACAAATGTATGTAAGGGTATGATGTTATAATGTATTATAGTAATAAATAAAGGTGTGAATGCATTTTCTTTGTTAGTCATCCCACTAGTTAATTAGAATAAAGTATTTATCCACATATGTGGGTAAGTGGTAGTGGTAGGTAGTTGAGTGTTATATATTGTAGGCAAGAGAGTCATGTGAGTTATGTGAAGAATATTATGTGTTTAGAATCTCATATAAGATATAGTGTGGAATGGTTTATTCCACAATGAGCATTATATGGTGTTCCCTACCTCACAGGTTTTATTTATTTTTTAGTATATTAGACTATTTCTATCATTTTATGTAAGTTCATAATAGTTAAGAGAAATACTTTGGTCATTGTCCCAAACCCTAGCATAATTGTAAGAACCTATAACCAACCAATAATCCTATCCCTAGATTATATGTATATTACTTAGCCCAAGGTACTTGGCATACTTAACTAGACCCCTAAACTTACTCCATCACATAAGATAGAATAAGGGAGTACATAGGGCATAAGTTAAAACAAATATCTTATAAGCAAACCTCTCCTAGTCAGTCATAGCTATACACTAAAAGACTAAAACCTACATGACCACTATAGATATACATAGCATATTCTTTTAATTGGGGTATGAGGTAAAGGAATGTAATGTCCCCTTTTAGGAGGAACAAAATTTCTTAACCTTGTACACAATTTTACTTCTTGTATGATTGATTGCTCTTAGTAATGCTTGTTGATATAATACCTTGTGTTGATCTAATATTTGTATTTGATGGAAGACCAATCTGTTGTTTGCTGATTTATATTACTATATGATCTTTTTTTACTTCATACTTCCTTTTTATATCTTCAATGGTGTACGGTTGTAACTATTGCCAAGAGGGGCAACACTTTGTAAAGAGAATTATTCCTTTTTAATATATTTCCTTCCTTTAACTCAAGGCATATATATTATATCTCAGATATATTTGATGTTCTTATAAGGCTGCTAGTGTACATAAGTATCTCTAAAATGGTATATTACAACTCAAAATATATTATTCCTTATTTATTGCATATTTAAATCTGCCATGAATATATTTACCATTTCCAAAAATTCTTTATTATATCCTTCTTGTTGTTATATTTATAAATCAGAATTATATTCCTTATGTATTCTTTTCTATTTTCCTTACCCTCTCTAGATATATATTTTTCTTATTCCTTTATTTATGCCCTTTATGTTATCTTCTTCCCATCTTTATATCATCCTTTAATGAAGGGATGTGTCTTATTGAAAATAACCTTTAATTAATATATACCTCTTTTATTTACTAATAATCTAACTCGCTTCCTCTAACATAATCGTGAATTTATCTTTGTTTTAATAAACTTTGTCTTTTAATAAACTTGGTCTATCTTTATTCGCTGTTGTATATGAATCATAGCCCTTTATTGATATCTTCCAAGGATATTAGTTAATATTAATTTATATATATTTATAATGATCATACTTTATACTAATATTTGATTTAATATTTACATTGATAATTATCATTATTATATAATAATAATAATAATAATATTTATATTTATATTTATTATATTATAATAATAAATGATTATAATAATATTTCTTACTTATATTTATATATTATAAGACATTTGTCTTATATATATTATATGATAATTATATTATAATAACATTTATTTATATTTATATTAATATTAATATACATATTTATATTTATATAATATACATATATATATATCATATATAATATTATTTAATAATATTATATATGTTTATTAAATATTATTATATACATAATTATCGTCCAATTTGATGATGACAAATAATGTCTTAATGTTGGGACATGACAAGGAAGGTGTATGTTGTAATTTTTTGAAGTTGTATGTGCAGTTCTAAGCCAGAAACCAGGAACCATCAATTTCTAAGAATCAATCCACTAGTTTAAGGGAGAGAATAGCACAAACTTATTAATGACTTAATGGCATCCAATCCTTCCTACAGCAGCCATTTCTCTATAAAGTGGTCAACCTTGAACTAGAGTAAATAACAACATTGAAAGCTACGCAGACTAGCTAACAGTTTCATAAAATAGAACTTGACTTGTTAACAAAGTATGCAAGCACAAAAACAAGTGCTCAACAAGATCTATAGAACTAAGTGAATTTGTTACAGGATATGTAATATAAGAGACATTCAATGATACTTCATTGACAGTAAAAAATTTGCATACTCAGGCTATAGATAATAATGGTTGTTCAAGGCCTGAGTATGTGAACAAAGGGATTGATAATAGCATCCTTTCATCAAGGAGAGGAACAAAGGTTGCCTTTAGTAGATTTCTAAAAGAGGCTTGTGAATAATTTTCAGGTTGTATGCCAACCCCTGCTTTTGAACTACTTTGTTTACCTACAAAAAAAATGCTAAAATGGTTCCCAATGTCATGCTTCCAAGAAATATAGTAAACATTCAGTGTAGTCCTTGAGGTACTTGTGGCTTCCTGCAATGATAGGTATACAATAGAGTTCAAAACAACTTATATGTGTGCACTTGAAGAAACTAGAGAAAGATAAGTACCCATGGACCACCTTATTAAAAATATTAAAATAAGTAACCCAACCAACAATAGATGTGACATAGGAGCACTCACCTTTCCAATCTTGAGTAGAAAAAGTGAAGGTACATAACCAATAACCTAAAAAGAAAATGGAAGTAATTAGATTAAATATAAATTAGTAATTACAAAAATGAACACAAAATGGTGATTGCATCTATCTCTCTTATGTACACACATGCACACCCTCATTCTTTGAATGAAATTTAAGATGGAGTAATTCATGTTTCAGACAAACCTGAGTACTAGCAAATGTTCCCCAAATTTCCCCGTTGAAGTTCCCTAGAACTGTGCCTTCAGGAAGCTTACATTCAGTTGCATGGCTCCTTGCAGCAAAAGTGATCTTTGAAAAATAACTAAATGACAAGAAAAAACAATTCAAAAGATTTTTTAAACAAAATAAAAACTAACACAAATCTGAACTTTAGAAAAGCCAAAATAAATAAACAATTTTACACTAACATAAGTTACCCGCCCTATTTGGGCAGGGACTAAAAAAAGTAATAGAGGTAATAACTTAAGTCATTCAAATTGCAAAAAGAGCACTTTCTTTTATTGAGTTTTATTTATAATGTTTAGCTTCTTGATGCTTTTGTTTTTTCACTTTTTTTATGGGTATGTTGGTCCTGATGATAATCAAATAATAATGAGCTTGCCTCTTCTTACATAGGTTTGGCAGCTCAATCTGCTATCCTTGGCTTAGATAAGTTTTTATGCAAGCTCTCATAGCTCAAGATGAATCCCTAGATTCAAAGCTCCATCTTGATAGTGTACCCCTTGAATGATCCCAACTATTTAATGTTGTACCAATTATTGAATACATACATCTGTAACAATCTTCTAGGCAACTCTACCCTAGTATTGGTAAGAACTGGGAGGTGTTTGCTGATATGAGAAACTAATATAACCTTTTTAATAAGAGTACAACAACAATTTTATTTTTGTTATGTAACTTTTATATATATTTATGTTGTATTTTTTAATTAATAGTCACTCTTAAACAAGATAATTCTCCAAAAGTGTCACAGATTATAAACTTTATTGGACTGCACTCAATTTGAACAAACTTTCCGTGAGAAAGCTAACTACATTAGTATGGAGAAGCCAATAAAAACATAAACTTATTCATAATATTTAAAAATAAAGACTCCTCTTGTATGTGCTCTTATGATAAGTTTCAGATCAGATCATACTTTTTAAAGAGGTTTATTTATTGCCAACTTTAATTATCATTTTGTCACTTTGCCATTTTGTTAATGATCTAGCATATGCTGGTAACTAAGACCCCACTAGGTTGCAGCTTAGATGAACAAAATCCACAAACTTCTCAAGAGACAATTATCATTGTTCCTCTCCCTAGCCAACCTTTGATCTCCAAGATAACTGGTGTGTTAGCTACTTTTTTCTGTTTTTCTTTTGGTTGGGGAAAAAGGGCATGCAATAGCTTTATATGGATGGCATTATTATAGTCTACAATAATGATTGTCAAACTTTGTAAACCCCATCAAAGACTTATAGAGAAAAATCTAAATTACTGGCACAATGGAATTTAGGACATCTATATAAAAATACCTAGACTCGGTTAAGGGGGTTTGAAGATGACTTGGAAGAATGTAAAAATCTGTTATCTATGGTTGATTTTAGGCATCATACTCACCTGCTGTTTAGTCTTGAATGTGAATTTGATCTACCTGGGAAACTTTTGAATCCATATATCCACCAAATATATATGATGCAAAACCCCACATCGCCAACATCAATGCCATAATCTTTAAAGCCTCCATTTTGTCATTGAAAAAAAATTGCCAATACTAGAACTAAAGGCACTACCACAGTGCTGATAATAATAGAGAACAAGGAGGATACAAGGGAAATCAGCCCAATTAGTCCTATGGAATGAATCTGCCAACCTATTGCAGTCCATAACAAAGTCATAGAGAAAGCTAATTTTCCTGCTGTAAAAGCATTGGCCTCCTCTCTGATCCTTTGTAGCTCACCACTAGAGCATAATCCCACCATGCATACCACAGTCGCCACTATAGATGTATAAATTTGCATTTCTAATACTACAGTTAGGCTCTCTTGGCCCAGAACCTTTGTGAACACTACCTGCATCAATGGTAGAATCAGGCCGATTCCTACAGAAACTGAGATTGTATATACATATCCCAAAAGAAAGTGGATTGAGCTTATCGCTCCCTGTGTAGTTTTACTAGAATGACTGAGGCCCAGTAGAACAGAACTGAAGGTTAGCAAAACTAAGGAATTAAGAACATAAGGACCAATTTTCTATCCAACCATTAGACATGCAAAAATTGCATTGATAGCTAATTGGGTTCTCTTAGAAGCACTTCTCTTATGTTGGACGTTTTGACATTCAACAGCCAAGTTACCCGAATGATGGATATCTAAAAAAATAAATTCACAACCGTCATAAGATTCATGAAAGATCAAGAGTGTTTATGCTATGAAAATTCCTTAGATAATGTGCTTCTTTCTCCTTTCAAAGTCTTAAGAATGGGTGGTATTTAAGTAGGGAACACAAATAATTCAACCAAATGTCAATATAAAAGAAATTAGTTAAAAAAAATAGTCCAGTTGAAAAGAAGCGAGGGAGGGGAGCATACAAAAAAAGTTGCATTAATGTGTTCTCAAGTGATTTTCATTTCATTTTCATTTTGTGCCATGTCCAGAAATACGTCAACAAGTCATTAGTACCAATAACTCCCTATTTTTTAGTAACTAAATCTCTGTACTGTATTTTCTTTCAGTAACTAAATCTTTCTGCACTAGTTTCTTTGGAACACGATCAGTTACGGAACCTACATTTGAAACAAAATCCTCTCACCTAACCCTTAAAAAAAGCTAGAATTGCTAAATTTCCTTAAGAACAGCTAGAAGAGCTAAATTTGAACCAAACTACCAAAACTACAAATGAATTATGGAAACTTCCAGCTGAAAATAATCATAAACCCTACAACGTATTATTGGTCACTAGAAAGAGAAAAAAAAACCAATATATCTTTACCAAAACATATGCACAAGTTCAATTAAAATTGGAACCAGTCGAACTAAATATTTTCTCTAAAAGAGAATAAAAAAAATTTACCCTTGCTTTAAGGTTTCCATTACATGTTTCTCACTTTAAATGCTAGCATAATAATTTCTCCCACAATAACTTCAATAATTAATATGCTAGAAATTTTTATTTTTGAAATGGTAAATTTCAGATGCCTATTCTATCACTAAAATTTCTTCATAACAGAGGTGTTGATGAGTGGAAGAGCGTGGCTGCTTGTTCCACCATTTTCCATGAGAGATGCCTGCATATACTATACCCCTCTATTCAAGTTTGTGCAAGTTCTTTTATGGTGTTTTACAATGATCCCAAAACAATTTGAAAAAGATTTCCAGGACGAAGGCCCCCTGTGTGAGCCTGATAGAAATGCTTTAGTTCTTATTGCGAGCTTAAAAACAAAACTAGAAACGTGATGTTCAAAATTATAAACAACTGTTCCAAAAATGTTAAACATATTAGAAGGAAAATAAACACCTGGAAAGGTGAAATGGTGCAGAGATACGTGACACATACACCAAATGCCAAAGAACTCATAATTAATACCAAGTATCATCCCATCCTTTAGACCTCTCCAAATTTATCCCGATTTTTCTAATAGCAAAAATAATTACCAATGGGCTGAGAATCAGCTGTCCAATGAGAAAACCAAATTTTTTGTGCAAAATTCAACAAAAATAAAAAACTTTAGGCTAAGTCTTAATTTTTTTCTCTGCACATGTTTCTAGACAAGATTAATAAATGCGAGAGAAAACAACAGGGTAACATAACTCACTTCTAAAATTCTAAGGAATTGGCTACAAAAATTGCTCCCTAGATCGAAGAAAAGCCCTTTTTGCTTTGCCTTGGTGACTTTAGCCATCACCACCCCACCACTCTCTCCAAAAGCTAAACCCGTGGATTTGTCCCCCATTCCCCCATCCACAAAGTTCTCCTGTGAACTCCCCACTGATATGAATCCTGGTGCCACTGGATCCAACAATCCTCGCAACTACAGTTGCTCTGATGTTGCATTTGCTTCTTGTTTCTACCTCATCAAAATTACTTTTAAATGAAACACCCATCAGCTCAACATGTACACAGAAGCTCTAGCCTCCCAAAGAAGATTTAACATTCAAACAAAATTTGGGCATTCTAGGCATTAGCTAACAAGGAAAAAAATACAAGAAACACAAAGACTCAGAGATCTCTGACCTGGATTGGCAGTACTAAGTTGCAGGCTTTATCAATCTCAGCTAGAATTTTTCTGAAGGCAAACCATCCATTTGAGACACTACCTACAAACATAATAATTGTGCTCACCCACCACCATATCCTTCATTGCCACCACGACTACTGCCTCCTCTAGCTTGGGCATAGTTTAGAGCAATATTTCTTCCATCCAAGCCCCATCTGTTCAGTTCTTCAATGGCATATCTCATCGACTACTCATCTGTAAAAATTACAAATCCAAACCCTTCAGTCACGAGCTGACTTCAATAACCCCACAAAAAAAATACTAGTTTCTTCATAATCAAGAGGCTAACTCTGTGGACCCTGAGCAAACCTCCCAAAGACCATGGGATATGTACACTTCTCGAATACGGAATGCCATAACAACCACCCTGTTAATAAAACAGTGGCACCCATAGCTGTGAGTTTACTTTGATATAGCGGGTGTAGAATTTCAAGACTCATTCAGCCTTCAATTAATCAAACATAACACATTATACTTGATAAGAATGACTAGTAATCTCAATAATTAGTTACAAAGAATTGAAGAATCTCATGGACAGAAATTTGTTGGGGCTACAGTGCAGGGGATCTTGTGGGAGAGTTGAGGGAATTCAATTTAACTTGCACCCACGATGGGGATAATTAGTCCATAACTATTTCTTCTGTATAGTGGGAGCCTCAACTAGAGTGTTAGGGCTTGGCTTCTTTCCCCATCTCAACTTCAACAAAATGAGGAGCATCTAGAAGAGCAGCAGCAGAAGCAACCGGCTATAGAACAACGAAAAGAATAGATTTATTCCGCCACATTTCCTACCATGCAGGACAGGCGTCTATCTAAAAAGACTTAGAAAAACATTGCAAATATCTCAAAGTTTTACACCCTCTAATTTTCAAGATTTAAACTAATCAGAAAATCATTGCCAATGGGCTAAAAATTGCCACCAACAAATCGGGGAATTTTTTTGGTGAATTTATGCAGCACAAAAATTATTGAATAAAAAAAACTTTAGAAGAAGCCAAAATTTTTTACTCTACATGGGTTTCAAGGAAGGATTAATGCTTAGCAACATTAGAAATTTATGAAATTTTTGTCAGCACAGATTTCGAGAAAAGAATAATACTTAGCAAGTGATTACAATAGTTACCCTACCATAGGCAGGGACTAACAACAAACATAATTACAGAATGTAGCCTTTACATGCAAAAATCCTAAGATTAAATTAGACTTAACTAAAAAGAACTAAAAAAAAAGCTACATTCATTTATTTTCACTATAAAATAAATCTAAAAAAATTGTTAAAATGAATTGTCCTCATGCCAACTGGCTGCATGGGTAAGAAAGGATAAAATAAAGAAAATGTCAATGCAATTTTGAATATCAATCATGTGATTACATTGAATGATCATGCATGCCTTCATAAGGTCTCGTGATTTGTAACCATAAGGACTGAATGTCTCGCTAAATCTTGAATTCATCTTGCCTTAGTATGTCTGGTCTAGCATCAGTTATCAACATACTCCTCCTTGATGTTAAGAGGGCTCACAATCTGATCTCTGAGTATCAAAAATTGATCTGTTGCAACTCCCTTAGTGAAAATATCTGCCAACTATTCTTTAGTGCTGATGTATTTCAATTCTACTACATTCTTCTGCACTAAATCTCAAATAAAATGATGCTTTAAATCAAAATGTTTTGTCCTGCTATGATGGACTAGATTCTTGGCCCATTTGATGGCACTAATGTTGTCACAAAAAATCATTATGGGTTGGATTTGTATCTCTCCAATTTCTTCTAGAAGTTTTCTAAGCCATAATGCTTGTGTACCTGCTGAGGTGATTGTAACATACTTTGCTTCTATAGAAGAAAGGGCAACTATACATTGCTTTTTTGAGCTCCAAGTAATCAAACTAGAACCAAAAGAAAAGCAATTGCTAGATGTAAACTTTTAGTCATCCAAACTACCTCCCCAATCGGAAACACTAAAACCAACAACATTGAACATTTTAGAATGTAGTAATGAATACCAAAATCTAGAGTGCCTCTCACATGCCTGTATTTCAGATGGCTCTATCATGTACCTTGAAACAAGTGAAATTGAATAAGCAATATCAGATATTGTGTGAGTTAGAAACATCAAGCTTCCAACAATGCTCCTATAATCTATCTCATCAACTATTTCAACACCATCATCTCTACACAATACAAATCCATGAGCAACTGGAGTGGAGACTGGTTTACAATCAACCATATCAAATTTCTTCAACATATCTTTGGTGCATACTGGTGCAGGGGTACCTAGTTACTTTAATCAATTTCATGTTCTTTTTGATGTTTTGGTGTTGTATAAGGTCCACGTGACCAATTGTAAGGCCTAGTGCCATGTGAGTCTGAGTGGAATAGGACAAGTAATAGTGTCTGGTAGTGGAAGAGCAAACGCATTGTAACTGAATGGGTTGATAGTTGCAGAACGTTTGGCATTCCCACTGATGCAAACTGTCAAGAACAAGAACATGTATAAACAGTTCAATGAACAGAAGGAAAGGGGTAGAGAAGAAGAGTAGTATAGTAATTGTGTGGTTTTGTGGTAGAACAATAGTGAGAAGATAGAAGAGTTGTTTTCAGTATAGAAATTCCCAAAATAAATAAAAGATCCTATTTTGTTTTGTGTTCTTTCACCATGTCACTGTAATTAGTTTCCATTTTGTCATTCAGATGGATTACTGAGCCATTCCACTGAAAAGATTTCTTCGAAATCGGTGGAATGGGTTTGTCTGTATAGTTTGTGTTCTTTTTGTTTTGTTCATGTTCAGTGTTGGGATCGAGCATGTGATGTGCTAGTCGAGCCTAGCATTTCTATGTGCTAGGGTTCAGTCAAAAATTAGGCAAAGTAAAGTTTTGCCTAAGCGTTGGAGTATCATTGGTGAGACTAGAGGTTATCAGCAGAGTATTTAGTATTCTGGACGAAGGTAGTAGTCTGCCCGAAGACTAGTCTGGGTGATCAAGTGAATTGGTGTAAGACTTGTGTTGCTTCATTGAATATACATTTCATGTGTATATCACAAATACATGTTGAGGACATTTCATGTGTATCTCGCAAAAGCATGTTGAGTGTGTATATTGCAGAGGCATATTAAGAATGTATGTTGCAAATGTACATTGAGAAGATACATTATGTTGGATATAAGGGATGACCGGCCATATTGGTGAACTAGGTTGGAGATACATTAGATTACCAGTGATAGCAGGTCAACTAATGCATATAGAAGTAGACAACACATCAGCTTATCAATGAAAGGGTTTAAAGCCTCGCCAATGATTAGTGTCTCACTGAAGCGTCAGGAGGAAATAGTGTGTCGGCATACCTTAGTCAGGCTTCACCGATAGTGACTTGTCTGGCCGAAGACAAAGCTCGGTGTTAAGCATATCGGGAAGAGATGCAGATCAACAGAAGAGTTTTAAGTTACGCTAACGAAGTAAGTCTTGGCGAAGGGTTGCTAAAGCTGACTAAACATCAATTAGGAATTGAAGCCCATTGTTGTGAAGGAGGTTTCAATTGCCTAACTTCCACTGTGCTCTCTGCATCATTTTGGTATCAGAGCTTTGGATGTTCTGTGTGTGACAGATTTGTGAATGTTTATGTCAGATAGAGAGAGTGAAGGAGAGGCCAGTGCCATGCCTCCAAAGGGGATGACAACAGAAGTGCTTAAGAAGTTCCAAGAGATGGAAGGAATGATCAAGGTTGGAGTCAAGGAAACACTCTAGGCTGAGTTGAAGTCACTGAAGATAGGAAAGAAATCAGATGGTTAATCTAATGAAGAAGAAGAAGATGGGGAAGAGGAAACAACCCCAGAACAGGCAGATATATCTGCAGACCAGAAATAATTTCTGGAAGCCATAAGGACACTCGATAAGGAGTCGTCTGAATCAAAAATGGAGATTTTGATGTTCAGCGGAAAGATGGACATAGAAGAAGTCATCGAATGGGTCGAGGCTTTGAATAATTACTTCAAGTATAGGGAGGTACCGAAGAATAAAAGAGTCAAGTTTGCAAAGACAAAATTGAAAGATGATGCACTCACGTGGTGGAACTACACCTAGGGAGAAAGGGTGAAGAGTGGCAAGAGCATGATCTCATCCTGGAGTCGGATGGTAGAGAGGATCAAGGCTCAGTTCCTACCAGCAGATTATGAGGTGCAGATATATAGGAAAATGCAGAACCTCAGACAAAAAGATATGGATGTATCCACCTATACAGAGGAATTTCACAAATTGTCTCTAAGGTGTGGGCTTGCTAAGGATGAAAAGGGAAGAGTTGCCAAGTATATTAATGGCCTGAAATATAGTATACAAGATGAGATTACCATCTTGACACCAAAAACAGTGGACAAGTATTTACAAGTAGCACTGAGAGTACAAGAAAAATTGAAAAGAAAAGGAGAACAACAGAATAGAGGCAGAGGTGGAAGAAATTTCAGGGGTAGAAATAGTTTCAGTGGCAGAAATCAGTTCTAGAAGAATCAAGGGGAGTCTAGTCAACAAGAACATAGTGGAGAATATGGTTCCAGAGGGGGTTTCAGAGGAAGGATACCCAATGGAAGAGGCAGATTTGGTGGACTAGGCAGAGGTCCTAATGTCTTCACAGGAAGATGTTATAACTATAACCAAATTGGGCACATAGCAGGCAAGTGTTCGGAGAAAGCCTCAAGCTCTCATGGAGGAGAGAGAAGGAGCCGACTAATTCAAGAAAAAGACTGTCAGAGTGTGACTTCATCCATGGGAAGCGTAGCTCTAGCACAAGATGGAGAGAATCTCATGATGAGAAGAACAATGCTGAAAGTGCCACAGAACAAGGAACCGCCCTAGAGGAAGACACTACTCAGAACTCTATGTAAAGTTTTCGGCAAAAGGTGTAAGGTAATTGTTGATTCTGGCTCAACTAAGAATTTAGTTTCAGTAGAAATGGTAGAGAAGTTGAATTTGAAAAGATTGCCACATGTTAATCCATACAAAGTGTCCTGGTTGAACAACGGGCAATAGGTTTTGGTTGATGAGCAAGCTTGGGTAGAATTTCAGATAGGGGAATATAGGGACAAACTGTTGTGTGATATAATTCCCATGGATGCATGCCATTTACTGTTAGGTAGACCTTGGTAGTATGATGTACAAGCCCAGCATGATGGTAAATCCAATTCCTTTGTTATCACCAAGAATGGTAGACAGTATAAGATGGATCCTTTACTAGAAGAGGGTGTAGACAAGAATGTAGGATCAAGTGTCATGTTAGTGAGTGGGAAAGAGTTTCTCCATAATCTGAAAGAAGAGGGAACCCAGGGGTATGCTCTGATTTTGAAACCTAAAGACAATTCCGATTTGTCTAAAAATAGCAAGGAAAAAGTCCCTAAGGAAGTGCAGGAATTGTTAGACAAGTATAAGAGTATCATGGTGGAGGATATGCCCAATACACTACCCCTTGTGAGAGACGTAAGTCATCAGATTGACTTCATCCTAGGATCCACATTGCCAAATAAACTAGCTTATAAAATGACACCTAATCAGAATGAGGAGATTGCTAAACAAGTACAAGAACTGTTGGATAAGGGCTTGGTGAAGAAAAGTCTTAGTCCATGTGTTGTACCCACAGTTTTAGCTCCCAAGAAGGATGGCAAATGGAGGTTATGTACTGATTCGAGAGCCATAAATAAGGTCACCATTAGATATAGGTTTCCTATGCCCAGAATAGAGGACCTCATGGATTGTTTAGGAGGAGCTCGGTACTTTTCTAAAACTGATCTCAAAAGTGGATACCATCAGATCAGGATTAGACAAGGGGATGAATGGAAGACAGCCTTTACGACTAATGAGGGTCTTTATGAGTGGGTGGTGATGCCATTTGGACTATCCAATGCTCCAAGCACTTTCATGCGTCTAATGAATGAGGTATTGAAAGATTTTATTGGCAAATTTGTTGTTGTCTATCTTGATGATATTATGATTTTCAGCAGGACAAAGAAAGAACATTTGCAACATTTGGAACAAGTGTTGAAGAAGCTGCATGAGGAGAAACTAATGATCAATATGGAGAAGAGTGTCTTCATGAAGGAAGACCTCACATACCTTGGATTTGTGATATCCCAGGGTAGTTTGAAAATGGATCCAGGAAAGGTAAATGCTATTCTGTCTTAGCTAGCACCTAGAATAGTAAGTGATGTGAGAAGTTTTCATGCGTTGGCAACTTTTTATAGGAAATTCATAAGAGGATTCAGTCATATTTGTGCACCAATTCTGGATACCATAAAAGGAGGACAAAAATGTAAGTTTGTTTAGAATAGAGCAGCTGATGAGTCTTTTGAGATTCTCAAACAGAAAATAGCAGAGAAACCCATTTTGGTTTTGCCTGATTTTAATAAGTTGTTTACTGTGGAATGTGATGCCAATAACCTTGCCATTGGTGCTGTCTTGAGTCAGGAAGGCAGACCTATTGCTTTCTTTTGTGAGAAACTGAATGACACTAAAAGGAAGTATTCCACATATGATCTAGAATTGTATGCAATGGTTCAAGCATTGAAAAAATAGAGACATTATCTCTTTCCCAAGATATTCATTATTTATACTGACAACCATGCTTTGAGTTTTCTGAATTCGCAGGAGAAGCTAAACCACAGACATATGAAGTGGGTTGAACAGCTCTAGGCATATACTTTTTCCATCAAACATAAGAAGGGACAAGCCAACAAGGTGGAAGATGCTCTGAGCAGAAGAGTGTGCACTATACAGGAAATCCAGTTGCAAAGTGTGGGATTGGATTCTCTCAAGAATATGTACCAGGATGATGAGGACTTCAAGGAGATATATGTAGTTTGTTCACAATTTTTAGATTCCTATCATTCTAATTTTTTTGAATTTTTGCTATAGCAGGGGTTACTATTTAAAGGCAACCAGTTGTGTGTACCTAGGTGTTCCATGAGGGAGAACATCATAAAAGAGAAGCATTGCGGTAGTCTTGGAGGTCATTTTAGATTGGACAAGATGTTGGAACAAGTGAGAAGGCTTTACTTCTGGCCTAAAATGCAAACAGATGTCAAGAAAATTTGTAGAAAGTTGCAACATTTGCCAGAGGGCAAAAGGGACTTCATCAAATGCAGGTCTCTATCAACCACTTCCAATTCTGCAAAGGCCATGGGAGTGCATCAGTATGGATTTTGTTTTGGGTCTTCCTTGGACTCAAAGAGGATTTGACAGTGTGTTTGTGATTGTTGACAGGTTTAGTAAAATGGCTCATTTTGTGCCATGTAAATGTACTAATGATGCTTCACACATTGCTAGTCTATTCTTTAAGGAGATTGTTTGAATTCATGGTTTACTATTGAATATTGTCACTGACAGAGATCCCAAGTTTGTGGGATATTTTTGGCACACTTTGTGGAAGAAATTGGGCACCCAATTGTCTTTCACATCTGTATATCACCCTCAAACGGATGGACAAACTAAGGTGGTGAACATATCACTGGGTAATCTTTTGAGGTGTTTGACTAAACAGCATGGAGAAGCATGGGGTATGGTCATCCCACAAGCAGAATTTGCATATAATGACTCTGTCAATCAGAGCACAGGAAAGAGTCATTTCAAAGTTGTATATGGGATTCACCCAAGGGGAATTTTGGAGTTGAGAAATCTCCAGAATATGGAGAAAATAAGTGCACAAGGAGAAGATTTTGTAGTCATCATGAAGGATATCCATGATGCTGTAAGAGAAACTATCCAGAAGAACATAGGGAAGTATAAAGAGAGAGCTAATTAGAGAAAAAGGGATGTCCAATACAAAGTTGGGGATTTGGTAATGGCATATCTGAAAAAGGAAAGACTTCCGAAGGGGCAGCCCACGAAGCTTCTTATGAAGAAGATAGGTCCATGCAAGATTGTACACAAATTTGGGCCTAATGCATATGAAATTGAACTTCCTCTAGGTTTAGCAATATCGCCCATTTTCAATGTGTTTGACTATTTCCATTCAAAGGAGACAATGTTATTAGTTCAGATGTGATAGACGCAGGGGATGCAGAATGGATTTTTGATCTTCCACTGAGTCAGCCAGTATAGATGGAATGTATTTTGGACACAAAGGTTAAGAAGAAGACTCGACATAAGACCTACAAGCAGTATTTGGTCAAATAGCATGGTTTACCTGATGAAGATGCTACCTGGATGAGCGAGGAAGACATCATCAAGCATGGGGTTAATATTTCAGACTTGGTTCCTCAAGGGACTTGAGTTCTTTTGAGCCCCGGGAGTATGGTGCAGGGGCACCTAGTTACTTTAATGAATTTCATGTTCTTTTTGATGTTTTGGTGTTGTATAAGGTCCACGTGACCAATTGTAAGGCCTAGTGCCATCTGTGAGTACGAGTGGAATAGGACAAGTTGTAGTGTCTGGTAGTGGAAGAGAAAATGCATTGTAACTGAATGGGTTGACAGTTGCAGAACGATTGGCATTCCCACTGATGCAAACTGTCAAGAACAAGAACATGTATAAACAGTTCAGTGAATAGAAGGAAAGGGGTAGAGAAGAAGAGTAGTATAGTAATTGTGTGGTTTTGTGGTAAAACAACAATGAGAAGATAGAAGAGTTGTTTTCAGTGCAAAAATTCCCAAAATAAATAAAAGATCCTATTTTTTTTTGTGTTCTTTCACTGTGTCACTATAATTAGTTTCCATTTTGTCATTCGGATGGATTACTGAGCCATTCCACCAACGAGATTTCTTCGAAATCAGTGGAATGGGTCTGTCTGTATAGTTTGTGTTCTTTTTGTTTTGTTCATGTTCAGTGTTGGGATCGAGCATGTGATGTGCTAGTCGAGCCTAGCATTTCTATTTTCTAGGGTTCAGTAAAAAATTAGGCGAAGTGAAGTTTTGCCTAAGCATTGGAGTATCATCAGCGAGATTGGAGGTTAACGACAGAGTATTTAGTATTTTGGGCGAAGGTAGTAGTTTGCCTGAAGAGTAGTCCGGGTGATCAAGTGAATCGGTGTAAGACTTGTGTTGCTTCACCAAATATACATTTTGTGTGTATATCACAAATACATGTTGAGGATATTTCGTGTGTATCTCACAAAAACATGTTGAGTGTGTATATTGCAGAGGCATATTGAGAATGTATGTTGCAAATGTACATTGAGAAGATACATTGTGTTGGATACAAGGGATGACTGGTTGTATTAGTGAACTGGGTTGGAGATACATTAGATTACCAGTGATAGCAGGTCAACTAATGCATATACAAGTAGACAATGCATCGGCTTATCAGTGAAAGGGTTTAAAGCCTCGTCGATGATTAGTTTCTCACTGAAGCGTCAGGAGGAAATAGTGTGTCGGCAGACCTTAGTCAAGCTTTGCCGATAGTGACTTATCTAGCTGAAGACAAAGCTCGGTGTTAAGCACATCGGGAAGAGATGCAGATCAGCGAAAGAGTTTTAAGTTACGCCGACAGAGTAAGTCTTGGCAAAGGGTTGCTAAATCTGACTAAATAGTAATTAGGAATTGAAGCCCATTATTGTGAAGGAGGTTTCAATTGCCTAACTTCCACTGTGCTCTCTGCATCACATACTTTGCTTGACAAATGAAAATTTCATTCTCACTTTGATAAACCTCCATTCCTAGAAAATATTTCATGAGACCTAAATCTTTCATCTCAAATTCATTCATCATAGCAACTTTGAATTCATCCTTCATCTTAGAACTTGAGGCCAATCATCAACATACACAATTACAATAAGAATATCATTACCTTCTTATTTGTAGTAAAGGGTAGGTTCACTATTAATTCTTTGAAAGTCATTCTCTTGAAAATATCCATCAATCCTAGCGTACCATGCTCTTGGTGCTTGCTTGAGGCCATACAAAGTCTTCTTCAACTTGTAGACATGATTTTGTTTTTCTTGCACTTCAAAACCTTGTGGCTGCTCCACATACACTTCCTCTTATAAGTACCCATTCAAGAAGGCACTTTTCACATCCATGTGATGAATACTCCATTTCTTTTGAGTTGCTAGTAAAATCACCATTCTAATAGTCTCTTGTCTCGCTACTGGGGAAAATGTCTCTTCATAATCAATGCCATACCTTTATGTGAATCCTTTGGCAACCAATCTTGCCTTATGTCTTTCAACACTCCCATCACTGCTGTACTTAGTCTTGTAGACCCATTTAGTACCAATCTTTTTCTTGTCATGTTGAAGCTCTGTAAGCTCCCAGGTATCATTCCTGAGAATAGAATCCATCTCTTCATGGATTGATTGCATCCAAACCTCATTAGTACATGCATCTTCAAAACATGATGGCTCAAAATCAGCCTTGGTAAGTAAAGAAAAATTCACTTTCTCACCTCTTGGATTTTCTTCATGTGCTTGATTTGTACTCCTTTGATAGATGTCACTCAATCTTCTTACCTTCCTTGTAGAACTAGGACTTGAAGATGGACTTGCACTTGGAATTGAAGAACTATATGAGGGGCTACCTGGTGGACTTGTAGCATTTGGAACTGAAATGTTAGTGGGCTGCTCATGAAATATATCATCAATAATACCATCATTCAAAACAGATTTTGACTTCTCCATATGGCCTTTTTGATGACCATAAAGTCCCCCTTCATCAAAAATCACATCTCTTGACACAATAAGCCTATTAGTGAGAGGATTATATAACCTGTATGCCTCACTTCTTCACTATATCCAACAAAAATACTGACTCACTTTTGGGATTTAACTTTTGTCTCTTTTGATTAGGAACATGAACATAGGCTAAACAACCAAAAACTTTGAAATGATTAACATTAGGCTTTTTCCAATACTAGGCTTCATACGGAGTCATCATGTCAAGTGCACTAGTGGGACTCTGATTGAGAATATATATTGCTGTAGCAACTACATCTCCCCAAAAAGAATTGCTTAATCCCTTTGTTTGTAGCATACTTTGTGCCATCTCCACCATTGTATGATTCTTCCTTTCAGCTACACCATTTTGTTGAGGTGTGTAGGCAATGGTGAGTTGCCTTCTAATGCCATCCATATAACAATAATCTTGAAAGGGTTTTAAACAAAATTCTCCTCCATGATCAGTCCTTAAGCATTGATTTCACACCATTTTTCATTTTCCACAAGCGCTTTAACCTTGGTCTTCAAAAATTAAACCCAACACTTTCGTGAGTAATCATCAATAAAAGTGATAAAATATCATGGCTTACCCAAACTCTTTGTTTGCATAGGACCACAAATATATGAGTGAATAGCTAAAGTGGATGATAGGCCCTCCATGTATTGCCCTTTAAAAATTCTCCCTTGGATGCTTTCCTTTAGCAAAAGCTTCACGATTTTCCCTGTGCTCTTCAACCTTAGGCAAACCAGAAACTAATGCATTTGATGTTAGAATCTTCAAACTATGAAAATTTAAATGCCCATACCTGAGATGCCACAACCAAATTGTATTCTCATATGCCATATTGGCAAGGCT
The DNA here is from genome assembly GCA_027924645.1 of Cunninghamia lanceolata. Lineage (NCBI taxonomy): Eukaryota > Viridiplantae > Streptophyta > Pinopsida > Cupressales > Cupressaceae > Cunninghamia > Cunninghamia lanceolata. The sequence continues at coordinate 5,026,513 of BSBN01000287.1, read as the reverse complement.
GCTGTTATGTTCACCAAACTTCAATAGGAACATCCTATTCTTTGTCATAGGCACAACTGTAACCACTCTATTTCCTTGATTCTCATCATAAATTATACATTTTTGATTTTCAAATACAACTTTATAATTCTTCTCACACACTTGTCCAACACTCAACAAATTATGCTTTAACTATGGAGTGTAATAAATGTCTTTAACACTCTTCATACCTTCTTTTGTATGGACTTCCATAGCTTCTTTTGCAGAAACCTCCAATGATTTGTCATCACCAAGCTAGATCTTGGATTTGAAACTTTCATCCCTTGTTGAAAACAACTTCTCATTTCCTGACATATGGTTATAACATCCAGAATCTAAATACCAAACATCTTTACTATTATTTTCAGCTTTGGCATAGGATAAAAATAAATGATCTGGAGGATTCTCATCACCTTCTTGAGCATAATGAACACTTTTACCTTCTTTTAATCTGCAACCCCTTTGAAAGTGGCCATACCTGTTACAATGGTAACATTAGACATTTGTTTTATCAAATCAACCTCTACCTCTTCCTCATGAACCACCTCTGCCTCTATTTCCTCTTGAATGATTTTGATTTTGACCTCTACCTTGGCCTTGATTTCTTTTGGTGCTATTGTTGGCATCTTCATTCTTTGTGATTTATAACTTGGAGGAAAAGGCTTTGTCATCATTGTCTCCAAATGAATCTCTCAATCTTTCTTCATGAGACATCAAAGATCCAACTAGGTGATCAAATTAAACAGTAGATAATTTTTTTCTTTCTTCTATGATGATGGCAACATGGTTCCACCTTGGTGTGAGAGTCCTCAACACCTTTTTGATTACAACCTCATTGTTCACAATTTTACCAAGTGTAGCCATCTTATTGACCACAGCTTTTACTTTGACACAATAGGTACTCACACTTTCAGCTTCTTTCATCTTCAAATTCTTGAATTCTCTCTTCAATGTTTGTAACTTGACAACTTTGACTTGATCCCTACCTTGGTAAGCTTCTTTTAGAGTCTTCCAAGCATCCTCAGCTATCTTTGCTCCTACAATTCTTAGAAATAGGCTTTATCTAGATCTATTTGAATATGAAATAAGGCTTGAGCATTCTTCTTATTAGCCTCCTTCTTAGCTATTTTATCATTGGCTATGAGTGCATTCCAATTAGCTAGCTCTGCGTGACCTGATTCAACAATCTCCCACAAATCTTTTCCTATAAAAAATGTCATCATTTTGATGCACCAATAATCATACTCATTTCCATCAAATTTTGGAATCGGCAAGGAGTTAAAATTCGACAAGATAAACCTTTGGCGAAACTCCAACCACTAAATATTTAACCCAAAAGAAAATATCTTTGTTGATACCAAATGTAGAATCTAAAAGAAAGCCTAATTCTAAACTAGGGGGTTAAAAAGATAACAACAGAAAAAATATGACAATAGAGATATAAAAATGTTAACCCAAGAGAACAGAGCACAGTATATACCATTCTATATTTTTTGCAGACTATATAACTATTTCTTTATTCATCATAATTGATTGCTACTGTCAAAATATATAACAGCGAACAAAATTACATGCTGCAGCCTTTACATGCAAAAATCCTAAGATTAAATTAGACTTAACTAAAAATAACTGAAAAAAAATGTTACATGCATACTACATTCATTTATTTTCACTATAAAATAAATCTAAAAAAATTGTTAAAATGAATTGTCCTTGTGCGAACTAGATGCATGGATAAGAAAGGATAAAATAAAGAAAATGTTAATGCAATTCTCAATATCAATCATGTGACTCCATTGAATGATCATGAATGCCTTCATAAGGTCTCGTGATTTGTAACCATAAAGACTAAATGTCTTTCTAAATCTTGAAATCATATTCTTGCCTTAGTATGTCTGATCTAGCATCGGTTATCAACAAGTTGAGCACTCCAAGATAACTTCAACTACTTGTTATGAATTAGTTTGCAATGAACACATTATAAGACATGAAATTTCATATATTGTTTTAAGTTTGTGATTCCCTAAGAAATATGAACTTTTAAAAATCCTGCTAGAAACTAGGAATCCATAAATATCAATGCTCACTAGGGATAGCACTGCTGCAACCACCTTTTACTTTAAACAAACAATGATGGAGGCTGATAGCCGAATGGTTACGGCTTCTAGATATTATCAATAACTTTAGAAATACATGCCATAAATTATCAACCTATATGCAACAAATCATTTTGATATCTCAGATCACAATTATGTGCAGAGATAGAGCATACTCAATCTTTACAAATCTAAAACTCTCTAAGACTCAGAATTCTAAGACTCTCAAAACCCAATGCCCACAATGCTTCTACATTATCTTATTTATAGCAAGAGAATGACTGAGAGAGAGGGTAAAGAGGAATCTAACCAACTATACCAGGTAAACTAGTAGAGAGAAAAGGAGGTGTAGTGTGCCAAAATGGCCGACAGTGACAGTCCTTACAACTTTTCTTTGTCAAGGAATCTTATCCTCTTCCATCTCTAATATGATAAGTAGCTCCATCCCAACTATGACTAGAGCTTGAGCTGGCAAGTGAGGGTACAGTAGGATGAGCTAACCTATAATAAAAAATTTGTTGCCAGCTAAGAGGTCTCCATTGAGTATGAATTTGAAACTGATGGTGAATATTCTAGCCCTATTGATCATTGTCATAATGTATAGTAGGAGAGAAATATGATTCCCACCTCAATTTCATTCTAATCATAGTTTTAGTGACTAGATCTTGACAGATAGGTTCATCTGGGTTTACAAATTCAGGTCTAGCATATTTGAAAAAGTATTCAATCTGTTTGGTCATGGGAGCTGAACATGTAATAGACCAAGTGAAGAAAGGTCTCCTTATGAGGTTGAGTAGTAGATAATAAGTATGGTCAGAATTGATACGAAGTATAGTGAATTGACCATATCCTTCTTGATACATATCAGAAGTTGATATGCAACCAATGTGTTCTCATGTTTCTATAGTAGAGATAGCATTTTCAAGGTAGTGAGTGTTTACTCCTTTGCTTAAGATAGCTCATTGAGTTATCCTATTTAAATCTCTGAAATGAACATCATATTGTTTATCCTTAATATATCCAGGGACACTAGATGATGAACTAGGATTCTGCATGAAAACTATTGGTGTGAATAGGGTTATCACCTAACCGGTTTACCTTTGTGTGGATAATTTACATTATTTAACTATTTACTAGTTAATCAATATTCACACATCACACATAATTCACACATGTTAAGTTGACTTAGTGAGTCTTCTAGGTGTTTCTAGTTGGGTCTAGTTGTGTGTTAAGTTGTTGATGGTTGGAGTGAGTTGTCTTATCCTCCACATTTGCAATTAGTTATCATCCTCTAATTGTCACAAGTTGTAGGAATATCTCCACTTTATACTCCACCTTTCACTCCACCTTTCTAGCTCTCACCTTGCCTTCATAAGCAAGACTTTCTTCATGTATTGTAATCTCTTGTAATCTAGCAATCTTTTGCATTCATTGATAAAATAGCATTATTCTCTCATTTGATCTTTCTTGTGCTTTCATGAAATCGTAGATTCTGAGTGGCTCCAATCATAGCCAACTCTAACATGGTATCAGAGCTCTAGGAAGAATCACTTTGTGTTAGTCATTTTTTGAGAGATCTTGAGTGCAATTCATGGTGGATCTTGATAGTTGAGTATGCTCTTCTCTTGCATCGAATGATGACTCAGAGAACCAGAAAAACTTGATGGAAATACCAGTTTTGTGAGGGTTTCCTCTTTGTGGCCTTGTATTGTAGGTTTAAATTGGAGCATGCTTCTAAAAATATGAGCATACCATTGTGTTTAGGAGGTCTGAGATAGTCAAGATCACCTTTTGTTTCGTCCAAATCGGACATTGGAGGCCAAATCTATGAGGTTTTCAATCTCAGGTGTGTTTACATGATTTAGGAGGTAGCTACAATTTTAGAGCAGTTTGGGTCAAATCAGACCCTGCCATTGCACTCAGGACGCTCGAAAACCTATAAATTGATTGTAAAATCATCCAAATCAAACAAAGTTGCAAGGAGAGGAAATTTTTTTAGCTCCCAGCCATATGGATCTGTCGTAGGGAATATTCCCAGTCACAATCGACATATTCCTATAGAATCTTTGGGAGGTAGAATCAAAATCTGCATGTATTATCTTTCAGGTAATATACTTGTATGTTGGTTTGATTGATTACATTGAAGGTGTTCCCTTTGGCATAGTGAGATCTGCTTTTAGAAATCGATAGTTGAAAACTACGGAGAAGGGATGCAAGACGATTAAATGCATCATCGCCATTGCTTTTTCCTTGGTCACCTTCGCTCATTGTTTTTCAGACGCCAGTTTCATTTTATTAATGACGTCATTAGATTCCATATAAACCATTCATCGTGCACCACACTTGTGAAAGATACAATCCAGTACATGACGTTGGATTGAAGTTGTGGTTTGTTTTTACTTTTAAACAATACGTGTCCAAAAAAATGGCCCTTACATGTAGAAACAAACACAAATACATCTCCCGTACAGTATTTGGATAGGGCTAAAATTTTATATGAAGCGAAGCAGCCTGGCGAGAAAATCAACTGCTGCAAACGTGCTATAGCTATGGCAAGACGATTGAAATTGTTTCAGCCCTCCAATTTTCCATTGCCGTGTTTTTGTTATTTTTTTTCCGTCGTGCGTTGTCATTTCCCCATCATCAGAAAAGCAGAGAAGGTGAGCACGGCCTTCGTCAGAAAAACCTCTGCGCACTATATACTCTCTTTCATTTGTATTCTTATTTTTTTTTATTAAATATAAAAAAATGTTAATAGTTTTACGGCCATCCACCAAACTTGAGCATTTGATATACATGTAAATAAGCTTCACAACTTTTAATACAGTAAAATATATATTATCTACTATTTAAAATATATTATATTTTTTTATAATATTATATTATAAAATTGTGTATATATATTGAAATAATATTATATTGTAAAATAGTATATTTATATTAATTATTTTTATATAATGTAAAGTAGTTAAAATATTTCTAAAATAATATTATATTGTAAAATCCTATATTTACATTAAATATTATACTTAATATTTATATATATTTGTTATTTGATTATATATCTATAAGTACTATTGTAGAAATAGAGGAAATATTGTAAAGATTAATTTTTGTAATTCAAAATTATCTTTTCATTATAACTTATATGATCTTTTCTAATGGCTAGGAGATTTATTGGTATTGGTTAATATTTACCTATATTTATTATTTAACTATATATCTATTTTATATATAAAATCTATACTATGTTACTATGTATATTTTTTATATAATTTAAATTATTAAATATATTTTTAATATAATATAATTGTATATTTATATATATTTTTTATTCAATTATATATCTATTTTATATATAAAATGTATATTGTAATTATATTTATTATATATTATATTTTAAAAAATAAATTATCAAATATAAATATAATGTAATAAATTAATATATAATATATATTTGTTATTTAACTATATATTTAGTTTATAAAATTCCTATTATAGTTGTATTTATTATTATATTTTATACAATATAAATTACTAAATATAAATATATAATAATATATACTATTTAAATTAACATGTAAGAAAGAAATCTAATAATTTAAATAATCTTCCATGAAGAGAGAGAGGGGGGAGATAGGTAGAGAGAGAGAAGAAGATATATAGAAAGGTAGGTAGATGGAGAGAAATAGAGAGGGACAATAGAGATATAGAGAGAACTTTACTTGGTGTTTAGGAGAATTGAGACAAATGTGAAAGTGTAGTCCACATTAATTATCCTTATATGTTTTGATTCCTTAGATGTATGCTATCATTTTGTATTGAATTTTGGAGAATTTTGTGCTTCTCCAACAGAAACTTCTCCTTTTGAATGAAAGTATATCCATCAAATGTAGATAATGTTACTTACCCAAAGCTTCCTGATGATCATTCTATCTTGTTTCAAGTCTAGATTCAATTCTCAATCTATTTCTGCCTCTCTTCATATTCATTTTCAAATTAGAAGATGGTGGGGAGTTTACATGGACAATGATGTAAATTTTAGGCTGAACTATGACGTTCATGCACATTGTGTGTCATCATCATCTGGATGTTCAAGACAATCTTAAAGATGAGGTTTTAAACTAGTAAGCTTTATCTCAGCTTTTTCTTGATATGTTTGACAAGAAAATCAGTGATGATTATTACTTGAAGATGAGAAATTTGCAGCAAAGTATGCAATAATTTGTTGGTAGTTTAAGCACAAATAATAGAAAAAGAAATGCTCCAACAAAAATTATATTTTTTTGTAATTTCTGTTTGACAACATACTTTCAAAAATAGAAATCGAGGATATTAGCCTACTCCCAAGCGGTATATTCATCTTCCTTTTGGTGATGGTAGGCCTTCTATTACTATGTTTACTGGTGATACCTCATGCCTCTCCACACTTTGTACCACTGTGTACAACTCGTGCATTCCCTCATCATCAAAGTGCACCTCAATCAAACATGCTTGCCTCTTTCCCTATAGGTAATGCCCTTGCCTAATCAAATGTGTTTGCCTCTTTCAATATAATGCCCCTACCTAAAAACATAAAGCTCCAAATAAAATAATCATTAAACTACAAACTGAATCATCGAGGGATGCGAGGGAAGAGTAAAGTCCTTTAAAATAATATAGCCTTTAAATTTAAAAAGTTGTTTGCGGTTTCATTAAGGAGTAGTTAAAGTCAACTAAATGGAATTAAATTAAAGCTTATGCCTATCAAAGAGCAAGGGGCATTATGAAGAGCCATATCTATGAAGAAAAGAATATATTTAAAAGGGAGGAGGCATCATTGAATATATTTTTATTTTTGTGTATTACTCTTTGTGGTGTGGATCAAGAATGAAAGGCCTCAAGGTTTGTGGTGTGGATGGAAGGATTCAAGTTTATGATGTGGATCAAGAATGAAAGATCTCAAGGTTTGAAATTAGAGGGCAAAAACCCTTGGTTTAAGTAGATTTGAAGAAAATTCATTGACATTTTAGTGAAGATAGATTAAAAATTCAATGACATTTGAGTGAAGATAGATCACTGTAGATTTGAGATAATTAACAATAGATATAAAGGATTAGTCCCATCTTTTTTGAAATATATTCTAAATATTATATTTTAGATAGATTGGCAATTCAATGACATTTTAGTGAAAATAGATCAATGTAGATTTGGAATAATTAACAATAGATGTAAATGATACATCTCATCTTTTTATATATTCTAAATATTATATTTTAATTAAATAAATTGTTGAAATTGCAATTTCTAAAGTTGAAACCATATTTATAATCAATTGTGTTGTAATCCTGAGTTAGATTTTATTACATTTAAGGAAAAATAGGAAACATTTGAAGGGGACATTACAAATGGTATTAGAGTTGGATCTTGTTAGATTGCAAGTTTTTCCTCTTATTCAATTTAGTGATAGAGTAAACAAAAATTATCAAAGAGAACTTAAAAAAAATCAATATCAATTTTCTAAGGACAAAGTGATAGAAACTCCTTTGGAATATGCAAATGAATTTGATAAAAGATTTGACCTTATGTTAGATTTGATGAGGCAAATGTTACATAGGATGAGTAATGCAACAAAATTCAATAATCAAAATAGTGAAGAAACTTCTAATAGTAACAATATTAGGCCAAAAAGTCACATTTAAAGAGCAAAGAACAAAGGTGGGGTTGTTGATAGACCTCTCCATCTTACTTTCATTCAAAAGGAGAAGTTTCTATTGGAGTCTAAGAAAAAAAATCAATACAAAATGATATCACTGCCTTCTATGAAGAATATAGAAATCTCTCTATAGGGTTTCAAGAAGCAATGTCTCTCATGATTTACATGAATATGAAGAGAGGCAAAAATAGATTGAGAATTGAATCTAGACTTGAACCAAGATAGAATGATCATCAGGAAGCTTTGCGTAAGTAACATTATCTACATTTGATGGATATATTTTCATTCAAAAGGTGACGTAAATATTGGAGTAGCACAAAATTCTCCAAAATTCAATACAAAATGATATCATTACCTTTTATGAAGAATATAGAAATCTCCTTATAGGGTTTCAAGAAGCAATGTGTCTCATGATTTACATGAATATGAAGAGAGGCAGAAATAGATTGAGAATTGAACCTAGACCCTAACCAAGATAAAATGATCATCAGCAAGCTTTGGGTAAGTAACATTATCTACGGATGAATTCTCCAAAATTTAATACAAAATAATATCATTGCCTTTTATGAAGAATATAGAAATCTCCTTATAGGGTTTCAAGAAGCAATGTGTCTCATGGTTTACATGAATATGAAGAGAGGTAGATATAGATTGAGAATTGAACCTAGACCCTAACCAAGATAGAATGATCATCAACAAGCTTAGGGTAAGTAACATTATCTACAGATGAATTCTCCAAAATTCAATACAAAATGATATCATTGATTTTTATGAAGAATATAGAAATATCATTATAGAGTTTCAAGAAGTAATGTGTCACAATTTACATGAATATGAAGAGAGGCAGAAATAGATTGAGAATTGAACCTAGATCCTAACAAAGATAGAATAATAATCAGCAAGCTTTGGGTAAGTAACATTATCTACGGATAAATTCTCCAATATTCAATACAAAATGATATCATTGCCTTTTATGAAGAATATAGAAATCTTCTTATAGGGTTTCAAGAAACAATGTGTCTCACGATTTACATGAATATCAAGAGAGACAGAAATAGATTGAGAATTGAACCTAGACCCTAACCAAGATAGAATGATCATCACCAAGCTTTGGGTAAGTAACATTATCTATGGATGGATCTAATAAACGTACTGCCTGTGTGTGGATGCAAAAGTTTTAGAGAGTTAGCCAAGTTAAAACAAGAAGGAACAATGGAGAAATATGTAGAAGAATTCCAAAGATTAGTTGTAATGGTGTTTGATGTCATGGAAAGATCAATTGTCCTTTTTATTGAAGAGGTAATTGGACCCCTTGGGGGTTTGATTAAGGCATTTGATCCATTGATCCTTCAAGTGGCTATTAAAAGAGCCTTGAATTTAGAAACATCAATGGCCAAGAATAAGTTGTTTGATAAAACCCCTCCTATAGAGTCAAATATGAAACCTTTTCAAAAATATTTCTCTCAACAAAAGGACTACCACTAAAGAACAATTTTGATGAAGTAACCAAAAATGAGCGCCACTAAAACAAATTATATTTTTCTTGTAGAAAACCATGAGAACTTGAACACCATTGTTTGGGAAAAGGTCAAATACATTACATAGAAGTAATTCTTGATGAGGATTCAAAGAACCAAAATCAAAAATTGAAGAATGTGAACCTGAATTAGAAATAAAAGAGAAAGGTGAGCATCTAGGGGTTGGACTCGGGTGCTCTTAAATATCATCCTTTCAAAATATGACAAGTTTTGTAGGAGCATAAAGTTATAGCTCTAACTGATAGTGGAGCAACACATAACTTCATAGATGAAGGGTTGGTTGCTAGGAAAGGATTACAAACAAAAAATTTTGATGGATGCAAGGTTATAATGGTTGACGGTTTTACCGGTCCATGTACCAAGAGAACTCGGCAATTGGAGACCACCTTTGGAAGACAAAAGTTAAAGATATTGACTCCACCTCTATTTTATATGAATTTCCATGGATTATGAATTATGTAAGGCATGTAATGCATTCAAGTGTAACTTGATAGATGGACTTCAATAGATTATAAATTCCTTATTTCTCATAGCCCAGTTCCCACCCAAATTGAAGAGGCTACCAACAACAAGTATTGAAAATTAATTATATTGGTTGGATTTGGAGTTCCAAATCACCTTCTACTCGTTGGTAGTGGAATCTTGAAGAATTTGACCAAGGCCCACCATACTTTTACTTTTACTACATGTATAGTATACCAAAGGGTGTATGGACAAACCATATCATTATTTTTGTATGATGTTGAACTAAAATTTGTGGATTCAAAGTACCTTTTAGTTTCAACTAAAGAACATGGCTACATGCATAACCTTCCTATGAATAATTATTTACAAATTTTACCTTTACCACCCATAACAATTGAAGAGACATTTCCTAAAACACAAAGTCATTACAAAACTAAGCTTAATTGCATAAACATAGTGGTAAAAACTGTTTTATTGTGTGATAGACTTGGGGCTATAGTCAAGCATTCTAATGGAAAACTGTACATTAAATATCAAGGTATCATACTTTTACATTGTAAAAAAATGGAGCTTGATATGGGTTGGTCCATATACACTAGCTCCACTAGAGCCTCACGAAATGGTTCTTGAAAAAAGAGAGTGACTTTCAGTTGGTGATTCCATGCCAACAATCCCAAGATGACATGATCTTTACTAAAGCAATGCAAAATGATTCAAATAATCATGCCCACTCATGTTACTCTATACCTTCATTTGTACAAGTGGAAAGCAAGGAGAACTTTTCAATTGACATTTTCCAACTATTGGTGCCTTAGAATGAATAGCACCTGCATGGTCGAAAGCATTCATTGCCTACGTGTATCAAATGAAATGCCAGGATTGAGTAGTAGAAGTCCACAATTTTTTTTATATGGTAGAGGTTGGTCACTTATGTTGTATGTAGGTAATGATGCCTGTGGCAACGGTTAAGGTCGTGGATCCGTTGGACAATAGAGATGATCCTGGAAAAAAAATATATTCAAGTGTTGACTGTGGACAATCATGAGATATGATTCATGGAATTTATTAAATACAACAACCCTCTTAACAAATGCGATACTCTCTTCCAATGCTACATAATGACTTGGGCCATAGGGATACAAGACAATCATCATTCACTTAAAGACATGGCAATTAAACTTCCACAACTCTTCAGCATACCCATTGCACACCAAGGTGCGATTGCTAGTTATCTGCTGCTTAAAACATTTCTGCGGAGGTCTGGTTACTGGTACACAGTACCCTATCTGCAGAGTACAGGGTACACTATACTCTTCTACTATAGATTTGCATATTTGCAAGCCTATCGTGGGGTGCCACGTGGCGCGGCCCCCCACCCCCCCCCCCCCCTTAAATCTCCAATGGCAGTCTTCGGCGGTAAATCTACATCCTTTCGCGGAAGTCAAATCCAGTGATCTCTTATCTGTTAACGTCCACATTTAATCACTGACGGTCTTTAGGCAATTTCATTCCCAGTGAGCTTCAAAGTCCACGGCAGAGGTTTCTGCAAGTCACATAATTAACTCGACAAATCTTTAGACTATTGTTTAATGCAAAGTGTTTGGCGGCCATCATCAAACACTCCAGTGGCTAGATCCATCAACGGCAGGCGGGGCTCCAATATAATCGACAGTCATTAATCCTTTCAGCAGTCTCAGATCCCGTGAGCATTTTTCTGGCCGTCTACATTTTTACACAGGATCGGCAGTCTATCCAATACCTAGCGGTCTGCATACAAATTCCCATTGGTCACGCTTCACAGCCACTCTACTTAAATATCATCCACTTGTCAAACAATCAATAGCAATTTTACACCTCATTCACAATAAAAAGTGTTAAATATTTGTCCTATTTTTATTGGTTAAAATTGATCTTTGACTGTTGAAGTGGATGACATTTAAGAACAGCCCTTCACAGCGGGCATCTTAACTATCAACGTTCAAACATTTGCATGGCGGTTTTGTATACACCAGTCGGGCCTTCATTAAGGTGCGGGGAATTGTCTCACGCCGTAAAAGAAACTCAACACCAGAAAACTATCGAACTCGTCGGTTGTTCCTACCGGCATATACCTTGAAACCTCCCATTACCGGTGGTTTCTAAACAGCTCCGGCGGTCTTCAAATACTGTCCAGCGGCCTCCAAATCTTTGCAAATGGCAGTTTTATTTTCACCTACGGGAATTGCCTCACGCGGAAAACAAAATTCTCTCCGGAAATATAAACTCGTCGATTTTTCTATCGGCATATTCCTTGAACCAGTTTAAACGGCGGTTTCCGCCCATTTTTCGGCAGTCTACGCCAAATTCACCATCGGAGGCAGTTTTGATATGTCGAAAAGCGATTTCCATGTAAAATTCGGTGGTTTTGAATCAGAATAAGCAGTTTTCGCAAATCAAGAGGTGGTATCAGAATATTCCGGGACATTTGCGACAAAACCGGCGAATTTTTTTCGACATGCTGACGTCATGTTGACATCACTTACCGACAAGTGACATTATTTCCTGGTGTCCGTAAAGAGAATATTCTGGCCGTAAATAAGAATATTCCAGTAAACCTTGCTGACATCAGCATTGTATCAGCATGACATCAGCGCCAGGGGCCATTTGTGGCCCTTAAAGCCCTAAACAGGGGCTTTTTTTCTTTTTTGCATAACTTTTGTCCACGAAGACCAAATCGGGCAAACGAGATATTGTTGCAAAGCTGACAGAGGGCACTTCATAGTGGTGTCAGTAGTTTTATGATATTTTACTGTAGGTGACTAATACAATAGTTTAAAGAATATCTTCGTTTTTCGATTCCAAGCTCACAACTTTTTGCCATGATCTCCAACTTTTGCAATTCTTGTGGCATCGGAAAGGTCTTCAGGGGCTCCTCAAATCCATCCATGCACTTTTCTCAGATTCAACTCTAAGTTCATTTTATTCAATTTGTCAATTTTTTGGCTTTTGAGTGATAACTTGGGTATTTTGATCCCTGAGGAAGTGAAACTTGTTTTGGAGGGATTTGTTTGTTCTGATCAATCATTGTGAGTGATTGTAATTTCCTTTATATCTCACTTTTAAGAGATTTTGATGTTTTCCCATTTTTGGTCCCTTGAGGAAAATTGTAAATTGCACTAAGTATAAAGTGCCACAATCATTTTTTTTTGGGGGCGGTGATCTCTTTGATTGAGTAACAGGGGGTTGTACTTGGGTTTTTTTTGTACTCTTGTGTCATGGATCTAAACAAACTTCCTCTACTCACACCATATAACTATCATGAGTGGAAAACTAAAATGGAGATTCATTTAAGAAGTTTAAAAATTCATAGAATAACAATGGGTACAGAAATTGACCCAACTGCAGCTGCAGAAAAGAGAAAGTGGTACAATAGATGTGATCAAGCCTATAGAACACTATGCTTGTCAATATCTCCTAATTTTCTTTTTCATATTGAATCTTGTACAACACCTAATCAAGTGTGGATTACCTTAGAAAATCTCTTTGGTAAGAAAGATACTATGAGAGGTTTCAAATTGGATAATGAACTAATTGGTTTGAATCCAACCAACTTTGCAGGCATCCAAGACTTCTTCACAAAACTAAAGTCACTTAGATTGTATCTCAAACAATGTGGAATTGAGAAATAGGACACTCAATTGATTCTTTCAATCCTTGCCAAGCTTAGTCCTGACTATTCAGTTTTTATTTCTACCTTTTATGCTACAATGGATGCACTTGGGAAAGCTTTCACAATGCCTTCACTTGATGAGTTTGCTACATCACTCACAAGGGAGCAAGCTAAGTTAGTACACATGGGCAAATTGAAGTCTCCTAAACCTCAAGCTCTTTTTGCAAATCAAGGTACAAAGGATCAAAATGCTTCACCTAGCAAAGGCAAGAAACATAAAAATAAGGATTTCAAGAACAATGAGCAAGCAAAGGAATCAACCAAATCACCTAAGTCCCCATTCTCTCCCAAGGAAGAATCATTTAAGAAGGAGAGACCAAAGTGTGCATATTGCAAGAAACTAGGATATGATGAGAATAAGTGCTATGAGAAGAAAATTGATGAGTTGACTCACATTATTCAAAAGTACAATATCCAAATGCCATCATCATCTAGATAGACAGGGACATCAGGAATTGCAAATGGGACAATCAAAGGAAAAGGACAAGCAATCTTTGCTTCTACAAGTCTTCAGTCAAAGAGATGGCTTCTTGATTTAGGAGCTTCTCATCATATGGCATCTTCACAGGGGATGTTCTCTTCATTTGAGTCATGTACTTCACCACCTATCTTGATGGGTAACAATACATACATGCATGCAATTAGTAAAGGGACTATTGATGTTGGAGAGTGTACATTCAACAATGTGCTGTGTGTACCTTCCTTGTCAACCAATCTCCTTTCCATCTACCAGATTACTCATTGTGGTGCAGGGAAGATAGTTGAGTTCACTCCTGATTCAGTGATCATACGAGACTTGGAGGGTAGACATATCATTGCTGTTGGGATGGCTAATCATGCATCTTGCTTCTATACATTCTCCCATTTTGTTTCTTCTAATGATGTAGATCCATTGATTGATATTCACACTCATGCATCAAGTGTGAATTATGTTTCTGAGGAGAAGTTTAGTCACTTGAACCTTGGTCTTCTTTCACCCACTTTGGTTCATGAGACTAGTGCTGAGCTTCCATCACCTCAATCTCCTGCTTCTTCAGAGATCGACATAGACACGATTTCATCGACTTTAGTTGAGTAGGATCATTCCATTCTTTCAGACACAGCATTGTGGGATACTTTCTTGGCAGGTATATCAGACTTGTTTTGTGAGTCTCATATTGCAGATTTGGAGGACACACTTGAGGGGTATCTCTCCTCTTTGATGACAGTTACAACACAACTGTTATCCCATCTACTTCATCTTTGGAGGTTGTTCTTCACAAGTCTACCTAAGATTTTGGGTTAGTCACACCTCATTACATTGTATCATTCTTTGATTCTGACATGTGGACACTTGAGCAGTCTTTAGAGGCATCCATCATGAGGCTTTTTCCCTCATTCCTTGAGATGGAGTTTCTTCGACATCAGCCTTTGGATTGGTTTCTTCCTAAGGGGAGGAATGTTGTTTGTAGGTACAAGACACTTTCGAGTGTTCATCTTTAGGCATTCACCAACACAGGAGCTACTTCATTATGGGGGGACCTATAGTCTCACTCTTTCTCTCCTGGGGGGGTAATTGATTGTACATATGTGATAGAAGTTGTCCTTGGGGGGTCATGTTGAGTCCTCCTACTATCACTTCTTTCACTTTCATTTTTTTTGCATTCACATCTTTGGAAAGGAGTTTTGTCCCATGAGGTTTTCTCCTTTTCTCCACTTGAGATTTGTTGTACATGGGTACCTAACATGGCCTAGTAGCTGGGACCCATCATCACCATCCATCATTTCATCTTGCTTTAGTTATCTACTCCCTAAGTTGCACTTAAGGGGGGGTGTTGGTGTGAATAGGGTTATCACCTAACTGGTTTACCCTTGTGTGGATAATTTACATTATTTAACTATTTACTAACTAAATAATATTCACATATCACACATAATTCACACATGTTAAGTTGACTTAGTGAGTCTTCTAGGTGTTTCTAGTTGAGTCTAGTTGTGTGTTGAGTTGTTGATAGTTGGAGTGAGTTGTCTTATCCTCCACATGTGCAATTAGTTATCATCCTCTAATTGTCACATGTAGGAATATCTCTATTTTCCACTCCACCTTTCACTCCACCTTTCTAGCTCTCACCTTGCCTTCATAAGCAAGGGTTTCTTCATGTATTGTAATCTCTTGTAATCTAGCAATCTTTTGCATTCATTGATAGAACAACATTATTCTCTCATTTGATCTCTCTTGTGCTTTCATGAAGTCCTAGATACTGGGTAGCTCCAATCATAGCCAACTCTAACAAAAATTTCAGGGAGAGAAGGCCTACTGAAATAGTCTGCTACAACATTTTGTTTTCCTGCTATATGCTGGACTTCATAATTCTACTGGTTCAAATATTCTTGCCATCTTAAATACTTACCGGAACCATCCTTCCTTCCATGGTCTTTTTCCTTAAAAGTAAGGAATCGAGTACAATCTGTTCTGATGATAAAGTGTTTCAAATGCATTAGCTTCAGAGAAAACTTTTTGAGGTTTTTTATGACACTATAAATTTCCTTATCAGAGGAAATCCATTTGCAAACATCTTCAAGGAAAACTCCACTAGTATATTCAGCAAGGAGTTCTTCACCATCTTTTATAAAGCATAAATGTCCATCCCATGTATAATATGAAGCATTTGTGTATAAATTCA
Organism: Cunninghamia lanceolata; assembly: GCA_027924645.1. NCBI lineage: Eukaryota > Viridiplantae > Streptophyta > Pinopsida > Cupressales > Cupressaceae > Cunninghamia > Cunninghamia lanceolata. The sequence goes on along the minus strand of BSBN01000287.1, from coordinate 5,010,329 downwards.
TCAGTTGTTGGAACATGAAGAATAAGAAGAGATTGTACCTTATCTTATATCACGTGGACATCATCTATATGTTTTTGGGTCCATGATGGCTTCTTTTTGGTGAGAAGATGTTGTAATGGTTCTTGATCAAATTCGACACCTGGATAAAAATATTAACATAGTTTGAAATACCTAGAAATCCTTGCAGCTCCTTTGTGTTAAGAGGAGGCTAAAATTCAAGGATCTTAGACTTAATATGAGGTTGAACCTCAAGTTTTCTATTATTAACAACCATTCCTAAGAATTTACAAGAGTCTATGCACCATTGAATTTTTGAAAGGGATAGAACAATCGCAGAATTTAATGCAAGCTTATAAAAGGTTTCAAGATGAGACTTGTGCTCATTAAAGTCTTTGTTAAAAACAAGTATGTCATCAATATAGACACAAAGAAAGTCTTCACAGCCATGGAAGATTTTATCCATTCGTTCTTGGAAGTAGGTAGGAGTGTTCATTAGTCTGAAGGGCATGACAGTCTATTCAAATTTCCAAATGGACAACTAAAGGCAGTCTTGTACTGGTCTTCTTCTTTGAATCGTATTTGATAGAAACCTAATTTACACTCAAATTGTGCGAAATTCTTAGAATTAGCAACTTTTACTAAAAGATATGACTTATCTGTAATAGGATAAGAGAATGGAAGAGTGATAGCATTTAATGGTCTATAATTAATGACCATTCTTTTCTTTTTCCTTCTTTTCTTAGCTTCTTTGCATGCCATAAAAGCATAGCAATTGATTCAGACTGAGAATGCTTTATATACTTCTCTTCTTTTAGTTCATTGATGGCTTGGGCCATATCTGGATAATCGTGCACTGGTATTGGAATCCTTTTCCCTATCTTTATCAGTGCTCCATGTTGTAACCTGATTTCCATTTCTGGTATTTCTTTTTCCCAAAACTTTTGAGGATCTTCAGAGCATACTACTTTGATTAAAGTTGCTTTAAGTTCCAGTAATGGTTCAACTGTCTGGATCCTATGGATTGTTGGATACTTCTCAGAGGCATAGATTAGTCTAGGAGTACTAATCTTTTCACCATTAAGAGTGAACATTATACTCTTTTTGGTACAACCATAGGGAGTATATCTGTCAATGAAATTACCTCCTAACACGACATCTACTTGCATTTGCTTCATAACAAAGAAGTCACATTTGAATTGCTTTCCTTCAACTTGTAAAGGATGTTGGTGACTCTATTTATCACAGAGAAATTGATTGCCTTGTACATCACATGTAGTGTAGGCAGTTTTCTGTGCAAATTGTTCCTAGTTGGCAAGGATTTACTCTTTGCAAAAGGACAGAGATTCACCAATATCAACTTGAGCATCATATTGTTTGCCATTAATAGCGATAGTGATATACTAGGAGAAGTGCTTGCTTGTAATGGTTGTTCTTAAATATCATCCACTTCAACAATCAAAGGTTAATTTTGGCCAAAAAAAATAGGACAAATATTTAACACTTTTTATTGTGAATGAGGTGTAAAATTGTTATTGATTGTTTGACTATTGAAGTGGATGATATTTAAGTAGACTGGCTTGGAACATTCAACAACATGCTTCTCTTGGGTACCAAGAAATGTGATAATAAAACCATCATAAACCAAAATTCTGATAATGATTTGCAAGCAGCAAACACTTCGAGTGCATGTTGTTGTTGTAAGGTGCAAATTCACAGTGAAGATCAAGATTTAAACTCGGGCGAAAGACGTAAGATTGTTGTTGAAATTAAATCACCATTGCTGCAACAAAATCGATGCAACGAGGAATGCTAAATGATTTGGATGATAAATAGTATTCAAAGATTTCACATTAATTTATTTTGAGGATAATTATTAATGTTTGTTGCATCTTGTGTGCTTACAATACAGTAATGGACATGTATTAATGTGGCGTTTTAGTTCAAATCCCCAACTTTGTATCACTTCAATGTGACCAAATTGAAGAATGTATAGAAATAGATAACAATTCGATTCATAATTTTCCACGTGTGCATGCCATAGTGGAAAGAAAAACCGAATGTTCAAAATTTATTTTGATCTAACAGTTTTACGTAGGCTTCTTTCTGGCAGGTAACATTTTATGTTTGCCAGCGCGGATGTAACCATTTGAGGCGGATGTATCCATTTGAGCAGTCCTTTGTATTGAAGAGTACATTCATTATGAGGATTTCTTTCCAAGAAATGCCTCATTATCTTCCAGAGGATGGATGCTATTGTTTGCATGTGTCAATCATCCCTTCATGTCTAGTTTTAGCCACCGCAGCTTGGTTCAAGTTATGTGTATACAGTTCGTATTTATTCCTATTTGTGTGGATTGTTGATGTAATGATCATCCCTGCTGGTAAAGACAAATTAAATACAATGTTTGTGTTGGCTATTTTCACTCTATTTTTCTCATAGCTTTTCAATAGAGCAGCAATTGAATAGAAGGATGTTCTTTCCCATCCATACATGGGAGAACCCTATTTCTAGAGGATTTGATTCGGACATGCTGGCCAAAATTCTCAAATTCACCACTCCAATTGAAGAAGATGCAATTCGTGAGATTACTGGTAGAGACATTTTGGAGGAGGTCACACGTATGATCTACTACTCGCAGGTGATGTCTCATTTCTTGTTCAATCTAATGGACTTAGCTCAAGATGCAGATATTGTAAAGAGAATTGCATTTGATTTTTTTGCAAGATTATATGTTATCAAAGGAGACGTATGAGAATGCTATCAGTAACTATGATCTTTTTAACATGTGCCATGCCAAGATTGGCAGTTTACAGTTAAAAACTTTTAGATATCCAGCATGTCCAGACATTTCACTGTGTATAGTGCTTTGAATCATGATATTCAACTCCTGTTCAGTGATAGTGTATAACTCCCTGCATTCACATCAAAGTGATTTGGGTGATGATTTCTCTATCAAGGTTCCGGATGTCTTTGATGCAGTGATGGTCTTGATTCAACCTCGAATCCCACTTGCACCGGATGATATTGACGATGCTGAAGGGGTGAATGAGAATGAAGGGTGCCATGACATCAACATTTAAAAAAAAAAAAAAAGAGAAAGGTGGTGTTCCACCCATAAATTAATAATGTGAATGAGCTACATAGCTTAACACAAAACACAAAGAAGACAGCCAAACAGATCAGCGGGCCCTAAAACAGTCTGCAACACATCATATACATCACCCAAATCCTGACGCAAAAGAGGGGACAACAAACAGATTGATCCAAGAGGAAGAAAAACCACCTACTCCACTGCATTAGAAGTCTCCACCACTGGTATGACACTTCGGATGACATCCCGATCGTCGAAAAACTCCTAGGGTCGCTGAACTGAACAGAAGCTGAAAACTCCTCTTCCATGTATTTGTCATAGGCTGGATGTAGAAAGATAAAACCACAAGTAGAAGAAAGGACAGCTCTTGGCAGTAGAACGAAGACGGTCAATGTACCAAGCAAAGTCAGCAAAATTGTTACATCACCCCTTTGTCGGAGAGACACACAGCCGTCGGCGAACTAATTTAAACTTGCGCCGATCATATAAGTCTTGTCGACGTCAACCTTCAACACGTCATCGGAGAGATGAAGGCACTCGAGGAGAGAACTTAGGGCAAGGCCGACAGTGGGAGTCAGGCCAATGAGCAGTACCAACGGTGGGACATAAAGATATTCGCAGCTGCCATTATGCTTGTGATAAAAAAAGAGACCATCAGCAGCTTCTTCTACAAAAAGCTCCATCTTTCTGCGCAAAAAGTCAGGGGTACTATATTGACTGAGGATGTCATTAAAAAAGCCCCATCCTTCTATCAGGGGATGTAGGACATATGCTGGTAAAATCAAAGCCCACCGACATATTACCCGTTGGCGAAAAGACAAGCTAATATCTTAAGGAGTCTAGTGCTTGTCAGGAGCATTTAAGGTCTCATAAATAGACTCCATCTGCTTCTCTGAAATAGAGAAGATGTAGAAGCAAGATGTAAGCTCGAATCCCAGAGGCAATCTTCCCGTTGGCAAGGGAATGTACATATACCTTTTGGTCGTTTAGACAAGACAGGGACAGTGAATTCCTCCTAAATGCTTCCATCCCATCCTGAATACTTTAAAACACACCCACTACAAGAGAGGAGTGAAAGTGACACGCAACTTGGCATGAAAGGGAAGTCCCATCGAATAAACTGCTTGGGCAACCCAGCCTAAGATGAGGTCACAGACTTTAAATCATCTTGAAGGAGCTTGCACACATGGCTGTTTTGACAAAGTTGCGCTGGAATAAGAACCTCTATGGCCGAGGTTTGATCTATAGCCAAGTTGGCAAGTCCCTCAGTGACCTTGTTGCCTTCCCCAAAGTGTGCAAAATCCTGAAATCCTCGAAGGTTTTGAGCAAGGGAAAAGCTTGATTTAATATATAGTTAAGCTTCCAGTTGTCCAAGCCTTTAGCTTTAAGGGCATTGATAATAATCATGGAATCACCTTCTATCCATATATGCTTAACTCGAAACATGACTGCCAATTGCAACCCATGTACCAGAGCCCAAACTTCAGCTTCATTGTTAGTACCTATTGGTATCTTTGTTGCTTTGGCAGCTAACATAGAGCCATCCTCTCTTCTGAGGACACACCCCGTGCCTGAGACACCAGGATTGCCCCTACACGCGTCGTCAAAATTTAATTTAATGAATGGGGTTGTAGGCGGTAACCATTTGACCTTCTCTCTAGAGGCTAAAACATCTCTTGCTACAACTAAGGCACCTGTGTTGACTCTATCCAACAACTTCCACTTTCTTACAACAATAGAGTCCCATTTGGACCAATTCGAATTTCTGGTTTTTGAATTTCTTACATTAGATACCTCCATCTCTGAGATAACCGCCTCAATATTACTGCACACTGTCTTCAACGATGAGGCTTCTTTTTTGAAAATATGGAAGTTTCTCTCCTGCCATAAGAGCCACACTACTAGAGAAGGACCTAGCTCCCAAATGCAAGCAAAGAACAAATCAGAGAAAAGAAGAGGCCAGTTTTTAAACATAAGGGCTAGAGAATTAGAGAAGGGGGAGGACCAGTTCAGCATATGCATAAGCCATAGCCAACATTCTCTACTGAACTGGCAGTGTAGAAGCAAATGGTCCACCGATTCTTCTTCTTTCCTACAAAGGGTGCAAAGAAATTTGGACCAAAGCCTAACCGTTTGATTCTGTCACCTGTAAGAATTCTATTGTTGATCGCCAGCCAAGAGAACGCTCCAGCTTTTGGCAAAACTATTTTACTCCAGCATAGAATTGACGGCCAGTCTCTCATCAATTTTTTATTAGCTGATCTATACCCATCTTTCACTATGTAATAGGCCGATTTTGCGCCTGTCCAAGCTAAAGCATCTTCCTTATCTGAAAAGATAACCATTCTTTTGGCCAGGATCTTTTTTAATTGCACTTTCTGATCATAAGGGAAATCACAGTTCCTTGTGCTTTTCCAATTGAAAGAGACATGACCACGCTCACTCTTAACACACCAATAGTCTTTCACTTTGTTGCCCCAATGCGACTACAAGAAAAGTCTCGCTTCTAGTAGATCCTCCCTATCTGAAAGCTTAGGTTCCCCACACCAAGAATCATACCAAAAGTCTACTTTCTCCCCATTATGAATAATCCATGACAGTTTAGGAATAAGGAAATCTCTACATTTAGCAATAAAATTTCATATTGCTGATCCTCTTGGTGGGTTTTTAACTGTGAAGATTTGTTCCTTCTCATGAGAATCCAAATACTTTGATTTCATTACCTATACCCAATTAGAACTCGGTTTAGAATAGAAGCTCTAGGCCAGCTTAGCTCCAAGTGCTTTATTATGTAACTCTAGGTCTAGAATGCCTGCTCCTCCTTCAGTATTTGGTTTACAGATTTTATCCCAAGCCAAGAGGTGGACTTTCTTCTCATGGAACGTACCTTGCCACATGAATTGCTTACAGGTCCTCTCAATCTTTGTAAGAACTCCTTTAGGGATTTGATAAACAGACATCATATAAGTAGGGACTGTAGCTAACACTGAATTAATCAACACAATTCTACATGCTAGAGAAAGTTGCCGACCTTTCCACACTGACATTTTTGATTGCATGTGAGTTAGGATGTTGTTCCAAAGAGAATTTTTATGTCTTCCTGTGTACATTGGTAGGCCAAGATATCTACTTGGAAGGGATTCAAGTTTGAAGTTCAAAACTTTGCTAATATCATCTTGGATGGTCTGAGAAACATTAAAGAGATAAACCACTGATTTAGAACCATTAACAACCTACCCAGAAGCTAAACAATAATTTTCCACTGTGTCCCTAATAGAAATTGCCTCGGACACAGAAGCTTTCCCAAATAAAAGGGTGTCATCTGCAAAGAGGGCATGTGTAAAGGAGTCTTGCATGCCTTTAATTCTTAAACCTAGCCATTGAAGATTACTCTTGGCTGCCTTGATGGCCCAGGTAAGGGCTTCTAACATGATGATGAAGAGGTAGGGAGATATTGGGTCCCCTTGCCTCAATCCTCTTGTAGGATTGAAGGTCTCTATGGTACTGCCATTAACAAAAATAGACATCTTGTAACTAAAAAAGCATGAAGAAATCCATTTGCAAAAATCTTTAGAAAAGCCCAATTTATCCATCATTACTAATAGGAACTTCCACTCCACCCTGTCATATGCCTTTGACATGTCCAATTTTACCAACATAGCCTCCTGTTTCTCTATATTGACCGAGTGAAGGATTTCATGAGATAGAATTGCACCCTTAGGTGTTTCTTTGCCTAGGATGAAACCCCCTTGTTCCTGAGATATTAGACTTGGCAATATTTTAGCTAGTCTTAATGCCACCACTTTGGAAATAATTTTGTAAATAAAGTTACAGAGGGAGATGGGCCTTAATTCCTCGAAACTTTGTGGATCTTTTGTTTTAGGGATCAACATTAGATTAGTAGTTTTCAACTCTGTAAGCACATTTTTAAACTTCCTAGATTCCTCAAATGCTAAGAAAATGTCTTTTCTAACCGTATCCCAACATTTTTGGAAAAAAATACCTGTCCATCCATCTGGTCCAGACGCTTTCTCACCTGGCATGGAGAAGACTGCTATCTTTACCTCTTCCATAGAGAATTCCCTCCTTAAGTCCGCATTGTGGATATCGGATACAAGCTTAGGGATGAAGTCAAGTGGAGGGATTCCATCTCCTTTTGGGGTTGTCTTTTTGGAAAGTAGGTCACTATAGAAAGCTTTGGCTTCCAGTTTGATCTCCTCCAAATCTGTGATGACTATGCCATCTTTTGAAAGTATTGAATGAATGGAATTGGAAACCCTACGAATTTTAGCAGCCATATGAAAGAAAGACGTATTTTTATCCCCCTGTTTAAGCCATAATTCCCTGGACCTTTGTCTCCAATATATTTCTTCTCGACTCAGAATCTCCTCCAGCTGTAGCTTTAAACTCTTCTCTAGCTGAAAAGAAGTGCTATCCATACCTTCACTTATAATTTTCTCCTCTAGCTGTCTCAAGTCCTGAAAAATCTTATCTTTTTGAGCAAAAATGTTTTTAAAATGTGAGCTATTCCAGTGTAGGATTTTTTGCCTTACAAATTTAAGCTTCTGAACTAACTGGAACATGCGAGACCCCTTGACAAAAGGAGCTTGCTTCCACCATTCGTTGACGTTTTGGATAAAAGATGGTTCATTGAACCACATTGACTAGAATCTAAAGTTTTTCCAGCTAGGCCGAGAGTTCATTCCAATTCGAAGTCTGACGGGAAAATGATCTGAACCACCCATGGGTAGGATCTCTGATTCAAAGGTGACATTAAGACACAGGCACTCTGGAGAAAGAAGGAATTTGTCAAGCCTCTCTACTATCTTACAAAAGTTTTTTCGCCTATTTGTCCAAGTAAATTTTCCATTTTTTGGAGCGCAATCTAAAAGGCCATTTTGGTTTGTGAATTTTTTAAAGTCCTGTTGAGATCTTAGGGTGTGAGAGATGCCTCCTTTTTTTTCTGAATCATCGAGGATTGCATTGAAATCTCCTCCTAGTATGAATTTCTCCCTCTTAATGGCATTAATCCAAAAGGAGAGATCCTCCCACATCTGTCTCTTTGGACCTAAGTTGGTAGGAGGGTAGACGTTGATCAGCCACATAGCACTCCCTGTCATAACTTGTGTAAATTTGCCAATTAGGAAATTACTATTCCTCTCTAGCACTTCCATAGGGTGGATATGTGATTTCCATCCTATTGCCAATCCACCTGAAGCTCCAACTGCATCTACTGTGGAAAACTACCATCCAAACCAATTTCTAAAAACTTGAGCATTCATTTCTGCAGAGAGCTTGGTTTCCTGAGGTAATATAATGCCACTTTTCTCCTCATCAGCATGGCGCTTGATGAGGCATCTCTTGTTAGGGGAATTTAAACCCCTAATGTTCTAGGTAAGGACTCTCATGATTTTTGAGGAGAGCCATGAGCTCTCCTCTTAATTGGACTATGAGCGAGCACTACATTGCAAACTTCCTCCTTTCCTTTGGATTTCCTTGATTTTTTCTGCCTTGCACTTTTCCTGGTGGGGGATGTGAAAGACTTTTCTAGGGGGCTCTTCATTTCTGATTGAGAAATACCTAGCGGAGGCTTATCGAGGATGCAGTCCTCTTCCAACATCACCTCATCAGCGATTTCTTCTATCACGTTATTTGCTACCTTTTGGACTACTTGCTGTAGTAGATCCTTAATAGTCTCATTGTCTTGGATTAAATCATTTGCAAAGCTAGGGGAGCCAGCCTCACTAGTTTGTTTTGCTAGAATTTCTATATCCCTCCGTGGTCCAGCCATGGTTGATGTATCCTTTTGGAACATTTGATGATCTTCCCACTTGAAGTCATCCTCTTGTTCCTCTAGAGGTTCATCCTCCTGGGTATGCAAAATCTCACCCGCTTGGTTTAAGGGTTTATCCCAGCCCAACATTCCTACCAAACACCTTCAACATCTAGATCACTGTCCTCCTTATCTTTAAAGCTAGCTAATGGTGAGGATAGCAGGACCTGCAAATTGATAGGAGTGTCATTTATTGCCCCAGGGTCCTTTCCTATATCAATGTCCTCTATTTCCCGCATTGCATCAAAGTGCAGTGGAGTGTTTTCAAGGGGAAGATCTTGAAACTCTTGAGCCTGCTCTTGATTCTCTGATGCTTGTCGAGGGGGGTTGTCTTCCAGTGGGGCAGACTCTGGGCTCTTATGCAGGAATTCAAGGCATCTTGTTAGATCCTCTGGGAGCATGCCATCCTCTAGCCAAATCTCTTGCAGCCAGAAGCCCTGGCTCGTTATAATTTTAACTCTTTTGGGTAATAGGGCCTTTGCCTCTGCATAAATCTAGATTCTAACCATTGACTCCCTAATGCACAGGTCTGGGATGTCAATCTCATGACAAACTCCCAAGGAGTTTCCTATACACCTCACAATTTCTGGCTCTCTGTATTCAAGCGGTAGCCAAGGCAGTTGTATCCAAAAAGGAACTAGAGTGATTTCTTCTTTTCCCACATGGAAGTTGGGTTTCCATACCTGACATAAAATAGCTGTTTGACCAAACTTCCACAATTTTACCTTGAGTATATTGTCTCTTTCTTCTTTAGCAGTACAAAGAAATAGAAAAAGCCGTTGCCTAGCTCATAGTACTTCTTGGCGGATGGCCAAACTATTTGACTATGCTACTTCTTTTTTAGGGATTATGTAATGTTTGTATCCAACTACTTAGAGCTTTTTGTAATTATGTATCTAGCTATGGGGGTCTATTAGTTTATATGATTTATTTGGGGTTATAAGGTTGGTTCCTAGATGTGTATCCAAGGATTTCAAAAGCCCTTTTTCTATATCCTCATGACTCATGACTATTGTAATCCTTTTATATAATATTAATATATTTCAGGTGCAAAGAACCTTTTATAAGAAAAAGCGTACACCTTCATAATCTTAGTTTGGATACACAGTCGACATTTTTCATAGTGCATCATCTAACCAAGGCACATGAAAATTAGCCAAGTGACCTCTTATTTCCTTCTTCCATTTACATATTTAATGTTAGATGTTATCATGTTTACCTCTTTATATTTATTTAGGTTTGATTCATATTGATTGCGATATTGTTATACTTAAATATTTACTTTTAGCAATCTTAAGGCTTCACTTATTTCCTTGCATTTTGGTGAAGTCAAAATTTCCAAACCCTTCTAAGAATTTTCCTTACGGTTTTGACCTTCTTTCCATCTCTATTTTTTCTAAGTTTTCATATCTCTAAATTAGATCTAAAATTTATAGGTTATCTTTCCTTTATCCATAGTGATTTGACTTGGTTATTGATACTTTTATTATGGATTCCCATCAACCCTTGTCCCTAGCTTATATCTAAACATGCATTAAGGATTTCAATGTGTTTTAGAATTTATTACCTCAAATCCATTGATCCTTAATGACATCATACTTGTTTAACATAAGGATGATAGTACATGTTTCATGGAGGTAATATTCCTCTATATATATGATTTTTCATCTTTCATGGAGTTTGGTATTTCCTTTCCTTCTATTTGAGATGACTTTACTTCACTTGCCCATCAACTTCATATTGATTATACCTCTTCTATATAAGTAATATTAATTATGATGAAGTTCTTAAAATTAACTATACTATGGTTAGCATAAACCTAATGATGATGATTCTTTATTTATAATTATTAATTACAATTATCCCTTAAATACCATACTATATTTATTGAGGAAACCAGGATGCTCTTTCCAAAGTAAACAACTAATTTTTATTTATAACTAAATAAAATATTATATACACTAAAAAATAAAAGAAGAACCATTAGAAAGAAGGAACTTTTAATGGACCCTAATTAAATTATGAAAATAAGCTTCTCTCTTATAATATATAAAAATTATAAATTAAAATGTTAATTTAATATATAATATAAAATTATAACAAAACTTTCTTAATATTAAGAATAAAATTAAAATTTTCATACAAACAAAGATAAAATTAGTAAAAATATATTACCTTATATCATATAAAATTTAAATTTTCCTACTCAATTTAGATTAGGGCTTAAATTTGAGAGTTGACCTTGCTTGTCAAGCAATTTTTTATGACAGTTATCTATTTAATGGTGCCTTTCAAATACTTTGACATGATTTAGTATAAGTAAATCAAATAAAAATCAAATATATATATCATCATAATCCTATATAAATTTTGACAATTTGTCCAAAATCTCTCCTTTCATACAATACAGTCTTTTTAAAGTTATGATTGTATTTTACAGCAAAAATGCCTAAATACAGCTATACAATTGTCAAATTTATGCCCTGATTTAGACGAGTGGAACACCTTGTAATGAAGATGTCATTTTGTTAGTTAGGTCAAATTCTTGAAATTGTCAAGGATTAATAGTATCCATTTAATAGTTAAAGTTTAGTTTTGATCAATAAAAATAGGATACATATTTACCATATTTTAGTGTGAATGAGGTGTAAAATTCTTATTGACTATTTGACCATTGAACTAAATGATGTTTAAGTAGAGTATTCTTGAAGTTTGCCTCAACAAATAATATGAACATCCATTTTCATCATATTTTGGCTGACAGGCCATTCTATATGTGCACACATCTTGTAATTGCCAAATTTTGGTAGTCCTTCAATTTTTTTTGCTCCAAAATTTTAAAAAATAAAATTGTTAGAAAATATGTCAAGCCACAACTAAAATTAGACTTTGGTTTTAGTTACAGCTAGCTTCCATTTCTTTCTGGCATTTCTAGCCAAGCGTTACCTATAAGGTCTATATGCACAAGAATGTGTTTTAGGCTCTTTGGACACCAAGTGTGCTAGGATATTTCTAGAGTGCGCCTGTGGTGAGAGAGCAACGCTTGATTATGCAGCCTATATCATAATGGAGTGCTACAGTCACATTCTAATGATGGGGATTGAGGATTTGGTTGGCTTGCTTTTCCTCTTACCTTGAAATGAAGACCATCTTGAGGGTTTGAAGATTACAATAGGTGTGCACAGACCTTTTTAGATGATATTCATATTCTATTTCTATTAGCACTGACATACGATTTGTCTGTGAGTTTTTAGCCATAGATGTAGATTGATGATATGCTTCTATAGAAAGAAACCTCCTCCTTTTGTTTCATGAAGGTGTGATTTCGAAGTATTTTTAATAACTGATTTATTTGATGCTTATTTATGGATCATTGATTTGTGGGTCTGGGATTTTTTTGGGATTGTTTTGAATTTCTATCCAATTCTATTCGTTTACTCAATAATATTAGCTTCTTTGGTTTCATCTAGTATGTTTAGCTATGCACCTTCTGTCTGGATTAGTCATCTCTATTTACCTATAATTTTGAAGCTTTATTACAAAGATAATGGAAAAGGAAATTATTCCTCTCTGCCTTTCCTCTTATGTTTTGATTAGAGTTATTTCAATGGAATGACGAGTTTACACCACAACTATAAATCATCCTCTTCCCCATTTAAATCACATTGAAATTTGAGTCTACGCTCCAGAGAATCCTCTCAATGGCCTGTTACAGTTCAACTTGCAAGATTTGAGGTGAGGTGAAGGGAGTGTGAAAAGAAAACAAAAGAATTGCCTTTGCAGGAATCGATCAAGGCCATGGAGGAAATCTTTTTTTCTTAAAAGTATTTGCATTAGTTCTTAAAAACTAAATTCTTTTTTCTGCAATTTCATTAACCAACCAAAGTTTATTGCAATGCAAGATATTTACATTGCCTCCTTCTTTGTACTTTTTTTAAACATGTAGAGCTATTCCCTTAATTCTTTAGATAAAAGGGTTTTCAAAGAAAGATCATACAATTTTTGATTTATAATTTTTAGGTAAAATGAGGGTTTCTCTATTATTCATGAAGCGATGGTGGCAACCTAAAAAAATGATCTTCAATGTAGGGAACTGAGCAAGGAAGGACTTGGTGATAGTGAAATAGATGATGCTGAAGTAGCTCATTTAGATCTCAATGTAGAGGTCTATCATGTGAAATCATTTAGAGGTATAAATGATCCCAGAGATAAGATAACCTGCAAAGTCTATCAAAGGAATGTTGTTTCCATTTGGCTATTAACATGCATGCATCTCTATCTCTGTAGAGACTATGAGATCACTTTAGAGATTGTGAGACTGTGAGGTCTACCAGCCTACGTGTGCAATGCTTGGTTTTTTGAACAGAATTAAACAAGCTACCTAAATAAGATAGCTATTTGAGAGAGAGAGAGAGAGAGAGAGAGAGAGAGAGAGAGAGAGAGAGAGAGAGAGAGAGAGAGAGAGAGAGAGAGAGAGAGAGAGAGAGAGAGAGAGAGAGAGAGAGAGAGAGAGAGAGAGAGAGAGAGAGAGAAGCAAATGGAGTGACATCTCAATTTCACCACTTTTTGGTTTTCTGGATCATTGGACCAATTGTATTATTCTTTTCTGGTGGACCATGGATTCCAAGCTATTGTATATGGGTTTTCTTAAATAGATGTAGAATTTTTTGTAATGGATTTTTGGTTTCTTTGTGAATATAGAAAATTCTTGTATATGGTTGTGTTTTGTTTCTTTGGTTGTGGCCTTGTCATTGTCAAGTCCATGTACAGTTGTTGTAATATTTTCCTAAAGCATGTAGTTAAGGATTGTGCAACATATGCTTCTACTATTGATCTATATGCCATGGATTACATCAAGTTACTTTTCACTTTTGTTTGTTTCCAAAACTAACCTTACACTTTAGTGATCGTAACTAATGCATAATCATGTTGATATCTAAATATAATTATTCTATGGACCAATAGATTATTTGGTTACTCTTGTTACTTCTCAATCATTAGTTGCATGCATAAACCTTATGACCAAGTTTCACGATCCTTGCTTCTATTCAAACTTTACTTTGAGGTGGCCATTCCTCAAGAAACTAAAATTTGGTCATTTAAATTGAAAGTAGCGCAACCGACAAGCAGTGCCATAAGGGTAATTTCTCAATTATATTTGTGACAAGATGAATAGGCTTGTAATTTTAAACTCGTCATGCAATATCTGCCTTTTTCAAGCTACATTATGGCATGATCAAGAGTAGAATGGAAAGTATGTCACCCAGTCGTGTTGTAGTGCACAATAGAAATTTTGAAGGAACACAAAGAATGGAAAGTATGTCACTCTTACTTAATTTATCAGTGTTATACATCATCATCTTGCATGAATAAATAAAACACAACACACTTATACATGTTCTCCAACTCAAATCACAATAAAATTGTATAGTTTTTGGGTGTTTTGGTAATTTTCTTATAAGCTGCATTTAATTCTTTTCCTTACATGAAGTCTTTACAAGATTTTTAGTGTTGGCTAAATCTTAAGCCACATAATTATAGGTAAATAAATTAAGCTAATTGTCAAAAGCTCGACACATGTGTAAATAATCATCAACATCAACATTTGGTATGCTTGGAAAGCAAAACATAATCTTTAAAAAAACATCTCATTCACTGTAGGAAAAGCCATAATTTATGTTAGAGGGAGGAGTGTCAATTGTTCCTTGTCCAATCATAGCCAACTATCATATTTGTAGGGAGAAACCGGTTGGTTGTTCTCCACTCATCTTGAAATAACAAGCAAAAAATGTCACCTCTTGCTTTAAGGAAATGTAATTTATGTCCTTTCACTAAAAGAATGGTCATCCATTTCTCTAGAAACCTTCAACTTAGTCCCCTAATGTATTTTCATGCAATAAGGAAATGAATGGTTGTTCCTTCAATTACAACTCTACTTAAAGGTCACTTTTTTGAAAAAATGTGAGTGCTTAGAATTGGTGATTCTTGAACTACTTATTGGATATTGCATTTCAATTGTTTAGGCATTAAGAGTGGGGGCGTAACACCACCTCCATCCACTTCCACATGATCTCACATTTGTATTTTTGCTTGTTAAGAGAACTTCAACCACTTCATTTTTTTAGTCACGTGGAGAAGGGTTAGCTAACCATTCTAAAAATCTAGTTTTTGACCTTCCAAAAATGTAAGCTTGTAGAAGGGAAGACCAACCCTTCTTCTAGATGCCAACATGTGGAAGGAATGGTCGCATTTCCCAATCTTGCTTCAATTTGATGGAGTGCATTTCTACTTTGCTTGTAAACACTTAATTTTTATAGCCATACAATGAAAAAGAACAATCATTGTTTATCTGGTATTATTGAACCTGTCAAATAATTGAGGAAAGGTTGTGCACTTTTTTTTCATTGGGTTAATTTTGACCTCTAGCTTCAAATTTTATTTTTAACAAAGATATCAACAAGGAAAAAGCTCACCATTGTCTCCTCACATGTTTAGATAAATTTTTATATTGGGGTGCCAATATCAATTCCATAGTGTCTTAACACAATGTTATATGTTTTATTGGATGGTGATGCTTCTATATTTAACCTCACACACATACAACATAAACAATCAAGTTCAAATACGCCATAGTACAAACACACACAAAGTGAATGCCAAAGTTAAAACACACTCTTCAAACAAAGTTCAATCACTTCACACATAGTTTGTTCAACTACATAGTTCATACATTTAACAAAGTAAACGATAAAGTTCAAATAGGCACATAAAGTGAATGTCAATGTTACTACACTCTTCACACAAAGTGAATGTGAAAGTTCAAACATAGAAATTGAATACCAATGTTAAAAACACACTCTTCACACAAAGTTAGTTCAATAATTTCACACATAGTTTGTTGAAAACCACACACTTCATACATATATAAGGTAAACACTAAAGTTCAACATACCAAAGTTCAAGCATGTAGTGAATGCCAAAGTTAGTACACTTTTTACATAGTGAATGTTAAAGTTCACACACAATAAAAGAATCAAATCTAAGTGAAACGTAAAATTGAAACATACTTTATACAAAGTGAATGTCAAAATTTTTAATTAAAAGGGGTAAAAGGTTTTGACGGGATCCTGGAACCCTATTGCATACAACAAAATGTCACTAAACACGAAGTTGATCCACAACAAAACAATAGCAACACTGCAACAAAGAGTAGCATCTTAGAGCAGGAATCTAAAAAACTACATGAGAACATTAAAGGCAAATGCTTAGGGTGGTTTGAGTTCCAAATCATTTTCATCCCCATCATATCTCCTTCATCCAAGCCATCATCCTCTTGGCCTTCATCTAGATTGATTTACTCTTACCATGAGTAGGTTTCAAAATTTTCTCACTCCTTGTTCTCACAACCATGTGAGTGTCAATTAAATTCCAAAGATAGTTAAAACATTCACACACACAAAAAAAGTGAATGCTAAAGTTTAAACACACGCTTCACACACACACAAAAGTAAAGATGATTCAACATGCTAATTTTCAATTCACACTAAGTGAATGAAAAAGTTCAAACTTACCTAAACACACAAATAGTAAATAGATCAAATAAGTGAATGACAAAGGTAGTTCACTCATGTTTCACAGACAAAAAATAATCGACAATTAACTCAAACAAATTAAAGCGATGACAAAGTTTGAACATATGCTTCACATAAGCAAATTGATGTCAATACACAAACAATAAATGACTCAAGTCAAAGTGAATCTCAAAGTTAGTTCACTCACACACACAAAGTGAATGTGAAATTTAGTTCATACACATTTTATACACATAAAGTGAATGCCAAAGTTCATTCACATAAACATGTGCACACATACTGAACACCAAAACTAAATTTCAAACGTACCCACCCACACACAATAAAAATCCATAGTTAATTCACACATGCATACACTTGACAGAAAGTGAACATTAGTCTTTTTGTACACACATAGAGTGAGTGCAAAAGCTCATTCACACACACATGCATGCACACACAAAGTGAATGCGAAATTCTATTCAAAATACATAGGCACACACTTCACACAAAAATGAATGACAAAATTAACTTTCAAACACACACACATTTCACATGAAGTGAATGCCAAAGTTAACTTTCAAATATCCACACAATGAATGTTGAAGTTTATTCACACACACACACACACACACACACAATGAAAGAAAAAATTCATTCAAACACACAAAGACTCACAATGAACACCATTGAAGTTTGTTTGTAGACACATTCCACATGAACTAAAATCAAAGTTTATTCATACATTACACAAAATGGTAGTCAAAGTTCATTCGTGCACACACACACACAGAGAAATAATGTAAGTTCTTTCAAGCACATTCCACATAAAGTGAACATCAAAGTCCATTCATACACTCTACACAAAATGATAGCCAAGGTTCATTTGTACACCACAAAAAAAGAATGCCAAATCTTTCAATTGCATTCTACACAAAATGAACATCAAAGTTTTTTCATACACTCCACAAATGTGATAGTCGAAGTTCATTCACTCCACAAAATATGATAGCTTAAGTTTATTCATAAACAAAGAAAAAATTAAATGTCAAAGATCTTTCAAGCTCACACACATACACAACAAATGTCAAAGTTGGTTCAAACACACATACCACACAAAGTGTATACGAAAATTAATTTTTAAACACACACACACACACACCACAAAGTGAATGCCTAAATTAATTTTTCCACAGACACCACACAATTTACATAAACAAAAAGTGAATATGCCAATGTTCAAACATAATTCATTCACACAAATTTAGTACAAGCATGCATGGACACTTAAATTCAAACATTCCAAATTACAAACACACTCATAAAAGTGAGTGCCAAATTTATAAAACAGGGTAATGTGCAAACACACACATCAGATAAAGCGAATGCCAAAATTAAATTTCACAAACAATTCACACAAAATGAATTTCAAAGTTAAAACACACAATTAACACATAGAAAGTGAACATATGTCAAATTTTAAATATGCTTCATGCACAAATTTAGTTCAATCACACACAAAATAAACACTTGTGTTCAAATATGCCAAAGTACAAACACGCACAAAAGAATGCCAAAGTTAAAACACACTCTTCACACAAAGTTAGATCAATCACTTCACACATAGTTTATTCAAACATACACTTCATACATATATATTTTTTAAAAGTTATTTTGTGCAATGCTTGGCCATAAGACTATTTAACAATATGGCTATAAATATAATAACTTTGACAAAAATTAAAAACACACTATTTAACAATATGTCTATAAATGTGTGTCTATCAAGAGGGAAATTAGTAACATGGATTTTCTATTATCCTACATTATTAAGGTACTACACTGTTCACCTAATGTCTTGATTTTCTTAGAATGAATTTAGTTCATTCACCATTTAGTTCATGTGCGTATTCATTTAATACCATTCCATTATTTTTATATACAAAAAAAATGATTTTTTTATAGTATTTATAGCCTTGTCTACCAACAACTACATGTAATGACTTTCCATAAAAATATAAATATAAACTATTTAACAATAAGCCTATAAATATTTGTGCCTATGGACCATTTGATAGCACCTTTGGTGCTTTTACTAGTTTATTATTTATTTTTTATTTTTGGCAAGTTGCTCATCGTACGCAGGGGCCTACGCCAGCAGCAGCGATATCCGCTTAATATATATTTGATGGCGGCCTCAGCCAACGGCAGCAGTAGTCGACTCCCCAGATGCTTCTAAAAGCCAGCGACCGACATTTTTTTTTCTTATATACTTGCATTCAGATGCTAATCGATTGAGAACAATAAAACCTGCTATCTTTGAATTTTTGAGTTTTCTTTGTGTTGGTTTGGTTTTCTATACTTTCTATATCCACTGTCATCTGAGTGAGTGAGATGGAGCAAGTGAAGGTGCTCAACTCATGGTCCAGTCCCTTCGGCATGCGTGTTTTGATTGGTCTGGAAGAGAAAGGCGTGAGATATGAATACCCAAGAAGAAGACCTCTCCAACAAGAGCGACCTCCTCAGGCAAATGAATCCTCTGTACCAAAAAATACCTGTCCTCATCCACAATGGCCAGCCCATATGCGAGTCTCTTGTAATTCTTCAGTACATTGAAGAGACTTGGGACTCCAAGAAGTTAATGCCCTCCAAGCCATATGACCGTGCCCTTGCCCGCTTCTGGGCTGACTTTGCAGATAAAAAGGTAACACATTCCCCCCTTGCAGTTTTAAACTATTTAATGCATTTTCATGCAATTGGAAATTTAGCACAGCGTTAAACAAGCATATTATTTTATCTGAAAAGGTGCGTGTTATGTTTTTTGCAGTTTTATGAGTCGTGGGTGCGTACGGGGAAATCGAAAGACGAGGCGCAGGAGCAGGGCAAGCGGGACATGTTGGCGAACTTTAAGTTTTTAGAAGGTGCGTTGAAAGACATGTCTGCAGGAGGATCTCTGCCTTACTTTGGTGGAGAGGAATTTGGGTTCCTGGATATCACCATTATTCCCTTTGCCTTCTGGTTCCATACTTATGAAGTTATTGACAATTTCAAGATACCGTTTGGGACTGATTATCCACTGCTTGATGCGTGGGTTAAAAGATGTATGGAGAGGGACAGCGTCAAGAAAATTCTCCCTTCCCGTGAATGGATCATAAAGAGATTTGTGCAGGGACTGAATTACTACAAAATATAATGTGTTTGTTTTGATCTGGCCGTATTAACTTACCACATCATATAGTGTGTTTTTTAATTTGTTCAAGTAAAAAGTGTCTGGGAATTCGCTAGATTACGTGCACCTAGATTCAGTGAAAAGAATTTTATTATTGAATCCCTTGCCAACCTCGATCAAAGATCATCCTCAATAAAACTTTGATGGTTGCTTTTTGTGCCTTTAATAGAATGTTATCGAAAGTAAATTAGGAGTCAACTAACCTCAATGGAATTTTATGACAGAATATATTATGTTTTGTTTTGTATATCGTTGAAGTAAATTATGATTAGTTTTGGTGATTTTTAATAATTAAATTGTGCTCGAGTAAGTTGGTTTTCTTTTTAATGAATACTTGTTATTTAATTTAAATTAAAAGGTAATAAATAGTACAATATTTACAAAAAAGGGTAGGGTGGTGAAAAAACACACCCAAGAAGTTTCAAAGCCTTAAAAGGCGAACAAAATCCTTAAACACATGTGAACAAAATAACAAAGGGTCAAGCCCAAAGAAAACTAAGAAGTAAGTGCAACACCAGACAAGGGAGGAGGATCTTGATCATCAGGTGTCCCCCAAACATCTCCCAGGCTTGCATTAGAAATCGGCTCCCAACTATTGAGATCATCAACACCATCTTTATTCTCCTCAGGGGGTGGTTGAGCATGAACTAGGGAAATGAAGAGCTGTAGGCAAGGAAATTTCCCTATGTTAGGCCAGCCAATATCCCGCCTTAGAGATGGCAGTCTGGAAGGCTGAGACCATCCTCCATGGGCAGTAGAGTCCCTGGAGGGTTGTAGGCCATGGGAGTGAGAGCTACAATCACGCTGGTCACCACGGTTACGTTGGGAGATCTGGTTGTGACCATGCTGACTCCCTCGAGAGGAGGTGGAGTCAGGTAAAACCCAAGCAACAGTGCAAGGAGCATTGCCCCAATGGTTCAACAACTCTTGAAGATGGGCAACTTCGAGTGCAACTTTGCTAGCTTACACCTGAATCTGTATCAAAACATTAGAACAAATGATAGCTTTAGTGTACAAATAAAAATGCTTATTAGTAGTACAATGATTGAAAGTCACAACATTCCTATCCTTCTAAATGCTAAAAAGAATTTCCACCCTGAAAGCATGCCATATTTGAGTATATTTGCATGGTAGGTATGGCTAGTTACCAAGTAAAACCATATGCCAAGAAAAAGGACTAGGTCTGAAAGGTTTGAAAAAATCATGGCTCCAATTCCAAACTTCTTGAGCACAAGGGAAAAACCAAAAAAGGTACTTGAGAGATTCAAGCTACCCATAGAATGGACAATGAGGGATGGACAAACCCATATGAACTAGATGAACTCCCAAAGGGAGGCCATGGTAGATCAAACACTAAGCAAAATGGGCCAATTTAGGCTCCAACACCATAGACCAAACACATTGAAATCATCTGTGCCATGTCCCATGAGAGAATTGAAGTTGCCAACAGTGATTCAACAGCTCCACCATATGCAAGTGTGGGGGACAACTAGGAATAACCTTTGCACGGTCTATAATTTCGAAAATGAGTGTATGTATACCATTTCCAATCCTTCAACCAAGGTTTGAGAGATCTCACTCCCAACTTGTGCATCATCTAAGGAGGAATAACATCAATAACCGACTGGTAAGTCTGATGGTCTATGTTACGAAGACTATATTTTTGTTTGAACTTGGACAATGATAAGAAATTCTTGGTGGCCCTATGTAAAATGTTTGATAGAACTCGAACCCTGTGTTTGAAAAATTTTAATGCATAAACCCAAGGCAACTTTTCAAGCAGCTTGTCTTGATTGCTAAGAATAGGGGCACCATCAAATGGATTGATGATTAATGGATAAACCATTACAAAAATCATCTCCAACCCAATGAAGTCAGGGCTTGAGGGCTTTCCAAGCCTTCCAAATCCTCTTGATAACAAAAGTACCTTGTATGGAAATAGGTTCCCTCATAGTGAGGATGGTTCCTAAATCGAAGCCTTTCCATGTTAGACGACTTGTAGGAGTGCTAGTGAAAATGCAATGGTGGATAGGAACTTTCCAAGACTCATTGCCTTGCAGAGCTCTAATAATCCATTTAGCACACAAGGCAATGCCTTTTCATTGAATGGAGATCAAACCAAGCCCTCTAGCCTCACAAGGGAGTAAACCTTGATGGCCATCATTAGAGACCCAAAGAAAATCTCTAAGGAGTTTTTTGATCTTCAAATAGGAGGCCTTGGAGGGGACCCAACATGAGGAATAAAAACATGTGTGGCACCCAAAAGTTTAGAACAAACTTGAAATTTACCTACTAAAGAAAGAGGCTTGGTAATCCAGTTGTAACTTCTTCTCAATTCGCACAATAGTAGTCTACCACAGCTGCAAAGGAGAGGCTTGGAATGCAAAGGGAATCCCAAAAAAATAGAACATTTCCCCATGGTCAATCCATTTCTAACCATAAGAATATAGCCAACCTGCTTTAGGAAGGATAGATTGTCTATAGCACAAAGTTTTCTTCCACTAAATGTTAGAGCCGGAGGCTTAGCAAAAAATGTACAAACACTAAAGGGCTTGTTTGATATTATTTTCTTCCTCAATGAGAGTGAGGAAAGAATCATCAGTGAAATGTCCATTCTCCAGCTGTTGAGTATAATTAGGAAGGGAAATCCCCTTAATATGGGATTGAGAGATAGATTGAACTAACAAATATCTAAAGCCTTCAATAGCCAAGACATAAAGAGCAGGGGCTAGAGGGAAACCTTGTCTAATGGAATGAAAAAAGACAAAAGAGTTAGATTGCTAGATGGAGATGGTGATATAGGCTGAAGCATTAGTAAAAAGCATTTGGACCATGTGGATGAAGTGAGAGCCAAAGCCAAGGGCCAGTAGCATGGCTAGAATGAAAGGCCACTCAATGTGATCATACACCTTACCAAAATCAATCTTAATAAATGTAGTAGGGTGTTGAGAATGGCAAACCCACTCCATTCCTTCCAGAACAACAATGATATTATCCAAGATAAACCTAGATTTAATGAATCCCATATGTTCAGGTTGAACAATGAGAGGTAACATCAAGCGAAGTTTGAGATCCAATGCCTTAGCAATGATCTTGTATGAGACATTCAACAGAGTAATGGGCCACCAATTATTGATATCACCAGGGTTGCTAGCTTTAGGTATGAATTTAATATTGCCTTTGTTGATAAGAGTTCCTAACAAACTAGTTTGCATGGCTTCAAGATAGACATTGTGCATGTCACAACCTACAAAATCCCAAAATACTGTATAGAATTCATAAGGAAATCCATCTAAATGAGGGGTTTTGTCATTAGCCATGTAAAAGACTACTTCCTTGAGGTCACCTGGAGTAAGAAGTTAGTCACAAATAATACATTGGGCATTTGATAGCTATGCAAGGAATGACCACAAGACATTACTGCAAGTCAAGGTGCATGGTAGGAGTGATATCTTGAGTTGCAAACACTTATTCTTAGTGCCGAACAAAGGTGTGAATAATATTAGAAAACTCCTGAAGAAGTTGTTAACCTTATCAGATTTTCTTAACAAATTGGGAAGTGTGATGAGCTTGGAGAGCTTGAAAGAATTCTTTAGAAACTTTATCCCCAACCTTAAGCCAATGTAGTTGAGCTTTGAGTTGTGATTCATGAGCTGAGTGAGCATCAACGATTTGCTTCTACTACCTCAGCTAAGTTAGTTGAAGTTGAGCAACAAAGTCAAACAACTAAGCCTCCAAAATGGTGGTGGCAAGGTGGATTTCTTGAGTGGTGGCTTTGTACGAGTGGTGGAGAAAATGGGCAAGTTGCCTCCCATAAATGTAGAGAAACCATGAAGAAAGGGTGATTACATCATTCCACCAAGATATTCATCCCACACCATGCAAAGGCCATGGCTCCAAATTCTAAAAACATTTAATGTGTGCCGATGTGGCTTTGTGATTGAGAAGAGACATATTTAGAAAAAAATGACTTTTCATAGGTTTGAGCCTGGAAAGATGCCAATCGATATAGAAGCATATCAGAAAATGATCATACAAGACAACATGCACCAATAGTTCCACTGGAAAAGAATAATAGTTGGCAAAAGTAAAGAAGGATTAAGTGGGTATCATATCTCTATCCAGCCTCTTTAACACCCTCTCAGAACTATGGATTGCAATTTGCTCCATGTGTACCATTGCATATTAACAAGGTGGTAGCCTATAAAGTATGTAAACCATAAACTATAACACAAAAGTAAAAACCATCTCAGTCATATTAAATTAAATGGAAAGATAAATCTTCTATACAATAAGCATCAATGTCATAATACATCTTACAAATACACATGCTATATTTAGGTGTCAGCAGAATAAAATAATACAAAATGTTACATCTCTGGCTCTCATGCCATATAGTCATCTTAGTACAATAATCAAGTACAATATACAAGTAATGAATAATTAATAAAGTCATCGTCATTGGTTGGCACTAATCCACATGGTTATCCACAAGCCAAGAGACAGGAACATGGCCCAGGTACTTTTCCGCCCAACCACGAAGCATTACGCTTCCTTGGAATCCTTCATGACACGAAGGATACCTGATCCTACATGAAACATCTAGCAACCTGTAAACAAATGGTAGGAGGGAACACCCAATGCAACCTAATGTCTACATGCATATCTAACTAGAATGTGCAATATCTCACAATGAGGATGTTGTAGAGAAACATATCAATATATCTAGGCAGTTTCATCTATTTCAATGAACACATAGCTTTGGCCAAAGCAATCATGCATAAAATGGTAGATCCTGCAAAGAAAATCACCCTTCTCTGATAACCCAAATTCGGCACCCTATCCCAGAAGGTAACCCAACAAACACATAACAAAAATAAACTAATCCCATTGCATAAACAATCCAAACTATAACTATGAAGATGTATGCCTACTGTAAAACAAACAAGAGCACTACCATTTATATAATGAAATGATACCAGTATTTGATCATAAGAGAGCTCACATAGATAATTAGATATGCATATATACATGCATACATACACATATATATGGGTAATATATATGTATCTATTTTAAACACATCCATTTGCATGAGTAATTTACTTCAAATAAAACTAGTACAATGATTTCATACTTGAGGCAAGATCAGTTTCTTTTAAACCTTTTAGAGATAAAGTCTTGAAGACATTCAAATAGACACTTAGCCACATGTTACATATTAATTTCATAAATCACTCTCTCCACTGCTAGAGAAATTTACAAATTTTTGAACAAGATGGAAAAATTTATTTAGAGAATAAAAGGAAAATGAGGGGGAGGGTGTGTGGGAGACACAGAGGCAATTTTTCATCGAAGTGGAGGTCGTCAATGATGTTATTGTGCTTGATAAAGCATGGCGCCAGCAACATTATAGGGGAAAGAAGGCATTCAATAAGGCATGTGGTAATAGGGAGCAGTTCTAAGGACTTCTCAATAACATTCCAAAAACAAGTCGTTGCTATCATCTACATAGGTAAGCATCTCTGCTTATTACCATAAGTGAAGGATTGATCTCCTATTTCTCTTTGTTCCTCTGAGGAGTATGTGGTTCTCAATCTAGCAAAAAGTTTCCAAGTTTAGCTATATATGAGCATTTGAATCTACATTGATACTGGATGTAGATCCATAGCTATGTGATTGGTTAGTTAACACAAGTGTTAGTACCACCTATCATACAAGTTATTTCTGATTGTTCTTAAATTATCTATTGCAAATTTGAGTGGGTTTGTATATGGAGGGTTTGCATGTGAGGATGTAATTGCTTCCAAGTTGGTTGAATGTCTAGGTTTGCACTGTCACCTTTCTATTTTAAGTTATACATATCTTTATTTGGCTCAGCTACTTCTAAAATGTTATTTTCTTTTCTCATATAATTGCACTCCACTTTTAAGCTTTTAATAGTATTATTATTATCTTCCTTAGTTATATCCCTTCTTGCTATTTAATGTCTTAGAAATCTTGCTATCGTTGGTTTTCCTATCTAAATCATAGCATTTTGATTCTATTGTTTCATTGTTATATTCTTGCACAAATAGATTATGTTGGCAAATAAATTGTATATTTTAGTGATCCTTGCTATCATTGGAGTTAGGATAACGTTGGTTAGTTTTGTATTTCTATGATGTTAATATTTTGTACACTATAGTTCTACTCATATCATAAAATTTATGTTGAAAGTTGATCTTATTGAAGTTGTTTTATTATTACTAAGTAAAGGGATAGTTCTTAGATAATAAATATCTTTACAAGATTTGGATGTTTTGAATATTGTTTTTAGATCCTAGTTTTGCATTGGATTATAATGACGATGCAATCGATGATACTCCTCTGTGTAATCATAAATCCATGTCTGAGAAAAATGGTATTGATCAAGTTTTAGTTTGAAACATCTTAACAAAATATCTTTGGTCTCTAGCTCATAAGTAGTTGCTTGTTAGGGCCTTTCATAAAGAATGATTTTAGCATTGTATTTCTTACGTTTTTCTTTTGCATCTGCCAAACTACCTTCATGGATGTCCATACCCTATTCCAAAACTCCCAAATTGGTGCAATTTGTGGGAACACTGGCAAAGGTTAAGGACTCTAGCTATACACCCGCAGCTAACATTTTCTTGATAGTTTCTAAGGCCTTTCCAACAGATCCATTTTGCACATATCCTGTGATCATTCTTGAGATGACATCACTTTGGACCTCTTCATATTGCATGTGTTTTCAGACACCTTTTGCTTAAACTTAGAAGATTCTAGCAGCAATCAATAATGTGAGAACCAAGATCATGGAAAGACTATCAAACACAAGATTACAAGTGAGAACGAACAATTTTTATTAACAAATAACAAGTATAAATAGTAGAGGCTGCATACCCAACTCTCCATGAAACAAGGATAGGTGGTGATATTCAAAGCAAGAGAATAGCATAACTACCCTAGGAAATAGAGGCGATGTGTCAAGTCTATTGACACCTATTACAAATGACTCACCAAGTTGAAAATGTCAATTGGTATGTGCTATAAGTTGCCTAACTATGATTGAGTTAGTGTTAACTCACGGAGTTATACACCAACACCCCCCCTTAAGCATAGCTTAGGTGAGTTTATGAATGATGAGTCCCGATAGTGCACCATTTTAGGTACTAATTTACAAATGTATCTCTTAGAAAAAGAAGAGAGAAAGAAAACCCCTGTGGCAAAAAGTGATGTTGAATAGTTGACAAAGGATGTAAATGTAGATCCAAGAACGTCGAACAATGTTCCTTCCCTTGGGAAGAAATGAAACCACCTGAAGATGAAAGATATCTTCCCATGCGAGAAGATGTATGTATGATCTTGAATCATGTTGAAGCTAATCCAAGGATGATGGTGCCCATGCTGATGCCTTTGAAGAGTGGTCAGGTGTCCCCATGTTGATGCCAAAGGATGCCATAATCAAATTAGGTGTATGTGCAATAGATGAGAATGATGACGATCCAAAACCATGTGTAGGATGATGTAGAGCATGGATATCCGAAGTGGACAATGTTGATACAACTTCATCGAAGAGAACATTGATGTCCTCAAAGTGTGTTTCCATGTCAGCAATGCGGGACTCTACAAATAGACAAGAGATGTCAGGTAGAAATGTGTCCCAATCAGCAATGCTAGGAAGATTGTTTTCCTATTGTGAAGAAGCACCAGAAGCTTTCGAAGAAGTGACTTTGGAATCTGTTGAAGCAATAGTAGGAGTGATGACTGCTGCTATGTCACTGGAACATTCTATTTCTGTATCATGATTAGCAATGTGAGTTGTGATCAAAGTAGGATCATGTGGGAATGGAGAAACATTTGGGTCTCCATATGTCTCTTAAATTTTGATCCATAATGCATGTGGATAGTCAATATCCATGATGGCATACAAAACAGCTTCTAACATATGTAAACTAATTAGTCCACAAATATGATCATGATGATTAAACCACTTAGCTTTCTAAGATTGTTTACCAGGTTCAGGGACAAGTCCATACAAATGGGGTATGAGATTATGGAACCTAAGGTGTTTTAGGATGCCTTCACACTAGGACTTATAGTTTCCCTTGTTTAGGTTGATTACATAAGAGTGAGTTTCATATCACATGATTAGAACAAGTTAATTTGACTAGACAATAGAAATCAAGACAATTAGGCAACCCAGATTAGTTAGATCCCTAATTGAACTTTGTGAAGTGGCACTTTATAAGTTGAGTGCATGATTTTGCTTAATTCCCCCCTTAATGTGGCACTTGATAAAGTTAGTGCATAGTGAAAAATGATGACACAATGCTATCCCCTTTTGATTATGTGTTGTTTTCCCCCCAAATTGCTCAATTAATGGAATGAGTGCTTATCATCTCCCTACAAAAGCATGATTAGGCACTTTATAATGATAATGCAATATCAGATTTGTTGGATAGAGGATGAAAAAAGAACCACCTTTGCAAAAGGAATGACTCAATTTTGAGTCAATTTGCAAAAGTTATGGCCCTTTGAAAATTTTGCATATGTAAAAAAATTACATTTCCAGAAAATAGTTTTCCAATGTGTTTGGAAAAAAACTTGTGTATGAGGGAGAAATTTAAGCCCCCTATGGTAGAGTGTGACCAAGAGCTTATTTCCCCATGTGACCAAGGGCTTAGCTCTTAAAATTTTGCCCCCCACCTTCTTGGCTTTTTGCCTTTGATGATGTCACCCCCCTAGTTTCTTACATCAGCATTTGAATACAAAATACAAATGAATAGTGCCAATACATATGGCATTAACTTTAACAACCATCACAAATAAAAAAACTTTTTCAAAAAGCTTTTCCCCCCTATTTGGTCACCATCAGTTGGGGCCCTCAAGGGTGTTTGAATGCCTTTAGGTGTGGTCAATGGTGGCTGTTGGGTGTGTTGTGGAGAATGCCACATCATGGCTGAAGATTCCCACATATTTCCTCTTGACTGGGTCCAACATGGTCATTGGTACCACGATCTGCACAGGCCTATATGGCCGTTTGGCTCTATCAGCTACAAAGAGCAGAGGGTGGCATCTAAACTGGATGCCTTTGCTCATGTGGCGTCCCTCCTCATCGGCCTTAGTGGTCTCTGTAGTTATCATCCAAACTCGGCCTTCTCTGGCCACTATGTGCAATATGATATCAGCCTTTTGTGGCCACTTATGGATTCTCTCTGACTCAGCCTTTGATGCCAATGTTGATGCTTGTAAAAAATGGCCTATATGGCCACTCCAGATGTTGTCTATGAGCTTTCAAACAAATTTGGCCAATGTGGCTTGTGTGGTGCTTGCAAGTGAGGATCCACACTGTCCTATGTGGGCATTTGAAGACAATAAGAGCACACATAAATGTTAAATAGAGAACAACCAAAATGAAGAAAAAAACATAGAGATGCAAACCCGATTCGCACAATGAGCAAAGAAGATTTGATGCTGACCACAGTACTCTGATACCATGTGGGAACCAAGATCGTGGAAAGACTATCAAACACGAGATTACAAGTGAGAACGAACAATTTGTATTAACAAATAATAGGCATAAATAGTAGAGGTTGCATACCCAACTCTCCACGAAACAAGGATAGGTGGCGATATTCAAAGCAAGAGAATAGCATAACTACCCTAGGAAATAGAGGTGATGTGTCAAGTCTATTGAAAACTATTAAAAATGACTCACCAAGTTGAAAATGTCAATTGGCATGTGCTATAAGTTGCCTAACTATGATTGAGTTAGTGTTAACTCATGGAGTTATACACCAACAAATAAGATGACTTCTGTAGAGATGTTATGACATGGTTCTCATACTTCATTTTTGTTTGATGATTTAGCCTAACATCAATTGATTGCATTTATCTTTCTATGAAAGTTTATAATCTCTTTTCATCAAATCTATTTTATGCTTTTTTTAGTTGATTTTCATTACATGAGATCTCATATCTTGATACATTATGTCAAACAGATCATGCTGGTGATGTTAAGGAATTTGACACTACACCCTTTAGTTTTAATTTACTTAGAGGGTTCTTAACCCATTTCAAATATATTTTGTAACCATGGCATTCCTAGAGACACAGACTTTCTGAGAATAATTTACATCTATCAAGTTCTCTCCTTTATATTTTGATGGAAGTTCAAACTCTCTCTCTCTCTCTAAACTTCCGTGTCGGCTCAAGTTGGCTATTGTGAACTAATTGGATTGAAGACCTATAGGTTATTTTTCGTGTAATAGTCTATCTACCTCATGAAGACACTCATGTCTTCTATACTCTGCTATAATCATTTTCCTTACGATGTCTTATTCTTGCATATGGTTAATTCTTTATCTTAAGAATTAATTTGTCTAATATTTGCTAAATATTTAGTAATTATGATTGAAAATTGGATATCCTTTCCTTTCCATTTCATACATATCATGTATTCTTTCCTTCTCGAGTTTTAGAGGTTCAATTGTCCTTAATCCATGATGAATATTATCTCTTTATTAAAATAAACCTTAGGGGTGTAGACTATTAATCCTCTAGACCTAAGTGATGTGAACATATTCTTGCATGTCTTCTTTTTAAGGGTCTAATGATTATTAAAAACATTAGAACCTTTTACTAGTTGCAGTAAGAATATATGTTTTTCTCATTCAATCTTTTAAGTCTTTCTTTACATTGTTTACAAGATTCCTAAGAGATGTGTAGTTCTTGTTGAAATTTTGTTTACATGATTTCGATTTGAGAGATTCTTCTCTAAGTCGATTTGCTTTGTCTTGATTTAATAGGTGAAATTCTTCATCTTGTTAAGGATAAGTAGACTTAAGTATTAATGCATTCTTGGTATTTTGTTTATATATATTAGTGTGTTTTATGATCTTTGACAAAGTATCAAAAAATTTATTAGCTTTCATCTATGCTTTATATTTATCTTTAGAAAAGCAAGGCTTATTATAGTCTTTGAGCTAGAATGCATAGAGGAATGCAATTCTTAAACCCTTCCAACCTAGTACAGTTGAGCTCTTATGATGATCCTTGTAGAGATGTTTTTGGATCAAGCCAATTGAAGCTATCTTTTTGAGTTAGTAATTATTATACCATTTAATAGTTAATAGATAATTTACAATTCTTTAAATAATTGTAATTGAATATTAGTCATGTTGAGATAGATAGTATTTAATATTCTATAATGTATATGTTAAGTAATTGATTAATAAGTATTCTTGTGTTAGGTCATGATATCTATTAGAGTGAATAATGAAATTTTATTATTAGTCTTTGGCCAAGGAAATTCATGTTCTTTTGATATATTATTGTTTAGGATTAAAATAGTTGTATTTTCCTAGTTAACTTTTCTATTTACTTGTCGTTCACTAAGGATCTTGAAGAATATGGTCGCAGGTGGTACCTACCTACTTGTTAAGAAAAATAGATGATTGGTATATTTAATATGTTTTCAACTTAACATGTATTGATTTAGGTTGAAGACTTTATTTTATTTTGAATTGTAAAGGCTTTTAGTTATGAAGATGTCTAGTTGTGAAATAAGATTGTTTGATGACCCTTCACACTTTGTTAGCTAGGATATCTAATTATTTGGTGGTCTATTATCATTTTGTATATAAACATTTTGTGGTTGCAAAACCAAGTCCCAAACTACGAAGTCTCTGCGCTACGCATACGTAAGAAAGGCCATCATGGATGAGACCCTGAGACATTAGGTCGGCCCTTAGGGCCTTAGGCTAATATATTGCTAGCTGATATGTTTAATTGAAGGATTTTATGGAACTAATGTTTGCATTTAGCTGTGCAGTTGCAAGTCTATTGACCGATCAAGATAATGGAGCTTAGGAAGAACTTCCCACCTTGTGAAAGGATGTTCTTATGATTTTCATTATGAACGTGTATAATTATATAAGAGATGTTTCACCTTATAATTTCAGTTACATTGAATTAAATAAAATTGACATTGGTAAAAAGATTGCTAAGTTAGATTTTAATGATTTTTCCTCCTATTATCTAATTTTATTTCATTATTTCTTACTTAATTAATTGTTTATCTTCATTTATTGATATATTTCATGGCGTGGCATTACATAATCTCTAAGATTAGTTCTTTCTTTGCTCAATTCAAAACCACATGTAAGGAATTTACCCAAGTCAAAATTATATATGTAGTTTTGACCCACTTTTCAAATATCAAAATTGATTATGGCCCTAGGCTAACTCATTTATAACTAACTATTATTTAACAAATCTTGTGCTAAAAGGTTCGTATTATGCACCTAAGACATCTACAAAAGGGCATCACCCTTAGATCATCATAATCATCTAAGATCATACTCCATTGACCAAAATTACTCACCACCAACATATTCAATACTCAAAACAAATCATGTCACTATCATAACTTTATTTTGCATCACTCATTCTAATTATATTGACACTTCTATCAAATAGTATAATAACCCTAGTTCTTACACTTGGTCAACCTATCACTCATTACACTTTTGTTCAAATCTTAAATCCCTCATAAGATTAACCATATCATTGTCAGTTGCAATTGTTTCTTGGTATATTTTCCAACTTTATCAATATAATTGAATTAATCAACAAGGGTTGACGAAGGCAAAAGATGGGAAGCTAGTCACATGCTAGTCATCTCACTCTCCTTGCATAACAAGTTTTGATGGTGTTATTCAACACCACCAAGTCTTCTATTTGTAGGTGAGGGTATAAGAGTCTTTATTGCAAGTACAGAAAATCATCAAGCCATGAGTTGAGGGCCACACAAAAGTTCAAGGTAGCACCATTTGATTCAAAACCACATGATGCAGGATTCAATTTACAGAAATTTTGATAACAATCTAGTTCATTTTTCATCATTTTTCTCCCAATTCATCCAAGTTTAAAAATTCTAAGCTACAATTAAAAAGTGATCAAAATAGTAGACAATTATCTATTGACCTTCAAAATTAACTAAATCCTTTCACTTCTCATAATTTTTTGAATTTCTAAATTATACCATATAATTTATTACAACCCTTAACTAAATTAATTTAAAACACATGTGCACACACCGACACACACCCACATGAACAAATGCACACATGCATGCGCACACACACAATATGATTGTTGTTAGAAAAACTTATTGGGTAGATCATGACAAAGCACTACACTCAATTTCTAGTTTTTTCTCAAGTGTAGACTATAACGTAAATTAATAGGATTAAATACCTCCCATGAATCCACATAATATAAGTCTACAAGTCAATTGTAAACCATGATATCACTTTTGTAAACTACACTTAAGTTAATCAAAATAAATTTTATATATATAATAACATGATATTTATAAATTACACCTAAATTAATTTAGAATAGGGGATATATATAATTACATTTATAACCCATAATTAGTTTGGAATATATATGTATATATATGTGAGTTAAATGTTGTAAACCATAACATTAAATTATTGGTTTAAATAGAATATATATATATATATATATATATATATATATATATATATATATATATATATATATATATATATCATAACATTATATTTATAGCCGATAAGGGCGTGGTTCAGTGGTCAAGTCGCACGGTTGTTGTGGCGGTCACTAAGGTTCAAACCCCCTAGGGTTAATGAGCTTGTAGGTCATGCGGGCCTGGACTAAGTTAAAAACCCAGGCACACCTAGCCAAAAAAAAAAAAAACATTATATTTATAAATTTAATTTAAATTAATTTGGAATGGCATATGGAGTCTTCCTCCGTCATTCCTGAAGAGAGTATATGGTATTATGAAACTAACCTTGAATGCTTGCATCTAACCTTTCTTGGTTCAGAGCCTTAGCTGTTCACAGCACCATGGAAACTATTAATCGTGATGGGTTACACAAGATATCTATCTGATGAAACTCTAACCTTTCTTGGTTCAGAGCCTCAGCTGAAGATATCAAACATGGGTCGTGGAGAACTGCCACTATTTTTGAAGGAACATTTACAGACACCCGTTCTATTCCCTCCAGAAGGTTGAGGCTTATGTTGCCCTGCTGAGGTGCGTTTGATCGAAAAAGTTCTCAACCCTCTGGAGGGAGTAGAACGGGTGTCTGTAAATGTTCCTTCAAAAACAGTGACAGTTCCCCACGACCCATGTTTGATATCTTCAGCACATATAGGTATGTAGGAAGGAAAATATAAATCTATATATGACCGGTTT
Source organism: Cunninghamia lanceolata (assembly GCA_027924645.1). Lineage (NCBI taxonomy): Eukaryota > Viridiplantae > Streptophyta > Pinopsida > Cupressales > Cupressaceae > Cunninghamia > Cunninghamia lanceolata. Next base: position 4,976,347 of record BSBN01000287.1, on the reverse strand, counting down.
GATCAGATAGATATCTTGTGTAACCCATCACGATTAATAGTTTCCGTGGTGTTGTGAACAGCTAAGGCTCTGAACCAAGAAAGGTTATATGCAAGCATTCAAGTGTCTGGGCGTATGAAAATCGGTAGAAACTGGCCTAGTCCCTACACAGTGGCTTCGGTGTTTTGCTTGGATTATCTTTCTACAGTCCTTTAAAATGGTCGGCTTTAGGGGCCGTGGCTGTGGGCCTTCCACCGATAGTACTGAAGAGCGTTGTGGCTCTCCGTAGTTTTGTATTGGATATCAACGTGCTTATGCTTATTGCAGGTCAGCATATTTCTATTTTAAGATATTTTGGTAGTCTCATTAATTTGAAACACAGCTGCAAGTTTATGGTCAATTTCTTTTCAACAGTGGCCGGTGCCATCGGTTTGCGAGAATTTTCGGAAGCCGGCTCTATTGTTTTTATGTTCACCCTATGGCTAGAATCTAGATCTAGTGATAAGGTGAGATCGGCTTTTGAACCATTATCAAGATCATATGATATTGAATTAGTTTTACATATAATTATTTTGTTGATGGTAGGCGCGAGCAGCCATAGGATCTGTTATGAACCTGGTTCCCCAAACAGCTGTTATTGAAGAAAGTGGTCTCAAAGTCTCTGTTAAGGATGTGGAGATAAACACTTTGATTGCTGTGAAGGAAGGAAAGATTATACCCATAGATGGGACTGTCATGTCAGGGAGGAGCTCTGTAGATGAAAGCAGTTTAACAGGGGAATGTCTGGGCCGGTACCACGAATCTTTCAGGTAATTCATTCTTCATTCTACCAGCTCAATGAATCGTTCGTGGACAACGAATTTTGTGTGACCCAACCAATAGTTTGTGGACAGCGAATTTTGTGTGACTCAAACTCCGTGTTCAAATCTTATAAGGAAAATGCCATTCTGAAATTAAATATCAAAATAAATTAGACAATAAAGTTAAGATTTGAACCTGTAACCTGCTATTTTTAAGAAACATGTAAAGATGTTAAAATAATCACTTTACTTTAAATAGATTTTTTTTTTTAAAAATCTTTATTCATAAAACCATATCATCCTTAAAAGAGCTGTGAATTGTTATGATAGGACAGAAATTAGGATGACATATTTCACATTAATGAAAGTTTATCAGTTAGTTGTTTCTTATTTTTACTGTTTTGTTTTCCAAAGAGATTTGTTGGGCCACCCCAAATAAGGGTGAATGGTAAATAGACCAAAATTTGCTATTTTCACATTGATTTCAACCTAAATTATGGAGCCTAGCTTAACAGATGATGTTACTAAAAAGAATTCAGAGTCAAATGTTACTGCTTTTTTTAAGCAGAAATGTTTACCATTTAACTTATCACCTTGTGATAAAATAAGGAAATTTTACTTTTGCCATTAAACCAGTTGAATTTTAACAAAAAGCCCACCCAACTAGAGATCAGTTTATAAGATTTAAAATTCTGATTTAAGTAATTAGTAAATTCAGCAGACTTCCCTGTCCCTAGTTGCTGGGGATCGCCAACAACTTTTGTCTAAAATAGAACTAATGATACATAAATTCAATCAATAAAAAATTTATATAATATAAAGTATTATTAATATTTTAAGGCATCTTTTTATTAGAAACCAATCAGAAAAAGTCAATTAGAAACTTCATTCCAGACAGAAATCTGAATTTAACACATATATAAAAAATTTCAAATTTCAATTAATTAAAAATTACAATAAAAAAAATATCCCATTTACTAAATAGAAACTACCTGTCTTAGATTGATTTACAATCAACAAAACCTGACGTTTAAGTTGAGCACTCCAAGATAACTTCAACTGTCTATTTTGAACTGGTTTGCAGTCAACACATTATGAGACGTGACATTTCAGTTGGGCAGTGAAAAATAGCCTCAATTTCATATTGATTTAAGTTCGCGATTCCCTAAGAAATAAGGACATTTTTTAATCCTACCAGGAATTAGGAGTCCAATTGTCAGTGCTCACTGGGGACAGGGCTGCTGCAGCTGAAATCATATGTTGAATTCTTTTGCCATAATTTATTGTTTCTAAACACAACATATTTGTTATTTAATGTAAATTAATTTTCTAACAAATGTATCTAAGGGTATGATGTTATAATGTATTATAGTAATAAATAAAAGTGTGAATGCATTTTCTTTGTAAGTCATCCCACTAGTTACTTAGAATAAAGTATTTATCCACATATGTGGGTAAGTGGTAGTGGTAGGTAGTTGAGTGTTATATATTGTAGGCAAGAGAGTCATGTGAGTTATGTGAAGAATATTATGTGTTTACAATCTCATATAAGATATAGTGTGGAATGGTTTATTCCACAATGAGCATTATATGGTGTTCCCTACCTCACCGGTTTTATTTATTTTTTAGTATATTAGACTATTTCTATCATTTTATGTAATTTCATAATAGTTAAGAGAAATAGTTTGGTCATTGTCCCAAATCCCAGCATAATTGTAAGAACCTATAACCAACCAATAATCCTATCCCTAGATTATATGTATATTACTTAGCCCAAGGTACTTGGCATACTTAACTAGACCCCTAAGCTCACTGCATCACATAAGATAGAATAAGGGAGTACATAGGGCATAAGTTAAAACAAATATCTTATAAGTAAACCTCTCCTAGTCAATCATAGCTATACACTAAAAGACTAAAACCTACATGACCACTATAGATATGCATAGCATATCCTTTTAATTGGGGTATGAGATAAAGGAAGGTGTACTTTGTAGTTTTTTGAAGCTATATGTGCAGTTCTAAGCCTAACCTTGTAATGCCAAGATTTAGTTTGGGTAGTAGCTAGCTATATATATGGCATATTATAGTATCTACAAAATTAAAACAAGATTAAAGGCTATTTTTTTGAACCTTTAGGAAGAGCTAACATATAACTCTTAACTAAGTAGTTATAATATGTTTTTGGTAGAATTAACTTGATTGCTTCTTGGCCAATTAAGTAGCTTCATATATCATGTGTTATGTTCTTGACCTTTTTAGGCTATTTCTAATGCATGAGGCATATAGATAATTTTTCCATATGGTTGGGATCATCTTGCACTCTTCCCTCTCAAGGGAATCAACTAGAAGACAAACAACAATTGTACTTGTATATGGGAAAATGGATTAAATCTAAGACTAAAATTTTAAACATGGGTGTATTATGATCATTAATGTAATCATCAATTATTTTATCTACATGTGAAAGAAAAATAATAATTTAGACTAAATGATTCTATTACAAAAATTAATAATGTATGCATATATGTAAAGATTCATCATAATGTTTAGTCATAAGTAAAAAGCATACAACACCAAAATAGTTAAATCACATATAACTTATCAAACAAGAACAAAATGATATTGACCTTGAAGTATTTAATATTGTAAGGGTGAAAAGTGCATGTCTTGCACTTTTGTCCTTTGTTTTACACCACTTTGTGTGGGTCTACTAAGTGCATTTCCCTAGCACATGATTTTAACTAAGTTGGTGCTTGCATTGACCCCAGACTTAGATTTACACTCAAAAATAACATTTTAGCTATACTCAAATCAATGTCATATATCATATTAGTAATTTCTTTGCTTAGTTCAAAACGACATGTGAGGAATCTACCCAAGTCAAAATTGTACTTGAACAATTGACCCAATTCAAAGCTACATATGCATATTTTACCCACTTTTCAAACGCAAAATTAGTTATGACCCTAGGCTAACTCATTTCTAACTAACTATTATTTTACAATTCCTATGCTAAAAGGTTCATATTATGCACCTCCTAGACATGTATAAAAGGACATCACCCCTAGGTCATTACAATCATTTAGGATCATACTCCATTGGCCAAAATTACTCACTACCAACATCTTCAATACTCAAGACAAATCATATCACTATTATAACTCTATTCTACATCACCCATTCTAATTATATCAACACTTTTATCAAATAGTATCATAACCCTATCGCTCATTACACTTCTATTCAAATCTTAAAACCCTCATAAGCTTAACCACGTCATTATTAGTTGCAGTTGTTTGTCATTATTTTTTCAACTTTATCGAAATCATTGAATTAATCAATAGGGCTTAACTAAGGCAAAACATGGGAAATTATTCATGTGCTAGTCATCTCACTTTCTTACCATAGCAAGTTTTGATGGTTTCTTCAACACCACCAAGTCTTTTATTTGTAGGTGAAGGTATAAGAGTCTTTATTGCAAGTACTAAAGACCATTAGACCACAAGCTGAGGGCCACATAAAAGTTTAAGTTGGCACCATGTGGTTCAAAACTACATGGTGTTGGATTGACCAAAACTTTTGATAACAACCCAATTCATTTTTCATCATTTTTCTCCTAATGAATTCAAGTTTAAACAATTCTAAGCTATAGTTAAAAAGTGATAAAATAGTGGAACCTTCAAAATTAATTAAATCCCTTCACTTCTCTTAATTTTTAAAATTTCTAAATTATACCATATAATTTATTATGACTCTTAACTAAATTAATTGAATTATATATATACACCTCCTATGAATCCACATAATATGAGTCAAAGGTTGGAAACTATAACGCCACATATGTAAATTGCACTTATGTTAATTGAAATAGATTTTATATATACTAGTATATTTATATTTTAAAAAATATATATCTAAAGTATGCGAGGATATCTCTTTTCCATAGTTTATTTGAAAAAGAAATTGGAAAAAATAAAAAATAAAAACCAAAAAAGAGATTGGAAAAATTAAAATATAAAAACTAAAAAAGAAATTGGAAAAAATAAAAGATAAAAACTGAAAAAGAAATTGAATATAAGAAAATCACAAAAACTATCCGACCAAAAAATAAATTAGAAAAAATAAAAAATAAAAACCAAAAAAGAAATTGGAAAAAATAAAAACTAAAAATTAAAAAAGAAATTGGAAAAAATAAAAAACTAAAAATTAAAAAAGAAATTGGAAAAAATCAAAAACTAAAAATCAAAAAAGAAATTGAAAATAAGAAAATCACGAACACTTCGAACCAAAAAAGAAATTGGGCGAGAATTTTTCAAATGAATCTTATTTCCATGAATTTATTTATTTAAATATTTTATGAATTTTGTTTACAGAATCTAAACGTTTATCTGAATTTGAGTCTTCAAACCCTTGCTGTAAATGTAAATGTAGAACGCCTCTTGACGTAATAATCATATTTAACATCATATTTATAAATTACACATAAATTAGTTTGAAATAGATGATGTATAAATTAGTTTAAATATATAATTAATATATATTTATACCTACATTTATATATAAGTCGAAGGTTACAAATCATAACATTATATTTATACATTAAATTTAAATTAATTTGGAATATATGATGTATATATGGATCCACCTTGTGGTTTACACCTTTTAAATCACTTTATGTATTTATATTCTAAAAAAAACTTGGCATAAAACTCAAAATTGATTATAATGTTTTATTAGCCGATAGGCTTATATGTGGGACATTTTTGTCCCTGAAAACTGTCTCACGCCAAGAAATTGTCAGACACCAGTCCGGATTTCGTCTTTCCGTCAAAAAATTCACGCCGGGAAATTTTCTAAACTCGTCGGAAAATCATCTCATGTCGTTTAAATGTCCCACACAATTTGCAAAAACGGTTTAAAGAAAATAACTCAGGAAAGATTTTTGGTGAGCTGAAGGGGAGTGCGAACAGAAAACAAAAGAATCGCCTTCCGAGGAATCAAGCCAAGGCAGTGGAGGAAATCTTCTTTTTAAAAAGGAGGTATTTGCATCAGTTTTTTGTTTTTCTAGCACAAAAACTAATATCTGCAATTTCATTACGCACATAAAAACTGAAACCCTATTACACTCGCCTGCATCCCATTCCCACATCACTTCATGAGGGCTGCCTCTGCATAGATTATCTGGGTAGATTTCTATCCACTCAAACTCCGAATTTATGGCTTCCTTCTCTATGTTGTCCAACGCTGATTTTGCGTAATCATCTGGTTCTGCATTAATTGACAGAAATAGGAGCCGGACACACATAGCCACAACAAAACAAAGCTCTGACCATAGAACATTATGAATTTCATAGAGACATAAATGCTCAGATCCTCTGTATTCCCTGCTAAGTCGACAAAAGGCAAATGTGAATGCTATTTGTAGGGAGCAAAACTCCATTATAGACAAAAATATCATCACTTTCTATAAGAGATTGAATATAATTTTCCATCCCCATCTGTTGTCATTTGAGATCACTAGAGCTTCGTAGAGACAATATTCATACTATCTCCCAGCAGGCCTATAGAGCCTCAAGAAGAACAAGACTCAAGGCCTAGTACCTGATGCCGTGGCCATGAAGAAAAGGAAAAATGCTTCAGAGGCAAATATGTTTGAAACCCTGTGGGCGCACAAGAAATTTAATATTTTAGGGAAAAAATAGAAAGGCCAAGGGCATCGCATGGGCCTCTCTCATTAGCCATAGAAAAGGTATGCTAATTCATTCATCTTATTATTATTTTCTTTTTATCAATAAATTCCCTAGCTTGGTATCTATTATCTTACACTCCACAACTCAGGTGCATCTCTTTTATCAAATTCTCTAGAATTTGCATCTCTCGTCATAAAAAAATCTTCATAACAGTTACTCATTCAACATTGCCCTTAAAATGAACATGCCAATTTGAAAGTAAGTTTACAAATTCCGGCATTCTATTTTAAACTGTATGCATTTGAATGGATCTTTATGTTTTCTGTTTATGCATTTTTTTTTTTTTAAAACCAGAAAAAGGTTTAGGAACACCCAAAGATTAAGAAAGCTTAAAAATATTACAAAATGTTATGGCCGAAGCCAAGTCCAGGATTAGAAAAAAACAGTAAAACCTTAGCAACCCTTAACCAAAGATATCTGACTAAAAAAAGGAAAACAAAGAAAACGTCACCCGGGCGAAGACTGCTTGACGGTCCACAAAGCACACAGCAAAAAGGACCACCCCCGAACCAAAAACACCCCTAACCACCAACAAGACTGTCAGTGACACACCAACACCACCAGCCACCCACCCAGAACGCCATTATTGTATTTTACATTTGAGTGCATTTATGTATTTGAATGGATATTCATGGGTTTGTTGTTTGTTTTTGAATTCTATTCATTTGAGAACGTTTTATGTAGCTTAGTAGCTATCTGACGATTAAGTTGAATGTTTTTGCTTGCTGGTTAATTTTGGGGGTGATTAGACAGGTTGACCATGTGATTGCTGTGTTGGGGTCAAGCTCTTACGAGTATCCTCCATTACAATTACACTGCAATGGTTTAAATTTATATGGATGCTATGTGATGGGATAGATTTGAACTGGGATCAGGCTCTTATGAGTGTCCTCCAATTACCTTTACACTGCATGGTTTAAATTGATTTGAGTGCTAAATGGTGAGAAGGATTTGAACTGGAGTCAGACCCGCATAGGTGTCCTCCATTACCAATACACTGCAATGATTTAAATTTATTCGGATGCTTCAGCAATAGTAGAACAACTATTTTGTGAGTAAAAACAAAATATGAGCACCCATAAACACTATTGACAATATATACTCATACAGGGCTATACATAATAGATAAATGCTTTTCTAAATTTTTTTAACGGTTCAATTTATGCAAGGCACTAAAAGCTTGATTTTCTTCATTTTTTAAAATAAATTCAATCGACATATTTTGTTTTGAAATGCGTTTAATTTCAAAGAGATCCATATTTGGAGTTCCCAACAACATATTCTAAGAATGAAAATGAGGAATGCCATATCATTCCCATGCAGTTTCATGTTTTACCAAATATTTAGTGTATTTTATAACTGTAAAAATTTATAGTGGATGGCAATGTTTGCAACTTTGTGCAGAGGAAGAAGACTCTCTTACAAGAATTAAAAAAAAGTGGGAAAGGTAATACGTTCTTGGACAGATTATATATTAGTCTTCAAAAGATAGGAACAATAAAAAAATATTAAGAAAGATAAGTACAAAACACTTAAAGATAAAAGTTCATATGTTTCAATGTATCCATAGTAAATGATTAGACAATATATTTTTGAATAGAGAATAAATTTTTTCAATGTATCAATAGTTAATTTTTTTGAATAGAGAATAAATTTTTTTGAATAGAGAACAGTAAATGTTTCAATGTATCCATAGTTTTTTTTTTTTTTTTACATATTTATTGCATTAGTAGTTGTATTTCTCAAGTAATTATATATTATAATTTTTCATTTAAAGTATATTTTTGATAAAGTAAATATGCAATTTTTAATTAAAAATAATAATAAAATCAATTAATAAAAAATTATTGGTATTCCTATTTATTTAAAATTTATAGTCTTCACATTATTTAAAATATACACTAATAAACTTTGTACAAATAATAGTATAATTCTATTCAAGTCCTAAGTAGTTAGAAAAGTTGGTGTTGGATTATACATTTCATAATATTAATATACTAAAAGACAATAATATCAATATATAATTTACATAATATCAATATATGATGTTATTATTATAATTTATATAATATATTAATATATAATAGTTTATAACATTATTATAATTGACATTCATAATAATAATAATAATAATAATAATAATAATAATAATAATAATAATAATAATAATAATAATAATAATAATAATGCATCACTAGGCCCCATTAGCTATCATACTAAATACATCAATCAACATTGACAAAATAAAATATTGGATACCTCACATTAGATTTATAATTAAATTACTATTATATTGCATTATAAATAGTTTTAATTCTTTATTTTATTTTAATTGTTTTTTATAAATTATTTTATATTAAATTCTAAAATAATATTATTTTTTCCAAACTCAATTTTAATATTATATTTGACTTAAAAATAAAACACCAATAAATATACAAAATAATATAATAAATATATATTAATGTCAATTTTTTCATTTGAATTATTTTATTTGAATTCTTTATTCTTTATTTATAATAATTTAACCAAAATGACTTCTAATTTAATTATTTTATTTTAATTCTTTATTCTTTATTTATAATAATTTAACTAAATATGAATTCTAATTCAAATATAAAAAGAAAACTTATTTATTAAAAAATAATGAGGGGAAATTATTTTATTGAACCTAAAAATATATCCAAACTATCATCAAAACCCAACTATACAATAACAACTATTTCAACTATATAACAATGCTATTTGTTATTAATTCACATATATGTTTATGCAAATATTATGTCAAGGATATATAAGTATATATAAGCTATAATGTATATGTTTAGACATATACATGTATGCAAATTTATGAAGGTATACTTCTACAAAAATTTGTCACTGATATAGGGGTTTCTTTTCTCTTTTAAATATAAAAATGTCAACCCTCTGAAAATAATCAAATTGGGAAAAAAACAAATCATTTTTTTAAATATGTACTTATAATATCTCAGTTTTAACAATTTCTATTTTATTTCCCTATTAAGTTTATATTTATAAAAAAATCAATGAATTGCCTTGGACCCCTAGATTTTCTTGACATCATAGTTTAAGTAGAGAAATCCAATACCACAAATTGGTCTTTAATAGAACATCTTATAATATATGCTTCAATAAAGATTTTTGAGGGCTTGTTTCAAGCTTGCCAAATAATTTTGCACCAGTTGCAAGTATGAAGGTATACTCTACCCTCATAAAACAATCGAATTTGAAAAAAAACACATCATTTTTTTAAATATGTACTTTTAATATCTCAATTGATACTAGAATAGTCAAGGGGCTCCCCTCCCAAGCATAGTCATAAAGTTTTTAAATAAACATAAGACTTTATTGAATGCAAAGTAACCATAACATTCTCACTTAGTTAACCACACTAAAAAAGACAATTGCTCTAAAGTTGCTCAAATTTCATGTCAAAGATATTGTATGGGATGGTGTACATGCACTCCTAGCCCTATGGAATGCAGTGTAAGCCCTATTGATTGAATCTGCACATCACAAGTTTGGAAATTTGCACAACATTAGTGAACACTCTAAAATGATCCATTTAGATAGCTTTTGAGATTATACCTTCTACACATTATCCTATTTAATATGTTCTACTTGAGCTCCACACAAAAGCATTTATTCTACCAGCCAGTCTTATAACCTACCATTGAATTCTTTCTTTCCTCTTCCCTTCAAAATTTTACTCTAGAGAAGTGTTGGGTTGAAGACTATAGTTTAAATGTAGACAAGCACAAATGAAGTAAGAAAGGGATCTCATCGTCGATATAGTCGCTACGCCAACACCCCCCAGATGATAGAGCTAGATACAACCACGTACCATGTGGGGTTCATACCCACTATGTACCACGTCGATAAGTCGAGCTTATGCGGATGAAGGGTCGAGAGCTCGAGGGACTCGAACTGATGACCTGCGCTCTGATACCATGAAGATTTTTGCCGTCACACCAAAAGCACGTACTTGTGGTGGAGAGGGATCTCATTGTCGATATAGTCGCTATGCCAACACCCCCCAGACGATAGAGCCAGATACAACCACATACCATGTGAGGTTCATACCCACTACGTACCATGTTGATAAGTTGAGCTTACACGGACAAAGGGTCGAGGGCTCGAGGGACTCGAACCGATGACATGCGGTCTGATACCATGAAGATTTTTTTCATCACACCAAAAGCACGTACTTGTGGTGGAGAGGGATCTCATCGTTAATATAGTCACTATGCCAACACCCCCCTAGACGATAGAGCTAGATACAACCACGTACCATGTGGGGTTCGTACCCACTACATACCACATCGATAAGTCAAGCTTATGTGGATGAAGGGTCGAGGGCTCGAAGGACTCGAACCGATGACCTGCGCTCTGATACCATATGAGAATTCACAAGATCAACTGAATAGAATACAAGTATCAAATTGAAGTAAATTGGAAGTTAATATGACAAGTACATATAGCCTTGAGCAACCTTGAGTTATTGGGAGTCAATCCTATAACTTAAGGAGATCTAAAGTACATGTGGCAAGCTAAGTGGAGTGAAAGAGTTCGAAGGACTCTTCATAACTACCACACACCCAACTAAGGTGTCTTATGCCATGTGCATAAAATGAGTCTAAATGAAATGTGTACACTAATAGGAAGGCTTGGAACATTCATTCAGACAATAGTAGTATTGTGCTCATTTGAATTCATAAGTAAAAATGCCTCAAGAAGCTAACAAAACTCATAAGAGACTAAACATGTGGGTCTAGTCATGTCTTGATGCACCAAAACATACCATTGATTAAATTGTAGTAAACTAGGGCAGTGTGGAATTTTAAACAACCACAATGATATTGAAAGAACTTGATGATCTCCAAAACTAAATTTAACAAACCAAAGTAATTCAAACATTGTGATTAACCACGGTAAAATATAGATTTACCTGTACCAAAGAACAACTTTGTGCATATAGGGAAAAAACATAGTAAAATACAGACTTACCTGGGGAGTGCATTTGCTAGGAGGCATTGAGCAGGGAAGGAAAGGATTTTCACACAATAATGAATTTGTTTATTTCTATTAAAGTGTACCCATTTCATTATAACGTGGCCCAAAAGGAGACAGATGCACAAAAGGTGGAAGATGTAGTTTTTAAATGGGGAAGTGAACTTGATGTCAAATGATTACATAGATTTGTATTGAGCAAACTCATAAAAGTGCCCATTGATGTTAGGTCTAGATTTATGGATTCAGCTATAATTGATTCCAAATGGACTTTCAATGGGCCTAACATATGTAGAAATAGTATATAAGCCAGTTTTTTTAGTTCTGCTCAAAGTTTTTTATTTATTTCCAATCATCTAGGGGATAGGTTCTTAGTAGGTAATGATATATATCGGATCACAAAGGGATATATTGTTAGCTTGACATGCATCATTTTGGGGCAAGAACATTATTTCTTTTTGTTTTCCCCCATTCATTTTCACCTTTAAGTTTTCTTTAATTATTTTACATTTTTTTGTATTGGTCATGTTTTAGGATGTAACTAAGCTAGGATGTATTGCACACATTCATATTGAAGAAGCCTTCATGATAAATTTTTTAAATGCAAATGTTAAATTTTGATTATGTTTAAATTTATTGACTTGGATAAGTTTACTATATAAAATAATTTATTAAATGGAAAGCTATTGGAAGTGTGTAATTTGTTTCAGTTGTATAGTCAATCAACATGTTCTAATTTTTTTAGTTTTAGAGTTTTTAAATTTTATTTTCCTTAGATTTTAAAATACAAACTCAAACACCTACTTTGTTTACAAATTATGTGGAGAATACTTGATTATCTGGCCAAGTGAAAATTATTTTCACAGATGAACACATTTTTTTCAAAAGGCATTCTTCTTTAATTGACTATAAAGGCATGGTTCACTTATTATTTTTCAAGAGGAGTGACAACTAGAAACCAGCTGGCACTGCTTCCTATTTGTACTTGCACTTGTTTTTTCCTTTAACTTTCTCTTTGTTAAATTGGTCTATTCAAAGTTGAATTAGCTCTATAGTATTAAGTCTCCAAATATTTCATTGACAAGAAAACTCTATTGGAAGTGTATATTTTATTTCAGTTGTGTATAATTGGGAGTTTACTAAATGGAAAGCTATTGGAAGTGCATAATTTATTCAAGTTGTGTGGTCAATAAATTTTTTTTTTTTGTTTTGGAGTTTTTAATTTTTTTTTTTAAATTTTAAACTACAAACTCAAACACCTGCTTTACTTACAAATTATATAGATAATACTTGATTCTCTGGCCAAGTGAATATTATTTTCACATATGAACACACTTTCTATGAAAGACATTCTTCTTTGATTGACTATAAAGGCATGGTTTTCTTATTATTCTTTTAAGAGCAACAAACCAGCTGTCGCTACTTCCCATTTGTACTTACATTTATTTTTTCCTTAAGCTTTCTCATTGTTAAATTGATTTTTTCAAAGTTGAATTAGCTATATAGTAGTAAACCTCTGAAGAATAGTGATTTCACTATACAATTAAAGTTTCATGAATGTTTTTCACTCTTTGACAAACATGGGGCTAAGAATCTACTCCAAGAAATGAATCCAAAAGAAGCATACAAATGACCGTTTTTCACTCTTTGACAAACATGGGGCTAAGAATCTACTCCAAGAAATGAATCCAAAAGAAGCATACAAATGACCTCCTCTTAATGTTATAGGTAAAAAATATTAATAGTAACAAAAAATTAAACCAAAGAAACACATAAATACTAATAAACCATAATGAAAACCAACAATTATGCTGAAATTTGGTAATTATTACTGCTAATATTTAGTATTTATAACTTAAATATATTTATTTTATATATAAGATATAGTCTTGTCTTGTATAGTGTATTTTTGAGTGATTGTGTTGTCGATTTGTCTTTGATTTATTATTATTTATGCAATTACAATTGCTTGTCTTAAGATGAGCTCTAGGAGATTGTATTGGCTATAGCATTTAGTATTGTAAGATGGTCAATATGTAATGTTAGCAGTTAAGCAATTGGTAATATTAAAAATGTCTTTTTGAGGAAAAAAACTAAATGATCCATTTTTTTTGCATCCTTCTATGCTTGATGTGGTTACTAATACCAAGCATTGTGTTTCTTTACTGATATAGTCAGCATACTTTGTCACACCACCATGGAGAACTCACTACAACTTCAAATGGATTTTATTGCATTAAAAAATGAAAATATCTCTACCTTATGTAATCATCTATAGCATCGTACTAATGTTTTATCCTTCAATACACATGCATTTGATACTACCTTAAATGCTATAATACAAGAGAACACTTATGTTAGTGATGAAAACCAAAATTCTATAAACCTTGTAATACTCCTATTACATTTACTGTAAATACTATACATTTTAAATGTAAATTAAAAATACTTCTTAGACATTGCAAAAAATAAAACACCATTGTTATTGTCTCATATTACAATATAGGTATGAAATTTTATTTCTATATTTCATTCCACAATTTATTTCTTCTATTACTAATAGCCTATTGGCAAATAGGTTGCTCAAAAACTCCCAACAACTGCTAGTTTATATATAAATGAAAGGTTATAAATTATAAATTAAATTTAAATTGATTTGGAATAGGTGATGTATATATGGACCCACGTTGTGGTTTACAACATTTGGCATTAAATTTATATTCTAGCGTAAAGCGTGGCATAAAACTAGAAATTGATTAGTGTTTTATCAAATTCAAGCAGAAGTATTGCGATCTTCCCAATGGGTTTCGCTAAAGTAATATATTCTTGTACTTTAACTCTAGTTATAATGTAAAACATTTTCATTACGAAATTAGAAATTTTAAAATGGCCTGCAAGAATGGCTTTCTGTCCGTTTCATCTACGTTGCTATTTGTCTTCTCTCCTGTGAACTTAAAAATTTTCCACTATTTTTTTTTTTATAAAATAAGTCACTTTTTATATGTTAAAAGCAAGCTTTAGTGACTATATATTAAAAGCTTTAGTGAGATTTTATAGGAATAAAAGGGAGTTTTTTGTTTTTATAATATTTGTTTTTTTTAAACAAATTTTTTAATAGTTTTTATAATGTTTTTGAACAAAAATGTTTTTTTTATGAAAATCTGTTTGTTTTAGTTTTTATAATATTGTTTTAAAGTAATTATGATAAGTTTTTTTTTTGTTTTTTGAATTAAAAAATATTATAAATTATTTTAAAGTAATATAGAGTGTTTTATTTTTATTATGTGTTTTTCATCATGATGTAGTTGCCGTTGTGATTTCTGTTTCTTGTTTCTGGTAACATAGCTCACGACAAAATCAAATCCGTAAATAACCAGTGCTTTAACTCTGTTTTATTAACTGTGTTTTATCCGGCGGCACCGTAAACAATGGGCAGAGTGTTTTTTTTTTCAATTTTTGACCTGCAGAACTCGTAAATGAGAGACTTGTAATAGTCTTTAGTGTTGCTGATAAAATTTGCGTTGAAGCAGCTGAAGCTGTAAAAGATCTCAAGGTATTTTTTCTTCGTAGTAGGATATTCCATTGATTTCAGCGTAAATTATACAGCCTAGTTTAATGGATGATGTTACTAAAAATCATTCAGAGTAAATTCATTATTGCTTGTTTTAAGCAGAAAAGTTTACCATTTAACTTATCACCTCATGATAAATAATCTTTTTATTTTAAAATAAGAAAAAATTACCTTTGCCATTAAACCAGTTGAATTTTAAGAAAAATCCCACTCATCTAGAGATCAATTTTAAAGATTTAAAATTTTGATTTATATTAGTAAATCCAAACAGAATTCCTTGTCCCAAGTCGATGGGAATGACCCACAACTTTTGTTTAAAATTGAACTATGATATATAAATTGAATCCATAAAAAAATTAATATAATTAATTCAAGTATTTATTCTATTATAAAAGTTACTGATATTTCAAGGAAGGACACAAGGCATCCTTTAATTCCAGTCAAACACAATATCCATTCCAGTCATAGTGATGTCATATATACCGTTCTGTATTTTTCACAAACTATATAGCTAGTTCTTTATTCATCATAATTGACTGCTGCTATCAAAATATATAACAAGGGCTGCACTGTAGCTTAAGTCCCTGCCAAATGCTACTGAAACTACATGCAAGAAACAGGCTGGGAGAATGGAAATAGTCAAAGGTAAAAATAAAATTTATGAGAAAAGATGTTTCCCCAATACTAGAGAGTCATGCAAAGAAAGAAGGCTAAGATCAATTCCAATGTTAACTTGCAAGAGCACTCTTAGAGCTAAAGCTTTGACAACTAAAGAACTAGCTGCTAACATGTAGTTCTCACACATGAAAACTAACCAATATTACTTAAACAACAATAAGGTTTAGATACATGATGTTGATGATGATGTTCATCATGATCTCCTTCTAGCGCGAATTTATGTTGATCATGATGTTAGTCACTCACAAACATAGAATAAAAGTTACACAACAACCTTTACTCATCTTGAAAGATATGATGAATTCAGAGAATTCATGATCCCAAGTCTCCGTTGATTAGGTCTTAATCTACTGACGTTACTCAATGGTTGATGTGTGTTGCTGTTTTCCATTCAGGGGCCTTACGTATTTCTACAAAGTTCATCATTATTCCTCCAAATATCCTGCTCTGTATGTCTACTCTGCATAAATCTCCAATAATTCTACCTCTGCACTGTGAATTCAGTCAAATAATGTGCCTACAGGCTGATATTTGCATGATTTCTACCATTATTTATGATTCTTTGCATGATATTTTCAATACTACATGCATTTAACTCAAATATGCTAAGGATTTTCAGTTACCTACGGGATGTCAGCATATTTCTCTGTTTTTGCTTATTATTTATCATGACTTGCAGTTATGGTGATGAATTTATGAAATTAAAAAAAGGAAAAGGGTTAAAGAATGAGATTCCCAAAACTACTTGACTTAGATCACTGATCCACATACAAGCTCCCATACATGCAATGAAAAGAAGGAAACTAGAATCATACTTCACCAGGACATTCCACAAATCCACATGATCCAGTGCAAATCTTCAAAGGAAAAGTTGACAACAACATGTAATGAAATGAAAGCGCTTCCAGTTGAACACAACATTCACCAGTACATATCCATAAATCAACATGAAGATTACGTAAAATTTACAATCAGGATTTAATCTGAAACTTCATATCCATTCAGTATGCTCAAGAACAGGTACATTTACAGTGATCTGAAGAAAGAACCTTGACATTTCAACAATTCAGTCTTCATTAGTCTTAGTAATCCGATCTCCTAATTGACTCTACAGTAATTGGCCTTCTTGCCAGATATTTTTCTTTTTTTTGTTCCCTCTTCTTTCTAATCTCTTAGCCTTATTGCCAGATATATCTATCTATCTCCTTTCTGTATAATATCCTCCTTCTGTATCAGGATCTGGCTCTTATATAGAGCAAATGCCAGAAAATAGTTACAATGATCCAAGGATCAGGATCCTCTCATAATAATCAACGGTCCAGATGAAAAGCACATGCTTCGCTAGTTGGCAAATGTACAGCTGGCACAGAATATTCCAGCATCTTTGATTTGATTCGGTCTCCAGCTAGCAAACAACATATTTGACAATATCCTCCTCACTTCTGGTTCATGTTGCCTCCATGTGCAACTTTGCAATTATCAGCTTCAGCTCTAACAGCATCATGACTTCCTGCAAGTAAACAGACAAACATTAAGTTCATCATCATGTGGATAAACAACAGGAAGTAAAATGTTTTATTAACCAGGCCTCAAAATGTGCAGCTACAGGCAATCGGGCTTTCAAATTTCCATCGCTTTATTTTTCTGCCCATTTTCTTGTATATCGGGCTCCGAATATGATCATGTATGTATCGGCGTGACCACATACTATCGGAATGACAATTTTACATTAGGCCGACGGTATAAACTTATACCGACGCCAAAAATCATGATGATGTCCTTCCATCGGGAAGACATGTTCTATCGGCATGATAACTCAAGATAAGGCCGACAGCAAGACTTAAAACTTTCGTCTACATGATATTTTGGAAATATGATGCTCCCCCTTCCGAATGTCCAGATGACGTCACCGTCATGTTTCGCTTCTGTGTATTGGGGAAAAGAATGACATCATCATCATCATGTCGAAGGAAAAAAAGGAGGATATGAAATATGATCTTGCTGCTGAGGAAAGGAATATCATGGTGATGTCATCGTCATATTCGGGCTTCATTAAAATGCAAAAGATGATGTCACCGTCATGTTTAGTTAAGATCAGGGGATAAATGTAATATCGGGTCACCTAAGGAAGATGATCAGGTGGTGAATGTAATATGACCCCTTTGCGGCCAAGGTAACCCTCTCGAAAGATCAGGATGATGATGATCATCAGGATATCCGGGGCTTTTGTTAAACTTAGAACATGACGTCATCGTCATATTCGCGAACCGGATCATGTTTTGGAAAATATCCTGCCGAAGGGAAATGTGATGATGATGTCATCCTGATATTTGCTTCTTCATTTTTCAGGTTAGGATGACGTCATCAGGATATTAGCAAAAGGTCATATTTCTCGGCAGGAGGACATTACGAAATATCGGGTGATAAACAAGATCATGATGATCTTGACAACATGACAGGATAAAAAAAATGATGATCCTCCTCATCGAATATTATGATGATGTAACCATCATATTCCGTCTTCGAAGCATGAGGATGAGTTGAGGTCATCATCGGGTTAGCGCTAGGGTGATATTTAAAATATGATCATGCTAAGGAATGGAATATCACCCTCCCTTAAAAGATAGGGTGATCATCATGATCATGCAAAAGGAGATCAGGAGGATATGATGACATCATCATCATATTAGCGAATATCAGCAAATATGACCCTCCCTTGAAAGATCAGGATGATGACCCTCCGATAGGATTTTGACATGCGCATGCAAATTATGCAGATAGTGGATTTACTAAGCAGGGTGATATTATAATATCAGCATGATATTATAATATCAGGTGATGTTATAATATCATGATGCTCGTTGTTATTTGATATCGAGTTACACTCAAAACATTATGCTCACGATGCGCATAAGGTCATTTGACAGGTAAAACACACTATCACCTAAGATTGACGTCCGGATATTGGGACTGCATGATTTTTATCGGGTGATAGATCAAGATCAGGATGACCTTGACAACATGACTGAGGATATAAAATATGATGATCCTTTGCGATTATCAGGTTTGACCAAAACTTTGACTATGCATAACTCCCTCATATGGACGAATTTTCGAGTGATGTAGAAGGCAAACCTACATGAAATTTCAATCTCTTTCTAAATATGAGGTCATAGAAACAAAATATGAACTTTGACAAACTGACCTCATGATGATGACCAACCTCATCGAATATCATGATGATGATGCACCTGACTCATTTTTACCAAACCGCTAGAAAGCAGACAACACAAGCCAAGCCAAAAGTTGGGTCCCTGTTTTGCCAAGTTAAAATGGGGCGTGTTGTGTAACCACACAACACATGATTACTAAGTTACTTCTATATCTAGCAAACTAAGGAAAAAAGGAACCAGGAACCAGTCAATTTCTAAGAATCAATCCACTAGTTTAATGGAGAGAATAACACAAACTTATTAATGAATTAATGGCATCCAATCCTTCCTACGGCAGCCATTTCTCTATAAAGTGGTCAACCTTGAACTAGAGTAAATAACAACATTGAAAGCTACGCAGGCTAGCTAACATTTTCATAAAACAGAACTTGGCTTGCTAACAAAGTACGCAAGCACAAAAACAAGTGCTCAACAAGATCTATAGAACTAAGTAAATTTGTTACAGGGTATGTAATATAAGAGATATTCAATGATACTTCATTGACAATAAAAAATTTGCATACTCAGGCTATAGATAATAATGGTTGTTCAAGGCCTGAGTATGTGAACAAAGGGATTGATAATAGCATCCTTTCATCAAGGAGAGGAACAAAGGTTGCCTTTAGTAGATTTCTAAAAGAGGCTTGTGAATAATTTTCAGGTTGTATGCCAACCCCTGCTTTTGAACTACTTTGTTTACCTAAAAAAAAATGCTAAAATGGTTCCCAATGTCATGCTTCCAAGAAATATAGTAAACAATCAATGTAGTCCTTAAGGTACTTGTGGCTTCCTGCAATGATAGGTATACAATAGAGTTCAAAACAACTTATATGTGTGCACTTGAAGAAACTAGAGAAAGATAAGTACCTATGGACCACCTTATTAAAAATATTAAAATAAGTAACCCAACCAACAATAGATGTGACATAGGAGCACTCACCTTTCCAATCTTGAGTAGAAAAATTGAAAGTACATAACCAATAACCTAAAAAGAAAATAGAAGTAATTAGATTAAATATAAATTAGTAATTACAAAAATGAATACAAAATGGCGATTGCATCTATCTCTCTTATGTACACACATGCACACCCACATTCTTTGAATGCAATTTAAGATGGAGTAATTCATGTTTCAGAAAAACCTGAGTACTAGCAAATGCTCCCCAAATTTCCCCGTTGAAGTTCCCTAGAACTGTGCCTTCAGGAAGCTTACATTCAATTGCATGGCTCCTTGCAACAGAAGTGATCTTTGAAAAATAACTAAATGCCAATAAAAAATAAACCAAAATTTTAAAAAATAAAAATAAAAACTAACACAAATCTAAACTTTAGAAAAGCCAAAATAAATAATTAAATTTACACTAACATAAGTTACCCGCCCTATTTGGGCAGGGACTAAAAAAAAGTAGCAGAGGTAATATCTTGAGTCATTCAAATTGTAAAAAGAGCACATTCTTTTATTGAGTTTTATTTATAATGTTTAGCTTCTTGATGCTTTTATTTTTTCACCTTTTTTTTATGGGTATGTTGGTCCTGATGATAATCAAATAATAATGAGCTTGCCTCTTCTTACATAGGTTTGGTAGCTCAATCTGCTATCCTTGGCTTAGATAAGTTTTTATGCAAGCTCTCATAGCTCAAGATGAATCCCTAGATTCAATGCTCCATCTTGATAGTGCACCCCTTGAATGATCCCAACTATTTAATGTTGTACCAATTATTGAATACATGCATCTGTAATAATCTTCTAAGCAACTCTACCCTAGTATTGGTAAGAACTGGGAGGTGCTTGCTGATCTGAGAAACTAATATAACCTTTTAATAAGAGTACAACAACAATTTTGTTTTTGTTATGTAACTTTTATATATATTTATGTTGTATTTTTTAATTAATAGTCACTCTTAAACAAGATAATTCTCCAAAAGTGTCACAGATTATAAACTCTGTTGGATTGCACTCAATTTGTACAAACTTTCCATGAGAAAGCTAACTACATTAGTATGGAGAAGCCAATAAAAATAGAAACTTATTCATAATATTTAAAAATAAAAACTCCTCTTGTATGTGCTCTTATGATAAGTTTCAGATCAAATCATACTTTTTAAAGAGGTTTATTTATTGCCAACTTTAAATATCATTTTGTCACTTTGCCATTTTGTTAATGATCTAGCATATGCTGGTAACTAAGACCCCACTACGTTACAGCTTAGATGAACAAAATCCATAAACTTCTCAAGAGACAATTATCACTGTTCCTCTCCCTAGCCAACCTTTGATCTCCAAGATAATTGGTGTGTTAGCTACTTTTTTTTGTTTTTCTTTTGGTTGGGGAAAAAGGGCATGCAATAGATTTATATGTATGGCATTATTATAGTCTATAATAATGATTGTCAAACTTTCTAAACCCCATCCAAGACTTATAGAGAAAAATCAAAATTACTGGCACATTGGAATTTAGGACATCTATATAAAAATACCCAGACTCGGTTAAGGGGGTTTGAAGATGACTTGGAAGAATGTTAAAAGCTGTTATCTATGGTTGATTTTAGGCATCATACTCACCTGCTGTTTAGTCTTGAATGTGAATTTGATCTACCTGGGAAAATTTTGAATCCATATATCCACCAAATATATATGATGCAAAACCCCACATCCCCAACATCGATGCCATAATCCTTAAAGCCTCCATTTTGTCATTGAAAAAAACAACTACCAATACTGGAACTAAAGGCACTGCCATAGTGCTGATAATAATAGAGAATGAGGATACAAGGGAAATCAGCCCAATTAATCCTACGGAATGAATTTGCCAACCTATTGCAGTCCATAACAAAGTCATAGAGCAAGCTAATTTTCCTACTGTAAAAGCATTGGCCTCCTCTCTGATCCTTTGCAGCTCACCACTAGAGCATAATCCCACCATGCATACCACAGTCACCACTATAGATGTATAAATTTGCATTTCTAATACTGGAGTTAGGCTCTCTTGGCCCAGAACCTTTGTGAACACTACCTGCATCAATGGTAGAATCAGGGCAATTCCTACAGAAGCTGAGATTGTATATACATATCCCAAAAGAAAGTGGATTGAGCTTACCGCTCCCTATGTAGTGTTACTAGAATGACTGAGGACCAACAGAATAGCACTGAAGGTTAGCAAAATAAAGGAATTAAGAACATAAGGACCAATTTTCTGTCCAACCATTAGACATGCAAAAATTGCATTGAAAGCTAATTGGGTTCTCTCAGAAGCACTACTCTTATGCTGGACGTTTTGACATTCAACAGCCAAGTTACCTGAATGATGGATATCTAAAAAAATAAATTCACAACCATCATAAGATTCATGAAAGATCAAGATTGTTTATGCTATGAAAATTCCTTAGATAATGTGCTTCTTTCTCCTTTCCAAGTCTTAAGAATGGGTGGTATTTAAGTAGGGAACACAAATAATACAACCAAATGTCAATATAAAAGAAAGTAGTTAAAAAAAATAGTCCAGTAGAAAAGCAGAGAGGGAGGGGAGCATACAAAAAAAGTTGCGTTAATGTGTTCTCGAGTGATTTTCAATTTGTTTTCATTCTGTGCCATCTCTAGAAATATGTCGACAAGTCCTTAGTATGGTCTTTCTGGTCATGATTGTTGCTCTTTAACTAGTAACTCCCTATTTTTTAGTAACTAAATCTCTCTGCTCTATTTTCTTTCAGTAACTAAATCTTTCTGCACTAGTTTCTTTGGAACACAATTAGTTATAGAACCTACATTTGAAACAAAATCCTCTCACCTAACCATTAAAAAAGCTAGAATTGCTAAATTTCCTTAAGAACAGCTAGAAGAGCTAAATTTGAACCAAACTACCAAAGCTACAAATGAATTATGGAAACTTCCGGCTGAAAATAATCATAAACTATACATCATATTATTGGTCACTAGAAAGAGAAAAAAAACCAATTTATCTTTCACCAAAACATATGCACAAGCTCAATTAAAACTGGAACTAGTTGAACTAAATATTTTCTCTAAAAGAGAACAAAAAAAATTTACCCTTGCTTTAAGGTTTCCGTTACATGTTTCTCACCTTAAATGCTAGCATAATAATTTCTCTCGCAATAACTTCAATAATTAATATGCTGGAAATTTTTATTTTTGAAATGGTAAATTTCAGATGCCTTTTCTGTCACTAAAATTTCTTCATAACAGAGGTGTTGATGAGTGGAAGAGCGTGGCTGCTTGTTCCACCATTTTCCATGAGAGATGCCTACATACACTATACCCCTCTATTTAGGTTTGTGCAAGTTCTTTTATGGTGTTTTACAACGATCTCAAAAATAATTTGAAAAAGATTTCCAAGATGAAGGCCCCTGTGTGAGCTTGATAGAAATGCTTGAGTTTCTTCTTGTGAGCTGAAAAACAAAACTAGAAACGTGATGTTCAAAATTATAAATAGCTGTTCCAAAAATGTTAAACATATTAGAAGGAAAATAAACACCTGGAAAGGTGAAATGGTGCAGAGATACATGGCACATACACCAAATGCTAGAGAACTCATAATTAATACCAAGTATCATCCCATCCTTTAGACCTCTCCAAATTTATCCTAATTTTGCTAATAGCAAAAATAATTACCAATGGGCTGAGAATCAGCTGTCCAATGAGAAAACCAAATTTTCTGTGCAAAATTCAACAAAAATAAAAAACTTTAGGCTAAGTCTTAATTTTTTTCCTCTGCACATGTTTCTAGACAAGATTAATATATGCGAGAGAAAACAACAGGGTAACATAACTCACTTCTAAAATTTTGAGGAATTGGCTACAGAAATTGCTCCCTAGATCAAAGAAAAACCCTTTCTGCTCTGCCTTTGTGACTTTGACCATCACCACTCCACCACTCTCTCCAAAAGATAAACCCATGGATTTGTCCCCCATTACCCCATCCACAGAGTTCTCCTATGAACTCCCCACCGATATGAATCCTAGTGCTATTGGATCTAACAATCCTCGCAAGTGCAATTGCTCTGATGTTGCATTTGCTTCTTGTTTCTACCTCATCAAAATTACTTTTAGAGGACACACCCATCAGTTCAACATGTACATAGAAGCTCTAGCATCCCAAAGAAGATTTATCATTCAAACAAAATTTAGGCATTCTAGGCATTAGCTAACAAGGAAAAAAATACAAGAAACACAAAGACTCAGAGATCTCTAACCTGGATTGGCAGTACTAAGTTGCAGGCTTTATCAATCTCAGCTAGAATGTTTTTGAAGGCAAACCATCCATTTGAGACACTGCCTACAAACATAATAATTGTGCTCCCCCACCACCATATCCTTCGCTGCCGCCACGACTACCGCCTCCTCTAGCTTGAGCATAGTTTAGAGAAATATTTCTTCCATCCAAGCCCTATCTATTCATCTCTTCAATGGCATATCTCATCGACTGCTCATCTATAAAAATTACAAATCCAAACCCTTCAGTCACGAGCTGACTTCAATAACCCCCCCAAAAAATGCTAGTTTCTTCATAATCAAGAGACTAACTTTGTGTACCCTAAGAAAACCTCCCAAAGACCATGGGATATGTACACTTATCACATACAGAACGCCATAACAACCACCTCGTTAATAAAATAGTGGCACCCATAGTTGTGAGTTTACTTTGATACAACGGGTGTAGAATTTCAAGACTCATTCAGCCTTGAATTAATTAAACATAACACATTATACTTGATGAGAATGACTAGTAATCTCAATAATTAGTTATAAAGAATTGAAGAATCTCATGGACATAAATTTGTTGCAGCTACAGTGCGGGGGATCTTGTGGGAGAGTTGAGGGAATTCAATTTAACTTGCACCCACGACTGGGATAATTACTCCATAACTATTTCTTCTCTATAGTGGGAGCCTCGACCAGAGTGTTAGGGCTTGGCTTCTTTCCATGTCTCAACTTCAACAAAATGAGGAGCATCCAGAAGAGCAATAGCAGAAGAAACCAACTGCAGAATAGTGAAAAGAATAGATTTATTCCACCACTTTTCCTACCATGCAGGACATGCGTCTATCTAAAAAGACTTAGAAAAACATTGCAAATATCTCAAAGTTTTACACCCTCTAATTTTCAAGATTTAAACTAATCAGAAAATCATTCCCAATGGGCTAAAAATAGCCACCAATGAATCAGGGAATTTTTTTTGTGAATTTATGCAGTAGAAAAATTATTGAATAAAATAAACTTTAGAAGAAGCCAAAATTTTTTACTCTGCATGGGTTTCAAGGAAGGATTAATGATTAGCAACATTAGAAATTTATGAAATTTTTGTCAGCACGGATTTTGAGGAAAGAATAATGCTTAGCAAGTGATTACAATAGTTACCCTACCGTAGGTAGGGACTAACAATGAACATAATTACAGAATACAGCCTTTACATGTAAAAATCCTAAGATTAAATTAGACTTAACTAAAAAGAACAAAAAAAATAGCTACATGCATTTATTTTCACTATAAAATAAATCTAAAAAAATTGTTAAAATGAATTGTCCTCATGCCAACTGGCTGCATGGATAAGAAAGGATAAAATAAAAAAAATGTCAATGCAATTTTGAATATCAATCATGTAACTACATTGAATGATCATGCACGCCTTCATAAGGTCTCATGATTTGTAACCATAAGGACTGAATGTCTTACTAAATCTTGAATTCATCTTGCCTTAGTATGTCTGATCTAGCATCAGTTATCAACATACCCCCCCTTGATGTTAAGAGGGCTCACAATGCTCCTATAAGCTATCTCATCAACTATTTCAACTCCATCATCCCTACACAATACAAATCCATGAGCAACTAGAGTGGAGACTGGTTTACAATCAACCATATCAAATTTCTTCAACATATCTTTGGTGCATACTTTGCTTGACAAATGAAAATTTCATTCTCACTTTGATAAACCTCCATTCCTAGAAAATATTTCATGAGACCTAAATCTTTCATCTCAAATTCATTCATCATAGCAACTTTGAATTCATCCTTCATCTTAGAACTTGAGGCCAATCATCAACATACACAATTACAATAAGAATATCATTACCTTCTTATTTGTAGTAAAGGGTAGGTTCACTATTACTTCCTTGAAAGTCATCCTCTTGAAAATATCCATCAATCCTAGCATACCACGCTCTTCAAAGAAATATTTAGGCTCCATGGTTTACCCCAAAGTATAATTAGTGATCGGGACAACAGGTTTATGAGTCTCTTTTGGCAAGAACTATTCAAGTTGGCAGGCACCGAAGTTACATCAAGCACAAGCTATCATCCACAAACTGATGGGCAAACAGAGATAGTCAATCAGTGGCTTGAAGGATACTTGAGAAATTATGTAACAGGATAACAAAGGGCATGGATCAAATGGTTACACTTAGGTGAGTATTGCTACAACACCACTCATCACATGTCTATTGGGATGAGTCCATTCTGGGCCTTGTATGGGTATGATGCTATGTCATTTGGGAAGCAATTACTATCAAATAGTAAGGTGCCCAAGGTGAGAGACTTCTTACAACAACATGAGGATATTATGAGATTCCTTAAAGACAATATGCATCATGCTCAAAATCAACAAAAGATCTATGTAGATCGGAAGCATGTAGAAAGATCCTTCAAAGTTGGAGATATGGTTTTCCTCTGACTACAACCCTATAAACAATCATCCATCAAAAGCAGTGGAGCAAAGAAACTTAAACCATGATTTTATGGTCTGTATAGAATATTGGGAAGAGTTGGTGAAGTTGCCTATGAGTTGGATCTTCTTGAAAATAGCAAGATCCATAATGTCTTCCATGTCTCAAGATTAAAAAAGGTACTTGGATAGAAGGTCATACCTTGTGAAGAATTACCACCTCTCAATAATGAAGGGAAGCTAGTTCTTGAACCCAAGAGGATCCTCAACACGAGGGAGAGAAGACTAACATAGAACTATTTTTGAGTACCTAATTAAGTGGAGAAATATGCCCAAGGAAGATGCCACATGGGAGGGAGATGAGATCCTTAGCCACCCCAACCCAAATATTACTTGAGGACAAGCAATCTCAAGAGGGGAGGCCTATCACAACCCATTACTTTCAGGATTAAAGAACATCTCAAATGAGGACAAGAGTAAAAGATAATCCATCTTCATAAGCAAAGCCGATAGTGAAAATGGCAATAAATCACATCATAAAACATTTTAAATAACCAACGAATGGTTAATGTTAAATGATAAGCAAGAGACAAGAATCAACCCATATTATGATAACTAATGGTTGATTAACCAAAAGAAGCGATCATCATGAAACAACACATCATCTCAAGAGATATCCATTATATAAAGGGGGTCGAATGGATGATAGGAGGTATTTAGATTTGCAATTCAATAACACATCAATAACAAGCATCGAATCATAAGGGATCGATCACCAAGAGAGAACCGCGATCCTTCCTTCAACAGATATCATTACTTACTCATTATCACAATAGATAACAAGTATAAATTCTAGAAAGGTTCATCCATAACATTACAGTAACAGCACCCCTGCAATATATTCAGTCATCTTTTATAATCAGAAATTGAGTAATTGTTGATCATTATTCTAGCATATATATATACACACACATATATCATCATTATTTTTGTAGGCCAAACCACATCTATTCAGCCATAGGGTCATATTGACCATAACAAGGTATATCATTTACATTCAATATCTCTTTGCTGCATTATATTGTTTAATGTCTAATTCAATGATATGATGAACATAGATAAGTGAATATTACATGCAATAAGACATAACAGTTGTGAAGCATATTGAGCAATGAAATTAATACATTAACTTCATAGGAGAGGGCGAGTATGAGATATCCATTTAGCCAACCATGGGTAATCAGTAGCCTTTGTCATAGTTGGTACAAAAGGTACCCCATGTGCAAAGGATTATGATATAGAGGCCTTGGTTACAGCTAGTGCAAAAGGCATCCCTCGTACCAAGGATTTTCATAGTTGCCTTGACTCAACAAGGTGCAAAAGGTACTCGAGTCAAAGGATAAAAATAGTGGACCCATAATGGTAAGTGGCAAAGACATCATACCACTCCTCTCATATGAAATTAATGATTAATGCATGGATAATGATAGAGACTGTGAAATGTAAATTGATAGGGATCATAACATTTAATGATAGAGAATATGAAATATATATTGATAGTGAACTTAAGATTATTGAGGGAACATGGAAATATATAATGATAATGATTATAAGATTAGAAATAGAAATGTGTAGTGATCATAAGATTATTGATAAAGATGTGAAATGTATATTTGTTGTTAATCATAAGATTATAAGAGCAATGTTACTATATGATTTGAATACTTCTTACATCTATGGCAAATAGTTGAAAATCAAAGAGGGTTTAGTGTACTAGTGTTCTCTTTTTGCAAGTTGAAGTTTGTGAACAAGGTTGAGAAATTTTGATTTGTGACAAGGGGACATTACATATATGCCTTATTTCTTCTTGTTACTACACTCTCTTGGAAAGGATTACGAAAAACTTGGAAACAAGATCATGAGTCATCATCTTGTTCTCCTAGATTGAAGCTTGGAAACAATATCTTGAGTCATCTTGTTCTCCTTAGTTGAAGCTCCTTGCATGTTTGGGAGAAGGATCGCACCACCAACTTGAGTTTGGTAGTAAGGTCAGTTTGCCTTCTTATTCTGTAAAGACTTCCCTTGCATGTTTGGGAGAAGGGTTGCGCCACCAACTTGAGTTTTGTAGTAAGGTCGCTTCACCTTCTTATTCTACAAGGCTTCACATAATTCCTCTTGTGGGAGGTAGCTTGGTGTGTTCCCTTGAGTGGAAGCACTTTCCTTTTGAGATGGATTATGTGTTTGATGTGTTTGTCCTTATCCTTCTTCTTCTCTTATTTCTAACTAACCCCTTAGTATTCTTCTTTATTTCATCTTGGGGAATGTTGCATGGTGATTGAGACATCACTTAGATTGAGGTCTCCTTTGTCATGCTGACTCAAGGTATTTCATATTATGTTTTTATATTCTTATTCTATATGTGTATTCCTTGTGTATTCTTTGTATACCTTGTGCCTTATATGTGTATGCTTCATGTATACTTTGCATACTACATGTATGCATTGTGGCTTCTCAAGTGTATGCTTTGTCTTCTAAATGTTTCATATGAATTATTTTATGTGTCTTATGTGTATGCCAATCATCATAGACTCCTAAAATCCTAAACTTGGGGGCTCAATCACCATTCAATTTTAGTGTCATTCTTTGGTCTCTATGTTTGTTGTGTTTGAATTGTGTCTTCTCCATCCTTTAGTATGAGTTTGAATGTAAGTTCATACCCACACTAAAGTGGGGCTAAATGTAGCATCGTAAAATGTGTACACCACCATTTTACCCTTAGTTTAGCTCCTACATGGGCCTCAAATTTTTACACTTGTTAATTAGGACCTATGTTAATACCTTTTTAAGCATTAAGCGTGTAATACTTGATCCTGATGCACAAAGTCGAGAAAAGAACTATAAGCTTGGGCTAAGAAGACTTTAAGTGCCCCTTTTCAGGAGTTAAGTGGCTAAATGCCTAAAAAGTTGCCTTGTTGGCTTAGACCCTTTAAAACATTCCTAATGTCAACCTTAAGTGGTTTAATTCTCTAGAATTCGATGGGAATGCATATAAAAGTAACTTACTCTATTCATTTGAAGATACCTAAGTTACATATACTCTTGCTAACTTTTTGGAAGATTCTTATGTTCTCTTATGCTCTCCAAATTCTGTTCTCAAGCTCTCTATTGTGGATTATTGATGTGGCACTAACATATTGCAAGTCTTGTGAAGATCTTGGAAGGCCACATCAACTTTTTGAGACAATTTGTGATGCCGTCTACAAGCATACAAGGGTTTCCATGCTTATGGTGACTTCCTTCCTTTGTGCTTTGAGTTAACATTCCAGTCTACTTCAGATTTGTCTCTACCCTCCTGGGGCATGCACTCTTTATCAATCATATTTGCTATTATGGAGGTGAAAACACCATATATAGGGCTTGATTAAGGGAAGCTCCTAAATATAACCCAACCATTTTCCTTCATACATGTGTGCAGGTTAGATGAACAAGTTTTAGAAAATGACATCTCGGAAGAAGACTAAGTTGGCTGTTACAGACCCGATAGAGTTTGTAGTTCTAGAAAACACTGATTTAGGACTAGGGCACCCAAGTGTCCTTGTCTTGGGAATTTTGACCTCCAAGAAAGGTTTCTAATTTTTTCATTGTCCTCTGTTGTACCTTTGGGTGCTGGGTTTTAGATACCAATAGTGTAATTTAGCCAGATCTTTGCTAACTATGGTTTTATGTCTTGATCCTAGGTTGGTTGATGAGTTTTGGATTAATTCCTTCTATATACAACAAAAGAAGACATAAAACCCTGTAGTTTGGCTCTCCTTCTTGGGTAGAAGTCAAGCTTGGCTTGTGTTCGAATGTTTTGTAGAAGAGGGTTTGACCTAGTTTGATCCATTGAGCTAGTCTCTCTTTTCTACATTACATCATGTTCAAAATTTTTTTGAGAAGTTGAGGGAAGAAAAGTTGCTGATTAATCTGAAGAAATATAGTTTCATGAAGAAGGAGTTGGTGTACTTGGGATTTGTTATCTTAGTTGAGGGTCTTAAAATGGATCCAGAGAAGGTGAGTGCTATCATTTAATGGCATACCCCAAGGAGTGTTATAGAGGTATAATCTTTTCATGGTTTGCAAAGTTTTTATAGAAAATTTATCAGGAATTTTAGTAGCATTTGTGCACCCCTAACTAAGACAATGAGAGGGGATAGAAAAGAGTTTAAATAGACTACAGGAGTAGCTAAGAGTTTTGATACATTAAAGCAAAAAGTCATTAAGCAACCTATTTTGGCACTTCCAGATTTCAATAAGGTATTTCAGGTAGATTGTGATGTTAGTGGTAGTGCTATAGGAGCTATTTTGAGTCAAGAAGGTAAACCCATTACCTATTTTAGTGGGAAGCTTAATGATGCCAAGAAAAAGTATGTTGTTTAGGATCAGAAGTTTTATGCTATAGTTAGGCCTTGAAGAAATGGAGACATTATTTGTTGCTGAAAGAGTTTGTTTTATATACTAATCATTAGGCTTTGCAATATCTTAAGAGTCAAGGAATGTTAAATTAGAGGTACTTAAAATGGGTTGAGTTTTTGTAGAGTTATACTTTGTTTGAAGCACAAGAGTGGGAAGTCTAACAAAGTTACAGATGCCTTAAGCAGAAGGAAAAATTTGTTGACAGAGATGAAGATAGAGGTTGTTGGGTTCAATGAACTCAAGAATTTGTACCCTGAAGATTAAGAATTTACAGAGGCTTGGAAAGCTTGTTTGGAGCCTATTACCCTAGATAGCATGAGACGGTTGGATTATATAATCCAAGATGGTATGTTGTTCATAGGAAGCCAATTGTGCATTCCAAGGAGTCCCATGAGAGAGAATTTGATTACGAAGAAACATAGTGGAGGGTTGGTAGGACAATTTGGTCGAGATAAGACCATTTCTCTTGTTAGTTAGAATTATTACTAGCCATGATTATACCAGGATGTGAAGAAATATGTGCAAAGTTACAGAGTATGCTAGATGGCTAAAGAAGTGAGCCAAAACACTGGGCTATTCAGCCATTACCTGTACTAGAAGGGATATGTCAGGATATCAACATGGACCTTGTTCTTGGTTTACTGAGGACCCAAAGAGGGCATGATTCAATATTTGTGGTGGTTGATAGATTTTCAAATATGGCACATTTCAGTCTGTGTCAGAAAACTAGTGATGTTGTTCACATTGTAGAGTTATTTTTCAAAGAGGTGGTTAGACTACATGGTCTACCAAGGAGTA
This sequence comes from Cunninghamia lanceolata, assembly GCA_027924645.1. Classification (NCBI taxonomy): domain Eukaryota; kingdom Viridiplantae; phylum Streptophyta; class Pinopsida; order Cupressales; family Cupressaceae; genus Cunninghamia; species Cunninghamia lanceolata. Next base: position 4,944,395 of record BSBN01000287.1, on the reverse strand, counting down.
TAGTTTCAAATAGAGATACCAAGTTTGTTGGGTATTTCAAGAGGACCTTATGGAAGAAGTTAAAGACTGAGTTGAAGTTCAGTTCTGCACATCATCTGTAGACTAATAGATAGACAAAGGTAGTGAATCAAAGTTTGGGCAACCTTTTGAGATGCTTAGTAGGAGATAAGCCCAAGGGATGGGATTTGATAATATGATGTAGATAAGGGGGTCTCACAATCAAACCAACTCAATCAACTCTTTACCAAACTCTTTACCCAACAATCAAAGTGAATTTCTTCACAAATTCCTCTATTCTCCTAGTAGGACAGCAAACACCTCTTTTTTGAATTTCTTCACCAGACCTTATATCCAAAATTTGAAACCTGTTTTGAGTACCCATTTTGAAGTTATTCAATATATGTGGAAATTAGGGGTGGTTGTTTTGCAACATAGGGCCTTAAAATTGACTGTCCCGTTTTGATAAAGGCCTAATTAGGATAGCAAATTAGGTTTTTCAAGCATAACTTTTAGATAAGGCCTCAAACCCAGAAAAAAATCACCATTTCAGATACCCTTTATGGCTTTATTCAACATATGAAGAAATTAGATATGGTTACTTTAGAAGGAAAGGTTGAAAACTTGACTGTTCTACTCTTGCCTAGGTTTTGAAGTGGAGCAACAAATAGGGTTTTTCGGCCATAATTTTCAAACCAGAACTGATATCTAAGAAATAAGACTTGATTCAAATACCCATTTGTCCCTTATTTGACATATCTCAAAAATAGGGTAGGTTATTTTGTACGGAAATCCTCAAATTTGGAGTATTTTTCCTCAAATTAGGCCTACTAGGGTTTTAGATCTATTCTAGTAAAATCAACATAACTTTCTTGAAACTTGATGAAATTACATGAAACTAACTCCAAAAAAAACTAGATTCACATATTTACCAAACAAAATTGATTTAGAGTCATTATGGGATTGTACAGATCCATACTACATCAAAGAACATCAAGGAAACATTTAGAAATACAAAAAATAGAGGTATTTTTATTGCGTCAACTTCTGAAGTTTCAACCACCACACCCTCTCACCATGTCTTTGACCTTACCAAGCCTTTTTGAAACATTTATAACCATTTTCCAATGGTTCTCAATCAACTTTTTAACTTACAACGATTCAAATTCCCTCATTTACAACTTATGACTCTTCAACTTCCATTCTTGCATTTTTGCACTTTGTCAACATGACAACTTTTACAAGAATTTACAAAATTTGACAAACCACCACCTATAAACTTAATAATGACTCAAGACACCTTACACACCTTAGAAATGGTCTTTAAGACCTTATGAAATGAGTCAAACACAACATAAATAAAATATTTACAAAATGGCCTCATGGAGGCATAAAGTCCATTAGGTGCTCCTGCACCATATTTCCACAGACAGAGTTTGGATATAACAATTCTATCAATAGGAGTAATGGTAAATCCCCATTCCAAAATGTATATGGGAGTAGTCCAAGAAATGCTTCTAAACTGAGAAAGATAGACAGGGGAGAGAAGACTAGTACCGAGGTTGAAGACTTTGCAAAGCTCCTAAAGAGCTTACATGAAGAGATATGATAACACATTAATAAAATGAATTCTCAGTACAAGGTTAAGGTAGATCAGAAGAAAATTTTGAAGGAATTCAAGGTTGGTGATGAAGGCATGGTTCACCTAAGGAAAGAAAGGGGTTCCCAATGGGGATATATAATAAGTTGAAGATGAAGACATTTGGACCATACAGGATTCTGAAGAAGCACAATTCAAGAAATGTATATAAGGTAGAGTTATCAAGTGGAATCAACATTTCCCATGTGTTCAACATTACTGATTTAACAGAGTATCATGAATGTGACATAGAGGATGGACCAACAGAAGAATAATAGAGTATCTTGACATCTACTTCAAAGGAGGAGATAGAAGAAATCTTGGATAGCCATGTGGGAAGAACTACCTAGAGTAGGCAATATGAATAATATCTGGTTAAGTGGAAAGTAAGGCCTATCAATGATTCTTCTTGGTTGTCTAAGGAAGAGGTTGACCATTCAAGTTTTCCTCAAACACCTGAGATGTGACAAGATCACTTCTCAAATTACCCTAGGTGTTTGATGTAGGAGCATCTAGTGGTGTAAGAGGAATCTTGCATCACCCAAAAAAATGATGATTTTATTTTCTGTTCTTTTCAATTTTTGTATTTTCAGATACCTAATTCCTTGAATAATGATGTAGAACCTTCAATTTTTCCAACCCGCTAAAAATAAAATGCTATCATTTTTACAAAGTTTGCATTTGAGCACATATGGAAGCAGAAATTTACAAAAACTTTGGAATTGAAAAATATAACCTTTGGTGGAGGGATTGGCCAAAGATCACTTGTGGGCTAAAAGATATTGAAGTTTATGTTTCTTTAAAAACCCATGAAAAAGTTTCAAAGTCAAATAAGAGGCACTTAGAGGCCTCATATGACCCCAAAAATTGGTGAAATCGAAAGAGCTATTTTTAAGGGCATAGAAATTTTATGAGATTTCCAATGCATCAAATGGTTCGTTAATCAGACACTTGGATCAAAAGTTATGACTCCCGAAAGTTGACCTATTTTTGGAGGGAGTTACAAATTTCAAAATTTTAGTTGGAAGGCACCAAAAAGGGCTATTTATGACCATTTTTGGGAATCCTTTGGGCGGTAGAGAAGGGGGGGAAATGGTGAGTCAAGAAAAGGAGGTAAAAGAGAAACCCTAGCATATTTGAAGCTACAGAAAGTAGAAGGTTCTAGAATCCAGAGGAAGGAAGTTGTAATGTACTGTAGCCTGTTGAGGATTCATCATTTGATTTGATTATAATTTTTGTATTGTAATTTGTTGTTCAAATCAATAAAAGAACATTCCTATTTTCTGTGTGCAATTTGTGTTCTATGATTGTCCCCCTCATCAAATATCATGAAGGAAGAGGTAAATTCATGTGAATAAGATAAATATATATAGATATGTGTGTATTTGTGCATGTGCACACACACACACACATGTGTGTGTGTGTGTGTGTGTGCGCGTGTGCGCACCTATGCACTTATATAGGTAGATATATATGTAGATGTATATGTGGATACTTTGTTCATATTTGGAGATGCTTATGCATTTTTTGAATTTCTTAGTTTGTTTTATTTTTTACTTCATACTTTTGAATTCTCCTTCCTATATAACTATTATGAACCAAAACCAATATGTTGTACATATAGTGTAGAGAGGTTGGGTTGAATTAGGAGTTGACTCCAAGACTCCACTAGTGGTGGCAAGAATGTTTCCACCAAGTGGCAAAGGAGTGGCGAGATGTATCTTGGATGAGTTTGACCAACTCTCCAAGTTGCCACATAACCTACCTAACGTGGCTTAAAGTCAGGTGTGAAATATATGCCATGCATGGGAATGAGCTAGGGGTGGGATAATAGAATAGAGGTTTCTTAATGCCTCGACCAACATGGACTAGCAACTAGTCCAACCTCCTCATTACAAAAACCACAATCCATAGCACACAAAGAAGAAAAAATACTCAAAAATAAAGTTTGAAGACATTTGAAGAGGCCACTAATATGAAAAACACCAAACAGGAGACTTACACATCAAAACAAACCAACAAACTAACTTAGAGATTGCTCTGATACCATACTAGAGTGCTAGTATCAAATTGGAGTATAGATTATGAACAAATGTGTTGTACATATAGTGTAGAGAGGTTGGGTCGAATTAGGGGTCGACTCCAACACTCTACTAGTGGTGGTAAGAATGTTTCCACCAAGTGGCAAAGGAACTTGGTGACATGTATCTTGGATGAGTTTGACCAACTCAAGCCAAGTTGCCACATAACCTACCTAAGGTGGCTTAAATCCATGTGTGAAATATATGTGGAATTACCTATTAAATAATAAGTAATAACATTAATATTTCTACACTAACAATAACAATAACAACATATTTTTGATATCATAGCTTATTTATTATGTTTTATTTTTATATTTAATATTATATTCCTTTCTCTTTTATGTTGTTTTATCTTCATTTTATTCACATTTTGTATATATGTATTTATGTATGCATGCATACATACATATATATAAATTCCTATGTTTATTTTTATATTGTATGTATGTATGTATGTATGTATATATGTATATATGTGCATGTATGCACTCATACATGTAGATGTATTTTTTCATGTTTATGCATACACATAGGCATGTATACTCCATCGATATGTATGCAATTTTTGAATTTCTACGGTTTGTTTTATTCCTATACGTAATACATATGAAACTTCATCCTATATATTATATCACATTTGCAATTGGTATGTTTCTTTATTTATCTATTCATATTTAAAAATTTGATATTCCCTTTTTCCATATATTTTTCTCATTTTTCTCATTTTATTTATTCCTTCACATTCACATATTCCCATATATTTATGTATATTCATTCATATATAGATATAGAATTTCATATATACTATTTTTTTCAATTTCATGTATATTTATGCTTTCCTTATTTCTCCTTAATCTTTCTAGTCTTTTGGCTTGATGTGTCATTGTCCCCTTCATCTACTTGTTGGCTTTGAGTCTGCAATTTACCATTTTCGTTCTCATCTTCTACTCTATTCATCCCAATGGTGGATCATGGAGTATGATCCAAAATGTTGATGTAAAAATCACTAAATAGTTAAAAATCCAAAAGTACTTCCATCTAAATACTATGGACTATGGAAATTTGATGCCTCTATGATAACTAAGTGTTATTTTGAAATCATATGATGGAAATGCATTATGAAGAGGCACTAAGAGGATATAAGGAAGGAAGGGAGGGAGAGAAGAGCATGGAGCACATGTAACAAAGATAAGAGATCTATATGGAGGATATAGAATAGAGAATATAGAGAAGAGAGATAAGAAGAATATATTTAATAGAGAAGATAAAAGTGGAGCACCCAAGCACATGTGATGTGTATATCTATGCTTGCAATATAAAATAATGATGATACAAATAAAGAGATAAATGGTTCTATCTTATGATGTGTGTATGAATGTGTATTTTCTTTTGGTTGTATGTGTAATCTACTACATTGATTTTCTTTTCCTTCTTATTGTATCACATTAGGTTAACTTTCTAACATAAATAGTCTAGACCTTGAGTCTATATTTATTGTCAACATGGTCAACTAGGATTACTTAGATTCTAGAATCCAAACATGTGCCAATTATGAAAGAATCTAGTTTTCCAATGGATCCTTGACACATGGCCCTATGGCATGAATCCACCATACAAAAGATCTAAAAATTAACTTCAAACACTAGGTGATAGAAAGTATTTTCCCTTGAAAGAAAAATAAAATACTTGAGGAGTCCTTATGTAAACTAACTTATCAAAGATAAAACATATACGTCCATTTTAGATGAATTTCTCAATAATTTGTGAGTTGAAAACTTGATTAGGCTATTACCATGCAACTCAAACTATTTAGCAAGGTGTAGATGGTGTGTTTGGACCTTTTGTGAATATATGAGGTAATAATGGTGTAAAAAAATACCTTTAGATTTCTACAATAGAATATCAAGACATTTTTAAACATAAAAAAAAACAATACAAACTCTAACTCTAAACATAAACTAAGGAATTGTAATACAAAGAAAATTTAGAAAATAAAAATCACTTTGTTTGGTGGATACAAAATTGCTTATTGACCTAGGATGCACTTGCATCAAAATTATTCTTGGTCACATAACCTTAGTGTTCTCTTCATCCTAATGTTCAAAACACCAAATTTAAGTTAGCTCTACATAATTGTGGTGGACAACTTTTGTAATTGTGTTTCTATCTATTTGATATTTTCACATCCATAAATGGACTTATGTCAATACCTTCAACTACTTCAATGCATAATGTGTCTTCTAGATCCTTGTGATGATTATAATAAGTATTTTAGACAATTTCCTTTGATATGGAGATGACATTCCTCTGAATGGTGTAATCCTTTTGCAATAATATTGTGTTCCTATTTACATAACATATTTTGTTATGTAATGTAAATGAGCTATTTTCTAACAAATGTGCCTAAGGGTATGATATTATATTGTATTAGGTAGTAATAAATAATGGTGTGAATGCATATGCTTTGTAAGTCTTCCCACTAGTTAAGTAGAACAAAGTATTAATCCATAAATGTTGTTAAGAAGTAGTTGTATGTAGTTGAGTGCTATATTGGAGGCAAGCAAGTCATGTGAGTTATGCAAAAAATATTGTGTTTGGAATCTCATATAAAATATAGTGTCGAGTGGCTTCTTCCACAAGGAGAACTATATGGTGTTCATTGCCTCAAGGGTTTTATCTATTTTAAAGTATATTGGAGTATTTCTATTATTTTATGAGACTTCATAATAGTTATGAGCAATAGTTTTGTCACCCTCACAAAGCCACATAACTATAAGAACTTGTAACCAACCATTAATCTTGTCCCTTAATGGTACTTCTATTACTTAGCTACAGGGTACCTGACATAGTTAATTAGACCCCTAAGCTTAGTACATCATATAACTTAGAATAAGGGAGTACAAAGAGCATAGGTTAAGATAAATATCTTATAAGCATATTTCTCCTAGTCAATCATAGGTGTACACTAAAAGGATAATACCTACATGACAACTATAAAAATGCATATCAAATCCTTTCAACTAGGGCAGGAGCTGTTGGAAGGTGTACTTTGTAGTTTTTGAAGGTGTATGTGAAGTTCCAATCCTAGCCATGCAATGTCAAGATTTAGTTTGGGTAATATCCAACTCTTAATATGGTATATTATATTAACTATGGAATTCAAACAAGATTGAAGGCCAACTGTTTGAACTTGAGGAAGAGCTAACATATAACTCTTAACTAATTAGTTATAATATGTTTGGTAGAACTAACTTGATTTCTTGAAGGTCAATTAAGTAGCTTCATAGGTCATGTGCTAACTTCGTGACCATTTTAGGAGTACTACCAATGGATGGGGCATATGGAGAATTTTGTCATATGGTTGGGATCATCTTGCACTCTTCCCTCTCAAGGGAATCAACTAGAAGAAAAATAACAATTGTACTTGCATATGGGAAAATGGATTAAATATAATCTCTAAAATTTTAAACATGAGTATATTATGATCATTAATGTAATGATCAAATATTTTATAAATATTTTATCTACAGGTGAAATAAAAATAATAATTTAGATTATGTACTTCTATTAAAAATTAAGTATATATGTAAAGATATAAATAATTCAGATCATAATTTTTTGAGGCATAAGTAAAAGCATACATCACAAAAATAGCTAAATCACATATACCTTATCAATCAAGCACAAAATGATATTAACCCTGAACTATTTAATATTGTAAGCATGAAAAGTGCATGTCTTGCACTTTTTCCCTTTATTTTATGCTACTTTGTGTCAATGTACTAAGTGCATTTCCCTAGCACATAATTTTAACTAATTTGGTTCTTGCATTGACCCTAGACTCAAATCTACACTCAAAAATACCATTTTACCTTTACTCAAATCAATCTCATCTCTAAGATTATTTCTTTCTTTGCTCAATTCAAAACCACATGTGAGGAATTTACCCAAGTCAAGACAACACTTGAGAAATTGACCCAAGTCAAAATTATATATGTAGTTTTGACCCACTTTTCAAATCTCAAAATTGATTATGGACCTAGGCTAACTCAGTTATAACTAACTATTATTTTACAATTCTTGTGTTAAAAGGTTCGTATTATGTACCTAAGACATCTACAAAAGGACATCACCCTTAGATCATCATAATCATCTAGGATCATACTCCATTGACCAAAATTACTCACTACCAACATATTCAATACTCAAAACAAATCATGTCACTATCATAAATCTATTTTACATGACTCATTCTAATTATATTGACACTTTTATCAAATAGTATAATAACCCTAGTTCTTACACTTGATCACCCTATCACTCACTACACTTTTGTTCAAATCTTAAATCCCTCATAAGATTAACTATATCATTGTCAGTTGCAACTGTTTCTTGGTATATTTTCCAGCTTTATCAATATAATTGAATTAATCAACAAGGCTTGACGAAGGCAAAAGATGATTAGTCATGTGCTAGTCATCTCACTCTCCTTGCATAGCAAGTTTCGATGGTGTTATTCAACACCACCAAGTCTTCTATTTGTAGGTGAGGGTATAAGAGTCTTTATTGCAAGTACAAAAAATCATCAAGTCATGAGTTGAGGGCCACACAAAAGTTCAAGGTAGCACCATTTGATTCAAAACCACACGGTGCAGGATTGAATTTACACAAATCTTGATAACAACCAAATTCATTTTTCATCATTTTTCTCCCAATTCATCCAAGTTTAAAAATTCTAAGCTACAATTAAGAAGTGGTCAAAATAGTAGACAATTATCTATTGACCTTCAAAATTAATTAAATCCTTTCACTTCTCACAATTTTTTGAATTTCTAAATTATACCATATAATTTATTACAACCCTTAACTAAATTAATTGAAAGCACATGTGCACACACACATGCATGCACACATCGACACACACCCACATGCACACACGCACACGCATGCACACACACAATATGATTGTTGTTAGCAAAACTTATTGGGGAGATCATGACAAAATACTACAATCAATTTCTAGTTTTTTGTCAAGCGTAGACTATAATGTAAATTAATAGGATTAAATACCTCCCATGAATCCACATAATATAAGTCTATAAGTCAAAGGTTGTAAACCACAATATCACTTTTGTAAACTACAGTTAAGTTAATGGAAATATATATATATTTTGCTGAATAAGTGCTACCATAGGGGGTAGCTCCCATTATATTAATCCAGGAAACAAAAACCAGCTTGACCAGCAACCGAAGAGGCATACAAATTGGCACTAAACCAGTTAATAATGTGCTATGGCGCTTGGAGAAAAACCAAACAAACAGGAACTAATTGTGCCACAACACTCTGAGACCCTCTGCTAACTCTGAGGCTCTCTCAATTTGACCAGGAGAGAGGAGATCACCATAGTTGCATATAAAGAATTCAAAGGTTTCCATGTTGTTGCGGTTGATGCCTTGCCAAAAAAGTGCTAAGGCTTCAGTGGAGACCGTTGGAGTCTCAGATGCCATATGAACGGCGGCTGTGTTGAAAAATCCCCCAATGAGGCCATACGTCAGGCATTTGTCAAAGGCTGTGATTGCAGCCATGGCCATGTCTTTCAAATCTTCCTTAATGTATGCATTTGCCAAAGTTTTTCTGTGGGCTTTCCTTCCAGAGATCAGCACACAGGTGGCCAGGAATTCTTCATAGAGGTAGCTGTCATGGACATGTTCCTCCAGATAGTTGGCTTTCCCAATCACCTTGAGGATAGCTTCTGCAATATGATCCGAGCTGGTCGTAAATAGACGCTTGACTCTCTCGAGCTTCGACTCCTGTGGCGGCTCATCCTGCTCACCATGATTATGAGGTGCCTCCCTTTTTTCTTCCCCACTCGTAGCAGACCCTGTAGATGACTCTTCCTTATTGCGTTGGCAGATACAGACGCAGTTCATCTCCATTGTGGCTTGTAAGGTGGAGGTGGCAGATGAGGTTTTTTAATAAGCCATAGCGAGGGAAGAAGAAGTACTGCCAAGCTGTCCCGTGGATATTTGCTACATCCTCAAAAACCAAGAGAGATCGAGAATCATCTGACCTGAGCCAGAGAGCCATCATACCCTATGAAACTCATAGGGGAAGGTCAGGCCAGGGATCACATGTTTCAAATGTGATAGCGTCCTCTATCTGTTCACAGGCCATGTTTGCCAGAAAGTCCACCGTCGAGTTGCCTTCCCGGTAGATGTGATTGAGGGTGCAGTTCCCCAGTGTTGGCAAGATCGTCTAGATAGCATCTGCGATATATCTGAGCTTCCAGTTGTGAGTTTTCTTGGATTTGATGGTGTTAATGCAAATGAGGGAGTCCCCTTCAATGTCGATGTCCGTGAGGTTGAAGTCTTTGCATAGATAGAGCCTGAGGAGCAGTACTTCAAATTCTGCCTCATTATTAGTCCCTTCTGGAAGCGTTTTGGACATTGCCATGACCAAATTTCTAGCCTCATTTCTTATAACCACACCCGCACCTAAAGGCCCCAGATTACCTTTTGTTGCGCCATCAAAGTTTAATTTTAGCCTCCCCTTCGGTGGGGCACTCCATTTTGTGAGAGCCCTTGCTCTTTTTCTTTCCTCAGCCGCTTTGGGATGGAAGCTCTAGGGAGGGAGGACAAGAGATGGCCAGCTTTTCATTATTTCCCCGTCCCAACTCGCGAATGGTATCGGGGGAGAGCTGGCTAGCCTAACATTGACAACTTCACTGATGCCTGCCTCAATTTTCCTCAGGACACATTCAACGCTTGACTCTCTATCTAAAAAGATCCTACTATTCCTTTCATACCAAATGTGCCAAATCAAGAGAGAGGGACTCACCATCCACAAGCCTTGCCAGGTTGATTTCTGTCCTTTGGGCCATCCTTTAAAAAGATCCTCAATTTTATTAGGGAGGGCACTGACCCAACCTAACTTTTGTCTCAACCAATCCCAGCATTTGGATGCAAAGGGGCAGGAGAGCAAGAGATGATCAATTGTTTCTTCAGCATTGCCACATACCACACATCTTAATGGTCCTGCTATACCCAAAGTTTTGAGCCTATCGCTTGTCAGGATTCGTCTGTGGATAGCTGTCCATGTGAAGGCCTCAGCTTTAGGAAGCGTCCATTTGCTCCAATAAAGGAAGGAGGGCCAATCACTCTTTTCCTGTGGGTTCTGCATGGCATAACCAAACTTAACTTTGTAATGTCCTGATTTTGAGCCTATCCAAAAGATTTCATCTTCTTTGTTAGAGGGGATAATTCTTCTAGCTTTGAGAGCTGTTATTAGTTCTTGTTTTGCTTATGCACTGATTTGAAAGGATGCAATCAAATCCCAATTCCAATCTGAGTCTTTGATGTAGCAGGAGGCTGTTCTGCCATGGGTTGAGGACAAATCTCTCTAAAAGTCGATCAAGCCTAGGAGCTCAGCCAGCGGGGGTAGACCTTTCAAAGAGTCTTCCCAAAAATTTGCACGTGATCCATTGTGGATGGACCAAGAGAGGTGGTCCGATATTAGCCATCTACACTCTTGCATGAAATTCCATATATGCGAGCCTCTTGGAGGGTTGGGTGTTGTCAAAATATGTAGAGGATCATCTAAGTCGAGATACTTTTTCCTCAGAATGCGGCACCATCTTGCTGAGGGATCTTTGAACATCATCCAGATTAACTTAATGCCTAAAGCTATGTTTTTCTTTTCCATGCTGCGGAATCCAGCACCCCCATCCCTTTTGCTTTTACAGGCCACCTGCCATCCAATAAGAGGAATCCTTTTGAAATCATTGGCTCCCTCCCAAAGGAATTTCTTGGAGATTCCTTCCACTAAAGAGCAAGCTTTCCTAGTCACCTGGTTGCAGCTCATTTGAAATATAGGAATAGTTGATAGCACTGCCTTAATCATCTGAATTTTTCTTGAGAGTGTGAGCCATTTCCCTTGCCACGAAGACGCCTTGGAGCTACATTTTTGGATGGTGTCATCCCAAAGTGAGGTGCGGATTGCCCCTTTGAACAAGGGAACTCCTAGATACTTGCCTGGGATATCCGCCTTTCTAAACTGGAGGATGGACATAATTTGCTTGTGTGTTCTAATACCTATATTGAAAAAAAAGATGCTAGATTTTTCTTGGTTGATAACTTGCCCCGACGCTTCTTCATAAAGCTGTAGAAGCGAAGAGATTTCAAGAGCTGAGTTTTTTTGGGAAGAAGCAAAGAGAAGTGTGTCATCCACGAACTGCTGGTGGGTGACTGGGGGAAAATCATCAGCTACTTTCACACCATTCCACCTACCAGAGGTTACCAAATGTTGTATGCTTCTGCCCAGAGCTTTGGCCATAATGACAAAGAGGAAAGGTGATAGAGGGTCACCTTGCCTGAGTCCCTGTGTGGGTTCAAAGAACCCACACGGGGACCCGTTGACAAGAATGGAATAACGCACTGAAGAAATGCATTGAAAGATCCATTCGATCCATCTTTTGTCAAACCCAAATTTTTCCATAATCTTCAAAAGGAATCTCCAGTTGACATGGTCATAAGCCTTGCTTACATCTAATTTTAAAGTCATACAGCTTTGATTCGTCGAAGTGATAGAATGTAAGGTTTCATGGGCCGAGATGATGTTGCCTATAATATTCCTGCCTGGAGTGAAGCCACTATGCTATTCAGAGATGATGTAAGGGAGAATATTTTTCAACATGTTAGCTATTGCTTTGGAGACCACTTTGTAAATAGTGTTGCATAGGGAAATGGGCCAAAAATCCTTTAGAGACATTGAGGCTACTTTTTTGGGAATGAGGGCAATAAGTATTATTGATGTCCTTGGTCATCTTCCTGGATTTCCTTAGGTCTTCCACTGCCTTCCAAATATCATTTTCTAGGAAATCCCAGAATTCCTGGAAGAATCTTGCTGGGAAACCATCTAGCCCAGGGGCTTTATCCGGAACCAACTGGAAGACTGCGGCCTTTATCTCCTCCTTGGTAAAGGGCATGAGGAGATATTCATTTTACTCCCGAGTGACCGCTTCAAGGATAAGGTCCAAAAAAGGTTGGTGTTTCTGTATAGCAGAGGCTTCCTTAGAGGCCAGAAGGTTGCGAAAGTAGGAAACTGCTTCCTGTTGTATGAGCCCTTCATCTGAAACTTCTACACCCCCTTCCGTTCGAAGCACAGAGATTCGATTATTGTTGCATCTTTGTTTCATAGAGTTATAGAAAAACTTAGCGTTTAGATCACCCTCAGCCAGCCAAGTTTCTCTTGACTTGGACCTCCAGAAGATTTCTTCCCTGGCAAGGAGTTCCTGATGGGTTTTCATAAGCTCCTGTTCCTTGACAAATTCAAAGTTGGTCATGCCATTACATAGGACCTCCTAATTTAAAAGTTCCAGCTTAGCCTCAATCTGACCTTTCTCTTTGAAAATATTTTTAAAAGTTCCTTCATTCCAGGCTTTTAGGTTTTCCTTGATAGCCTTCAATTTTTTCACAATAATGAACATTTTTGACCCTTTCTGAACTTTTGAGTTGAACCACCATTGATAAATTAAATCCCTGAGGGAACTATCCCTAAGCCACATCTTTTCAAATTTGAAAGGGCTTCTAGCTGGAGGTCTATCTTCCTTAAGAGCTACCAAAACTGGAAAATGGTCTAAACCAGAAATTGGAAGAATATGCGACTCAATTGGAATGGGAAGCTCGACCCAGTTTGTAGAGAGTAAGAACCTGTCCAATCTTTCAGCTATATTGGTGAAACCTTTGCGCTTGTTAGTCCAGGTGAACTCTCCATTTTTGGGCACAAAATCCAAAAGGTCAAAGGCTTCTTCAAAGCGCTTGAAGTCTTCCTGACTTTGACTAGTTCTGCATGATCCCCCTTTTTTTCCTTACTGGACAGGATCATATTGAAGTCCCCCCCAAGGATCAACAGGTCATTTTTATGATGTTGAATTAAAGCTAAAATTAAATTCCATACCTCCAGGTTTTCATGTGTTTTGATTGGCCCGTAGACGTTCCAAAGTAAAAATTGAAGGTGTGTTTGATATCTTCCACAGTCATTGCCATCCAGTTGTCAGAGTCAGCCAAGAGCTTGATATCTGTGGTCCTGCTTTTCCATAGTGCACATAGTCCTCTAGAAGCTCCCAGAGAAGGTCTAGACATACCTTCCCAACCTTTACAGATCTTGCATAGGTTTTCCCCCTCTTTTGTTGACAGCTTAGTTTCCTGAAGGAGAACAATATCAGCATCCACCACTTGGAGATGACGCTTTAATAAGTGTCATTTGTCAGAGGCATTAAGGCCCCTAACATTCCAGCTAAAAATCTTCATGGGATCCCAAGGGAGGCATTTCCTCCCTTGGTTCTATTTACAAATTTCTTTAGGGTGGCTTGTCCACCTTTGGAGACCTCTTCCTCCCTTCGGACTTTAATTGATTTCCTACCCTTCTTTCCTTTTCCCCGACTCAGATTAGGTTTTAGATTCTTAGCCACTTCTTGGCTTATGAATCTTGCCTCGGCTTCCCCAAATTCGTCCTTATCCATGGATTCACACTTAGTCCATTCAGATTTGTTTCCTTCCTTTCTCAAATCTGCCTCATTTGTGACTAAATTGTTGTTCTTGGATTCAGCTTGTGGTGTTAGGTTCTTCGTTGTTTTTGGATGATCAGGAGCAGTTTCTGGAACCCTAGAAATTAAGTTCGAAGAAAGGCCACCCCTAGGGGCTGCATCTTCCAGAGGGGGCATTGAAGGCGATGCCACCGCATCAGGATTCGGAGGAGCACGCTTGTCCAGGTCAAGGCCTGGGTTCTACCTTTTTTCTTTCCAAGTCCAGTTGGCTTTGTTAGGGCATCCATCCGAAAAATGATCCCTTTGACTGCAATTTAGGCAAAATAATTTAAATTCTTCCAATTCAACATTGACAATGCACACACCTTGTTTAGTGTTGATTTTAATGGACTTTGGAGGAGCCTGGATTGCTACCACCTTCAATCTTGCATAAAAGTAGGAATTTCCATTTAAAATATCCTCATCTAGCTCAATCAGCATGCTGAATGACTTACCAATTTTCTTCAGGCATGCCATCGACCAGCATTCAAGTGGTAGGTTATATAGGCGGATCCATCTGGGAGAAGAAAAAGGTTTTGCTTTGCATGGATCAAAAAGTGGAGTCCATTCCTGTAGGTAGAGGGATGCGCCTTCGATTTCCCATTTGCTGAACGAAAGAATGAGCTCCCGTTCTTCCTAACTCCGAAAAAGCACCATAAAGAAGCCTTTGGGGAGGAATTTAATACAGCCCGGCCATTTCCAGTTTTCCAGTATCCAGTCTGTGATGGTCTTTCTTGTGAGGTTTCTCCCCAATAGTTTCCCGATTACAGCAAATTTGCACAAATTTTCCGAATCCTCCTCCACTTCAGCAGAGAGGTCGAGCTCAACTTGCTCACTTGCTCCCAACTCTGACTGATTTTTTCAGACCGAATCCCGCCGAATTACAGACTTTCGTTTGCGCGCCATAATAATCCAAATTATTTAATTAAATCATTATATATATATATATAACATGATATTTATAAATTATACCTAAATTAATTTAGAATAGGGGATATATATAATTACATTTATAAACTATACTTTAATTAGTTTGGAATATATATGTATATATATGTGAGTTAAATGTTGGAAACCATAACATTAAATTATAGCTATATATATATATATATATATAATGACAAAGGTTATAAATCATAACATAATAATTATGGCTGATAACGGCGTGGTTTGCTGGTCAATTCGCATGGTTATTGTAGCGGCCACTAAGGTTCAAACCCAGCAGCGTCAACGAGCTTGCCCATTGGGGACGGAGAGCGGATGGGAAGAGTAAATTAATTTGGAATGGCATATGGAGTCTTCCTCCGTCATTCATGAAGAAAGTATATGGTATTATGAAACTAACCTTGAATGCTTGCATCTAACCTTTCTTGGTTCAGAGCCTTAGCTGTTCACAGCACCACGGAAACTATTAATCGTGATGGGTTACACAAGATATCTATCTGATCAAACTGGTCATATACAGATTTATATTTTCCTTCCTACATAACTATCTGTGCTGAAGATATCAAACATGGGTCGTGGAGAACTGTCACTGTTTTTGAAGGAACATTTACAGGCACAGCTAAGGCTCTGAACCAAGAAAGGTTAGATGCAAGCATTCAAGTGTCTTGGCGTATGAAAATCGGTAGAAAATGGCCCAGTCCCTACACAGTGGCTTCCGGTGTTTTGCTTGGAATATCTTTCGTCAACTATTTCTACAGTTCTTTAAAATGGTCGGCTTTAGGGGCCGTGGCTGTGGGCCTTCCACCGATAGTACTGAAGAGCGTTGTGCCTCTCCGTAGTTTTGTATTGGATATCAACGTGCTTATGCTTATTGCAGGTCAGCATATTTCTATTTTAAGATATTTTGGTAGTCTCATTAATTTGAAACACAGCTGCAAGTTTATGGTCCATTTCTTTTCAACAGTGGCCGGTGACATCGGTTAGCGAGAATTTTCGGAAGCCGGCTCTATTGTTTTTATATTCACCCTGGCGAAATGGCTAGAATCTAGATCTAGTGATAAGGTGAGATCGGCTTTTGAACCATTATCAAGATCATATGATATTGAATTAGTTTTACATATAATTCTTTTGTTGATGGTAGGCGCGAGCAGCCATAGGATCTGTTATGAACCTGGTTCCCCAAACAGCTGTTATTGAAGAAAGTGGTCTCAAAGTCTCTGTTAAGGATGTGGAGATAAACACTTTGATCGCTGTGAAGGAAGGAAAGATTATACCCATAAATGGGACTGTCATGTCAGGGAGGAGCTCTGTAGATGAAAGCAGTTTAACAGGGGAATGTCTGGGCCGGTACCACGAATCTTACAGGTAATTCATTCTTCATTCTACCAGCTCAATGAATCGTTCGTGGACAACGAATTTTGTGTGACTCAAACTCCGTGTTCAAATCTTATAAGGAAAATGCCATTCTGAAATTAAATATCAAAATAAATTAGACAATAAAGTTAAGATTTGAACCTGTAACCTGCTATTTTTAAGAAACATGTAAAGATGTTAAATAATCACTTCACTTTAAATAGAATTTTTTTTTTAATCTTTATTCATAAAACCATATCATCCTTAAAAGAGCTGTTAATTGTTATGATAGGACAGAGATTAGGATGACATATTTCAGATTAATGAAAGTTTATCAGTTAATTGTTTCTTATTTTTACTGTTTTGTTTTTCAAAGAGATTTGTTGGGCCACACCAAATAAGGGTGAATGGTAAATAGACCAAAATCTGCTATTTTCACATTGACTTCAGCCTAAATTATAGAGCCTAGCTTAACAGATGATGTTACTAAAAAGAATTCAGAGTCAAATGTTACTGCTTTTTTTTTAGCAGAAATGTTTATCATTTAACTTATCACCTCGTGATAAAATAAGGAAAATTTACTTTTGCCATTAAACCAGTTGAATTTTAAGGAAAAGCCCACCCAACTAGAGATCAGTTTAAAAGATTTAAAATTCTGATTTAAATAATTAATAAATTCAGCAGAATTCGCTGTCCCTAGGTGCTGGGGATCGCCAACAATTTTTGTCTAAAATAGAACTATGATATATAAATTCAATCAGTAAATTTTTTATAGAATATAAAAGTATTATTAATAGTTTAAGGCATCTTTTAATTAAACACCAATCAGAAAAAAGTCAAACATTACATCCAACACCTTAGAAACTTCATTCCAGACACAAATCTGAATTTAACACATATATATAAAATTTCAAATTTCAATTAATTAAAAATTGCAATAAAAAAATATCCCATTTACTAAATAGAAACTACCTGTTTTAAATTGATTTACAATCAACACATATTATAAAACCTGAGGGTTAAGTTGAGCACTCCAAGATAACTTCAACTACTCCAAGATAACTTCAACTGCCTATTTTGAACTGGTTTGCAGTCAACACATTATGAGACGTGACATTTCAGTTGGCCAGTGAAAAATAGCCTCAATTTCATATTGATTTAAGTACGCGATTCCCTAAGAAATAAGGACATTTTTTAATCCTGCCAGGAAATAGGAGTCCAATTTTCAGTGCTCACTGGGGACAGGGCTGCTGCAGCTGAAATCACATGTTTAATTCTTTTGCCATAATTTTATGTTTCTAAACACAACATATTTGTTATTTAATGTACATGAATTTTTTAACAAATGTATGTAAGGGTATGATGTTATAATGTATTATAGTAATAAATAAAGGTGTGAATGCATTTTCTTTGTTAGTCATCCCACTAGTTAATTAGAATAAAGTATTTATCCACATATGTGGGTAAGTGGTAGTGGTAGGTAGTTGAGTGTTATATATTGTAGGCAAGAGAGTCATGTGAGTTATGTGAAGAGTATTATGTGTTTAGAATCTCATATAAGATATAGTGTGGAATGGTTTATTCCACAATGAGCATTATATGGTGTTCCCTACCTCACAGGTTTTATTTATTTTTTAGTATATTAGACTATTTCTATCATTTTATGTAAGTTCATAATAGTTAAGAGAAATACTTTGGTCATTGTCCCAAACCCTAGCATAATTGTAAGAACCTATAACCAACCAATAATCCTATCCCTAGATTATATGTATATTACTTAGCCCAAGGTACTTGGCATACTTAACTAGACCCCTAAACTTACTCCATCACATAAGATAGAATAAGGGAGTACATAGGGCATAAGTTAAAACAAATATCTTATAAGCAAACCTCTCCTAGTCAGTCATAGCTATACACTAAAAGACTAAAACCTACATGACCATTATAGATATACATAGCATATTCTTTTAATTGGGGTATGAGGTAAAGGAATGTAATGTCCCCTTTTAGGAGGAACAAAATTTCTTAACCTTGTACACAATTTTACTTCTTGTATGATTGATTGCTCTTAGTAATGCTTGTTGATATAATACCTTGTGTTGATCTAATACTTGTATTTGATGGAAGACCAATCTGTTGTTTGCTGATTTATATTACTATATGATCTTTTTTTACTTCATACTTCCTTTTTATATCTTCAATGGTGTACGGTTGTAACTATTGCCAAGAGGGGCAACACTTTGTAAAGAGAATTATTCCTTTTTAATATATTTCCTTCCTTTAACTCAAGGCATATATATTATATCTCAGATATATTTGATGTTCTTATAAGGCTGCTAGTGTACATAAGTATCTCTAAAATGGTATATTACAACTCAAAATATATTATTCCTTATTTATTGCATATTTAAATCTGCCATGAATATATTTACCATTTCCAAAAATTCTTTATTATATCCTTCTTGTTGTTATATTTATAAATCAGAATTATATTCCTTATGTATTCTTTTCTATTTTCCTTACCCTCTCTAGATATATATTTTTCTTATTCCTTTATTTATGCCCTTTATGTTATCTTCTTCCCATCTTTATATCATCCTTTAATGAAGGGATGTGTTTTATTGAAAATAACCTTTAATTAATATATACCTCTTTTATTTACTAATAATCTAACTCGCTTCCTCTAACATAATCGTGAATTTATCTTTGTTTTAATAAACTTTGTCTTTTAATAAACTTGGTCTATCTTTATTCGCTGTTGTATATGAATCATAGCCCTTTATTGATATCTTCCAAGGATATTAGTTAATATTAATTTATATATATTTATAATGATCATACTTTATACTAATATTTGATTTAATATTTACATTGATAATTATCATTATATAATAATAATAATAATAATAATAATAATATTTATATTTATATTTATTATATTATAATAATAAATGATTATAATAATATTTCTTACTTATATTTATATATTATAAGACATTTGTCTTATATATATTATATGATAATTATATTATAATAACATTTATTTATATTTATATTAATATTAATATACATATTTATATTTATATAATATACATATATATATATCATATATAATATTATTTAATAATATTATATATGTTTATTAAATATTATTATATACATAATTATCGTCCAATTTGATGATGACAAATAATGTCTTAATGTTGGGACATGACAAGGAAGGTGTACGTTGTAATTTTTTGAAGTTGTATGTGCAGTTCTAAGCCAGAAACCAGGAACCATCAATTTCTAAGAATCAATCCACTAGTTTAAGGGAGAGAATAGCACAAACTTATTAATGACTTAATGGCATCCAATCCTTCCTACAGCAGCCATTTCTCTATAAAGTGGTCAACCTTGAACTAGAGTAAATAACAACATTGAAAGCTACGCAGACTAGCTAACAGTTTCATAAAATAGAACTTGACTTGTTAACAAAGTATGCAAGCACAAAAACAAGTGCTCAACAAGATCTATAGAACTAAGTGAATTTGTTACAGGATATGTAATATAAGAGACATTCAATGATACTTCATTGACAGTAAAAAATTTGCATACTCAGGCTATAGATAATAATGGTTGTTCAAGGCCTGAGTATGTGAACAAAGGGATTGATAATAGCATCCTTTCATCAAGGAGAGGAACAAAGGTTGCCTTTAGTAGATTTCTAAAAGAGGCTTGTGAATAATTTTCAGGTTGTATGCCAACCCCTGCTTTTAAACTACTTTGTTTACCTACAAAAAAAATGCTAAAATGGTTCCCAATGTCATGCTTCCAAGAAATATAGTAAACATTCAGTGTAGTCCTTGAGGTACTTGTGGCTTCCTGCAATGATAGGTATACAATAGAGTTCAAAACAACTTATATGTGTGCACTTGAAGAAACTAGAGAAAGATAAGTACCCATGGACCACCTTATTAAAAATATTAAAATAAGTAACCCAACTAACAATAGATGTGACATAGGAGCACTCACCTTTCCAATCTTGAGTAGAAAAAGTGAAGGTACATAACCAATAACCTAAAAAGAAAATGGAAGTAATTAGATTAAATATAAATTAGTAATTACAAAAATGAACACAAAATGGTGATTGCATCTATCTCTCTTATGTACACACATGCACACCCTCATTCTTTGAATGAAATTTAAGATGGAGTAATTCATGTTTCAAACAAACCTGAGTACTAGCAAATGTTCCCCAAATTTCCCCGTTGAAGTTCCCTAGAACTGTGCCTTCAGGAAGCTTACATTCAGTTGCATGGCTCCTTGCAGCAGAAGTGATCTTTGAAAAATAACTAAATGACAATAAAAAACAATTCAAAAGATTTTTTAAACAAAATAAAAACTAACACAAATCTGAACTTTAGAAAAGCCAAAATAAATAAACAATTTTACACTAACATAAGTTACCCGCCCTATTTGGGCAGGGACTGAAAAAAGTAATAGAGGTAATATCTTAAGTCATTCAAATTGCAAAAAGAGCACTTTCTTTTATTGAGTTTTATTTATAATGTTTAGCTTCTTGATGCTTTTGTTTTTTCACCTTTTTTATGGGTATGTTGGTCCTGATGATAATCAAATAATAATGAGCTTGCCTCTTCTTACATAGGTTTGGCAGCTCAATCTGCTATCCTTGGCTTAGATAAGTTTTTATGCAAGCTCTCATAGCTCAAGATGAATCCCTAGATTCAAAGCTCCATCTTGATAGTGTACCCCTTGAATGATCCCAACTATTTAATGTTGTACCAATTATTGAATACATACATCTGTAACAATCTTCTAGGCAACTCTACCCTAGTATTGGTAAGAACTGGGAGGTGTTTGCTGATATGAGAAACTAATATAACCTTTTTAATAAGAGTACAACAACAATTTTATTTTTGTTATGTAACTTTTATATATATTTATGTTGTATTTTTTAATTAATAGTCACTCTTAAACAAGATAATTCTCCAAAAGTGTCACAGATTATAAACTTTATTGGACTGCACTCAATTTGAACAAACTTTCTGTGAGAAAGCTAACTACATTAGTATGGAGAAGCCAATAAAAACATAAACTTATTCATAATATTTAAAAATAAAGACTCCTCTTGTATGTGCTCTTATGATAAGTTTCAGATTAGATCATACTTTTTAAAGAGGTTTATTTATTGCCAACTTTAATTATCATTTTGTCACTTTGCCATTTTGTTAATGATCTAGCATATGCTGGTAACTAAGACCCCACTAGGTTGCAGCTTAGATGAACAAAATCCACAAACTTCTCAAGAGACAATTATCATTGTTCCTCTCCCTAGCCAACCTTTGATCTCCAAGATAACTGGTGTGTTAGCTACTTTTTTTTGTTTTTCTTTTGGTTGGGGAAAAAGGGCATGCAATAGCTTTATATGGATGGCATTATTATAGTCTACAATAATGATTGTCAAACTTTGTAAACCCCATCAAAGACTTATAGAGAAAAATCTAAATTACTGGCACAATGGAATTTAGGACATCTATATAAAAATACCTAGACTCGGTTAAGGGGGTTTGAAGATGACTTGGAAGAATGTAAAAATCTGTTATCTATGGTTGATTTTAGGCATCATACTCACCTGCTGTTTAGTCTTGAATGTGAATTTGATCTACCTGGGAAACTTTTGAATCCATATATCCACCAAATATATATGATGCAAAACCCCACATCGCCAACATCAATGCCATAATCTTTAAAGCCTCCATTTTGTCATTGAAAAAAAATTGCCAATACTAGAACTAAAGGCACTGCCACAGTGCTGATAATAATAGAGAACAAGGAGGATACAAGGGAAATCAGCCCAATTAGTCCTATGGAATGAATCTGCCAACCTATTGCAGTCCATAACAAAGTCATAGAGAAAGCTAATTTTCCTGCTGTAAAAGCATTGGCCTCCTCTCTGATCCTTTGTAGCTCACCACTAGAGCATAATCCCACCATGCATACCACAGTCGCCACTATAGATGTATAAATTTGCATTTCTAATACTACAGTTAGGCTCTCTTGGCCCAGAACCTTTGTGAACACTACCTGCATCAATGGTAGAATCAGAACGATTCATACAGAAACTGAGATTGTATATACATATCCCAAAAGAAAGTGGATTGAGCTTATCGCTCCCTGTGTAGTTTTACTAGAATGACTGAGGCCCAGTAGAACAGAACTGAAGGTTAGCAAAACTAAGGAATTAAGAACATAAGGACCAATTTTCTATCCAACCATTAGACATGCAAAAATTACATTGATAGCTAATTGGGTTCTCTTAGAAGCACTTCTCTTATGTTGGACGTTTTGACATTCAACAGCCAAGTTACCCGAATGATGGATATCTAAAAAAATAAATTCACAACCATCATAAGATTCATGAAAGATCAAGAGTGTTTATGCTATGAAAATTCCTTAGATAATGTGCTTCTTTCTCCTTTCAAAGTCTTAAGAATGGGTGGTATTTAAGTAGGGAACACAAATAATTCAACCAAATGTCAATATAAAAGAAATTAGTTAAAAAAAAATAGTCCAGTTGAAAAGAAGCGAGGGAGGGGAGCATACAAAAAAAGTTGCATTAATGTGTTCTCGAGTGATTTTCATTTCATTTTCATTTTGTGCCATGTCCAGAAATACGTCAACAAGTCATTAGTACCAATAACTCCCTATTTTTTAGTAACTAAATCTCTGTACTATATTTTCTTTCAGTAACTAAATCTTTCTGCACTAGTTTCTTTGGAACATGATCAGTTACGGAACCTACATTTGAAACAAAATCCTCTCACCTAACCCTTAAAAAAAGCTAGAATTGCTAAATTTCCTTAAGAACAGCTAGAAGAGCTAAATTTGAACCAAACTACCAAAACTACAAATGAATTATGGAAACTTCCGGCTGAAAATAATCATAAACCCTACAACGTATTATTGGTCACTAGAAAGAGAAAAAAAAACCAATATATCTTTCACCAAAACATATGCACAAGTTCAATTAAAACTGGAACCAGTCGAACTAAATATTTTCTCTAAAAGAGAATAAAAAAAAATTACCCTTGCTTTAAGGTTTCCATTACATGTTTCTCACCTTAAATGCTAGCATAATAATTTCTCCCACAATAACTTCAATAATTAATATGCTAGAAATTTTTATTTTTGAAATGGTAAATTTCAGATGCCTATTCTATCACTAAAATTTCTTCATAACAGAGGTGTTGATGAGTGGAAGAGCGTGGCTGCTTGTTCCACCATTTTCCATGAGAGATGCCTGCATATACTATACCCCTCTATTCAAGTTTGTGCAAGTTCTTTTATGGTGTTTTACAATGATCCCAAAACAATTTGAAAAAGATTTCCAGGACGAAGGCCCCCTGTGTGAGCCTGATAGAAATGCTTTAGTTCTTATTGTGAGCTTAAAAACAAAACTAGAAACGTGATGTTCAAAATTATAAACAACTGTTCCAAAAATGTTAAACATATTAGAAGGAAAATAAACACCTGGAAAGGTGAAATGGTGCAGAGATACGTGACACATACACCAAATGCCAAAGAACTCATAATTAATACCAAGTATCATCCCATCCTTTAGACCTCTCCAAATTTATCCCGATTTTTCTAATAGAAAAAATAATTACCAATGAGAAAACCAAATTTTTTGTGCAAAATTCAACAAAAATAAAAAACTTTAGGCTAAGTCTTAATTTTTTTCTCTGCACATGTTTCTAGACAAGATTAATAAATGCGAGAGAAAACAACAGGGTAACATAACTCACTTCTAAAATTCTGAGGAATTGGCTACAAAAATTGCTCCCTAGATCGAAGAAAAGCCCTTTTTGCTTTGCCTTGGTGACTTTAGCCATCACCACCCCACCACTCTCTCCAAAAGCTAAACCCATGGATTTGTCCCCCATTCCCCCATCCACAAAGTTCTCCTGTGAACTCCCCACTGATATGAATCTTGGTGCCACTGGATCCAACAATCCTCGCAACTACAATTGCTCTGATGTTGCATTTGCTTCTTGTTTCTACCTCATCAAAATTACTTTTAAATGACAACCCATCAGCTCAACATGTACACAGAAGCTCTAGCCTCCCAAAGAAGATTTAACATTCAAACAAAATTTGGGCATTCTAGGCATTAGCTAACAAGGAAAAAAATACAAGAAACACAAAGACTCAGAGATCTCTGACCTGGATTGGCAGTACTAAGTTGCAGGCTTTATCAATCTCAGCTAGAATTTTTCTGAAGGCAAACCATCCATTTGAGACACTACCTACAAACATAATAATTGTGCTCACCCACCACCATATCCTTCATTGCCACCACGACTACTGCCTCCTCTAGCTTGGGCATAGTTTAGAGCAATATTTCTTCCATCCAAGCCCCATCTATTCAGTTCTTCAATGGCATATCTCATCGACTACTCATCTGTAAAAATTACAAATCCAAACCCTTCAGTCACGAGCTGACTTCAATAACCCCACAAAAAAAATACTAGTTTCTTCATAATCAAGAGGCTAACTCTGTGGACCCTGAGCAAACCTCCCAAAGACCATGGGATATGTACACTTCTCGAATACGGAATGCCATAACAACCACCCTGTTAATAAAACAGTGGCACCCATAGTTGTGAGTTTACTTTGATATAGCGGGTGTAGAATTTCAAGACTCATTCAGCCTTCAATTAATCAAACATAACACATTATACTTGATAAGAATGACTAGTAATCTCAATAATTAGTTACAAAGAATTGAAGAATCTCATGGACAGAAATTTGTTGGGGCTACAGTGCAGGGGATCTTGTGGGAGAGTTGAGGGAATTCAATTTAACTTGCACCCACGATGGGGATAATTAGTCCATAACTATTTCTTCTATATAGTGGGAGCCTCAACTAGAGTGTTAGGGCTTGGCTTCTTTCCCCATCTCAACTTCAACAAAATGAGGAGCATCTAGAAGAGCAGCAGCAGAAGCAACCGGCTATAGAACAACGAAAAGAATAGATTTATTCCGCCACATTTCCTACCATGCAGGACAGGCGTCTATCTAAAAAGACTTAGAAAAACATTGCAAATATCTCAAAGTTTTACACCCTCTAATTTTCAAGATTTAAACTAATCAGAAAATCATTGCCAATGGACTAAAAATTGCCACCAACGAATCGGGGAATTTTTTTGGTGAATTTATGCAGCACAAAAATTATTGAATAAAAAAAACTTTAGAAGAAGCCAAAATTTTTTACTCTGCATGGGTTTCAAGGAAGGATTAATGCTTAGCAACATTAGAAATTTATGAAATTTTTGTCAGCACAGATTTCGAGGAAAGAATAATACTTAGCAAGTGATTACAATAGTTACCCTACCATAGGCAGGGACTAACAACAAACATAATTACAGAATGCAGCCTTTACATGCAAAAATCCTAAGATTAAATTAGACTTAACTAAAAAGAACTAAAAAAATAGCTACATTCATTTATTTTCACTATAAAATAAATCTAAAAAAATTGTTAAAATGAATTGTCCTCATGCCAACTGGTTGCATGGGTAAGAAAGGATAAAATAAAGAAAATGTCAATGCAATTTTGAATATCAATCATGTGATTACATTGAATGGTCATGCATGCCTTCATAAGTTCTCATGATTTGTAACCATAAGGACTGAATGTCTTGCTAAATCTTGAATTCATCTTGCCTTAGTATGTCTGATCTAGCATCAGTTATCAACATACTCCTCCTTGATGTTAAGAGGGCTCACAATCTGATCTCTGAGTATCAAAAATTGATCTGTTGCAACTCCCTTAGTGAAAATATCTGCCAACTATTCTTTAGTGCTGATGTATTTCAATTCTACTACATTCTTCTGCACTAAATCTCAGATAAAATGATGCTTTAAATCAAAATGTTTTGTCCTGCTATGATGGACTAGATTCTTGGCCCATTTGATGGCACTAATGTTGTCACAAAAAATCATTGTGGGTTGGATTTGTATCTCTCCAATTTCTTCTAGAAGTTTTCTAAGCCATAATGCTTGTGTACCTGCTGAGGTGATTGTAACATACTTTGCTTCTGTAGAAGAAAGGGCAACTATACATTGCTTTTTTGAGCTCCAAGTAATCAAACTAGAACCAAAAGAAAAGCAATTGCTAGATGTAAACTTTCAGTCATCCAAACTACCTCCCCAATTGGAAACACTAAAACCAACAACATTGAACATTTTAGAACTGTAGTAATGAATACCAAAATCTAGAGTGCCTCTCACATGCCTGTATTTCAGATGGCTCTATCATGTACCTTGAAACAAGTGAAATTGAATAAGCAATATCAGGTATTGTGTGAGTTAGAAACATCAAGCTTCCAACAATGCTCCTATAATCTATCTCATCAACTATTTCAACACCATCATCTCTACACAATACAAATCCATGAGCAACTGGAGTGGAGACTGGTTTACAATCAACCATATCAAATTTCTTCAACATATCTTTGGTGCATACTAGTGCAGGGGCACCTAGTTACTTTAATCAATTTCATGTTCTTTTTGATGTTTTGGTGTTGTATAAGGTCCACGTGACCAATTGTAAGGCCTAATGCCATGTGAGTCTGAGTGGAATAGGACAAGTCATAGTGTCTGGTAGTGGAAGAGCAAACACATTGTAACTGAATGGGTTGATAGTTGCAGAATGGTTGGCATTCCCACTGATGCAAACTATCAAGAACAAGAACATGTATAAACAGTTCAATGAACAGAAGGAAAGGGGTAGAGAAGAAGAGTAGTATAGTAATTGTGTGGTTTTGTGGTAGAACAATAGTGAGAAGATAGAAGAGTTGTTTTCAGTATAGAAATTCCCAAAATAAATAAAAGATCCTATTTTGTTTTGTGTTCTTTCACCATGTCACTGTAATTAGTTTCCATTTTGTCATTCAGATGGATTACTGAGCCATTCCACTGACAAGATTTCTTTGAAATCGGTGGAATGGGTTTGTCTGTATAGTTTGTGTTCTTTTTGTTTTGTTCATGTTCAGTGTTGGGATCGAGCATGTGATGTGCTAGTCGAGCCTAGCATTTCTATGTGCTAGGGTTTAGTCAAAAATTAGGCAAAGTAAAGTTTTGCCTAAGCGTTGGAGTATCATCGGTGAGACTAGAGGTTATCAGCAGAGTATTTAGTATTCTGGGCGAAGGTAGTAGTCTACCCGAAGACTAGTCTGGGTGATCAAGTGAATTGGTGTAAGACTTGTGCTGCTTCATTGAATATACATTTCGTGTGTATATCACAAATACATGTTGAGGACATTTCATGTGTATCTCGCAAAATCATGTTGAGTGTGTATATTGCAGAGGCATATTAAGAATGTATGTTGCGAATGTACATTGAGAAGATACATTATGTTGGATATAAGGGATGCCCGGCCGTATTGGTGAACTAGGTTGGAGATACATTAGAATACCAGTGATAGAAGGTCAACTAATGCATATAGAAGTAGACAACACATCAGCTTATCAATGAAAGGGTTTAAAGCCTCGCCAATGATTAGTGTCTCACCGAAGCGTCAGGAGGAAATAGTGTGTCGGCATACCTTAGTCAGGCTTCACCGATAGTGACTTGTCTGGCTGAAGACAAAGCTCGGTGTTAAGCATATTGGGAAGAGATGCAGATCAACAGAAGAGTTTTAAGTTACGCTGACGAAGTAAGTCTTGGTGAAGGGTTGCTAAAGCTGACTAAACATCAATTAGGAATTGAAGCCCATTGTTGTGAAGGAGGTTTCAATTACCTAACTTCCACTGTGCTCTCTGCATCATTTTGGTATCAGAGCTTTGGACATTCTATGTGTGACAGATCTGTGAATGTTTATGTCAGATAGAGAGAGCGAAGGAGAGGCCAGTGCCATGCCTCCAAAGGGGATGACAACAGAAGTGCTTAAGAAGTTCCAAGAGATGGAAGGAATGATCAAGGTTGGAGTCAAGGAAACACTCTAGGCTGAGTTGAAGTCACTGAAGATAGGAAAGAAATCAGATGGTTAATCTAATGAAGAAGAAGAAGATGGGGAAGAGGAAACAACCCCAGAACAGGCAGATATATCTACAGACCAGAAACAATTTCTGGAAGCCATAAGGACACTCGATAAGGAGTCGTCTGAATCAAAAATGGAGATTTCAATGTTCAGTGGAAAGATGGACATAGAAGAAGTCATCGAATGGGTCGAGGCTTTGAATAATTACTTCAAGTATAGGGAGGTACCGGAGAATAAAAGAGTCAAGTTTGCAAAGACAAAATTGAAAGGTGATGCACTCACGTGGTGGAACTACACCTAGGGAGAAAGGGTGAAGAGTGGCAAGAGCATGATCTCATCCTGGAGTCGGATGGTAGAGAGGATCAAGGCTCAGTTCCTACCAGCAGATTATGAGGTGCAGATATACAGGAAAATGCAGAACCTTAGACAAAAAGATATGGATGTATCCACCTATACAGAGGAATTTCACAAATTGTCTCTAAGGTGTGGGCTTGCTGAGGATGAAAAGGGAAGAGTTGCCAAGTATATTAATGGCCTGAAATATAGTATACAAGATGAGATTACCATCTTGACACCAAAAACTGTGGACAAGTATTTACAAGTAGCACTGAGAGTACAAGAAAAATTGAAAAGAAAAGGAGAACAACAGAATAGAGGTAGAGGTGGAAGAAATTTCAGGGGTAGAAATAGTTTCAGTGGCAGAAATCAGTTCTAGAAGAATCAAGGGGAGTCTAGTCAACAAGAACATAGTGGAGAATATGGTTCTAGAGGGGGTTTCAGAGGAAGGAGACCCAATGGAAGAGGCAGATTTGGTGGACTAGGCAGAGGTCCTAATGTCTTCATGGGAAGATGTTATAACTGTAACCAAATTGGGCACATAGCAGGCAAGTGTTTGGAGAAAGCCTCAAGCTCTCATGGAGGAGAGAGAAGGAGCCGACTGATTCAAGAAAAAGACTGTCAGAGTGTGACTTCATCCATGGGAAGCGCAGCTCTAGCACAAGATGGAGAGAATCTCATGATGAGAAGAACAATGCTGAAAGTGCCACAGAACAAGGAACTGCCCTAGAGGAAGACACTACTCAGAACTCTATGTAAAGTTTTCGGCAAAAGGTGTAAGGTAATTGTTGATTCTGGCTCAACTAAGAATTTAGTTTCAATAGAAATGGTAGAGAAGTTGAATTTGAAAAGATTGCCACATGTTAATCCATACAAAGTGTCCTGGTTGAACAACGGGCAACAGGTTTTGGTTGATGAGCAAGCTTGGGTAGAATTTCAGATAGGGGAATATAGGGACAAACTATTGTGTGATATAATTCCCATGGATGCATGCCATTTACTGTTAGGTAGACCTTGGTAGTATGATGTACAAGCCCAGCATGATGGTAAATCCAATTCCTTTGTTATCACCAAGAATGGTAGACAGTATAAGATGGATCCTTTACTAGAAGAGGGTGTAGACAAGAATGTAGGATCAAGTGTCATGTTAGTGAGTGGGAAAGAGTTTCTCCATAATCTGAAAGAAGAGGGAACCCAGGGGTATGCTCTGATTTTGAAACCTAAAGACAATTTCGATTTGTCTAAAAATAGCAAGGAAAAAGTCCCTAAGGAAGTGCAGGAATTGTTAGACAAGTATAAGAGTATCATGGTGGAGGATATGCCCAATACACTACCCCTTGTGAGAGACGTAAGTCATCAGATTGACTTCATCCTAGGATCCACATTGCCAAATAAACTAGCTTATAAAATGACACCTAATTAGAATGAGGAGATTGCTAAACAAGTACAAGAACTGTTGGATAAGGGCTTGGTGAAGAAAAGTCTTAGTCCATGTGTTGTACCCACAGTTTTAGCTCCCAAGAAGGATGGCAAATGGAGGTTATGTACTGATTCGAGAGCCATAAATAAGGTCACCATCAGATATAGGTTTCCTATGCCCAGAATAGAGGACCTCATGGATTGTTTAGGAGGAGCTCGGTACTTTTCTAAAATTGATCTCAAAAGTGGATACCATCAGATCAGGATTAGACAAGGGGATGAATGGAAGACAGCCTTTAATACTAATGAGGGTCTTTATGAGTGGGTGGTGATGCCATTTGGACTATCCAATGCTCCAAGCACTTTCATGCATCTAATGAATGAGGTATTGAAAGATTTTATTAGCAAATTTGTTGTTGTCTATCTTGACGATATTATGATTTTCAGCAGGACAAAGAAAGAACATTTGCAACATTTGGAACAAGTGTTGAAGAAGCTGCATGAGGAGAAACTAATGATCAATATGGAGAAGAGTGTCTTCATAAAGGAAGACCTCACATACCTTGGATTTGTGATATCCCAGGGTAGTTTGAAAATGGATCTAGGAAAGGTAAATGCTATTCTGTCTTAGCTAGCACCTAGAATAGTAAGTGATGTGAGAAGTTTTCATGCGTTGGCAACTTTTTATAGGAAATTCATAAGAGGATTCAGTCATGTTTGTGCACCAATTCTGGATACCATAAAAGGAGGACAAAAATGTAAGTTTGTTTAGAATAGAGCAGCTGATGAGTCTTTTGAGATTCTCAAACAGAAAATAGCAGAGAAACCCATTTTGGTTTTGCCTGATTTTAATAAGTTGTTTACTGTGGAATGTGATGCCAATAACCTTGCCTTTGGTGCTATCTTGAGTCAGGGAGGCAGACCTATTGCTTTCTTTTGTGAGAAACTGAATGACACTAAAAGGAAGTATTCCACATATGATCTAGAATTGTATGCAATGGTTCAAGCATTGAAAAATAGAGACATTATCTCTTTCCCAAGAAATTCATTATTTATACTGACAACCATGCTTTGAGTTTTCTGAATTCGCAGGAGAAGCTAAACCACAGACATATGAAGTGGGTTGAACAGCTCTAGGCATATACTTTTTCCATCAAACATAAGAAGGGACAAGCCAACAAGGTGGAAGATGCTCTGAGCAGAAGAGTGTGCACTATACAGGAAATCTAGTTGCAAAGTGTGGGATTGGATTCTCTCAAGAATATGTACCAGGATGATGAGGACTTCAAGGTGATATATGTAGTTTGTTCACAATTTTTAGATTCCTATCATTCTAATTTTTTTGAATTTTTGCTATAGCAGGGGTTACTATTTAAAGGCAACCAGTTGTGTGTACCTAGGTGTTCCATGAGGGAGAACATCATAAAAGAGAAGCATTGCGGTAGTCTTGGAGGTCATTTTAGATTGGACAAGATGTTGGAACAAGTGAGAAGGCTTTACTTCTGGCCTAAAATGCAAATAGATGTCAAGAAAATTTGTAGAAAGTTACAACATTTGCCAGAGGGCAAAAGGGACTTCATCAAATGCAGGTCTCTATCAACCACTTCCAATTCCGCAAAGGCCATGGGAGTGCATCAGTATGGATTTTGTTTTGGGTCTTCCCTGGACTCAAAGAGGATTTGACAGTGTGTTTGTGATTGTTGATAGGTTTAGTAAAATGGCTCATTTTGTGCCATGTAAATGTACTAATGATGCTTCACACATTTCTAGTCTATTCTTTAAGGAGATTGTTTGAATTCATGGTTTACTATTGAATATTGTCACTGACAGAGATCCCAAGTTTGTGGGATATTTTTGGCACACTTTGTGGAAGAAATTGGGCACCCAATTGTCTTTCACATCTGTATATCACCCTCAAACGGATGGACAAACTAAGGTGGTGAACATATCACTGGGTAATCTTTTGAGGTGTTTGACTAAACAGTATGGAGAAGCATGGGGTATGGTCATCCCACAAGCAGAATTTGCATATAATGACTCTGTCAATCAGAGCACAGGAAAGAGTCATTTCAAAGTTGTATATGGGATTCACCCAAGGGGAATTTTGGAGTTGAGAAATCTCCAGAATATGGAGAAAATAAGTGCACAAGGAGAAGATTTTGTAGTCATCATGAAGGATATCCATGATGCTGTAAGAGAAACTATCCAGAAGAACATAGGGAAGTATAAAGAGAGAGCTAATTAGAGAAAAAGGGATGTCCAATACAAAGTTGGGGATCTGGTAATGGCATATCTGAAAAAGGAAAGACTTCCGAAGGGGCAGCCCACGAAGCTTCTTATGAAGAAGATAGGTCCATGCAAGATTGTACACAAATTTGGGCCTAATGCATATGAAATTGAACTTCCTCTAGGTTTAGCAATATCGCCCATTTTCAATGTGTCTGACTATTTCCATTCAAAGGAGACAATGTTATTAGTTCAGATGTGATAGATGCAGGGGATGCAGAATGGATTTTTGATCTTCCACCGAGTCAGCCAGTATAGATGGAATGTATTTTGGACACAAAGGTTAAGAAGAAGACTCGACATAAGACCTACAAGTAGTATTTGGTCAAATAGCATGGTTTACCTGATGAAGATGCTACCTGGATGAGCGAGGAAGACATCATCAAGCATGGGGTTAATATTTCAGACTTGGTTCCTCAAGGGACTTGAGTTCTTTTGAGCCCCGGGAGTATGGTGTAGGGGCACCTAGTTACTTTAATGAATTTCATGTTCTTTTTGATGTTTTGGTGTTGTATAAGGTCCACGTGACCAATTGTAAGGCCTAGTACCATCTGTGAGTACGAGTGGAATAGGACAAGTTGTAGTGTCTGGTAGTGGAAGAGAAAATGCATTGTAACTGAATGGGTTGACAGTTGCAGAATGATTGGCATTCCCACTGATGCAAACTGTCAAGAACAAGAACATGTATAAACAGTTCAGTGAACAAAAGGAAAGGGGTAGAGAAGAAGAGTAGTATAGTAATTGTGTGGTTTTGTGGTAAAACAACAATGAGAAGATAGAAGAGTTGTTTTCAGTGCAAAAATTCCCAAAATAAATAAAAGATCCTATTTTGTTTTGTGTTCTTTCACTGTGTCACTGTAATTAGTTTCCATTTTGTCATTCGGATGGATTACTGAGCCATTCCACCAACGAGATTTCTTCGAAATCAGTGGAATGGGTCTGTCTGTATAGTTTGTGTTCTTTTTGTTTTGTTCATGTTCAGTGTTGGGGTCGAGCATGTGATGTGCTAGTCGAGCCTAGCATTTCTATTTTCTAGGGTTCAGTAAAAAATTAGGCGAAGTGAAGTTTTGCCTAAGCGTTGGAGTATCATCAGCGAGATTGGAGGTTAATGACAGAGTATTTAGTATTTTGGGCGAAGGTAGTAGTTTGCCTGAAGAGTAGTTCAGGTGATCAAGTGAATTGGTGTAAGACTTGTGTTGCTTCACCAAATATACATTTTGTGTGTATATCGCAAATACATGTTGAGGATATTTCGTGTGTATCTCGCAAAAACATGTTGAGTATGTATATTGCAGAGGCATATTGAGAATGTATGTTGCAAATGTACATTAAGAAGATACATTGTGTTGGATACAAGGGATGACTGGTCGTATTAGTGAACTGGGTTGGAGATACATTAGATTACCAGTGATAGCAGGTCAACTAATGCATATACAAGTAGACAATGCATCAGCTTATCAGTGAAAGGGTTTAAAGCCTCGTCGATGATTAGTTTCTCATCGAAGCGTCAGGAGGAAATAGTGTGTCGGCAGACCTTAGTCAAGCTTTGCCGATAGTGACTTATCTAGCTGAAGACAAAGCTCGGTGTTAAGCACATCGGGAAGAGATGCAGATCAGTGAAAGAGTTTTAAGTTACGCCGACAGAGTAAGTCTTGGCAAAGGGTTGCTAAATCTGACTAAATAGTAATTAGGAATTGAAGCCCATTATTGTGAAGGAGGTTTCAATTGCCTGACTTCCACTGTGCTCTCTGCATCACATACTTTGCTTGACAAATGAAAATTTCATTCTCACTTTGATAAACCTCCATTCCTAGAAAATATTTCATGAGACCTAAATCTTTCATCTCAAATTCATTCATCATAGCAACTTTGAATTCATCCTTCATCTTAGAACTTGAGGCCAATCATCAACATACACAATTACAATAAGAATATCATTACCTTCTTATTTGTAGTAAAGGGTAGGTTCACTATTAATTCTTTGAAAGTCATTCTCTTGAAAATATCCATCAATCCTAGCTTACCATGCTCTTGGTGCTTGCTTGAGGCCATACAAAGTCTTCTTCAACTTGTAGACATGATTTTGTTTTTCTTGCACTTCAAAACCTTGTGGCTGCTCCACATACACTTCCTCTTATAAGTACCCATTCAAGAAGGCACTTTTCACATCCATGTGATGAATACTCCATTTCTTTTGAGTTGCTAGTAAAATCACCATTCTAATAGTCTCTTGTCCCACTACTGGGGAAAATGTCTCTTCATAATCAATGCCATACCTTTATGTGAATCCTTTGGCAACCAATCTTGCCTTATGTCTTTCAGCACTCCCATCACTGCTGTACTTAGTCTTGTAGACCCATTTAGTACCAATCTTTTTCTTGTCATGTTGAAGCTCTGTAAGCTCCCAGGTATCATTCCTGAGAATAGAATCCATCTCTTCATGGATTGATTGCATCCAAACCTCATTAGTACATGCATCTTCAAAACATGATGGCTCAAAATCAGCCTTGGTAAGTAAAGAAAAATTCACTTTCTCACCTCTTGGATTTTCTTCATGTGCTTGATTTGTACTCCTTTGATAGATGTCACTCAATCTTCTTACCTTCCTTGTAGAACTAGGACTTGAAGATGGACTTGCACTTGGAATTGAAGAACTATATGAGGGGCTACCTGGTGGACTTGTAGCATTTGGAACTGAAATGTTAGTGGGCTGCTCATGAAATATATCATCAATAATACCATCATTCAAAACAGATTTTGACTTCTCCATATGGCCTTTTTGATGACCATAAAGTCCCCCTTCATCAAAAATCACATCTCTTGACACAATAAGCCTATTAGTGAGAGGATTATATAACCTGTATGCCTCACTTCTTCACTATATCCAACAAAAATACTAACTCACTTTTGGGATCTAACTTTTGTCTCTTTTGATTAGGAACATGAACATAGGCTAAACAACCAAAAACTTTGAAATGATTAACATTAGGCTTTTTCCAATACTAGGCTTCATACGGAGTCATCATGTCAAGTGCACTAGTGGGACTCCGATTGAGAATATATACTACTGTAGCAACTACATCTCCCCAAAAATAATTGCTTAATCCCTTTGTTTGTAGCATACTTTGTGCCATCTCCACCACTGTATGATTCTTCCTTTCAGCTACACCATTTTGTTGAGGTGTGTAGGCAATGGTGAGTTGCCTTCTAATGCCATCCATATAACAATAATCTTGAAAGGGTTTTAAACAAAATTCTCCTCCATGATCAGTCCTTAAGCATTGATTTCACACCATTTTTCATTTTCCACAAGCACTTTATCCTTGGTCTTCAAAAATCAAACCCAACACTTTCGTGAGTAATCATCAATAAAAGTGATAAAATATCATGGCTTACCCAAACTCTTTGTTTGCATAGGACCACAAATATATGAGTGAATAGCTGAAGTGGATGATAGGCCCTCCATGTATTGCCCTTTAAAAATTCTCCCTTGGATGCTTTCCTTTAGCAAAAGCTTCACGATTTTCCCTGTGCTCTTTAACCTTAGGCAAACCAGAAACTAATGCATTTGATGTTAGAATCTTCAAACTATGAAAATTTAAATGCCCATACCTGAGATGCCACAACCAAATTGTATTCTCATATGCCATATTGGCAAGGCTGCTGTTATGTTCACCAAACTTCAATAGGAACATCCTATTCTTTGTCATAGGCACAACTGTAACCACTCTATTTCCTTGATTCTCATCATAAATTATACATTTTTGATTTTCAAATACAACTTTATAATTCTTCTCACACACTTGTCCAACACTCAACAAATTATGCTTTAACTATGGAGTGTAATAAATGTCTTTAACACTCTTCATACCTCCTTTTGTATGGACTTCCATAGCTTCTTTTGCAGAAACCTCCAATGATTTGTCATCACCAAGCTAGATCTTGGATTTGAAACTTTCATCCCTTGTTGAAAACAAATTCTCATTTCCTGACATATGGTTATAACATCCAGAATCTAAATACCAAACATCTTTACTATTATTTTCAGCTTTGGCATAGGATAAAAATAAATGATCTGGAGGATTCTCATCACCTTCTTGAGCATAATGAACTCTTTTACCTTCTTTTAATCTGCAACCCCTTTGAAAGTGGCCATACCTGTTACAATGGTAACATTAGACATTTGTTTTATCAAATCAACCTCTACCTCTTCCTCATGAACCACCTCTGCCTCTATTTCCTCTTGAATGATTTTGATTTTGACCTCTACCTTGGCCTTGATTTCTTTTGGTGCTATTGTTGGCATCTTCATTCTTTGTGATTTATAACTTGGAGGAAAAGGCTTTCTCATCATTGTCTCCAAATGAATCTCTCAATCTTTCTTCATGAGACATCAAAGATCCAACTAGGTGATCAAATTAAACAGTAGATAAATTTTTTCTTTCTTCTATGATGATGGCAACATGGTTCCACCTTGGTGTGAGAGTCCTCAACACCTTTTTGATTACAACCTCATTGTTCACAATTTCACCAAGTGTAGCCATCTTATTGACCACATCTTTTACTTTGACACAATAGGTACTCACACTTTCAGCTTCTTTCATCTTCAAATTCTTGAATTCTCTCTTCAATGTTTGTAACTTGACAACTTTGACTTGATCCCTACCTTGGTAAGCTTCTTTTAGAGTCTTCCAGGCATCCTCAGCTATCTTTGCTCCTACAATTCTTAGAAATAGGCTTTATCTAGATCTATTTGAATATGAAATAAGTCTTGAGCATTCTTCTTATTAGCCTCCTTCTTAGCTATTTTATCATTGGCTATGAGGGCATTCCAATTAGCTAGCTCTGCGTGACCTGATTCAACAATCTCCCACAAATCTTTTCCTATAAAAAATGTCATCATTTTGATGCACCAATAATCATACTCATTTCCATCAAATTTTGGAATCGGCAAGGAGTTAAAATTCGACAAGATAAACCTTTGGCGAAACTCCAACCACTAAATATTTAACCCAAAAGAAAATATCTTTGTTGATACCAAATGTAGAATCTAAAAGAAAGCCAAATTCTAAACTAGGGGGTTAAAAAGATAACAACAGAAAAAATATGACAATAGAGATATAAAAATGTTAACCCAAGAGAATAGAGCACAGTATATACCATTCTATATTTTTTGCAGACTATATAACTATTTCTTTATTCATCATAATTGATTGCTACTGTCAAAATATATAATAGCGAACAAAATTACACGCTGCAGCCTTTACATGCAAAAATCCTAAGATTAAATTAGACTTAACTAAAAATAACTGAAAAAAAATGTTACATGCATACTACATTCATTTATTTTCACTATAAAATAAATCTAAAAAAATTGTTAAAATGAATTGTCCTTGTGCGAACTAGATGCATGGATAAGAAAGGATAAAATAAAGAAAATGTCAATGCAATTCTCAATATCAATCATGTGACTCCATTGAATGATCATGAATGCCTTCATAAGGTCTCGTGATTTGTAACCATAAAGACTAAATGTCTTTCTAAATCTTGAAATCATATTCTTGCCTTAGTATGTCTGATCTAGCATCGGTTATCAACAAGTTGAGCACTCCAAGATAACTTCAACTACTTGTTATGAATTAGTTTGCAATGAACACATTATAAGACATGAAATTTCATATATTGTTTAAAGTTTGTGATTCCCTAAGAAATATGAACTTTTAAAAATCCTGCTAGAAACTAGGAATCCATAAATATCAATGCTCACTAGGGACAGCACTGCTGCAACCACCTTTTACTTTAAACAAACAATGATGGAGGCTGATAGCCGAATGGTTACGGCTTCTAGATATTATCAATAACTTTAGAAATACATGCCTGAAATTATCAACCTATATGCAATAAATCATTTTGATATCTCAGATCACAATTATGTGCAGAGATAGAGCATACTCAATCTTTGCAAATCTAAAACTCTCTAAGACTTAGAATTCTAAGACTCTCAAAACCCAATGCCCACAATGCTTCTACATTATCTTATTTATAGCAAGAGAATGACTGAGAGAGAGGGTAAAGAGGAATCTAACCAACTATACCAGGTAAACTAGTAGAGAGAAAAGGAGGTGTAGTGTGCCAAAATGGCGGACAGTGACAGTCCTTACAACTTTTCTTTGTCAAGGAATCTTATCCTCTTCCATCTCTGATATGATAAGTAGCTCCAGCCCAACTATGACTAGAGCTTGAGCTGGCAAGTGAGGGTACAGTAGGATGAGCTAACCTATAATAAAAAATTTGTTGCCAGCTAAGAGGTCTCCATTGAGTATGAATTTGAAACTGATGGTGAATATTCTAGCCCTATTGATCATTGTCATAATGTATAGTAGGAGAGAAATATGATTCCCACCTCAATTTCATTCTAATCATAGTTTTAGTGACTAGATCTTGACAGATAGGTTCGTCTGGGTTTACAAATTCAGGTCTAGCATATTTGAAAAAGTATTCAATCTGTTTGGTCATGGGAGCTGAACATGTAATAGACCAAGTGAAGAAAGGTCTCCTTATGAGGTTGAGTAGTAGATAATAAGTATGGTCAGAATTGATACGAAGTATAGTGAATTGACCATATCCTTCTTGATACATATCAGAAGTTGATATGCAACCAATGTGTTCTCATGTTTCTATAGTAGAGATAGCATTTTCAAGGTAGTGAGTGTTTACTCCTTTGCTTAAGATAGCT
Source organism: Cunninghamia lanceolata (assembly GCA_027924645.1). Lineage (NCBI taxonomy): Eukaryota > Viridiplantae > Streptophyta > Pinopsida > Cupressales > Cupressaceae > Cunninghamia > Cunninghamia lanceolata. Next base: position 4,904,971 of record BSBN01000287.1, on the reverse strand, counting down.
CATTGAGTTATCCTATTTAAATCTCTGAAATGAACATCATATTGTTTATCCTTAATATATCCAGGGACACTAGATGATGAACTAGGATTCTGCATGAAAACTGTTGGTGTGAATAGGGTTATCACCTAACCGGTTTACCTTTGTGTGGATAATTTACATTATTTAACTATTTACTAGTTAATCAATATTCACACATCACACATAATTCACACATGTTAAGTTGACTTAGTGAGTCTTCTAGGTGTTTCTAGTTGAGTCTAGTTGTGTGTTAAGTTGTTGATGGTTGGAGTGAGTTGTCTTATCCTCCACATTTGCAATTAGTTATCATCCTCTAATTGTCACAAGTTGTAGGAATATCTCCACTTTATACTCCACCTTTCACTCCACCTTTCTAGCTCTCACCTTGCCTTCATAAGCAAGACTTTCTTCATGTATTGTAATCTCTTGTAATCTAGCAGTCTTTTGCATTCATTTATAAAATAGCATTATTCTCTCATTTGATCTTTCTTGTGCTTTCATGAAATCGTAGATCCTGAGTGGCTCCAATCATAGCCAACTCTAACATGGTATCAGAGCTCTAGGAAGAATCACTTTGTGTTAGTCTTTTTTTGAGAGATCTTGAGTGCAATTCATGGTGGATCTTGATAGTTGAGTATGCTCTTCTCTTGCATCGAATGATGACTCAGAGAACTAGAAAAACTTGATGGAAATACCAGTTTTGTGAGGGTTTCCTCTTTGTGGCCTTGTATTGTAGGTTCAAATCGGAGCATGCTTCTAAAAATATGAGCATACCATTGTGTTTAGGAGGTCTGAGATAGTCAAGATCACCTTTTGTTTCGTCCAAATCGGACATTGGAGGCCAAATCTATGAGGTTTTCAATCTCAGGTGTGTTTACATGATTTAGGAGGTAGCTACAATTTCAGAGCAGTTTGGGTCAAATCAGACCCTGCCATTGCACTCAGGACGCTCGAAAACCTATAAATTGACTGTAAAATCATCCAAATCAAACAAAGTTGCAAGGAGAGGAAATTTTTTTAGTTCCCAGCTATATGGATCTGTCGTAGGGAATATTCCCAGTCACAATCGACATATTCCTATAGAATCTTTGGGAGGTAGAATCAAAATCTGCATGTATTATCTTTCAGGTAATATACTTGTACATTGGTTTGATTGATTACATTGAAGGTGTTCCCTTTGGCATAGTGAGATCTGCTTTTAGAAATCGACAGTTGAAAACTACAGAGAAGGGATGCAAGACGATTAAATGCATCATTGCCACTGCTTTTTCCTTGGTCACCTTCGCTCATTGTTTTTCAGACGCCAGTTTCATTTTATTAATGACGTCATTAGATTCCATATAAACCATTCATCGTGCACCACACTTGTGAAAGATACAATCCAGTACATGACGTTGGATTGAAGTTGTGGTTTGTTTTTACTTTTAAACAATACGTGTCCAAAAAAATGGCCCTTACGTGTAGAAACAAACACAAATACATCTCCCGTACAGTATTTGGATAGGGCTAAAATTTTATATGAAGCGAAGCAGCCTGGCGAGAAAATCAACTGCTGCAAACGTGCTATAGCTATGGCAAGACGATTGAAATTGTTTCAGCCCTCCAATTTTCCATTGCCGTGTTTTTGTTGTTTTTTTTCCGTCGTGCGTTGTCATTTCCCCATCATCAGAAAAGCAGAGAAGGTGAGCACGACCTTCGTCAGAAAAACCTCTACGCACTATATACTCTCTTTCATTTGTATTCTTATTTTTTTTTATTAAATATAAAAAAATGTTAATAGTTTTACGGCCATCCACCAAACTTGAGCATTTGATATACATGTAAATAAGCTTCACAACTTTTAATACAGTAAAATATATATTATCTACTATTTAAAATATATTATATTTTTTTTATAATATTATATTATAAAATTGTGTATATATATTGAAATAATATTATATTGTAAAATAGTATATTTATATTAATTATTTTTATATAATGTAAAGTAGTTAAAATATTTCTAAAATAATATTATATTGTAAAATCCTATATTTACATTAAATATTATACTTAATATTTATATATATTTGTTATTTGATTATATATCTATAAGTACTATTGTAGAAATAGAGGAAATATTGTAAAGATTAATTTTTGTAATTCAAAATTATCTTTTCATTATAACTTATATGATCTTTTCTAATGGCTAGGAGATTTATTGGTATTGGTTAATATTTACCTATATTTATTATTTAACTATATATCTATTTTATATATAAAATCTATACTATGTTACTATGTATATTTTTTATATAATTTAAATTATTAAATATATTTTTAATATAATATAATTGTATATTTAAATATATTTTTTATTCAATTATATATCTATTTTATATATAAAATGTATATTGTAATTATATTTATTATATATTATATTTTAAAAAATAAATTATCAAATATAAATATAATGTAATAAATTAATATATAATATATATTTGTTATTTAACTATATATTTAGTTTATAAAATTCTTATTATAGTTGTATTTATTATTATATTTTATACAATATAAATTACTAAATATAAATATATAATAATATATACTATTTAAATTAACATGTAAGAAAGAAATCTAATAATTTAAATAATCTTCCATGAAGAGAGAGAGGGGGGAGATAGGTAGAGAGAGAGAAGAAGATATATAGAAAGGTAGGTAGATGGAGAGAAATAGAGAGGGACAATAGAGATATAGAGAGAACTTTACTTGGTGTTTAGGAGAATTGAGACAAATGTGAAAGTGTGGTCCACATTAATTATCCTTATATGTTTTGATTCCTTAGATGTATGCTATCATTTTGTATTGAATTTTGGAGAATTTTGTGCTTCTCCAACAGAAACTTCTCCTTTTGAATGAAAGTATATCCATCAAATGTAGATAATGTTACTTACCCAAAGCTTCCTGATGATCATTCTATCTTGTTTCAAGTCTAGATTCAATTCTCAATCTATTTCTGCCTCTCTTCATATTCATTTTCAAATTAGAAGATGGTGGGGAGTTTACATGGACAATGATGTAAATTTTAGGCTGAACTATGACGTTCATGCACATTGTGTGTCATCATCATCTGGATGTTCAAGACAATCTTAAAGATGAGGTTTTAAACTAGTAAGCTTTATCTCAGCTTTTTCTTGATATGTTTGACAAGAAAATCAGTGATGATTATTACTTGAAGATGAGAAATTTGTAGCAAAGTATGCAATAATTTGTTGGTAGTTTAAGCACAAATAATAGAAAAAGAAATGCTCCAACAAAAATTATATTTTTTTGTAATTTCTGTTTGACAACATACTTTCAAAAATAGAAATCGAGGATATTAGCCTACTCCCAAGCGGTATATTCATCTTCCTTTTGGTGATGGTAGGCCTTCTATTACTATGTTTACTGGTGATACCTCATGCCTCTCCACACTTTGTACCACTGTGTACAACTCGTGCATTCCCTCATCATCAAAGTGCACCTCAATCAAACATGCTTGCCTCTTTCCCTATAGGTAATGCCCTTGCCTAATCAAATGTGTTTGCCTCTTTCAATATAATGCCCCTACCTAAAAACATAAAGCTCCAAATAAAATAATCATTAAACTACAAACTGAATCATTGGGGAATGCGAGGGAAGAGTAAAGTCCTTTAAAATAATATAGCCTTTAAATTTAAAAAGTTGTTTGCGGTTTCATTAAGGAGTAGTTAAAGTCAACTAAATGGAATTAAATTAAAGCTTATGCCTATCAAAGAGCAAGGGGCATTATGAAGAGCCATATCTATGAAGAAAAGAATATATTTAAAAGGGAGGAGGCATCATTGAATATATTTTTATTTTTGTGTATTACTCTTTGTCGTGTGGATCAAGAATGAAAGGCCTCAAGGTTTGTGGTGTGGACGGAAGGATTCAAGTTTACGATGTGGATCAAGAATGAAAGATCTCAAGGTTTGAAATTAGAGGGCAAAAACCCTTGGTTTAAGTAGATTTGAAGAAAATTCATTGACATTTTAGTGAAGATAGATTAAAAATTCAATGACATTTGAGTGAAGATAGATCACTGTAGATTTGAGATAATTAACAATAGATATAAAGGATTAGTCCCATCTTTTTTGAAATATATTCTAAATATTATATTTTAGATAGATTGGCAATTCAATGACATTTTAGTGAAAATAGATCAATGTAGATTTGGAATAATTAACAATAGATGTAAATGATATATCTCATCTTTTTATATATTCTAAATATTATATTTTAATTAAATAAATTGTTGAAATTGCAATTTCTAAAGTTGAAACCATATTTATAATCAATTGTGTTGTAATCCTGAGTTAGATTTTATTACATTTAAGGAAAAATAGGAAACATTTGAAGGGGACATTACAAATGGTATTAGAGTTGGATCTTGTTAGCTTGCAAGTTTTTCCTCTTATTCAATTTAGTGATAGAGTAAACAAAAATTATCAAAGAGAACTTAAAAAAAATCAATATCAATTTTCTAAGGACAAAGTGATAGAAACTCCTTTGGAATATGCAAATGAATTTGATAAAAGATTTGACCTTATGTTAGATTTGATGAGGCAAATGTTACATAGGATGAGTAATGCAACAAAATTCAATAATCAAAATAGTGAAGAAACTTCTAATAGTAACAATATTAGGCCAAAAAGTCACATTTAAAGAGCAAAGAACAAAGGTGGGGTTGTTGATAGACCTCTCCATCTTACTTTCATTCAAAAGGAGAAGTTTCTATTGGAGTCTAATCAAAAAAATCAATACAAAATGATATCACTGCCTTCTATGAAGAATATAGAAATCTCTCTATAGGGTTTCAAGAAGCAATGTCTCTCATGATTTACATGAATATGAAGAGAGGCAAAAATAGATTGAGAATTGAATCTAGACTTGAACCAAGATAGAATGATCATCAGGAAGCTTTGCGTAAGTAACATTATCTACATTTGATGGATATATTTTCATTCAAAAGGTGACGTAAATATTGGAGTAGCACAAAATTCTCCAAAATTCAATACAAAATGATATCATTACCTTTTATGAAGAATATAGAAATCTCCTTATAGGGTTTCAAGAAGCAATGTGTCTCATGATTTACATGAATGTGAAGAGAGGGAGAAATAGATTGAGAATTGAACCTAGACCCTAACCAAGATAGAATGATCATCAGCAAGCTTTGGGTAAGTAACATTATCTACGGATGAATTCTCTAAAATTTAATACAAAATGATATCATTGCCTTTTATGAAGAATATAGAAATCTCCTTATAGGGTTTCAAGAAGCAATGTGTCTCATGGTTTACATGAATATGAAGAGAGGTAGATATAGATTGAGAATTGAACCTAGACCCTAACCAAGATAGAATGATCATCAACAAGCTTAGGGTAAGTAACATTATCTATAGATGAATTCTCCAAAATTCAATACAAAATGATATCATTGCTTTTTATGAAGAATATAGAAATATCCTTATAGAGTTTCAAGAAGTAATGTGTCACAATTTACATGAATATGAAGAGAGGCAGAAATAGATTGAGAATTGAACCTAGATCCTAACAAAGATAGAATAATAATGAGCAAGCTTTGGGTAAGTAACATTATCTACAGATAAATTCTCCAATATTCAATACAAAATGATATCATTGCCTTTTATGAAGAATATAGAAATCTTCTTATAGGGTTTCAAGAAACAATGTGTCTCACGATTTACATGAATATGAAGAGAGACAGAAATAGATTGAGAATTGAACCTAGACCCTAACCAAGATAGAATGATCATCAACAAGCTTTCAGTAAGTAACATTATCTATGGATGGATCTAATAAACGTACTTCCTGTGTGTGGATGCAAAAGTTTTAGAGAGTTAGCTAAGTTAAAACAAGAAGGAACAATGGAGAAATATGTAGAAGAATTCCAAAGATTAGTTGTAATGGTGTTTGATGTCATGGAAAGATCAATTGTCCTTTTTATTGAAGAGGTAATTGGACCCCTTGGGGGTTTGATTAAGGCATTTGATCCATTGATCCTTCAAGTGGCTATTAAAAGAGCCTTGAATTTAGAAACATCAATGGCCAAGAATAAGTTGTTTGATAAAACCCCTCCTATAGAGTCAAATATGAAACCTTTTCAAAAATATTTCTGTCAACAAAAGGACTACCACCAAAGAACAATTTTGATGAAGTAACCAAAAATGAGCGCCACTAAAACAAATTATATTTTTCTTGTAGAAAACCATGAGAACTTGAACACCATTGTTTGGGAAAAGGTCAAATACATTACATAGAAGTAATTCTTGATGAGGATTCAAAGAACCAAAATCAAAAATTGAAGAATGTGAACCTGAATTAGAAATAAAAGAGAAAGGTGAGCATCTAGGGGTTGGACTCGGGTGCTCTTAAATATCATCCTTTCAAAATGTGAGGAGTTTTGTAGGAGCATAAAGTTATAGCTCTAACTGATAGTGGAGCAACACATAACTTCATAGATGAAGGGTTGGTTGCTAGGAAAGGATTACAAACAAAAAATTTTGATGGATGCAAGGTTATAATGGTTGACGGTTTTACCGGTCCATGTACCAAGAGAACTCGGCAATTGGAGACCACCTTTGGAAGACAAAAGTTAAAGATATTGACTCCACCTCTATTTTATATGAATTTCCATGGATTATGAATTATGTAAGGCATGTAATGCATTCAAGTGTAACTTGACAGATGGACTTCAATAGATTATAAATTCCTTATTTCTCATAGCCAAGTTCCCACCCAAATTGAAGAGGCTACCAACAACAAGTATTGAAAATTAATTGTATTGGTTGGATTTGGAGTTCCAAATCACCTTCTACTCGTTGGTAGTGGAATCTTGAAGAATTTGACCAAGGCCCACCATACTTTTACTTTTACTACATGTATAGTATACCAAAGGGTGTATGGACAAACCATATCATTATTTTTGTATGATGTTGAACTAAAATTTGTGGATTCAAAGTACCTTTTAGTTTCAACTAAAGAACATGGCTACATGCATAACCTTCCTATGAATAATTATTTACAAATTTTACCTTTACCACCCATAACAATTGAAGAGACATTTCCTAAAACACAAAGTCATTACAAAACTAAGCTTAATTGCATAAACATAGTGGTAAAAACTGTTTTATTGTGTGATAGACTTGGGGCTATAGTCAAGCATTCTAATGGAAAACTGTACATTAAATATCAAGGTATCATACTTTTACATTGTAAAAAAATGGAGCTTGATATGGGTTGGTCCATATACACTAGCTCCACTAGAGCTTCACGAAATGGTACTTCTCATGCCAATGATCCAATGATAAAGAAAAAAGAGAGTGACTTTCAGTTGGTGATTCCATGCCAACAATCCCAAGATGACATGATCTTTACTAAAGCAATGCAAAATGATTCAAATAATCATGCCCACTCATGTTACTCTATACCTTCATTTGTACAAGTGGAAAGCAAGGAGAACTTTTCAATTGACATTTTCCAACTATTGGTGCCTTAGAATGAATAGCACCTGCATGGTCGAAAGCATTCATTGCCTACGTGTATCAAATGAAATGCCAGGATTGAGTAGTAGAAGTCCACAATTTTTTTTATATGGTAGAGGTTGGTCACTTATGTTGTATGTAGGTAATGATGCCTGTGGCAACGGTTAAGGTCGTGGATCCGTTGAACAATAGAGATGATCCTGGAAAAAAAATATATTCAAGTGTTGACTGTGGACAATCATGAGATATGATTCATGGAATTTATTAAATACAACAACCCTCTTAACAAATGCAATACTCTCTTCCAATGCTACATAATGACTTGGGCCATAGGGATACAAGACAATCATCATTCACTTAAAGACATGGCAATTAAACTTCCACAACTCTTCAGCATACCCATTGCACACCAAGGTGCGATTGCTAGTTATCTGCTGCTTAAAACATTTCTGCGGAGGTCTGGTTACTGGTACACAGTACCCTATCTGCAGAGTACAGGGTACACTATACTCTTCTACTATAGATTTGCATATTTGCAAGCCTATCGTGGGGTGCCACGTGGCGCCCCCCCCCCCCCCTCAAATGGCAGTCTTCGGCGGTAAATCTACATCCTTTCGCGGAAGTCAAATCCAGTGATCTCTTATCTGTTAACGTCCACATTTAATCACTGACGGTCTTTAGGCAATTTCATTCCCAGTGAGCTTCAAAGTCCACGGCAGAGGTTTCTGCAAGTCACATAATTAACTCGACAAATCTTTAGACTATTGTTTAATGCAAAGTGTTTGGCGGCCATCATCAAACACTCCAGTGGCTAGATCCATCAACGGCAGGCGGAGCTCCAATATAATCGACAGTCATTAATCCTCTCAGCAGTCTCAGATCCCGTGAGCATTTTTCTGGCCGTCTACATTTTTACACAGGATCAGCAGTCTATCCAATACCTAGCGGTCTGCATACAAATTCCCATTGGTCACGCTTCACAGCCACTCTACTTAAATATCATCCATTTTAATGGTCAAACAATCAATAGCAATTTTACACCTCATTCACAATAAAAAGTGTTAAATATTTGTCTTATTTTTATTGGCTAAAATTGATCTTTGACTGTTGAAGTGGATGATATTTAAGAACAGCCCTTCACAACGGGCATCTTAACTATCAACGTTCAAACATTTGCATGGCGGTTTTGTATACACCAGTCGGGCCTTCATTAAGGTGCGGGGAATTGTCTCACGCCGTAAAAGAAACTCAACACCAGAAAACTATCGAACTCGTCGGTTGTTCCTACCGGCATATACCTTGAAACCTCCCATTACCGGTGGTTTCTAAACAGCTCCGGCGGTCTTCAAATACTGTCCAGCGGCCTCCAAATCTTTGCAAATGGCAGTTTTATTTTCACCTACGGGAATTGCCTCACGCGGAAAACAAAATTCTCTCCGGAAATATAAACTCGTCGATTTTTCTATCGGCATATTCCTTGAACCAGTTTAAACGGCGGTTTCCGCCCATTTTTCGGCAGTCTACGCCAAATTCACCATCGGAGGCAGTTTTGATATGTCGAAAAGCGATTTCCATGTAAAATTCGGTGGTTTTGAATCAGAATAAGCAGTTTTCGCAAATCAAAAGGTGGTATCAGAATATTCCGGGACATTTGCGACAAAACCGGCGAATTTTTTTCGACATGCTGACGTCATGTTGACATCACTTACCGACAAGTGACATTATTTCCTGGTGTCCGTAAAGAGAATATTCTGGCCGTAAATAAGAATATTCCAGTAAACCTTGCTGACATCAGCATTGTATCAGCATGACATCAGCCCCAGGGGGCCATTTGTGGCCCTTAAAGCCCTAAACAGGGGCTTTTTTTCTTTTTTGCATAACTTTTGTCCACGAAGACCAAATCGGGCAAACGAGATATTGTTGCAAAGCTGACAGAGGGCACTTCATAGTGGTGTCAGTAGTTTTATGATATTTTACTGTAGGTGACTAATACAATAGTTTAAAGAATATCTTCGTTTTTCGATTCCAAGCTCACAACTTTTTGCCATGATCTCCAACTTTTGCAATTCTTGTGGCATCGGAAAGGTCTTCCGGGGCTCCTCAAATCCATCCATGCACTTTTCTCAGATTCAACTCTAAGTTCATTTTATTCAATTTGTCAATTTTTTGGCTTTTGAGTGATAACTTGGGCATTTTGATCCCTGAGGAAGTGAAACTTGTTTTGGAGGGATTTGTTTGTTCTGATCAATCATTGTGAGTGATTGTAATTTCCTTTAGATCTCACTTTTAAGAGATTTTGATGTTTTCCCATTTTTGGTCCCTTGAGGAAAATTGTAAATTGCACTAAGTATAAAGTGCCACAATCATTTTTTTTTGGGGGCGGTGATCTCTTTGATTGAGTAACAGGGGGTTGTACTTGTGTTTTTTTTTGTACTCTTGTGTCATGGATCTAAACAAACTTCCTCTACTCACACCATATAACTATCATGAGTGGAAAACTAAAATGGAGATTCATTTAAGAAGTTTAAAAATTCATAGAATAACAATGGGTACAGAAATTGACCCAACTGCAGCTGCAGAAAAGAGAAAGTGGTACAATAGATGTGATCAAGCCTATAGAACACTATGCTTGTCAATATCTCCTAATTTTCTTTTTCATATTGAATCTTGTACAACACCTAATCAAGTGTGGATTACCTTAGAAAATCTCTTTGGTAAGAAAGATACTATGAGAGGTTTCAAATTGGAGAATGAACTAATTGGTTTGAATCCAACCAACTTTGCAAGCATCCAAGACTTCTTCACAAAACCAAAGTCACTTAGATTGTATCTCAAACAATGTGGAATTGAGAAAGAGGACACTCAATTGATTCTTTCAATCCTTGCCAAGCTTAGTCCTGACTATTCAGTTTTTATTTCTACCTTTTATGCTACAATGGATGCACTTGGGAAAGCTTTCACAATGCCTTCACTTGATGAGTTTGCTACATCACTCACAAGGGAGCAAGCTAAGTTAGTACACATGGGCAAATTGAAGTCTCCTAAACCTTAAGCTCTTTTTGCAAATCAAGGTACAAAGGATCAAAATGCTTCACCTAGCAAAGGCAAGAAACATAAAAATAAAGATTTCAAGAACAATGAGCAAGCAAAGGAATCAACCAAATCACCTAAGTCCCCATTCTCTCCCAAGGAAGAATCATTTAAGAAGGAGAGACCAAAGTGTGCATATTGCAAGAAACTAGGATATGATGAGAATAAGTGCTATGAGAAGAAAATTGATGAGTTGACTCACATTATTCAAAAGTACAATATCCAAATGCCATCATCATCACCTAGTACATCCTCTTCTTCGACACCATCATCATCTAGATAGACAGGGACACCAGGAATTGCAAATGGGACAATCAAAGGAAAAGGACAAGCAATCTTTGCTTCTACAAGTCTTCAGTCAAAGAGATGGCTTCTTGATTCAGGAGCTTCTCATCATATGGCATCTTCACAGGGGATGTTCTCTTCATTTGAGTCATGTACTTCACCACCTATCTTGATGGGTAACAATACATACATGCATGCAATTAGTAAAGGGACTATTGATGTTGGAGAGTGTACATTCAACAATGTGTTGTGTGTACCTTCCTTGTCAACCAATCTCCTTTCCATCTACTAGATTACTCATTGTGGTGCAGGGAAGATAGTTGAGTTCACTCCTGATTCAGTGATCATACGAGACTTGGAGGGTAGACATATCATTGCTGTTGGGATGGCTAATCATGCATCTTGCTTCTATACATTCTCCCATTTTGTTTCTTCTAATGATGTAGATCCATTGATTGATGTTCACACTCATGCATCAAGTGTGAATCATGTTTCTGAGGAGAAGTTTAGTCACTTGAACCTTGGTCTTCTTTCACCCACTTTGGTTCATGAGACTAGTGCTGAGCTTCCATCACCTCAATCTCCTGCTTCTTCAGAGATCGACATAGACACGGTTTCATCGACTTCAGTTGAGTAGGATCATTCCATTCTTTCAGACACAACATTGTGGGATACTTTCTTGGCAGGTATATCAGACTTGTTTTGTGAGTCTCATATTGCAGATTTGGAGGACACACTTGAGGGGTATCTCTCCTCTTTGATGACAGTTATAACACAACTGTTATCCCATCTACTTCATCTTTGGAGGTTGTTCTTCACAAGTCTGCCTAAGATTTTGGGTTAGTCACACCTCATTACATTGTGTCATTCTTTGATTCTGACATGTGGACACTTGAGCAGTCTTTAGAGGCATCCATCATGAGGCTTTTTCCCTCATTCCTTGAGATGGAGTTTCTTCGACCTCAGCCTTTGGATTGGTTTCTTCCTAAGGGGAGGAATGTTGTTTGTAGGTACAAGACACTTTCGAGTGTTCATCTTTAGGCATTCACCAACACAGGAGCTACTTCATTATGGGGGGACCTATAGTCTCACTCTTTCTCTCCTGGGGGGGTAATTGATTGTACATATGTGATAGAAGTTATCCTTGGGGGGTCATGTTGAGTCCTCCTACTATCACTTCTTTCACTTTCATTTTTTTTGCATTCACATCTTTGGAAAGGAGTTTTGTCCCATGAGGTTTTCTCCTTTTCTCCACTTGAGATTTGTTGTACATGGGTACCTAACATGGCCTAATAGCTGGGACCCATCATCACCATCCATCATTTCATCTTGCTTTAGTTATCTACTCCCTAAGTTGCACTTAAGGGGGGGTGTTGGTGTGAATAGGGTTATCACCTAATTGGTTTACCCTTGTGTGGATAATTTACATTATTTAACTATTTACTAACTAAATAATATTCACATATCACACATAATTCACACATGTTAAGTTGACTTAGTGAGTCTTCTAGGTGTTTCTAGTTGAGTCTAGTTGTGTGTTGAGTTGTTGATAGTTGGAGTGAGTTGTCTTATCCTCCACATGTGCAATTAGTTATCATCCTCTAATTGTCACATGTAGGAATATCTCTATTTTTCACTCCACCTTTCACTCCACCTTTCTAGCTCTCACCTTGCCTTCATAAGCAAGGGTTTCTTCATGTATTGTAATATCTTGTAATCTAGCAATCTTTTGCATTCATTGATAGAACAACATTATTCTCTCATTTGATCTCTCTTGTGCTTTCATGAAGTCCTAGATACTGGGTAGCTCCAATCATAGCCAACTCTAACAAAAATTTCAGGGAGAGAAGGCTTACTGAAATAGTCTGCTACAACATTTTGTTTTCCTGCTATATGCTGGACTTCATAATTCTACTGGTTCAAATATTCTTGCCATCTTAAATACTTACCGGAACCATCCTTCCTTCCATGGTCTTTTTCCTTAAAAGTAAGGAATCGAGTACAATCTGTTCTGATGATAAAGTGTTTCAAATGCATTAGCTTCAGAGAAAACTTTTTGAGGTTTTTTATGACACTATAAATTTCCTTATTAGAGGAAATCCATTTTCAAACATCTTCAAGGAAAACTCCACTAGTATATTCAGCAAGGAGTTCTTCACCATCTTTTATAAAGCATAAATGTCCATCCCATGTATAATATGAAGCATTTGTGTATTAATTCATCAGTTGTTGGAACATGAAGAATAAGGAGAGATTGTACCTTATCTTGTATCACGTGGACATCATCTATATGTTTTTGGGTCCATGATGGCTTCTTTTTGGTGAGAAGATGTTGTAATGGTTCTTGATCAAATTCGACACCTGGATAAAAATATTAACATAGTTTGAAATACCTAAAAATCCTTGCAGCTCCTTTGTGTTAAGAGGAGGCTAAAATTCAAGGATCTTAGACTTAATATGAGGTTGAACCTCAAGTTTTCTATTATTAACAACCATTCCTAAGAATTTACAAGAGTCTATGCACCATTGAATTTTTGAAAGGGATAGAACAATCCCAGAATTTAATGCAAGCTTATAAAAGGTTTCAAGATGAGACTTGTGCTCATTAAAGTCTTTGTTAAAAACAAGTATGTCATCAATATAGACACAAAGAAAGTCTTCACAGCCATGGAAGATTTTATCCATTCGTTCTTGGAAGTAGGTAGGAGTGTTCATTAGTCTGAAGGGCATGACAGTCTATTCAAATTTCCAAATGGACAACTAAAGGCAGTCTTGTACTGGTCTTCTTCTTTGAATCGTATTTGATAGAAACCTAATTTACACTCAAATTGTGCGAAATTCTTAGAATTGGCAACTTTTACTAAAAGATATGACTTATCTGTAATAGGATAAGAGAATGGAAGAGTGATAGCATTTAATGGTCTATAATTAATGACCATTCTTTTCTTTTTCCTTCTTTTCTTAGCTTCTTTGCATGCCATAAAAGCATAGCAATTGATTCAGACTGAGAATGCTTTATATACTTCTCTTCTTTTAGTTCATTGATGGCTTGGGCCATATCTGGATAATCGTGCACTGGTATTGGAATCCTTTTCCCTGTCTTTATCAGTGCTCCATGTTGTAACCTGATTTCCATTTCTGGTATTTCTTTTTCCCAAAACTTTTGAGGATCTTCAGAGCATACTACTTTGATTAAAGTTGCTTTAAGTTCCAGTAATGGTTCAACTGTCTGGATCCTATGGATTGTTGGATACTTCTCAGAGGCATAGATTAGTCTAGGAGTACTAATCTTTTCACCATTAAGAGTGAACATTATACTCTTTTTGGTACAACCATAGGGAGTATATTTGTCAATGAAATTACCTCCTAACACGACATCTACTTGCATTTACTTCATAACAAAGAAGTCACATTTGAATTGCTTTCCTTCAACTTGTAAAGGATGTTGGTGACTCTATTTATCATAGAGAAATTGATTGCCTTGTACATCACATGTAGTGTAGGCAGTTTTCTGTGCAAATTGTTCCTAGTTGGCAAGGATTTACTCTTTGCAAAAGGACAGAGATTCACCAATATCAACTTGAGCATCATATTGTTTGCCATTAATAGCGATAGTGATATACTAGGAGAAGTGCTTGCTTGTAATGGTTGTTCTTAAATATCATCCACTTCAACAATCAAAGGTTAATTTTGGCCAAAAAAAATAGGACAAATATTTAACACTTTTTATTGTGAATGAGGTGTAAAATTGTTATTGATTGTTTGACTATTGAAGTGGATGATATTTAAGTAGACTGGCTTGGAACATTCAACAACATGCTTCTCTTGGGTACCAAGAAATGTGATAATAAAACCATCATAAACCAAAATTCTGATAATGATTTGCAAGCAGCAAACACTTCGAGTGCATGTTGTTGTTGTAAGGTGCAAATTCACAGTGAAGATCAAGATTTAAACTCGGGCGAAAGACGTAAGATTGTTGTTGAAATTAAATCACCATTGCTGCAACAAAATCGATGCAACGAGGAATGCTAAATGATTTGGATGATAAATAGTATTCAAAGATTTCACATTAATTTATTTTGAGGATAATTATTAATGTTTGTTGCATCTTGTGTGCTTACAATACAGTAATGGACATGTATTAATGTGGCGTTTTAGTTCAAATCCCCAACTTTGTATCACTTCAATGTGACCAAATTGAAGAATGTATAGAAATAGATAACAATTCGATTCATAATTTTCCACGTGTGCATGCTATAGTGGAATGAAAAACCGAATGTTCAAAATTTATTTTGATCTAACAGTTTTACGTAGGCTTCTTTCTGGCAGGTAACATTTTATGTTTGCCAGCGCGGATGTAACCATTTGAGGCGGATGTATCCATTTGAGCAGTCCTTTGTATTGAAGAGTACATTCATTATGAGGATTTCTTTCCAAGAAATGCCTCATTATCTTCCAGAGGATGGATGCTATTGTTTGCATGTGTCAATCATCCCTTCATGTCTAGTTTTAGCCACCGCAGCTTGGTTCAAGTTATGTGTATACAGTTCGTATTTATTCCTATTTGTGTGGATTGTTGATGTAATGATCATCCCTGCTGGTAAAGACAAATTAAATACAATGTTTGTGTTGGCTATTTTCACTCTATTTTTCTCATAGCTTTTCAATAGAGCAGCAATTGAATAGAAGGATGTTCTTTCCCATCCATACATGGGAGAACCCTATTTCTAGAGGATTTGATTCGGACATGCTGGCCAAAATTCTCAAATTCACCACTCCAATTGAAGAAGATGCAATTCGTGAGATTACTGGTAGAGACATTTTGGAGGAGGTCACACGTATGATCTACTACTCGCAGGTGATGTCTCATTTCTTGTTCAATCTAATGGACTTAGCTCAAGATGCAGATATTGTAAAGAGAATTGCATTTGATTTTTTTGCAAGATTATATGTTATCAAAGGAGACGTATGAGAATGCTATCAGTAACTATGATCTTTTTAACATGTGCCATGCCAAGATTGGCAGTTTACAGTTAAAAACTTTTAGATATCCAGCATGTCCAGACATTTCACTGTGTATAGTGCTTTGAAACATGATATTCAACTCCTGTTCAGTGATAGTGTATAACTCCCTGCATTCACATCAAAGTGATTTGGGTGATGATTTCTCTATCAAGGTTCCGGATGTCTTTGATGCAGTGATGGTCTTGATTCAACCTTGAATCCCACTTGCACCGGATGATATTGACGATGCTGAAGGGGTGAATGAGAATGAAGGGTGCCATGACATCAACATTTAAAAAAAAAAAAAAAAAAGAGAAAGGTGGTGGTCCACCCATAAATTAATAATGTGAATGAGTTACATAGCTTAACGCAAAACACAAAGAAGACAGCCAAACAGATCAGCGGGCCCTAAAACAGTCTGCAACACATCATATACATCACCCAAATCCTGACGCAAAAGAGGGGACAACAAACAGATTGATCCAAGAGGAAGAAAAACCACCTACTCCACTGCATTAGAAGTCCCCACCACTGGTATGACACTTCGGATGACATCCCGATCGTCGAAAAACTCCTAGGGTCGCTGAACTGAACAGAAGCTGAAAACTCCTCTTCCATGTATTTGTCATAGGCTGGATGTAGAAAGGTAAAACCACAAGTAGAAGAAAGGACAGCTCTTGGCAGTAGAACGAAGACGGTCAATGTACCAAGCAAAGTCAGCAAAATTGTTACATCACCCCTTTGTCGGAGAGACACACAGCCGTCGGCGAACTAATTTAAACTTGCGCCGATCATATAAGTCTTGTCGACGTCAACCTTCAACACGTCATCAGAGAGATGAAGGCACTCGAGGAGAGAACTTAGGGCAAGGCCGACAGTGGGAGTCAGGCCAATGAGCAGTACCAACGGTGGGACATAAAGATACTCGCAGCTGCCATTATGCTTGTGATAAAAAAGGAGACCATCAGCAGCTTCTTCTACAAAAAGCTCCATCTTTCTGCGCAAAAAGTCAGGGGTACTATATTGACTGAGGATGTCATTAAAAAAGCCCCATCCTTCTATGAGGCGATGTAGGACATATGCTGGTAAAATCAAAGCCCACCGACATATTACCCGTTGGCGAAAAGACAAGCTAATATCTTAAGGAGTGTTAGGAGCATTTAAGGTCTCATAAATAGACTTCATCTGCTTCTCTGAAATAGAGAAGATGTCGAAGCAAGATGTAAGCTCGAATCCCAGAGGCAATCTTCCCGTTGGCAAGGGAATGTACATATACCTTTTGGTCGTTTGGACAAGACAGGAACAGTGAATTCCTCCTAAATGCTTCCATCCCATCCTGAATACCTTAAAACACACCCACTACAAGAGAGGAGTGAAAGTGACACGTAACTTGGCATGAAAGGGAAGTCCCATCGAATAAACTGCTTGGGCAACCCAGCCTAAGATGAGGTCACAAACTTTAAATCATCTTGAAGGAGCTTGCACACATGGCTGTTTTGACAAAGCTGGGCTGGAATAAGAACCTCTATGGCCGAGGTTTGATCTATAGCCAAGTTGGCAAGTCCCTCAGTGACCTTGTTGCCTTCCCCAAAGTGTGCGAAATCCTGAAATCCTCGAAAGTTTTGAGCAAGGGAAAAGCTTGATTCAATATATAGTTAAGCTTCCAGTTGTCCAAGCCTTTAGCTTTAAGGGCATTGATAATAATCATGGAATCACCTTCTATCCATATATGCTTAACTCGAAACGTGACCACCAATTGCAACCCATGTACCAGAGCCCAAACTTCAGCTCTATTGTTAGTACCTATTGGTATCTTTGTTGCTTTGGTAGCTAACATAGAGCCATCCTCTCTTTTGAGGACACACCCCGTGCCTGAGACACCAGGATTGCCCCTACACGTGTTGTCAAAATTTAATTTAATGAATGGGGCTGTAGGTGGTAACCATTTGACCTTCTCTCTAGAGGCTAAAACATCTCTTGCTACAACTAAGGCACCTGTGTTGACTCTATCCAACAACTTCCACTTTCTTATGACAATAGAGTCCCATTTGGACCAATTCGAATTTCTGGTTTTTGAATTTCTTACATTAGATACCACCATCTCTGAGATAACCGCCTCAATGTTACTGCACACTGTCTTCAACGATGAGGCTTCTTTTTTGAAAATATGGAAGTTTCTCTCCCACCATAAGAGCCACACTACTAGAGAAGGACCCAGCTCCCAAATGCAAGCAAAGAACAAATCAGAGAAAAGAAGAGGCTAGTTTTTAAACATAAGGGCTAGAGAATTGGAGAAGGGGGAGGACTAGTTTAGCATATGCATAAGCCATAGCCAACATTCTCTACTGAACTGGCAGTGTAGAAGTAAATGGTCCACCGATTCTTCTTCTTTCCTGCAGAGGGTGCAAAGAAAGTTTGGACCAAAGCCTAACCGTTTGATTCTGTCACCTGTAAGAATTCTGTTGTTGATCGCCAGCCAAGAGAACGCTCCAGCTTTTGGCAAAACTATTTTACTCCAGCATAGAATTGACGGCCAGTCTCTCATCAATTTTTCATTAGCTGATTTATACCCGTCTTTCACTATGTAATAGGCCGATTTTGTGCCTGTCCAAGCTAAAGCATCTTCCTTATCTGAAAAGATAACCATTCTTTTGGCCAGGATCTTTTTTAATTGCACTTTCTGATCACAAGGGAAATCACAGTTCCTTGTGCTTTTCCAATTGAAAGAGACATGACCACGCTCACTCTTAACACACCAATAGTCTTTCACTTTGTTGCCCCAATGCGACTACAAGAAAAGTCTCGCTTCTAGTAGATCCTCCCTATCTGAAAGCTTAGGTTCCCCACACCAAGAATCATACCAAAAGTCTGCTTTCTCCCCATTATGAATAATCCATGACAGTTTAGGAATAAGGAAATCTCTACATTTAGCAATAAAATTCCATATTGCTGATCCTCTTGGTGGGTTTTTAACTGTGAAGATTCGTTCCTTCTCATGAGAATCCAGATACTTTGATTTCATTACCTATACCCAATTAGAACTCGGTTTAGAATAGAAGCTCCAGGCCAGCTTAGCTCCAAGTGCTTTATTATGTAACTCTAGGTCTAGAATGCCTGCTCCTCCTTCAGTATTTGGTTTACAGATTTTATCCCAAGCCAAGAGGTGGACTTTCTTCTCATGGAACGTACCTTGCCACATGAATTGCTTGCAGGTCCTCTCAATCTTTGTAAGAACTCCTTTAGGGATTTGATAAACAGACATCATATAAGTAGGGACTGCAGCTAACACTGAATTAATCAACACAATTCTACATGCTAGAGAAAGTTGCCGACCTTTCCACACTGACATTTTTGATTGCATGTGAGTTAGGATGTTGTTCCAAAGAGAATTTTTATGTCTTCCTATGTACATTGGTAGGCCAAGATATCTACTTGGAAGGGATTCAAGTTTGAAGTTCAAAACTTTGCTAATATCATCTTGGATGGTCTGAGAAACATTAAAGAGATAAACCACTGATTTAGAACCATTAACAACCTGCCCAGAAGCTAAACAATAATTTTCCACTGTGTCCCTAATAGAAATTGCCTCGGACACAGAAGCTTTCCCAAATAAAAGGGTGTCGTCTGCAAAGAGGGCATGTGTAAAGGAGTCTTGCATGCCTTTAATTCTTAAACCTAGCCATTGAAGATTACTCTTCACTGCCTTGATGGCCTAGGTAAGGGCTTTTGACATGATGATGAAGAGGTAGGGAGATATTGGGTCCCCTTGCCTCAATCCTCTTGTAGGATTGAAGGTCTCTGTGGTACTGCCATTAACAAAAATAGACATCTTGTAACCAGAAAAGCATGAAGAAATCCATTTGCAAAAATCTTTAGAAAAGCCCAATTTATCCATCATTGCTAATAGGAACTTCCACTCCACCCTGTCATATGCCTTTGACATGTCCAATTTTACCAACATAGCCTCCTGTTTCTCTATATTGACTGAGTGAAGGATTTCATGAGATAGAATTGCACCCTTAGGTGTTTCTTTGCCTGGGACGAAACCCCCTTGCTCCTGAGATATTAGACTTGGCAATATTTTAGCTAGTATCAATGCCACCGCTTTGGAAATAATTTTGTAAATAAAGTTACAGAGGGAGATGGGCCTGAATTCCTCGAAACTTTGTGGAGCTTTTAATTTAGGGATCAACATCAGATTAGTAGTTTTCAACTCTGTAAGCACATTTTTAAACTTCCTGGATTCCTCAAATGCTAAGAAAATGTCTTTTCTAACCGTATCCCAACATTTTTGAAAAAAAATACCTGTCCATCCATCTGGTCCAGACGCTTTCTCACCTGGCATGGAGAAGACTGCTATCTTTACCTCTTCCATAGAGAATTCCCTCCTTAAGTCCGCATTATGGATATCGGATACAAGCTTAGGGATGAAGTCAAGTGGAGGGATTCCATCTCCTTTTGGGGTTGTCTTTTTGGAAAGTAGGTCACTATAGAAAGCTTTGGCTTCTAGTTTGATCTCCTCCAAATCTGTGATGACTATGCCATCTTTTGAAAGTATTGAATGAATGGAATTGGAAACCCTATGAATTTTAGCAGCCATATGAAAGAAAGACATATTTTTATCCCCCTGTTTAAGCCATAATTCCCTGGACCTTTGTCACCAATATATTTCTTCTCGACTCAGAATCTCCTCCAGCTGTAGCTTTAAACTCTTCTCTAGCTGAAAAGAAGTGCTATCCATACCTTCACTTATAATTTTCTCCTCTAGCTGTCTCAATTCCTGAAAAATCTTAGCTTTTTGAGCAAAAATGTTTTTAAAATGTGAGCTATTCCAGTGTAGGATTTTTTGCCTTACAAATTTAAGCTTCTGAACTAACTGGAACATGCGAGACCCCTTGACAAAAGGAGCTTGCTTCCACCATTCGTTGATGTTTTGGATAAAAGATGGTTCATTGAACCACATTGACTAGAATCTAAAGTTTTTCCAGCTAGGCCGAGAGTTCATTCCAATTCGAAGTCTAATGGGAAAATGATCCGAACCACCCATGGGTAGGATCTCTGATTCAAAGGTGACATTAAGACACAGGCACTCTGGAGAAAGAAGGAATCTGTCAAGCCTCTCTGCTATCTTACAAAAGTCTTTTCACCTATTTGTCCAAGTAAATTTTCCATTTTTTGGAGCGCAATCTAAAAGGCCATTTTGGTTTGTGAATTTTTTAAAGTCCTGTTGAGATCTTAGGGGGTGAGAGATGCCTCCTTTTTTTTCTGAATCATCGAGGATTGCATTGAAATCTTCTCCTAGTATGAATTTCTCCCTCTTAATGGCATTAAGCCAAAAGGAGAGATCCTCCCACATCTGTCTCTTTGGACCTAAGTCGGTAGGAGCGTAGACGTTGATCAGCGACATAGCACTCCCTGTCATAACTTGTGGAAATCTGCCAATTAGGAAATTACTATTCCTCTCTAGCACTTCCATAGGGTGGATATGTGATTTCCATCCTATTGCCAATCCACCTGAAGCTCCAACTGCATCTACTGTGGAAAACTGCCATCCAAACCAGTTTCTAAAAACTTGAGCATTCATTTCTGCAGAGATCTTGGTTTCCTAAAGTAATATAATGTCACTTTTCTCCTCATCAACATGGTGCTTGATGAGGCATCTCTTGTTAGGGGAATTTAAACCCCTAATGTTCTAGGTAAGGACTCTCATGATTTTTGAGGAGAGTCGTGAGCTCTCCTCTTAATTGGACTATGAGCGAGCACTACATTGCAAACTTCCTCCTTTTCTTTGGATTTCCTTGATTTTTTCTGCCTTGCACTTTTCCTGGTGGGGGATGTGAAAGACTTTTCTAGGGGGCTCTTCATTTCTGATTGAGAAATACCTAGCGGAGGCTTATCGAGGATGCAGTCCTCTTCCAACATCACCTCATCAGCTATTTCTTCTATCACGTTATTTGCTACCTTTTGGACTACTTGCTGTAGCAGATCCTTAACAGTCTCATTGTCTTGGATTAAATCATTTGCAAAGCTAGGGGAGCCAGCCTCACTAGTTTATTTTGCTAGAATTTCTATATCCCTCCGTGGTCCAGCCATGGTTGATGTATCCTTTTGGAACATTTGATGATCTTCCCACTTGAAGTCATCCTCTTGTTCCTCTAGAGGTTCATCCTCTTGGGTATGCAAAATCTCACCCGCTTGGTTTAAGGGTTTATCCCAGCCCAACATTCCTACCATCCCTTCATTCGCCCAAACCTACCGAACACCTTCAACATCTAGATCACTGTCCTCCTTATCTTTAAAGCTAGCTAATGGTGAGGATAGCAGGACCTGCAGATTGATAGGAGTGTCGTTTATTGCCCCAGGGTCCTTTCCTATAACAACGTCCTCTATTTCCCGCATTGCATCAAAGTGCAGTGGAGTGTTTTCAAGGGGAAGATCTTGAAACTCTTGAGCCTGCTCTTGATTCTTTGATGCTTGTCGAGGGGGGTTGTCTTCCAGTGGGGCAGACTCTGGGCTCTTATGTAGGAATTCAAGGCATCTTGTTAGATCCTCTGGGAGCATGCCATCCTCTAGCCAAATCTCTTGCAGCCAGAAGCCCTGGCTCATTATAATTTTAACTCTTTTGGGTAGTAGGGCCTTTGCCTCTGCATAAATCTAGATTCTAATCGTTGACTCCCTAATGCACAGGTTTGGGATGTCAATCTCATGACAAACTTCCAAGGAGTTTCCTATACACCTCACAATTTCTGGCTCTCTGTATTCAACCGGTAGCCAAGGCAGTTGTATCCAAAAAGGAACTAGAGTGATTTCTTCTTTTCCCACATGGAAGTTGGGTTTCCATACCTAACATAAAATAGCTGTTTGACCAAACTTCCACAATTTTACCTTGAGTATATTGTCTCTTTCTTCTTTAGCAGTAAAAAGAAATAGAAAAAGCCATTGCCTAGCTCATAGTACTTCTCGGCGGATGGCCAAACAATTTGACTATGCTACTTCTTTTTTAGGGATTATGTAATGTTTGTATCCAACTGCTTAGAGCTTTTTGTAATTATGTATCTAGCTATGGGGGTCTATTAGTTTATATGATTTATTTGGGGTTATAAGGTTGGTTCCTAAATGTGTATCCAAGGATTTCAAAAGCCCTTTTTCTATATCCTCATGACTCATGACTATTGTAATCCTTTTATATAATATTAATATATTTCAGGTGCAAAGAACCTTTTATAAGAAAAAGCGTACACCTTCATAATCTTAGTTTGGATACGCAGTCGACATTTTTCATAGTGCATCATCTAACCAAGGCACATGAAAATTAGCCAAGTGACCTCTTATTTCCTTCTTCCATTTACATATTTAATGTTAGATGTTATCATGTTTACCTCTTTATATTTATTTAGGTTTGATTGATATTGATTGCGATATTGTTATACTTAAATATTTACTTTTAGCAATCTTAAGGCTTCACTTATTTCCTTGCATTTTGGTGAAGTCAAATTTTCCAAACCCTTCTAAGAATTTTCCTTACGGTTTTGACCTTCTTTCCATCTCTATTTTTTCTAAGTTTTCATATCTCTAAATTAGATCTAAAATTTATAGGTTATCTTTCCTTTATCCATAGTGATTTGACTTGGTTATTGATTCTTTTATTATGGATTCCCATCAACCCTTGGCCCTAGCTTATATCTGAACATGCATTAAGGATTTCAATGTGTTTTAGAATTTATTACCTCAAATCCATTGATCCTTAATGACATCATATTTGTTTAACATAAGGATGATAGTACATGTTTCATGGAGGCAATATTCCACTATATATATGATTTTTCATCTTTCATGAAGTTTGGTATTTCCTTTCCTTCTATTTGAGATGACTTTACTTCACTTGCCCATCAACTTCATATTGATTATACCTCTTCTATATAAGTAATATTAATTATGATGAAGTTCTTAAAATTAACTATACTATGGTTAGCATAAACCTAATGATGATGATTCTTTTTTTATAATTATTAATTACAATTATCCCTTAAATACCATACTATATTTATTGAGGAAACCAGGATGCTCTTTCCAAAGTAAACAACTAATTTTTATTTATAACTAAATAAAATATTATATACACTAAAAAATAAAAGAAGAACCATTAGAAAGAAGGAACTTTTAATGGACCCTAATTAAATTATGAAAATAAGCTTCTCTCTTATAATATATAAAAATTATAAATTAAAATGTTAATTTAATATATAATATAAAATTATAACAAAATGTCACTAAACACGAAGTTGATCCACAACAAAACAATAGCAACACTGCAACAAAGAGTAGCATCTTAGAGCAGGAATCTAAAAAACTACATGAGAACATTAAAGGCAAATGCTTAGGGTGGTTTGAGTTCCAAAACATTTTCATCCCCATCATATCTCCTTCATCCAAGCCATCATCCTCTTGGCCTTCATCTAGATTGATTTACTCTTACCATGAGTAGGTTTCAAAATTTTCTCGCTCCTTGTTCTCACAACCATGATGAGTGTCAATTAAATTACAAAGATAGTTAAAACACTCACACACACAAAAAATGAATGCTAAAGTTTAAACACACACTTCACACACACACACAAAAGTAAACATAATTCAACATGCTAATTTTCAATTCACACTAAGTGAATGAAAAAGTTCAAACTTACCTAAACACACAAATAGTAAATAGATCAAATAAGTGAATGACAAAGGTAGTTCACTCATGTTTCACGGACAAAAAATAATCGACAATTAACTCAAACAAATTAAAGCGATGACAATGTTTGAACATATGCTTCACATAAGCAAATTGGATGTCAATACACAAACAATAAATGACTGAAGTCAAAGTGAATCTCAAAGTTAGTTCACTCACACACACAAAGTGAATGTGAAATTTAGTTCATACACATTTTATACACATAAAGTGAATGCCAAAGTTCATTCACATAAACATGTGCACACATACTGAACACCAAAACTAAATTTCAAACGTACCCACCCACATACAATAAAATCCATAGTTAATTCACACATGCATACACTTGACAGAAAGTGAACATTAGTCTTTTTGTACACACATAGAGTGAGTGCAAAAGCTCATTCACACACACATGCATGCACACACAAAGTGAATGCGAAATTCTATTCAAAATACATAGGCACACACTTCACACAAAATGAATGACAAAATTAACTTTCAAACACACACATTTCACATGAAGTGAATGCCAAAGTTAACTTTCAAACATCCACACAATGAATGTTGAAGTTTATTCACACACACACACACACACAATGAAAGAAAAAATTCATTCAAACACACAAAGACTCACAATGAACACCATTGAAGTTTGTTTGTAGACACATTCCACATGAACTGAAAATCAAAGTTTATTCATACATTACACAAAATGATAGTCAAAGTTCATTCGTGCACACACACATACATAGAAATAATATAAGTTTTTTCAAGCACATTCCACATAAAGTGAACATCAAAGTCCATTCATACACTCTACACAAAATGATAGCCAAGGTTCATTTGTACACACAAAAAAAGAATGCCAAATCTTTCAATTGCATTCTACACAAAATGAACATCAAAGTTTTTTCATACACTCCACAAAATGTGATAGTCGAAGTTCATTCACTCCACAAAATATGATAGCTTAAGTTTATTCATAAACAAAGAAAAATTAAATGTCAAAGATCTTTCAAGCTCACACACATACACAACAAATGTCAAAGTTGGTTCAAACACACATACCACACAAAGTGAATACGAAAATTAATTTTTAAACACACACACACACACACACACACACCACAAAGTGAATGCCTAAATTAATTTTTCCACAGACACACACAATTTACATAAACAAAAAGTGAATATGCCAATGTTCAAACATAATTCATTCACACAAATTTAGTACAAGCATGCATGGACACTTAAATTCAAACATTCCAAATTACAAACACACTCATAAAAGTGAGTGTCAAATTTATAAAACAGGGTAATGTGCAAACACACACATCAGATAAAGCGAATGCCAAAATTAAATTTCACACACAATTCACACAAAATGAATTTCAAAGTTAAAACACACAATTAACACATAGAAAGTGAACATGTGTCAAATTTTAAATATGCTTCATGTACAAATTTAGTTCAATCACACACAAAATAAACACTTGTGTTCAAATATGCCAAAGTACAAACATGCACAAAATGAATGCCAAAGTTAAAGCACACTCTTCACACAAAGTTAGATCAATCACTTCACACATAGTTTATTCAAACACACACTTCATACATATATATTTTTTAAAAGTTATTTTGTGCAATGCTTGGCCCATAAGACTATTTAACAATATGGCTATAAATATAATAACTTTGACAAAAATTAAAAACACACTATTTAACAATATGGCTATAAATGTGTGTCTATCAAGAGGGAAATTAGTAACATGGATTTTCTATTATCCTACATTATTAAGGTACTACACTGTTCACCTAATGTCTTGATTTCTTAAAATGAATTTATTTCATTCACCATTTAGTTCATGTGGGTATTCATTTAATACCATTCCATTATTTTTATATACAAAAAAAATGATTTTTTTATAGTATTTATAGCCTTGTCTACCAACAACTACATGTAATGACTTTCCATAAAAATATAAATATAAACTATTTAACAATAAGCCTATAAATATTTGTGCCTATGGACCATTTGATAGCACCTTTGGTGCTTTTACTAGTTTATTTATTTATTTTTTATTTTTGGCAAGTTGCTCATCGTACGCAGGGGCCTACGCCAGCAGCAGCGATATCCGCTTAATATATATTTGATGGCGGCCTCAGCCAACGGCAGCAGTAGTCGACTCCCCCAGATGCCTCTAAAAAGCCAGCGACCGACATTTTTTTTTCTTATATACTTGCATTCAGATGCTAATCGATTGAGAACAATAAAACCTGCTATTCTTTGAATTTTTGAGTTTTCTTTGTGTTGGTTTTGGTTTTCTATACTTTCTATATCCACTGTCATCTGAGTGAGTGAGATGGAGCAAGTGAAGGTGCTCAACTCATGGTCCAGTCCCTTCGGCATGCGTGTTTTGATTGGTCTGGAAGAGAAAGGCGTGAGATATGAATACCAAGAAGAAGACCTCTCCAACAAGAGCGACCTCCTTGGACAAATGAATCCTCTGTACCAAAAAATACCTGTCCTCATCCACAATGGCCAGCCCATATGCGAGTCTCTTGTAATTCTTCAGTACATTGAAGAGACTTGGGACTCCAAGAAGTTAATGCCCTCCAAGCCATATGACCGTGCCCTTGCCCGCTTCTGGGCTGACTTTGCAGATAAAAAGGTGACACATTCCCCCCTTGCAGTTTTAAACTATTTAATGCATTTTCATTCAATTGGAAATTTAGCACAGCGTTAAACAAGCATATTATTTTATCTGAAAAGGTGCGTGTTATGTTTTTTGCAGTTTTATGAGTCGTGGGTGCGTACGGGGAAATCGAAAGACGAGGTGCAGGAGCAGGGCAAGCGGGACATGTTGGCGAACTTTAAGTTTTTAGAAGGTGCATTGAAAGACATGTCTGCAGGAGGATCTCTGCCTTACTTTGGTGGAGAGGAATTTGGGTTCCTGGATATCACCATTATTCCCTTTGCCTTCTGGTTCCATACTTATGAAGTTATTGAGAATTTCAAGATACCGTTTGGGACTGATTATCCACTGCTTGATGCGTGGGTTAAGAGATGTATGGAGAGGGACAGCGTCAAGAAAATTCTCCCTTCCCGTGAATGGATCATAAAGAGATTTGTGCAGGGACTGAATTACTACAAAATATAATGTGTTTGTCTTGATCTGGCGTATTAACTTACCACATCATATAGTGTGTTTTTTAATTTGTTCAAGTAAAAAGTGTCTGGGAATTCGCTAGATGACGTGCACCTAGATTCAGTGAAAAGAATTTTATTATTGAATCCCTTGCCAACCTCGATCAAAGATCATCCTCAATAAAACTTTGATGGTTTCTTTTTGTGCCTTTAATAGAATGTTATCGAAAGTAAATTAGGAGTCAAGTAACCTCAATGGAATTTTATGACAGATTATATTATGTTTTGTTTTGTATATCGTTGAAGTAAATTATGATTAGTTTTGGTGATTTTTAATAATTCAATTGTGCTCGAGTAAGTTGGTTTTTTTTAATGAATACTTGTTATTTAATTTAAATTAAAAGGTAATAAATAGTACAATATTTACAAAAAAAGGGTAGGGTGGTGAAAAAACACACCCAAGAAGTTTCAAAGTCTTAAAAGGCGAACAAAATCCTTAAACACATGTGAACAAAATAACAAAGGGCCAAGCCCAAAGAAAACTAAGAAGTAAGTGCAACACCAGACGAGGGAGGAGGATCTTGATCATCAGGTGTCCCCCAAACATCTCCCGGGCTTGCATTAGAAATCGGCTCCCAACTATTGAGATCATCAACACCATCTTTATTCTCCTCAGGGGTGGCTGAGCATGAACTAGGGAAATGAAGAGCTGTAGGCAAGGAAATTTCCCTGTGTTAGGCCAGCCAGTATCCCGCCTTAGAGATGGCAGTCTGGAAGGCTGAGACCATCCTCCATGGGCAGTAGAGTCCCTGGAGGATTGTGGGCCATGGGAGTGAGAGCTACAATCACGCTGGTCACCATGGTTACGTTGGGAGATCTGGTTGTGACCATGCTGACTCCCTCGAGAGGAGGTGGAGTCAGGTAGAACCCAAGCAACAGTGCAAGGAGCATTGCCCCAATGGTCCAACAACTCTTGAAGATGGGCAACTTCAAGTGCAACTTTGCTAGCTTACACCTGAATCTGTATCAAAACATTAGAACAAATGATAGCTTTAGTGTACAAATAAAAATACTTATTAGTAGTAAAATGATTGAAAGTCACAACATTCCTATCCTTCTAAATGCTAAAAAGAATTTCCACCCTAAAAGCATGCCATATTTGAGTATATTTGCATGGTAGGTACGGCCAGTTACCAAGTAAAACCATATGCCAAGAAAAAGGACTAGGTCTGAAAGGTTTGAAAAAATCATGGATCCAATTCCAAACTTCTTGAGCACAAGGGAAAAACCAAAAAAGGTACTTGAGAGATTCAAGCTACCCATACAATGGACAATGAGGGATAGACAAACCCATATGAACTAGACGAACTCCTAAAGGGAGGCCATGGTAGATCAAACACTAAGCAAAATGGGCCAATTTAGGCTCCAACACCATAGACCAAACACATTGAAATCATCTGTGCCATGTCCCATGAGAGAATTGAAGTTGCCAATAGTGATTCAACTGCTTCACCATATGCAAGTGTGAGGACAACCAGGAATAACCTTTGCACGGTCTATAATTCCAAAAATGAGTGTATGTATACCATTTCCAATCCTTCAACCAAGGTTTGAGAGATCTCACTCCCAACTTGTGCATCATCTAAGGAGGAATAGCATCAATAATCGATCGGTAAGTTTGATGGTCTATGTTACAAAGACTATATTTTTGTTTGAACTTGGGCAATGATAAGAAATTCTTGGTGGCCCTATGTAAAATGTTAGGTAGAACTCGAACACTATGTTTGAAAAATTTTAATGCATAAACCCAAGGCAACTTTTCAAGCAGCTTGTCTTGATTGCTGAGAATAGGGGACCATCAAATGGATTGATGATTAATGGATAAACCATTACAAAAATCATCTCCAACCCAATGAAGTTAGGGCTTGAGGGCTTCCCAAGCCTTCCAAATGCTCTTGATAACAAAAGTACCTTGTATGGAAATAGGTTCCCTCATAGTGAGGACGGTTCCTAAATCGAAGCCTTTCCATGTTAGACGACTTGTAGGAGTGCTAGTGAAAATGCAATGGTGGATAGGAACTTTCCAAGACTCATTGCCTTGCAGAGCTCTAATAATCCATTTAGCACACAAGGCAATGCCTTTTCAATGAATGGAGATCAAACCAAGCCCTCTAGCCTCACAAGGGAGAAAACCTTGATGGCCATCATTGGAGACCCAAAGAAAATCTCTAAGGAGTTTTTTGATCTTCAAATAGGAGGCCTTGGAGGGGACCCAACATGAGGAATAAAAACATGTGTGGCACCCAAAAGTTTAGAACAAACTTGAAATTTACCTACTAAAGAAAGAGGCTTGGTAATCCAGTTGTAACTTCTTCTCAATTCACACAATAGTAGTCTACCATAGCTGCAAAGGAGAGGCTTCGAATGCAAAGGGAATCCCAAAAAAATAGAACATTTCCCCATGGTCAATCCATTTCTAACCATAAGAATCCAGCCAACCTGCTTTAGGAAGGATAGATTGTCTATAGCACAAAGTTTTCTTCCACTGAATGTTGGAGCCGGAGGCTTGGCAAAAAATGTACAAACACTAAAGGGCTTGTTTGATATTATTTTCTTCCTCAATGAGAGTGAGGAAAGAATCATCAGTGAAATGTCCATTCACCAGCTGTTGAGTATAATTAGGAAGGGAAATCCCCTTAATATGGGATTGAGAGATAGATTGAACTAACAAATATCCAAAGCCTTCAATAGCCAAGACATAAAGAGCAGGGGCTAGAGGGAAACCTTGTCTAATGGAATGAAAAAAGACAAAAGAGTTAGATTGCTAGATGGAGATGGTGATATAGGCTGAAGCATTAGTAAAAAGCATTTGGACCATGTGGATGAAGCGAGAGCCAAAGCCAAGGGCCAGTAGCATGGCTAGAATGAAAGGCCACTCAATGTGATCATACACCTTACCAAAATCAATCTTAATAAATGTAGTAGGGTGTTGAGAATGGTGAACCCACTCCATTCCTTCCAGAACAACAATGATATTATCCAAGATAAACCTGGATTTAATGAATCCCATATGTTCAGGTTGAACAATGAGAGGTAACATCAAGCGAAGTTTGAGATCCAATGCCTTAGCAATGATCTTGTATGAGAAATTCAACAGAGTAATGGGCCACCAATTATTGATATCACTAGGGTTGCTAGCTTTAGGTATGAATTTAATATTGCCTTTGTTGATAAGAGTTCCTAACAAACTAGTTTGCATGGCTTCAAGATAGACATTGTGCATGTCACAACCTACAAAATCCCAAAATACTGTATAGAATTCACAAGGAAATCCATCTAAACGAGGGCTTTGTCATTAGCCATGTAAAAGACTACTTCCTTGAGGTCACCTTGAGTAAGAAGTTGGTCACAAATAATGCGTTGGGCATTTGATAGCTATGCAAGGAATGACCACAAGACATTACTACAAGTCAAGGTGCCTGGCAGGAGCGATATCTTGAGTTGCAAACACTTATTCTTAGTGCCGAACAAAGGTGTGAATAATATTAGAAAACTCCTGAAGAAGTTGTTAACCTTATCAGATTTTCTTAACAAATTGGGAAGTGTGATGAGCTTGGAGAGCTTGAAAGAATTCTTTAGAAACTTTATCCCCAACCTTAAGCCAATGTAGTTGAGCTTTGAGTTGTGATTCATGAGCTGAGTGAGCATCAACAATTTGCTTCTACTACCTCAGCTAAGTTAGTTGAAGTTGAGCAACAAAGTCAAACAACTAAGCCTCCAAAATGGCGGTGGCAAGGTGGATTTCTTGAGTGGTGGCTTCATACAAGTGGTGGAGAAAATGGGCAAGTTGCCTCCCATAAATGTAGAGAAACCATGAAGAAAGGGTGATTACATTATTCCACCAAGATATTCATCCCACACCATGCAAAGGCCATAGCTCCAAATTCTAAAAACATTTAATGTGTGCTGATGTGGCTTTGTGATTGAGAAGAGACATATTTAGAAAAAAATGACTTTTCATAGGTTTGAGCCTGGAAAGATGCCAGTCAATATAGAAGCATATTAGAAAATGATCAGACAAGACAACATGCACCAATAGTTCCACTGGAAAAGAATAATAGTTGGCAAAAGTAAAGAAGGATTAAGTGGGTATCATAGCTCTATCTAGCCTCTTTAACACCCTCTCAGAACTATGGATTGCAATTTGCTCCATGTGTACCATTGCGTATTAACAAGGTGGTAGCCTATAAAGTATGTAAACCATAAACTATAACACGAAAGTAAAAACCATCTCAGTCATATTAAATTAAATGGAAAGATAAATCTTCTATACAATAAGCATCAATGTCATAATACATCTTACAAATACACATGCTATATTTGGGTTTCAGTAGAATAAAATAATACAAAATGTTACATCTCTGGCTCTCATGCCATATAGTCATCTTAGTACAATAATCAAGTATAATATACAAGTAATGAATAATTAATAAAGTCATCGTCATTGGTTGGAACTAATCCACATGGTTATCCATAAGCCAAGAGACAGGAACATGGCCCAGGTACTTTTCCACCCAACCACGAAGCATTACACTTCCCTGGAATCCTTCATGACACGAAGGATACCTGATCCTACATGAAACAGC
The DNA here is from genome assembly GCA_027924645.1 of Cunninghamia lanceolata. Taxonomy (NCBI): domain Eukaryota; kingdom Viridiplantae; phylum Streptophyta; class Pinopsida; order Cupressales; family Cupressaceae; genus Cunninghamia; species Cunninghamia lanceolata. The sequence goes on along the minus strand of BSBN01000287.1, from coordinate 4,872,511 downwards.
TAGCAACCTGGAAACAAATGGTAGGAGGGAACACCTGATGCAACCTAATGTCTACATGCATATCTAACTAGAATGTGCAATATCTCACAATGAGGATGTTGTAGAGAAACATATCAATATATCTAGGCAGTTTCATCTATTTCAATGAACACATAGCTTTGGCCAAAGCAATCATGCATAAAATGGTAGATCCTGAAAAGAAAATCACCCTTCTCTGATAACCCACATTCGGCACCCTATCCCAGAAGGTAACCCAACAAACACATAACAAAAATAAACTAATCCCATTGCATAAACAATCCAAACTATAACTATGAAGATGTATGCCTACTGTAAAACAAACAAGAGCACCACCATTTATACAATGAAATGATGCCAGTATTTGATCATAAGAGAGCTCACATAGATAATTAGATATGCATATATACATGCATACATACACATATATATGGGTAATATATATGTATCTATTTTAAACACATCCATTTGCATGAGTAATTTACTTCAAATAAAACTAGTACAATGATTTCATACTTGAGGCAAGATCAGTTTCTTTTAAACCTTTTAGAGATAAAGTCTTGAAGACATTCAAATAGACACTTAGCCACATGTTACATATTAATTTCATAAATCACTCTCTCCACTGCTAGAGAAATTTACAAATTTTTGAACAAGATGGAAAAATTTATTTAGAGAATAAAAGGAAAATGAGGGGGAGGGTGTGTGGGAGACACATTCATCAAAGTGGAGGTCGTCAATGATGTTATTGTGCTTGATAAAGCATGGTGCCAACAACATTATAGGGGAAAGAAGGCATTCAATAAGGCATGTGGTAATAGGGAGGAGTTCTAAGGACTTCTCAATAACATTCCAAAAACAAGTCATTGCTATCATCTACGTAGGTAAGCATCTCTGCTTATTACCATAAGTGAAGGATTGATCTCCTATTTCTCTTTGTTCCTCTGAGGAGTATGCGGTTCTCAATCTAGCAAAAAGTTTCCAAGTTTAGCTATATATGAGCATTTGAATCTACATTGATACTGGATGTAGATCCATAGCTATGTGACTGGTTAGTTAACACCAGTGTTAGTACCACCTATCATACAAGTTATCATTTTATTTTCTGATTGTTCTTAAATTATCTATTGCAAATTTGAGTGGGTTTGTATATGGAGGGTTTGCATGTGAGGATGTAATTGCTTCCAAGTTGGTTTAATGCCTAGGTTTGCACTATCACCTTTCTATTTTAAGTTATACATATCTTTATTTGGCTCAGCTGCTTCTAAAACGTTATTTTCTTTTCTCATATAATTGCACTCCACTTTTAAGCTTTTAATAGTATTATTATTATCTTCCTCAGTTGTATCCCTTCTTGCTATTTAATGTCTTAGAAATCTTGCTATTGTTGGTTTTCCTATCTAAATCATAGCATTTTGATTCTATTGTTTCATTGTTATATTCTTGCACAAATAGATTATGTTGGCAAATAAATTGTATATTTTAGTGATCCTTGCTATCATTGGAGTTAGGATAACGTTGGTTAGTTTTGTATCTCTATGATGTTAATATTTTGTACACTATAGTTCTACTCATATCATAAAATTTATGTTGAAAGTTGATCTTATTGAAGTTGTTTTATTATTACTAAGTAAAGGGATAGTTCTTAGATAATAAATATCTTTACAAGATTTGGATGTTTTGAATATTGTTTTTAGATCCTAGTTTTGCATTGGATTCTAATGATGATGCAATCGATGATACTCCTTTGTGTAATCATAAATTCCATGTCTGAGAAAAATGGTATTGATCAAGTTTTAGTTTGAAACATCTTAACAAAATATCTTTGGTCTCTAGCTCATTAGTAGTTGCTTGTTAGGGCCTTTCACAAAGAATGATTTTAGCATTGTATTTCTTACATTTTTCTTTGGCATCTGCCAAACTACCTTCGTGGATGTCCATACCCTATTCCAAAACTCCCAAATTGGTGCAATTTGTGGGAACACTGGCAAAGGTTGAGGATTCTGGCTATACACCCGTAGCTAACATTTTCTTGATAGTTTCTAAGGCCTTTCCAACAGATCCATTTTGCACATATCCTGCAATCATTCTTGAGATGACATCACTTTGGACCTCTTCATATTGCATGTGTTTTCAGACACCTTTTTCTTAAACTTAGAAGATTCTAGTAGCAATCAATAATGTGAGAACCAGGATCGTGGAAAGACTATCAAACACAAGATTACAAGTGAGAATGAACAATTTGTATTAACAAATAACACGTATAAATAGTAGAGGCTGCATACCCAACTCTCCATGAAACAAGGATAGCTGGCGATATTCAAAGCAAGAGAATAGCATAACTACCCTAGGAAATAGAGGCGATTGTCAAGTCTATTGACACCTATTACAAATGACTCACCAAGTTGAAAATGTCAATTGGTATGTGCTATAAGTTGCCTAACTATGATTGAGTTAGTGTTAACTCATGGAGTTATACACCAACACCCCCCCTTAAGCATAGCTTAGGTGAGTTTATGAATGATGAGTCCTGATAGTGCACCATTTTAGGTACTAATTTACAAATGTATCTCTCAGAAAAAGAAGAGAGAAAGAAAACCCTGTGGCAAAAAGTGATGTTGAATAGTTGACAAAGGATGTAAATGTAGATCCAAGAATGTCGAACAATGTTCCTTCCCTTGGGAAGAAATGAAACCACCTAAAGATGAAAGATATCTTCCCATGCGAGAAGATGTATGTATGATCTTGAATCATGTTGAAGCTAATCCAAGGATGATGGTGCCCATGTTGATGCCTTTGAAGAGTGGTCAGGTGTCCCCATGTCGATGCCGAAGGATACCATAATCAAATTAGGTGTATGTGCAATAGATGAGAATGATGACGATCCAAAACCATGTGTAGGATGATGTAGAGCATGGATATCCGAAGTGGACAATGTTGATACAACTTCATCGAAACTATCATCGAAGAGAACACTGATGTCCTCAAAGTGTGCTTCCATGTCAGCAATGCGGGACTCTACAAATAGACAAGAGATGTCAGGTAGAAATGTGTCCCAATCAACAATGTTAGGAAGATTGTTTTCCTATTGTGAAGAAGCACCAGAAGCTTTCGAAGAAGTGACTTTGGAATCTATTGAAGCAACAGTAGGAGTGATGACTGCTGCTATGTCATTGGAACATTCTATTTCTGTATCATGATTAGCAATGTGAGTTGTGAGGATCATGTGGGAATGGAGAAACATTTGGGTCTCCATATGTCTCCCAAATTTTGATCCATAATGCATGTGGACAGTCAATATCCATGATGGCATACAAAACAACGTCTAACATATGTAAACTAATTAGTCCACAAATATGATCATGATGATTAAACCACTTAGCTTTCTAAGATTGTTTACCAGGTTCAGGGACAAGTCCATACAAATGGGGTATGAGATTATGGAACCTGAGGTGTTTCAGGATGCCTTCACACTAGGACTTATAGTTTCTCTTGTTTAGGTTGATTACATAAGAGTGAGTTTCATATCCCATGATTAGAACAAGTTAATTTGACTAGACAATAGAAATCAACACAATTAGGCAACCCAGATTAGTTAGATCCCTAATTGAACTTTGTTAAGTGGCACTTTATAAGTTGAGCGCATGATTTTGCTTAATTCCCCCCTTAAAGTGGCACTTGATAAAGTTAGTGCATAGTGAAAAATGATGACACAATGATATCCCCTTTTGATTATGTGTTGTTTTCCCCCCAAATTGCGCAATTAATGGAATGAGTGCTTATCATCTCCCTACAAAAGCATGATTAGGCACTTTATAATGATAGTGTGATATCAAATTTGTTGGATAGAGGATGAAAAAAGAACCACCTTTGCAAAAGGAATGACTCAATTTTGAGTCAATTTGCAAAAGTTATGGCCCTTTGAAAATTTTGCATATGTATAAAAATTACATTTCCAGAAAATAGTTTTCCAATGTGTTTGGAAAAAAAAATGCATACAAAGAGTGAAGGAAAAAAACTTGTGTATGAGGGAGAAATTTAAGCCCCCTATGGTAGAGCGTGACCAAGAGATTATTTCCCCATGTGACCAAGGGCTTAGCTCTTAAAATTTTGCCCCCCACCTTCTTGGCTTTTGCCTTTGATGATGTCACCCCCCTAGTTTCTTACATTAGCATTTGAATACAAAATACAAATGAATAGTGCCAATACATATGGCATTAGCTTTAACAACCATCACAAATAAAAAAACTTTTTCAAAAAGCTTTTCCCCCCTATTTGGTCACCATCAGGTGGGGCCCTCAAGGGTGTTTGAATACCTTTGGGTGTGGTCAATGGTGGCCATTGGGTGTGTTGTGGAGAATGCCACATTGTGGCTGAAGATTCCCACGTATTTCCTCTTGACTGGGTCCAACGTGGTCATTGGTACCACGATCTGCACAGGCCTATATGGCCGTTTGGCTCTATCAGCTGCAAAGAGTAGAGGGTGGCATCTAAAGTGGATGCCTTTGCTCATGTGGCATCCCTCCTCATCGGCCTTAGTGGCCTCTGTAGTTATTATCCAAACTCGGCCTTCTCTGGCCACTGCGTGCAATATGATATCAGCCTTTTGTGGCCACTTATGGATTCTCTCTGACTCAGCCTTTGATGCCAATGTTGATGCTTGTAAAAAATGGGCCATATGGCCACTCCGGATGTTGTCTATGAGCTTTCAAACAAATTTGGCCAATGCGGCTTGTGTGGTGCTTGCAAGAGAGGATCCACACTGTCCTATGTGGGCATTTGAAGACAATAAGAGCACACATAAATGTTAAATAGAGAACAACCAAAATAAAGAAAAAAACATAGAGATGCAAACCCGATTCACACAATGAGCAAAGAAGATTTGATGCTGACCACAGTGCTCTGATACCATGTGGGAACCGAGATTGTGGAAAGACTATCAAACACGAGATTACAAGTGAGAATGAATAATTTGTATTAACAAATAATAGGTATAAATAGTAGAGGTTGCATACCCAACTCTCCACGAAACAAGGATAGGTGGCGATATTCAAAGCAAGAGAATAGCATAACTACCCTAGGAAATAGAGGTGATGTGTCAAGTCTATTGAAACCTATTAAAAATGACTCACCAAGTTGAAAATGTCAATTGGCATGTGCTATAAGTTGCCTAACTATGATTGAGTTAGTGTTAACTCATGGAGTTATACACCAACAAATAAGATGACTTCTGTAGAGATGTTATGACATGGTTCTCATACTTCATTTTTGTTTGATGATTTAGCCTAACATCAATTGATTGCATTTATCTTTCTATGAAAGTTTATAATCTCTTTTCATCAAATCTATTTTATACTTTTTTAAGTTGATTTTCATTACATGAGATCTCATATCTTGATACATTATGTCAAACAGATCATGCTGGTGATGTTAAGGAATTTGACACTACACCCTTTAGTTTTAATTTACTTAGAGGGTTCTTAACCCATTTCAAATATATTTTGTAACCATGGCATTCCTAGAGACACAGATTTTTTGAGAATAATTTACATTTATCAAGTTCTCTCCTTTATATTTTGATGGAAGTTCAAACTCTCTCTCTCTCTCTCTAAACTTCCATGTCGGCTCAAGTTGGCTATTGTGAACTAATTGGATTGAAGACCTATAGGTTGTTTTTCGTGTAATAGTCTATCTGCCTCATGAAGACACTCATGACTTCTATACTCTGCTATAATCATTTTCCTTACGATGTCTTATTCTTGCATATGGTTAATTCTTTATCTTAGGAATTAATTCGTCTAATATTTGCTAAATATTTAGTAATTATGATTGAAAATTGGATATCCTTTCCTTTCCATTTCATACATATCATGTATTCTTTCCTTCTTGAGTTTTAGAGGTTCAATTGTCCTTAATCCATGATGAATATTATCTCTTTATTAAAATAAACCTTAGGGGTGTAGACTATTAATCCTCTAGACCTAAGTGATGTGAACATATTCTTGCATGTCTTCTTTTTAATGGTCTAATAATTATTAAAAACATTAGAACCTTTTACTAGTTGTAGTTAGAATATATGTTTTTCTCATTCAATCTTTTAAGTCTTTCTTTAGCAACATTGTTTACAAGATTCCTAAGAGATGTGTAGTTCTTGTTGAAATTTTGTTTACGTGATTTCGATTTGAGAGATTCTTCTCTAAGTCGATTTACTTTGTCTTGATTTAATAGGTGAAATTCTTCATCTTGTTAAGGATAAGTAGACTTAAGTATTAATGCATTCTCGGTATTTTGTTTATATATATTAGTGTGTTTTATAATCTTTGACAAAGTATCAAAAAATTTATTAGCTTTCATCTATGCTTTGTATATATCTTTAGAAAAGCAAGGCTTATTATAGTCTTTGAGCTAGAATGCATAGAGGAATGCAATTCTTAAACCCTTCCAACCTAGTACAGTTGAGCTCTTATGATGATCCTTGTAGAGATGTTTTTGGATCAAGCCAATTGAAGCTATCTTTTTGAGTTAGTAATTATTATACCATTTAAAAGTTAATAGATAATTTACAATTCTTTAAATAACTGTAATTGATTATTAGTCATGTTGAGATAGATAGTATTTAATCTTCTATAATGTATATGTTAAGTAATTGATTAATAAGTATTCTTGTGTTAGGTCATGATATCTATTAGAGTGAATAATGAAATTTTATTATTAGTCTTTGGCCAAGGAAATTCATGTTCTTTTGATATATTATTGTTTAGGATTAAAATAGTTGTATTTTCCTAGTTAACTTTTCTATTTACTTGTCGCTCACTAAGGATCTTGAAGAATATGATCGCAGGCGGTACCTACCTACTTGTTAAGAAAAATAGATGATTGGTATATTTAATATGTTTTCAACTTAAAATGTATTGATTTAGGTTGAAGACTTTATTTTATTTTGGATTGTAAAGGCTTTTAGTTATGAAGATGTCTAGTTGTGAAATAAGATTGTTTGATGACCCTTCACACTTTGTTAGCTAGGATATCTAATTATTTGGTGGTCTATTATCATTTTGTATATAAACATTTTGTGGTTGCAAAATCAAGTCCCAAACTACGAAGTCTCTGCGCTACGTGTATGTAGGAAAGGCCATCATGGATGAGACCCCGAGACATTAGGTCGGCCCTTAGGGCCTTAGGCTAGTATATTGCTAGCTGATATGTTTAATTGAAGGATTTTGTGGAACTAATGTTTGCATTTACCTATGCAGTTGCAAGTCTATTGACCGATCGAGATAATGGAGCTTAGGAAGAACTTCCCACCTTGTGAAAGGATGTTCTTATGATTTTCATTATGAACGTGTATAATTATATAAGAGATGTTTCACCTTATATTTTCAGTTACATTGAATTAAATAAAATTTACATTGGTAAAAAGATTGCTAAGTTAGATTTTAATGATTTTTCCTCCTATTATCTAATTTTATTTCATTATTTCTTACTTAATTAATTGTTTATCTTCATTTATTGATATATTTCATGGGGTGGCATTACATAATCTCTAAGATTAGTTCTTTCTTTGCTCAATTCAAAACCACATGTAAGGAATTTACCCAAGTCAAGAGAAAACTTGAGAAATTGACCCAAGTCAAAATTATATATGTAGTTTTGACCCACTTTTCAAATATCAAAATTGATTATGGCCCTAGGCTAACTCATTTATAACTAACTATTATTTAACAAATCTTGTGCTAAAAGGTTCGTATTATGCACCTAAGACATCTACAAAAGGGCATCACCCTTAGATCATCATAATCATCTAGGATCATACTCCATTGACCAAAATTACTCACCACCAACATATTCAATACTCAAAACAAATCATGTCACTATCATAACTTTATTTTGCATCACTCATTCTAATTATATTGACACTTTTATCAAATAGTATAATAACCCTAGTTCTTACACTTGGTCAACCTATCACTCATTACACTTTTGTTCAAATCTTAAATCCCTCATAAGATTAACCATATCATTGTCAGTTGCAATTGTTTCTTGGTATATTTTCCAACTTTATCAATATAATTGAATTAATCAACAAGGGTTGACGAAGGCAAAAGATGGGAAGCTAGTCACATGCTAGTCATCTCACTCTCCTTGCATAGCAATTTTTGATGGTGTTATTCAACACCACCAAGTCTTCTATTTGTAGGTGAGGGTATAAGAGTCTTTATTGCAAGTACAGAAAATCATCAAGCCATGAGTTGAGGGCCACACAAAAGTTCAAGGTAGCACCATTTGATTCAAAACCACATGATGCAGGATTGAATTTACAGAAATTTTGATAACAATCTAGTTCATTTTTCATCATTTTTCTCCCAATTCATCCAAGTTTAAAAATTCTAAGCTACAATTAAAAAGTGATCAAAATAGTAGACAATTATCTATTGACCTTCAAAATTAACTAAATCCTTTCACTTCTCATAATTTTTTGAATTTCTAAATTATACCATATAATTTATTACAACCCTTAACTAAATTAATTTAAAACACATGTGCACACACACATGCATGCACACACCGACACACACCCACATGAACAAATGCACACATGCATGCGCACACACACAATATGATTGTTGTTAGAAAAACTTATTGGGGAGATCATGACAAAGCACTACACTCAATTTCTAGTTTTTTGTCAAGTGTAGACTATAACGTAAATTAATAGGATTAAATACCTCCCATGAATCCACATAATATAAGTCTACAAGTCAATTGTAAACCATGATATCACTTTTGTAAACTACACTTAGGTTAATTGAAATAAATTTTATATATATAATAATATGATATTTATAAATTACACCTAAATTAATTTAGAATAGGGGATATATATAATTACATTTATAACCCATAATTAGTTTGGAATATATATGTATATATATGTGAGTTAAATGTTGTAAACCATAACATTAAATTATTGGTTTAAATAGAATATATATATATATATATATATATATATATATATATATATATATATATATATATATATATCATAACATTATATTTATAGCCGATAAGGGCGTGGTTCGGTGGTCAAGTCACACGGTTGTTGTGGCGGTCACTAAGGTTCAAACCCCCTAGGGTCAATGAGCTTGTAGGTCATGCGGGCCTGGACTAAGTTAAAAACCCAGGCACACCTAGCCAAAAAAAAAAAAAAACATTATATTTATAAATTAAATTTAAATTAATTTGGAATGGCATATGGAGTCTTCCTCCGTCATTCCTGAAGAGAGTATATGGTATTATGAAACTAACCTTGAATGCTTGCATCTAACCTTTCTTGGTTCAGAGCCTTAGCTGTTCACAGCACCATGGAAACTGAAACTATTAATCGTGATGGGTTACACAAGATATCTATCTGATGAAACTCTAACCTTTCTTGGTTCAGAGCCTCAGCTGAAGATATCAAACATGGGTCGTGGAGAACTGTCACTATTTTTGAAGGAACATTTACAGACACCCGTTCTATTCCCTCCAGAAGGTTGAGGCTTATGTTGCCCTGCTGAGGTGCGTTTGATCGAAAAAGTTCTCAACCCTCTGGAGGGAATAGAACGGGTGTCTGTAAATGTTCCTTCAAAAACAGTGACAGTTCTCCACGACCCATGTTTGATATCTTCAGCACATATAGGTATGTAGGAAGGAAAATATAAATCGATATATGACCGGTTTGATCAGATAGATATCTTGTGTAACCCATCACGATTAATAGTTTCCGTGGTGTTGTGAACAGCTAAGGCTCTGAACCAAGAAAGGTTATATGCAAGCATTCAAGTGTCTGGGCGTATGAAAATCGGTAGAAACTGGCCTAGTCCCTACACAGTGGCTTCGGTGTTTTGCTTGGATTATCTTTCTACAGTCCTTTAAAATGGTCGGCTTTAGGGGCCGTGGCCGTGGGCCTTCCACCGATAGTACTGAAGAGCGTTGTGGCTCTCCGTAGTTTTGTATTGGATATCAACGTGCTTATGCTTATTGCAGGTCAGCATATTTCTATTTTAAGATATTTTGGTAGTCTCATTAATTTGAAACACAGCTGCAAGTTTATGGTCAATTTCTTTTCAACAGTGGCCGGTGCCATCGGTTTGCGAGAATTTTCGGAAGCCGGCTCTATTGTTTTTATGTTCACCCTATGGCTAGAATCTAGATCTAGTGATAAGGTGAGATCGGCTTTTGAACCATTATCAAGATCATATGATATTGAATTAGTTTTACATATAATTATTTTGTTGATGGTAGGCGCGAGCAGCCATAGGATCTGTTATGAACCTGGTTCCCCAAACAGCTGTTATTGAAGAAAGTGGTCTCAAAGTCTCTGTTAAGGATGTGGAGATAAACACTTTGATTGCTGTGAAGGAAGGAAAGATTATACCCATAGATGGGACTGTCATGTCAGGGAGGAGCTCTGTAGATGAAAGCAGTTTAACAGGGGAATGTCTGGGCCGGTACCACGAATCTTTCAGGTAATTCATTCTTCATTCTACCAGCTCAATGAATCGTTCGTGGACAACGAATTTTGTGTGACTCAAACTCCGTGTTCAAATCTTACAAGGAAAATGCCATTCTGAAATTAAATATCAAAATAAATTAGACAATAAAGTTAAGATTTGAACCTGTAACCTGCTATTTTTAAGAAACATGTAAAGATGTTAAAATAATCACTTTACTTTAAATAGAATTTTTTTTTTAAAAATCTTTATTCATAAAACCATATCATCCTTAAAAGAGCTGTGAATTGTTATGATAGGACAGAAATTAGGATGACATATTTCACATTAATGAAAGTTTATCAGTTAGTTGTTTCTTATTTTTACTGTTTTGTTTTCCAAAGAGATTTGTTGGGCCACCCCAAATAAGGGTGAATGGTAAATAGACCAAAATTTGCTATTTTCACATTGATTTCAACCTAAATTATGGAGCCTAGCTTAACAGATGATGTTACTAAAAAGAATTCAGAGTCAAATGTTACTGCTTTTTTTAAGCAGAAATGTTTACCATTTAACTTATCACCTTGTGATAAAATAAGGAAATTTTACTTTTGCCATTAAACCAGTTGAATTTTAACAAAAAGCCCACCCAACTAGAGATCAGTTTATAAGATTTAAAATTCTGATTTAAGTAATTAGTAAATTCAGCAGACTTCCCTGTCCCTAGTTGCTGGGGATCGCCAACAACTTTTGTCTAAAATAGAACTAATGATACATAAATTCAATCAATAAAAAATTTATATAATATAAAGTATTATTAATATTTTAAGGCATCTTTTTATTAGAAACCAATCAGAAAAAGTCAATTAGAAACTTCATTCCAGACAGAAATCTGAATTTAACACATATATAAAAAATTTCAAATTTCAATTAATTAAAAATTACAATAAAAAAAATATCCCATTTACTAAATAGAAACTACCTGTCTTAGATTGATTTACAATCAACAAAACCTGACGTTTAAGTTGAGCACTCCAAGATAACTTCAACTGTCTATTTTGAACTGGTTTGCAGTCAACACATTATGAGACGTGACATTTCAGTTGGGCAGTGAAAAATAGCCTCAATTTCATATTGATTTAAGTTCGCGATTCCCTAAGAAATAAGGACATTTTTTAATCCTACCAGGAATTAGGAGTCCAATTGTCAGTGCTCACTGGGGACAGGGCTGCTGCAGCTGAAATCATATGTTGAATTCTTTTGCCATAATTTATTGTTTCTAAACACAACATATTTGTTATTTAATGTAAATTAATTTTCTAACAAATGTATCTAAGGGTATGATGTTATAATGTATTATAGTAATAAATAAAAGTGTGAATGCATTTTCTTTGTAAGTCATCCCACTAGTTACTTAGAATAAAGTATTTATCCACATATGTGGGTAAGTGGTAGTGGTAGGTAGTTGAGTGTTATATATTGTAGGCAAGAGAGTCATGTGAGTTATGTGAAGAATATTATGTGTTTACAATCTCATATAAGATATAGTGTGGAATGGTTTATTCCACAATGAGCATTATATGGTGTTCCCTACCTCACCGGTTTTATTTATTTTTTAGTATATTAGACTATTTCTATCATTTTATGTAATTTCATAATAGTTAAGAGAAATAGTTTGGTCATTGTCCCAAATCCCAGCATAATTGTAAGAACCTATAACCAACCAATAATCCTATCCCTAGATTATATGTATATTACTTAGCCCAAGGTACTTGGCATACTTAACTAGACCCCTAAGCTTACTGCATCACATAAGATAGAATAAGGGAGTACATAGGGCATAAGTTAAAACAAATATCTTATAAGCAAACCTCTCCTAGTCAATCATAGCTATACACTAAAAGACTAAAACCTACATGACCACTATAGATATGCATAGCATATCCTTTTAATTGGGGTATGAGATAAAGGAAGGTGTACTTTGTAGTTTTTTGAAGCTATATGTGCAGTTCTAAGCCTAACCTTGTAATGCCAAGATTTAGTTTGGGTAGTAGCTAGTTATAGATATGGCATATTATAGTATCTACAAAATTAAAACAAGATTAAAGGCTATTTTTTTGAACCTTTAGGAAGAGCTAACATATAACTCTTAACTAAGTAGTTATAATATGTTTTTGGTAGAATTAACTTGATTGCTTCTTGGCCAATTAATTAGCTTCATATATCATGTGTTATGTTCTTGACCTTTTTAGGCTATTTCTAATGCATGAGGCATATAGATAATTTTTCCATATGGTTGGGATCATCTTGCACTCTTCCCTCTCAAGGGAATCAACTAGAAGACAAACAACAATTGTACTTGTATATGGGAAAATGGATTAAATCTAAGACTAAAATTTTAAACATGGGTGTATTATGATCATTAATGTAATCATCAATTATTTTATCTACATGTGAAAGAAAAATAATAATTTAGACTAAATGATTCTATTACAAAAATTAATAATGTATGCATATATGTAAAGATTCATCATAATGTTTAGTCATAAGTAAAAAGCATACAACACCAAAATAGTTAAATCACATATAACTTATCAAACAAGAACAAAATGATATTGACCTTGAAGTATTTAATATTGTAAGGGTGAAAAGTGCATGTCTTGCACTTTTGTCCTTTGTTTTACACCACTTTGTGTGGGTCTACTAAGTGCATTTCCCTAGCACATGATTTTAACTAAGTTGGTACTTGCATTGACCCCAGACTTAGATTTACACTCAAAAATAACATTTTAGCTATACTCAAATCAATGTCATATATCATATTAGTAATTTCTTTGCTTAGTTCAAAACGACATGTGAGGAATCTACCCAAGTCAAAATTGTACTTGAACAATTGACCCAATTCAAAGCTACATATGCATATTTTACCCACTTTTCAAACGCAAAATTAGTTATGACCCTAGGCTAACTCATTTCTAACTAACTATTATTTTACAATTCCTATGCTAAAAGGTTCATATTATGCACCTCCTAGACATGTATAAAAGGACATCACCCCTAGGTCATTACAATCATTTAGGATCATACTCCATTGGCCAAAATTACTCACTACCAACATCTTCAATACTCAAGACAAATCATATCACTATTATAACTCTATTCTACATCACCCATTCTAATTATATCAACACTTTTATCAAATAGTATCATAACCCTATCGCTCATTACACTTCTATTCAAATCTTAAAACCCTCATAAGCTTAACCACGTCATTATTAGTTGCAGTTGTTTGTCATTATTTTTTCAACTTTATCGAAATCATTGAATTAATCAATAGGGCTTAACTAAGGCAAAACATGGGAAATTATTCATGTGCTAGTCATCTCACTTTCTTACCATAGCAAGTTTTGATGGTTTTCTTCAACACCACCAAGTCTTTTATTTGTAGGTGAAGGTATAAGAGTCTTTATTGCAAGTATTAAAGACCATTAGACCACAAGCTGAGGGCCACATAAAAGTTTAAGTTGGCACCATGTGGTTCAAAACTACATGGTGTTGGATTGACCAAAACTTTTGATAACAACCCAATTCATTTTTCATCATTTTTCTCCTAATGAATTCAAGTTTAAACAATTCTAAGCTATAGTTAAAAAGTGATAAAATAGTGGAACCTTCAAAATTAATTAAATCCCTTCACTTCTCTTAATTTTTAAAATTTCTAAATTATACCATATAATTTATTATGACTCTTAACTAAATTAATTGAATTATATATATACACCTCCTATGAATCCACATAATATGAGTCAAAGGTTGGAAACTATAACGCCACATATGTAAATTGCACTTATGTTAATTGAAATAGATTTTATATATACTAGTATATTTATATTTAAAAAAATATATATCTAACGTATGCGAGGATATCTCTTTTCCATAGTTTATTTGAAAAAGAAATTGGAAAAAATAAAAAATAAAAACCAAAAAAGAGATTGGAAAAGTTAAAATATAAAAACTAAAAAAGAAATTGGAAAAAATAAAAGATAAAAACTGAAAAAGAAATTGAATATAAGAAAATCACAAAAACTATCCGACCAAAAAATAAATTAGAAAAAATAAAAAATAAAAACCAAAAAAGAAATTGGAAAAAATAAAAACTAAAAATTAAAAAAGAAATTGGAAAAAATAAAAAAACTAAAAATTAAAAAAGAAATTGGAAAAAATCAAAAACTAAAAATCAAAAAAGAAATTGAAAATAAGAAAATCACGAACACTTCGAACCAAAAAAGAAATTGGGCGAGAATTTTTCAAATGAATCTTATTTCCATGAATTTATTTATTTAAATATTTTATGAATTTTGTTTACAGAATCTAAACGTTTATCTGAATTTGAGTCTTCAAACCCTTGCTGTAAATGTAAATGTAGAACGCCTCTTGACGTAATAATCATATTTAACATCATATTTATAAATTACACATAAATTAGTTTGAAATAGATGATGTATAAATTAGTTTAAATATATAATTAATATATATCTATACCTACATTTATATATAAGTCGAAGGTTACAAATCATAACATTATATTTATACATTAAATTTAAATTAATTTGGAATATATGATGTATATATGGATCCACCTTGTGGTTTACACCTTTTAAATCACTTTATATCACTTTATGTATTTATATTCTAAAAAAAACTTGGCATAAAACTCAAAATTGATTATAATGTTTTATTAGCCGATAGGCTTATATGTGGGACATTTTTGTCCCTGAAAACTGTCTCACGCCAAGAAATTGTCAGACACCAGTCCGGATTTCGTCTTTCCGTCAAAAAATTCACGCCGGGAAATTTTCTAAACTCGTCGGAAAATCATCTCATGTCGTTTAAATGTCCCACACAATTTGCAAAAACGGTTTAAAGAAAATAACTCAGGAATCAAGCCAAGGCCGTGGAGGAAATCTTCTTTTTAAAAAGGAGGTATTTGCATCAGTTTTTTGTTTTTCTAGCACAAAAACTAATATCTGCAATTTCATTACGCACATAAAAACTGAAACCCTATTACACTCGCCTGCATCCCATTCCCACATCACTTCATGAGGGCTGCCTCTGCATAGATTATCTGGGTAGATTTCTATACACTCAAACTCCGAATTTATGGCTTCCTTCTCTATGTTGTCCAACGCTGATTTTGCGTAATCATCTGGTTCTGCATTAATTGACAGAAATAGGAGCCGGACACACATAGCCACAACAAAACAAAGCTCTGACCATAGAACATTATGAATTTCATAGAGACATAGATGCTCAGATCCTCGGTATTCCCTGCTAAGTCGACAAAAGGCAAATGTGAATGCTATTTGTAGGGAGCAAAACTCCATTATAGACAAAAATATCATCACTTTCTATAAGAGATTGAATATAATTTTCCATCCCCATCTGTTGTCATTTGAGATCACTAGAGCTTCGTAGAGACAATATTCATACTATCTCCCAGCAGGCCTATAGAGCCTCAAGAAGAACAAGACTCAAGGCCTAGTACCTGATGCCGTGGCCATGAAGAAAAGGAAAAATGCTTCAGAGGCAAATATGTTTGAAACCCTGTGGGCGCACAAGAAATTTAATATTTTGGGGAAAAAATAGAAAGGCCAAGGGCATCGCATGGGCCTCTCTCATTAGCCATAGAAAAGGTATGCTAATTCATTCATCTTATTATTATTTTCTTTTTATCAATAAATTCCCTAGCTTGGTATCTATTATCTTACACTCCACAACTCAGGTGCATCTCTTTTATCAAATTCTCTAGAATTTGCATCTCTCGTCATAAAAAAATCTTCATAACAGTTACTCATTGAACATTGCCCTTAAAATGAACATGCCAATTTGAAAGTAAGTTTACAAATTCCGGCATTCTATTTTAAACTGTATGCATTTGAATGGATCTTTATGTTTTCTGTTTATGCATTTTTTTTTTTTTAAAACCAGAAAAAGGTGTAGGAACACCCAAAGATTAAGAAAGCTTAAAAATATTACAAAATGTTATGGCCGAAGCCAAGTCCAGGATTAGAAAAAAACAGTAAAACCTTAGCAACCCTTAACCAAAGATATCTGACTAAAAAAAGGAAAACAAAGAAAACGTCACCCGGGCGAAGACTGCTTGACGGTCCACAAAGCACACAGCAAAAAGGACCACCCCCGAACCAAAAACACCCCTAACCACCAACAAGACTGTCACTGACACACCAACACCACCAGCCACCCACCCAGAACGCCATTATTGTATTTTACATTTGAGTGCATTTATGTATTTGAATGGATATTCATGGGTTTGTTGTTTGTTTTTGAATTCTATTCATTTGAGAACGTTTTATGTAGCTTAGTAGCTATCTGACGATTAAGTTGAATGTTTTTGCTTGCTGGTTAATTTTGGGGGTGATTAGACAGGTTGACCATGTGATTGCTGTGTTATAGGTTACATTTTTGTGGTGAGAGGAATTTGAACTGGGGTCAAGCTCTTACGAGTATCCTCCATTACAATTACACTGCAATGGTTTAAATTTATATGGATGCTATGTGATGGGATAGATTTGAACTGGGATCAGGCTCTTATGAGTGTCCTCCAATTACCTTTACACTGCATGGTTTAAATTGATTTGAGTGCTAAATGGTGAGAGGGATTTGAACTGGAGTCAGACCCGCATAGGTGTCCTCCATTACCAATACACTGCAATGATTTAAATTTATTCGGATGCTTCAGCAATAGTAGAACAACTATTTTGTGAGTAAAAACAAAATATGAGCACCCATAAACACTATTGACAATATATACTCATACAGGGCTGTACCTAATAGATAAATGCTTTTCTAAATTTTTTTAACGGTTCAATTTATGCAAGGCACTAAAAGCTTGATTTTCTTCATTTTTTAAAATAAATTCAATCGACATATTTTGTTTTGAAATGCGTTTAATTTCAAAGAGATCCATATTTGGAGTTCCCAACAACATATTCTAAGAATGAAAATGAGGAATGCCATATCATTCCCATGCAGTTTCATGTTTTAGTGTATTTTATAACTGTAAAAATTTATAGTGGATGGCAATGTTTGCAACTTTGTGCAGAGGAAGAAGACTCTCTTACAAGAATACAAAAAAAGTGGGAAAGGTAATACGTTCTTGGACAGATTATATATAAGTCTTCAAAAGATAGGAACAATAAAAAAATATTAAGAAAGATAAGTACAAAACACTTAAAGATAAAAGTTCATATGTTTCAATGTATCCATAGTAAATGATTAGACAATATATTTTTGAATAGAGAATAAATTTTTTCAATGTATCAATAGTTAATTTTTTTGAATAGAGAATAGTAAATGTTTCAATGTATCCATAGTTTTTTTTTTTTTTTTACATATTTATTGCATTAGTAGTTGTATTTCTCAAGTAATTATATATTATAATTTTTCATTTAAAGTATATTTTTGATAAAGTAAATATGCAATTTTTAATTAAAAATAATAATAAAATCAATTAATAAAAAATTATTGGTATTCCTATTTATTTAAAAGTTATAGTCTTCACATTATTTAAAATATACACTAATAAACTTTGTACAAATAATAGTATAATTCTATTCAAGTCCTAAGTAGTTAGAAAAATTGGTGTTGGATTATACATTTCATAATATTAATATACTAAAGGACAATAATATCAATATAATATCAATATATAATTTACATAATATCAATATATGATGTTATTATTATAATTTATATAATATATTAATATATAATAGTTTATAACATTATTATAATTTACATTCATAATAATAATAATAATAATAATAATAATAATAATAATAATAATAATAATAATAATGCATCACTAGGCCCCATTAGCTATCATACTAAATACATCAATCAACATTGACAAAATAAAATATTGGATACCTCACATTAGATTTATAATTAAATTACTATTATATTGCATTATAAATAGTTTTAATTGTTTATTTTATTTTAATTGTTTTTTATAAATTATTTTATATTAAATTCTAAAATAATATTATTTTTTCCAAACTCAATTTTAATATTATATTTGACTTAAAAATAAAACACCAATAAATATACAAAATAATATAATAAATATATATTAATGTCAATTTTTTCATTTGAATTATTTTATTTGAATTCTTTATTCTTTATTTATAATAATTTAACCAAAATGACTTCTAATTTAATTATTTTATTTTAATTCTTTATTCTTTATTTATAATAATTTAACTAAATATGAATTCTAATTCAAATATAAAAAGAAAACTTATTTATTAAAAAACAATGAGGGGAAATTATATTATTGAACCTAAAAATATATCCAAACTATCATCAAAACCCAACTATACAATAACAACTATTTCAACTATATAACAATGCTATTTGTTATTGATTCACATATATGTTTATGCAAATATTATGTCAAGGATATATAAGTATATATAAGCTATAATGTATATGTTTAGACACATACATGTATGCAAATTTATGAAGGTATACTTCTACAAAAATTTGTCACTGATATAGGGGTTTCTTTTCTCTTTTAAATATAAAAATGTCAACCCTCTGAAAATAATCAAATTGGGAAAAAAACAAATCATTTTTTTAAATATGTACTTATAATATCTCAGTTCTAACAATTTCTATTTAATTTCCCTATTAAGTTTATATTTATAAAAAAATCAATGAATTGCCTTGGACCCCTAGATTTTCTTGACATCATAGTTTAAGTAGAGAAATCTAATACCACAAATTGGTCTTTAATAGAACATCTTATAATATATGCTTCAATAAAGATTTTTGAGGGCTTGTTTCAAGCTTGCCAAATAATTTTGCCCTAGTTGCAAGTATGAAGGTATACTGTACCCTCATAAAACAATCGAATTTGAAAAAAAACACATCATTTTTTAAAATATGTACTTTTAATATCTCAATTGATACTAGAATAGTCAAGGGGCTCCCCTCCCAAGCATAGTCATAAAGTTTTTAAATAAACATAAGACTTTATTGAATGCAAAGTAACCATAACATTCTCACTTAGTTAACCACACTAAAAAAGACAATTGCTCTAAAGTTGCTCAAATTTCATGTCAAAGATATTGTATGGGATGGTGTACATGCACTCCTAGCCCTATGGAATGCAGTGTAACCCCTGTTGATTGAATCTGCACATCACAAGTTTGGAAATTTGCACAACATTAGTGAACACTCTAAAATGATCCATTTAGATAGCTTTTGAGATTATACCTTCTACACATTATCCTATTTCATATGTTCTACTTGAGCTCCACACAAAAGCATTTATTCTACCAGCCAGTCTTATAACCTACCATTGAATTCTTTCTTTCCTCTTCCCTTCAAAATTTTACTCTAGAGAAGTGTTGGGTTGAAGACTATAGTTTAAATGTAGACAAGCACAAATGAAGTAAGAAAGGGATCTCATCGTCGATATAGTCGCTACACCAACACCCCCCAGATGATAGAGCTGGATACAACCACGTACCATGTGGGGTTCATACCCACTACGTACCACGTCGATAAGCCAAGCTTATGCGGATGAAGGGTCGAGAGCTCGAGGGACTCGAACTAATGACCTGTGCTCTGATACCATGAAGATTTTTGCCGTCACACCAAAAGCACATACTTGTGGTGGAGAGGGATCTCATTGTCGATATAGTCGCTACGCCAACACCCCCAAGACGATAGAGCCAGATACAACCACCTACCATGTGAGGTTCATACCCACTACGTACCATGTTGATAAGTTGAGCTTACACGGACAAAGGGTCGAGGGCTCGAGGGACTCGAACCGATGACATGCGGTCTGATACCATGAAGATTTTTTTCATCACACCAAAAGCATGTACTTGTGGTGGAGAGGGATCTCATCGTCAATATAGTCACTATGCCAACACCCCCCTAGACGATAGAGCTAGATACAACCACGTACCATGTGGGGTTCGTACCCACTACATACCACATCGATAAGTCAAGCTTATGCGGATGAAGGGTCAAGGGCTCGAGGGACTCGAACCGATGACCTACGCTTTGATACCATATGAGAATTCACAAGATCAACTGAATAGAATACAAGTATCAAATTGAAGTAAATTGGAAGTTAATATGACAAGTACATATAGCCTTGAGCAACCTTGAGTTATTGGGAGTCAATCCTATAACTTAAGGAGATCTCAAGTACATGTGGCAAGCTAAGTGGAGTGAAAGAGTTCGAAGGACTCTTCATAACTACCACACACCCAACTGAGGTGTCTTATGCCATGTGCATAAAATGAGGCCAAATGAAATGTGTACACTAATAGGAAGGCTTGGAACATTCATTCAGACAATAATAGTATTGTGCTCATTTGAATTCATAAGTAAAAATGCCTCAAGAAGCTAACAAAACTCATAAGAGACTAAGCATGTGGGTCTAGTCATGTCTTGATGCACCAAAACATACCATTGATTAAATTGTAGTAAACTAGGGCAGTGTGGAATTTTAAACAACCACAACGATATTGAAAGAA
The DNA here is from genome assembly GCA_027924645.1 of Cunninghamia lanceolata. NCBI lineage: Eukaryota > Viridiplantae > Streptophyta > Pinopsida > Cupressales > Cupressaceae > Cunninghamia > Cunninghamia lanceolata. The sequence continues at coordinate 4,851,441 of BSBN01000287.1, read as the reverse complement.
CTTGATGATCTCCAAAACTAAATTTAACAAACCAAAGTAATTCAAAAATTGTGATTAACCACGGTAAAATATAGATTTACCTGTACCAAAGAACAACTTTGTGCATATAGGGAAAAAACATAGTAAAATACAGACTTACCTGGGGAGTGCATTTGCTAGGAGGCATTGAGCAGGGAAGGAAAGGATTTTCACACAATAATGAATTTGTTTATTTCTATTAAAGTGTACCCATTTCATTATAACGTGGCCCAAAAGGAGACAGATGCACAAAAGGTGGAAGATGTAGTTTTTAAATGGGGAAGTGAACTTGATGTCAAATGATTACATAGATTTGTATTGAGCAAACTCATAAAAGTGTCCATTGATGTTAGGTCTAGATTTATGGATTCAGCTATAATTGATTCCAAATGGACTTTCAATGGGCCTAACATATGCAGAAATAGTATATAAGCCAGTTTTTTTAGTTCTGCTCAAAGTTTTTTATTTATTTCCAATCATCTAGGGGATAGGTTCTTAGTAGGTAATGATATATATCGGATCACAAAGGGATATATTGTTAGCTTGACATGCATCATTTTGGGGCAAGAACATTATTTCTTTTTGTTTTCCCCCATTCATTTTCACCTTTAAGTTTTCTTTAATTATTTTACATTTTTTTGTATTGGTCATGTTTTAGGATGTAACTAAGCTAGGATGTATTGCACACATTCATATTGAAGAAGCCTTCATGATAAATTTTTTAAATGCAAATGTTAAATTTTGATTATGTTTAAATTTATTGACTTGGATAAGTTTACTATATAAAATAATTTATTAAATGGAAAGCTATTGGAAGTGTGTAATTTATTTCAGTTGTATAGTCAATCAACATGTTCTAATTTTTTTTGTTTTAGAGTTTTTAAATTTTATTTTCCTTAGATTTTAAAATACAAACTCAAACACCTACTTTGTTTACAAATTATGTGGAGAATACTTGATTATCTGGCCAAGTGAAAATTATTTTCACAGATGAACACATTTTTTTCAAAAGGCATTCTTCTTTAATTGACTATAAAGGCATGGTTTACTTATTATTTTTCAAGAGGAGTGACAACTAGAAACCAGTTGGCACTGCTTCCTATTTGTACTTGCACTTGTTTTTTCCTTTAACTTTCTCTTTGTTAAATTGGTCTATTCAAAGTTGAATTAGCTCTATAGTATTAAGTCTCCAAATATTTCATTGACAAGAAAACTCTATTGGAAGTGTATATTTTATTTCAGTTGTGTATAATTGGGAGTTTACTAAATGGAAAGCTATTGTAAGTGCATAATTTATTCAAGTTGTGTGGTCAATAATTTTTTTTTTTTGTTTTGTTTTGGAGTTTTTAATTTTTTTAAAAAATTTTAAACTACAAACTCAAACACCTGCTTTACTTACAAATTATATAGAGAATACTTGATTCTCTGGCCAAGTGAATATTATTTTCACATATGAACACACTTTCTATGAAAGACATTCTTCTTTGATTGACTATAAAGGCATGGTTTTCTTATTATTCTTTTAAGAGCAACAAACCAGCTATCGCTACTTCCCATTTGTACTTACATTTATTTTTTCCTTAAGCTTTCTCATTGTTAAATTGATTTTTTCAAAGTTGAATTAGCTATATAGTAGTAAACCTCTGAAGAATAGTGATTTCACTATACAATTAAAGTTTCATGAATGTTTTTCACTCTTTGACAAACATGGGGCTAAGAATCTACTCCAAGAAATGAATCCAAAAGAAGCATACAAATGACCGTTTTTCACTCTTTGACAAACATGGGGCTAAGAATCTACTCCAAGAAATGAATCCAAAAGAAGCATACAAATGACCTCCTCTTAATGTTATAGGTAAAAAATATTAATAGTAACAAAAAATTAATCCAAAGAAACACATAAATACTAATAAACCATAATGAAAACCAACAATTATGCTAAAATTTGGTAATTATTACTGCTAATATTTATTATTTATAACTTAAATATATTTATTTTATATATAAGATATAGTCTCTAATATAATTGTCTTGTATAGTGTATTTTTGAGTGATTGTGTTGTCGATTTGTCTTTGATTTATTATTATTTATGCAATTACAATTGCTTGTCTTAAGATGAGCTCTAGGAGATTGTATTGGCTATAGCATTTAGTATTGTAAGATGGTCAATATGTAATGTTAGCAGTTAAGCAATTGGTAATATTAAAAATGTCTTTTTGAGTAAAAAAACTAAATGAACCATTTTTTTTGCATCATTCTATGCTTGATGTGGTTACTAACACCAAGCATTGTGTTTCTTTACTGATATAGTCAGCATACTTTGTCACACCACCATGGAGAACTCACTACAACTTCAAATGGATTTATTTGCATTAAAAAATGAAAATATCTCTACCTTATGTAATCATCTATAGCATCGTACTAATGTTTTATCCTTCAATACACATGCATTTGATACTACCCTAAATGCTATAATACAAGAGAACACTTATGTTAGTGATGAAAACCAAAATTCTATAAACCTTGTAATACTCCTATTACATTTACTGTAAATACTATACATTTTAAATGTAAATTAAAAATACTTCTTAGACATTGCAAAAAATAAAACACCATTGTTATTGTCTCGTATTACAATATAGGTATGAAATTTTATTTCTATATTTCATTCCACAATTTATTTCTTCCATTACTAATAGCCTATTGGCAAATAGGTTGCTCAAAAACTCCCAACAACTGCTAGTTTATATATAAATGAAAGGTTATAAATTATAAATTAAATTTAAATTGATTTGGAATAGGTGATGTATATATGGACCCACGTTGTGGTTTACAACATTTGGCATTAAATTTATATTCTAGCGTAAAGCGTGGCATAAAACTAGAAATTGATTAGTGTTTTATCAAATTCAAGCAGAAGTATTGCGATCTTCCCAATGGGTTTCGCTAAAGTAATATATTCTTGTACTTTAACTCTAGTTATAATATAAAACATTTTCATTACGAAATTAGAAATTTTAAAATGGCCTGCAAGAATGGCTTTCTGTCCGTTTCATCTCCGTTGCTATTTGTCTTCTCTCCTGTGAACTTAAAAATTTTCCACTCTGTTTTTTTTTTTATAAAATAAGTCACTTTTTATATGTTAAAAGCAAGCTTTAGTGACTATATATTAAAAGCTTTAGTGAGATTTTATAGGAATAAAAGGGAGTTTTTTGTTTTTATAATATTTGTTTTTTTTAAACAAATTTTTTAATAGTTTTTATAATGTTTTGGAATAAAAATGTTTTTTTTATGAAAATCTGTTTGTTTTAGTTTTTATAATATTGTTTTAAAGTAATTATGATAAGTTTTTTTTTTGTTTTTTGAATTAAAAAATATTTTAAATTATTTTAAAGTAATATAGAGTGTTTTATTTTTATTATGTGTTTTTCATCATGATGTAGTTGCCCTTGCGGTTTCTGTTTCTCGTTTCTGGTAACGTAGCTCACGACAAAATCAAATCCTTAAATAACCAGTGCTTTAACTCTGTTTTATTAACTATGTTTTATCCGGCGGCACCGTAAACAATGGGCAGAGTGTTTTTTTTATAATTTTTGACCTGCAGAACTCGTAAATGAGAGACTTGTAATAGTCTTTAGTGTTGCTGATAAAATTTGCGTTGAAGCAGCTGAAGCTGTAAAAGATCTCAAGGTATTTTTTCTTCGTAGTAGGATATTCCATTGATTTCAGCGTAAATTATACAGCCTAGTTTAATGGATGATGTTACTAAAAATCATTCAGAGTAAATTCATTACTGCTTGTTTTAAGCAGAAAAGTTTACCATTTAACTTATCACCTCATGATAAATAATCTTTTTATTTTAAAATAAGAAAAAATTACCTTTGCCATTAAACCAGTTGAATTTTAAGAAAAATCCCACTCACCTAGAGATCAATTTTAAAGATTTAAAATTTTGATTTATATTAGTAAATCCAAACAGAATTCCTTGTCCCAAGTCGATGGGAATGACCCACAACTTTTGTTTAAAATTGAACTATGATATATAAATTGAATCCATAAAAAAATTAATATAATTAATTCAAGTATTTATTCTATTATAAAAGTTACTGATATTTTAAGGAAGGACACAAGGCATCCTTTAATTCTAGTCAAACATAATATCCATTCCAGTCACAGTGATGTCATATATACCGTTCTGTATTTTTCACAAACTATATAGCTAGTTCTTTATTCATCATAATTGACTGCTGCTATCAAAATATATAACAAGGGCTGCACTGTAGCTTAAGTCCCTGCCAAATGCTACTGAAACTACATGCAAGAAATAGGCTGGGAGAATGGAAATAGTCAAAGGTAAAAATAAAAGTCATGAGAAAAGATGTTTCCCCAATACTAGAGAGTCATGCAAAGAAAGAAGGCTAAGATCAATTCCAATGTTAACTTGCAAAATTGTTTGGCAGCAAGAGCACTCTTAGAGCTAAAGCTTTGACAACTAAAGAACTAGCTGCTAACATGTAGTTCTCACACACGAAAACTAACCAATATTGCTTAAACAACAATAGGTTTAGATACATGATTACTAAGTTACTTCTATATCCAGCAAACTAAGGAAAAAAGGAACCAGGAACCAGTCAATTTCTAAGAATCAATCCACTAGTTTAATGGAGAGAATAACACAAACTTATTAATGAATTAATGGCATCCAATCCTTCCTACGGCAGCCATTTCTCTATAAAGTGGTCAACCTTGAACTAGAGTAAATAACAACATTGAAAGCTGCGCAGGCTAGCTAACATTTTCATAAAACAGAACTTGACTTGCTAACAAAGTACGCAAGCACAAAAACAAGTGCTCAACAAGATCTATAGAACTAAGTAAATTTGTTACAGGGTATGTAATATAAGAGACATTCAATGATACTTCATTGACAATAAAAAATTTGCATACTTAGGCTATAGATAATAATGGTTGTTCAAGGCCTGAGTATGTGAACAAAGGGATTGATAATAGCATCCTTTCATCAAGGAGAGGAACAAAGGTTGCCTTTAGTAGATTTCTAAAAGAGGCTTGTGAATAATTTTCAGGTTGTATGCCAACCCCTACTTTTGAACTACTTTGTTTACCTAAAAAAAAATGCTAAAATGGTTCCCAATGTCATGCTTCCAAGAAATATAGTAAACAATCAATGTAGTCCTTAAGGTACTTGTGGCTTCCTGCAATGATAGGTATACAATAGAGTTCAAAACAACTTATATGTGTGCACTTGAAGAAACTAGAGAAAGATAAGTACCTATGGACCACCTTATTAAAAATATTAAAATAAGTAACCCAACCAACAATAGATGTGACATAGGAGCACTCACCTTTCCAATCTTGAGTAGAAAAATTGAAAGTACATAACCAATAACCTAAAAAGAAAACAGAAGTAATTAGATTAAATATAAATTAGTAATTACAAAAATGAACACAAAATGGCGATTGCATCTATCTCTCTTATGTACACACATGCACACCCACATTCTTTGAATGCAATTGAAGATGGAGTAATTCATGTTTCAGAAAAACCTGAGTACTAGCAAATGCTCCCCAAATTTCCCTGTTGAAGTTCCCTAGAACTGTGCCTTCAGGAAGCTTACATTCAATTGCATGGCTCCTTGCAGCAGAAGTGATCTTTGAAAAATAACTAAATGCCAATAAAAAATAAACCAAAATTTTAAAAAATAAAAATAAAAACTAACACAAATCTAAACTTTAGAAAAGTCAAAATAAATAAATAAATTTACACTAACATAAGTTACCCGCCCTATTTGGGCAGGGACTAAAAAAAGTAGCAGAGGTAATATCTTGAGTCATTCAAATTGCAAAAAGAGCACATTCTTTTATTGAGTTTTATTTATAATGTTTAGCTTCTTGATGCTTTTGTTTTTTCACCTTTTTTTTATGGGTATGTTGGTCCTGATGATAATCAAATAATAATGAGCTTGCCTCTTCTTACATAGGTTTGGCAGCTCAATCTACTATCCTTGGCTTAGATAAGTTTTTATGCAAGCTCTCACAGCTCAAGATGAATCCCTAGATTCAATGCTCCATCTTGATAGTGCACCCCTTGAACGATCCCAACTATTTAATGTTGTACCAATTATTGAATACATGCATCTGTAATAATCTTCTAAGCAACTCTACCCTAGTATTGGTAAGAACTGGGAGGTGCTTGCTGATCTGAGAAACTAATATAACCTTTTAATATGAGTACAACAACAATTTTGTTTTTGTTATGTAACTTTTATATATATTTATGTTGTATTTTTTAATTAATAGTCACTCTTAAACAAGATAATTCTCCAAAAGTGTCACAGATTATAAACTTTATTGGACTGCACTCAATTTGAACAAACTTTCCGTGAGAAAGCTAACTACATTAGTATGGAGAAGCCAATAAAAACATAAACTTATTCATAATATTTAAAAATAAAGACTCCTCTTGTATGTGCTCTTATGATAAGTTTCAGATCAGATCATACTTTTTAAAGAGGTTTATTTATTGCCAACTTTAATTATCATTTTGTCACTTTGCCATTTTGTTAATGATCTAGCATATGCTGGTAACTAAGACCCCACTACATTGCAGCTTAGATGAACAAAATCCATAAACTTCTCAAGAGACAATTATCACTGTTCCTCTCCCTAGCCAACCTTTGATCTCCAAGATAATTGGTGTGTTAGCTACTTTTTTTTGTTTTTCTTTTGGTTGGGGAAAAAGGGCATGCAATAGATTTATATGTATGGCATTATTATAGTCTATAATAATGATTGTCAAACTTTGTAAACCCCATCCAAGACTTATAGAGAAAAATCAAAATTACTGGCACATTGGAATTTAGGACATCTATATAAAAATACCCACTTGGTTAAGGGGGTTTGAAGATGACTTGGAAGAATGTTAAAAGCTGTTATCTATGGTTGATTTTAGGCATCATACTCACCTGCTGTTTAGTCTTGAATGTGAATTTGATCTACCTAGGAAAATTTTGAATCCATATATCCACCAAATATATATGATGCAAAACCCCACATCCCCAACATCAATGCCATAATCCTTAAAGCCTCCATTTTGTCATTGAAAAAAACAACTGCCAATATTGGAACTAAAGGCACTGCCATAGTGCTGATAATAATAGAGAATGAGGATACAAGGGAAATCAGCCCAATTAATCCTACGGAATGAATTTGCCAACCTATTGCAGTCCATAACAAAGTCATAGAGCAAGCTAATTTTCCTACTATAAAAGCATTGGCCTCCTCTCTGATCCTTTGCAGCTCACCACTAGAGCATAATCCCACCATGCATACCACAGTCACCACTATAGATGTATAAATTTGCATTTCTAATACTGGAGTTAGGCTCTCTTGGCCCAGAACCTTTGTGAACACTACCTGCATCAATGGTAGAATCAGGGTGATTCCTACAGAAGCTGAGATTGTATATACATATCCCAAAAGAAAGTGGATTGAGCTTATCGCTCCCTATGTAGTGTTACTAGAATGACTGAGACCCAACAGAACAGCACTGAAGGTTAGCAAAATAAAGGAATTAAGAACATAAGGACCAATTTTCTGTCCAACCATTAGACATGCAAAAATTGCGTTGAAAGCTAATTGGGTTCTCTCATAAGCACTACTCTTATGCTGGACGTTTTGACATTCAACAGCCAAGTTACCTGAATGATGGATATCTGAAAAAATAAATTCACAACCATCATAAGATTCATGAAAGATCAAGAGTGTTTATGCTATGAAAATTCCTTAGATAATGTGCTTCTTTCTCCTTTCCAAGTCTTAAGAATGGGTGGTATTTAAGTAGGGAACACAAATAATACAACCAAATGTCAATATAAAAGAAAGTAGTTAAAAAAAATAGTCCAGTAGAAAAGCAGAGAGGGAGGGGAGCATACGAAAAAAGTTGCGTTAATGTGTTCTCGAGTGATTTTCAATTTGTTTTCATTCTGTGCCATCTCTAGAAATACGTCAACAAGTCCTTAGTATGGTCTTTCTGGTCATGATTGCTGCTCTTTAACTAGTAACTCCCTATTTTTTAGTAACTAAATCTCTCTGCTCTATTTTCTTTCAGTAACTAAATCTTTCTGCACTAGTTTCTTTGGAACACAATCAGTTATAGAACCTACATTTGAAACAAAATCCTCTCACCTAACCCTTAAAAAAGCTAGAATTGCTAAATTTCCTTAAGAACAACTAGAAGAGCTAAATTTGAACCAAACTACCAAAGCTACAAATGAATTATGGAAACTTCCGGCTGAAAATAATCATAAACTATACATCATATTATTGGTCACTAGAAAGAGAAAAAAAACCAATTTATCTTTAACCAAAACATATGCACAAGCTCAATTAAAACTGGAACTAGTTGAACTAAATATTTTCTCTAAAAGAGAACAAAAAAATTTTACCCTTGCTTTAAGGTTTCCGTTACATGTTTCTCACCTTAAATGCTAGCATAATAATTTCTCCCGCAATAACTTCAATAATTAATATGCTGGAAATTTTTATTTTTGAAATGGTAAATTTCAGATGCCTTTTCTGTCACTAAAATTTCTTCATAACAGAGGTGTTGATGAATGGAAGAGTGTGGCTACTTGTTCCACCATTTTCCATGAGAGATGCCTACATATACTATACCCCTCTATTTAGGTTTGTGCAAGTTCTTTTATGGTGTTTTACAATGATGTCAAAAATAATTTGAAAAAGATTTCCAGGATGAAGGCCCCTGTGTGAGCTTGATAGGAATGCTTGAGTTTCTTCTTGTGAGCTGAAAAACAAAACTAGAAATGTGATGTTCAAAATTATAAATAGCTGTTCCAAAAATGTTAAACATATTAGAAGGAAAATAAACACCTGGAAAGGTGAAATGGTGCAGAGATACATGGCACATACACCAAATGCTAGAGAACTCATAATTAATACCAAGTATCATCCCATCCTTTAGACCTCTCCAAATTTATCCTAATTTTGCTAATAGCAAAAATAATTACCAATGGGCTGAGAATCAGTTGTCCAATGAGAAAACCAAATTTTCTGTGCAAAATTCAACAAAAATAAAAAACTTTAGGCGAAGTCTTAATTTTTTTCCTCTGCACATGTTTCTAGACAAGATTAATATATGCGAGAGAAAACAACAGGGTAACATAACTCACTTCTAAAATTTTGAGGAATTGGCTACAGAAATTGCTCCCTAGATCAAAGAAAAACCCTTTCTGCTCTGCCTTGGTGACTTTGACCATCACCACTCCACCACTCTCTCCAAAAGATAAACCCATGGATTTGTCCCCCATTACCCCATCCACAGAGTTCTCCTATGAACTCCCCACTGATATGAATCCTGGTGCTATTGGATCTAACAATCCTCGCAAGTGCAATTGCTCTAATGTTGCATTTGCTTCTTGTTTCTACCTCATCAAAATTACTTTTAGAGGACACACGCATCAGCTCAACATGTACATAGAAGCTCTAGCATCCCAAAGAAGATTTATCATTCAAACAAAATTTAGGCATTCTGGGCATTAGCTAACAAGGAAAAAAATACAAGAAACACAAAGACTCAGAGATCTCTAACCTGGATTGGCAGTACTAAGTTGCAGGCTTTATCAATCTCAGCTAGAATGTTTTTGAAGGCAAACCATCCATTTGAGACACTGCCTGCAAACATAATAATTGTGCTCCCCCACCACCATATCCTTCGCTGCCGCCATGACTACTGCCTCCTCTAGCTTGAGCATAGTTTAGAGAAATATTTCTTCCATCCAAGCCCTATCTGTTCATCTCTTCAATGGTATATCTCATCGACTGCTCATCTGTAAAAATTACAAATCCAAACCCTTCAGTCACGAGCTGACTTCAATAACCCCCCCAAAAAATGCTAGTTTCTTCATAATCAAGAGACTAACTTTGTGTACCCTAAGAAAACCTCCCAAAGACCATGGGATATGTACACTTATCACATACAGAACGCCATAACAACCACCCCGTTAATAAAATAGTGGCACCCATAGCTGTGAGTTTACTTTGATACAATGGGTGTAGAATTTCAAGACTCATTCAGCCTTGAATTAATTAAACATAACACATTATACTTGATGAGAATGACTAGTAATCTCAATACTTAGTTATAAAGAATTGAAGAATCTCATGGACAGAAATTTGTTGCGGCTACAGTGCGGGGGATCTTGTGGGAGAGTTGAGGGAATTCAATTTAACTTGCACCCACGACTAGGATAATTACTCCATAACTATTTCTTCTCTATAGTGGGAGCCTCAACCAGAGCGTTAGGGCTTGGCTTCTTTCCATGTCTCAACTTCAACAAAATGAGGAGCAACCAGAAGAGCAGTAGCAGAAGAAACCAACTACAGAATAGTGAAAAGAATAGATTTATTCCACCACTTTTCCTACCATGCAGGACATGCGTCTATCTAAAAAGACTTAGAAAAACATTGCAAATATCTCAAAGTTTTACACCCTCTAATTTTCAAGATTTAAACTAATCAGAAAATCATTCCCAATGGGCTAAAAATAGCCACCAATGAATCAGGGAATTTTTTTTGTGAATTTATGCAGTAGAAAAATTATTGAATAAAATAAACTTTAGAAGAAGCCAAAATTTTTTACTCTGCATGGGTTTCAAGGAAGGATTAATGATTAGCAACATTAGAAATTTATGAAATTTTTGTCAGCACGGATTTTGAGGAAAGAATAATGCTTAGCAAGTGATTACAATAGTTACCCTGCCGTAGGTAGGGACTAACAATGAACATAATTACAGAATATAGCCTTTACATGTAAAAATCCTAAGATTAAATTAGACTTAACTAAAAAGAACTAAAAAAATAGCTACATGCATTTATTTTCACTATAAAATAAATCTAAAAAAATTGTTAAAATGAATTGTCCTCATGCCAACTAGCTGCATGGATAAGAAAGGATAAAATAAAGAAAATGTCAATGCAATTTTGAATATCAATCATGTAACTACATTGAATGATCATGCACGCCTTCATAAGGTCTAGTGATTTGTAACCATAAGGACTGAATGTTTTACTAAATCTTGAATTCATCTTGCCTTAGTATGTCTTATCTAGCATCAGTTATCAACATACTCCCCCTTGATGTTAAGAGGGCTCACAATGCTCCTATAAGCTATCTCATCAACTATTTCAACTCCATCATCCCTACACAATACAAATCCATGAGCAACTAGAGTGGAGACTAGTTTACAATCAACCATATCAAATTTCTTCAACATATCTTTGGTGCATACTTTGCTTGACAAATGAAAATTTCATTCTCACTTTGATAAACCTCCATTCCTAGAAAATATTTCATGAGACCTAAATCTTTCATCTCAAATTCATTCATCATAGCAACTTTGAATTCATCCTTCATCTTAGAACTTGAGGCCAATCATCAACATACACACTTACAATAAGAATATCATTACCTTCTTATTTGTAGTAAAGGGTAGGTTCACTATTACTTCCTTGAAAGTCATCCTCTTGAAAATATCCATCAATCCTAGCATACGACGCTCTTGGTGATTGCTTGAGGCCATACAAAGTCTTCTTCAACTTGTAGACATGATTTTCTTTTCCTTGCACTTCAAAACCTTGTGGCTGCTCCACATACACTTCCTCTTATAAGTACCCATTCAAGAAGACACTTTTCACATCCATGTGATGAATACTCCATTTCTTTTGACCTGCTAGTGAAATCACCATTCTAATAGTCTCTTATCTCACTACTGGGGCAAATGTCTCTTCATAATCAATCCCATACCTTTATGTGAATCCTTTGGCAACCAATCTTGCCTTGTGTCTTTCAACATTCCCATCACTGTTGTACTTAGTCTCGTAGACCCATTTAGTACCAATCTTTTTCTTGTCATGTGGAAACTCTGTAAGCTCCCAAGTATCATTCCTATGAATAGAATCCATCTCTTTATGGATTGCTTGCATCCAAACCTCATTAGTACATGCATCTTCAAAACATGATGGCTCAAAATCAGCCTTGGTAAGTAAAGCAAAATTCACTTTCTCACCTCTTGGATTTTCTTCATGTGCTTGATTTGTACTTCTTTGATAGATGTCACTCAATCTTCTTACCTTCCTTGTAGAACTAGGACTTGAAGATGGACTTGCACTTGGAATTGAAGAACTAGACGAGGGGCTACTTGGTGGACTTGTAGTACTTGGAACTGAAATGTTAGTGGGCTGCTCATGATATATATCATCAATAATACCATCATTCAAAACAGATTTTGACTTCTCCATATGGCCTTTTCGATGACCAGAAAGTCCCCCTTTATCAAAAATCACATCTCTTGACACAATAAGCCTATTAGTGAGAGGATTATATAACTTGTAAGCCTTACTTCTTCACTATATCCAACAAAAATACTGACTCACTTTTGGGATCTAACTTTTGTCTCTTTTGATTAGGAACATGAACATAGGCTAAACAACCAAAAACTTTGAAATGATTAACAGTAGGCTTTTTCTCATACTAGGCTTCATACGGAGTCATCATGTCAAGTGAATTAGTGGGACTCTGATTGAGAATATATACTTATGTAGCAACTGTATCTCCCCAAAAAGAATTGCTTAATCCCTTTGTTTGTAGCATACTATGTGCCATCTCCACCACTGTATGATTCTTCCTTTCAGCTACACCATTTTGTTGAGGTGTGTAGGCAATGGTGAGTTGCCTTCTGATGTTATGCATATAACAATAATCTTGAAAGGCTTTTAAATAAAATTCTCCTCCATGATCAGTCCTTAAGCATTTGATTTCACACCTTTTTTCATTTTCCACAAGGGCTTTATCCTTGGTCTTCAAAAATTAAACCCAACACTTTCGTGAGTAATCATCAATAAAAGTGATAAAATATGATGACTTACCCAAACTCTTTGTTTGCATAGGACCACAAATATATGAGTGAACAAGATGAAGTGGATGATAGGCCCTCCATGTATTGCCCTTTGAAAATTCTCCCTTGGATGCTTTCCTTTAGCACAACCTTCATGAATTTCCTTGTGCTCTTCAACCTTAGGCAAACTAGAAACTAATGCGTTTGATGTTAGAATCTTCAAACTATGAAAATTTAAATGCCCATACCTGAGATGCCACAACCAAATTGTATCCTCATATGCCATATTGGCAAGGCTGCTATTATGTTCACCAAACTTCAATGAGAACATCCTATTCTTTGTCATAGGCACAACTGTAACCACTCTATTGCCTTGATTCTCATCATAAATTATACATTGCTGATTTTCAAATACAACTTTATAATTCTTCTCACACAATTGTCCAACACTCAACAAATTATGCTTTAACAATGGAGTGTAATAAATGTCTTTAACACTCTTCATACCTTGTTTTGTATGGACTTTCATAGCTTCTTTTGTAGAAACCTCCAATGATTTGTCATCACCAAGTTGGATCTTGGATTTGAAACTTTCATCCCTTGTTGAAAACAACTTCTCATTTCCTGACATGTGGTTATAACATCTAGGATCTAAATACCAAACATCTTTACTATTATTTTCAGCTTTGGCATAGGATAAAAATAAATGATCTGGAGGATTCTCATCACCTTCTTGAGCATAATGAACACTTTTACCTTCTTTTAATCTGCAACCCCTTTCAAAGTGGCAATACCTGTTACAATGGTAACATTAGACATTTCTTTTATCAAATCGACCTCTACCTCTTCCTTTGGAACCACCTCTTCCTCATGAACCACCTCTGCCTCTATTTCCTCTTGAATGATTTTGATTTTGACCTCTACCTTGGCCTTGATTTCTTTTGGTGCTATTGTTGGCATCTTCATTCTTTGTGATTTATAACTTGGAGGAAAAGGCTTTCTCATCATTGTCTCTAAATGAATCTCTCAAGCTTTCTTCATGAGACATCAAAGATCCAACTAGGTGATTAAATTGAAGGGTAGATAACTTTTTTCTTTCTTCTATGACTATGGCAACATGGTTCCACCTTGGTGTGAGAGTCCTCAACACCTTTTTGTTTACAACCTCATTGTTCACAATTTCACCAAGTGTAGCCATCTTATTGACGACATCTTTTACTTTGACACAATAGGTACTCACACTTTTAGCTTCTTGCATCTTCAAATTCTCAAATTCTCTCTTCAATGTTTGTAACTTGACAACTTTGACTTGATCCCTACCTTGGTAAGCTTCTTTTAGAGTCTTCTAGGTATCCTCAGCTGTCTTTGCTCCTACAATTCTTAGAAATAGGCTTTTATCTAGATCTATTTGAATATGAAATAAGGCTTGAGCATTCTTCTTCTTAGCCTCCTTAGCTATTTTATCATTGGTTGTAAGAACTAGGGTTATTATACTATTTGATAAAAGTGTCAATATAATTAGAATGAGTCATGCAAAATAGATTTATGATAGTGACATGATTTCTTTTGAGTATTGAATATGTTGGTAGTGAGTAATTTTGGTCAATGGAGTATGATCCTAGATGATTATGATGATCTAAGGGTGATGTCCTAATTGGAATGCCCTCACAATAAACGTAAGTACAAATGGGAAGTAGCGGTAGCTAGTTTGTTGCTCTTAAAAGAATAATGAGAAAACCATGCCTTTATAGTCAATCAAAGAAGAATGTCTTTCGTAGAAAGTGTGTTCATATGTGAAAATAATATTCACTTGGTCAGAGAATCAAGTATTCTCTATATAATTTGTAAGTAAAGCAGGTGTTTGAGTTTGTAGTTTAAAATTAAAAAAAAATTAAAAACTCCAAAACAAAAAAAAAAACATTTTTATTGGCCACACAACTTGAATAAATTATGCACTTCCAATAGCTTTCCATTTAGTAAACTTCCAATTATACACAATAAAATAAAATATACATTTCCAATAGAGTTTTCTTGTCAACGAAATATTTGGAGACTTAATACTATAGAGCTAATTCAACTTTGAAGAGACCAATTTAACAATGAGAAAGTTGAAGCAAAAAACAAGTGCAAGTACAAATAGGAAGTAGCGTTAGCTGGTTTCCAGCTGTCGCTGCTCTTAAAAAATAATAAGTAAACCATGCCTTTATAGTCAATTAAAGAAGAATGCCTTTTAAAAAAATGTGTTCATCTGTGAAAATAATTTTCACTTGGCCAGATAATCAAGTATTCTCCACATAATTTGTAAGCAAAGTAGGTGTTTGATTTTGTATTTTAAAATCTAAGGAAAATAAAATTTAAAAACTCAAACAAAAAAAATTAGAACATGTTGATTGACGATACAACTGAAATAAATTACACACTTCCAATAGCTTTCCATTTAATAAATTATTTTATTTAGTAAACTTAACCAAGTCAATAAATTTAAACATAATCAAAATTTAACATTTACATTTAAAAAATTTATCATCAAGGATTCTTCAATATGAATGTGTGTAATACATCCTAGCTTAGTTACATCCTAAAACACGACCAATACAAAAAAATGTAAAATAATTAAAGAAAACATAAAGGTGAAAATGAATGGGGAAAAACAAAAAGAAATAATGTTCTTGCCCCAAAATGATGCATGTCAAGCTAACAACATATCCCTTTGTGATCCGATATAGATCATTACCTACTAAGAACCTATCCCCTTGATGATTGGAAATAAATAAAAATCTTTGAGCAAAACTAAAAAAAAATGGCTTATATAGTATTTCTGCATATGTTTGGCCCATTGAAAGTCCATTTGGAATCAATTATAGCCGAATCCATAAATCTAGACCTAACATCAATTGACACTTTTATGAGTTTGCTCAATACAAATCTATGTAATCATTTGACATCAAGTTCACTTCCCCATTTAAAAACTACATCTTCCACCTTTTGTGCATCTATCTACTTTTGGGCCACGTTATAATGAAATGGGTATGCTTTAATAGAAATAAACAGATTCATTATTGTGTGAATATCCTTTCCTTCCCTGCTCAATGCCTCCTAGAAAACACACTCCCCAGGTAAGTCTGTATTTTACTATGTTTTTTCCCTATATGTACAAAGTTGTTCTTTGGTATAGGTAAATCTATATTTTACCAATCACAATGTTTGAATTGCTTTGGTTTGTTAACTTTAGTTTTGGAGACCATCAAGTTCTTTCAATATCGTTGTGGTTGTTTAAAATTCCACACTGTCCTAGCTTACTACAATTTAATCAATGGTATGTTTTGGTGCATCAAGACACGACTGGACCCACGTGTTTAGTCTCTTATGAGTTTTGTTAGCTTCTTGAGGCATTTTTACTTATGAATTCAAACAAGCACAATACTACTATTGTCCGAATGAATGTTCCAGGCCTTCCTTTCTTACTTCATTTGTGCTTGTCTACATTTAAACTGTAGTCTTCAACCCAACACTTCTCTAGAGTAAAAATTTGAAGGGAAGAGGAAAGAAAGAATTCAATGGTAGGTTATAAGACTGGTTGGTAGAATAAATTCTTTTGTGTGGAGCTCAAGTAGAACATATTAAATAGGATAATGTGTAGAAGGTATAATCTCAAAACAAATCTAAATAGATCATTTTAGAGTGTTCACTAATGTTGTGCAAATTTCCAAACGTGTGATGTGTAGATTCAATCAAGAGGGCTTGCACTGCATTCCATAGAGTTAGGAGTGCATGTACACCATCCCATACAATATCTTTGACATGAAATTTGAGCAACTTTAGAGCAATTGTCTTTTTTAGTGTGGTTAACTAAGTGAGAATGTTATGGTTACTTTGCATTCAATAAAGTCTTATGTTTATTTAGAAACTTATGACTATGGTTGGGAGGGGAGCCCCTTGACTATTCTAGTATCAATTGAGATATTAAAAGTACATATTTAAAAAAATGATGTGTTTTTTTCAAATTTGATTATTTTACGAGGGTACAGTATACCTTCATACTTGCAACTGGTGCAAAATTATTTGGCAAGCTTGAAACAAGCCCTCAAAAATCTTTATTGAAGCATATATTATAAGATGTTCTATTAAAGACCAATTTGTGGCATTGGATTTCTCTACTTAAACTATGATGTTGAGAAAATCTAGGGGTCCAAGGCAATTCATTGATTTTTTTATAAATATAAACTTAACAGGGAAATAAAATAGAAATTGTTAAAACTGAGATATTATAAGTACATATTTAAAAAAATGCTGTGTTTTTTTTCCCAATTTGATTATTTTCAGAGGGTTGACATTTTTATATTTAAAAGA
The DNA here is from genome assembly GCA_027924645.1 of Cunninghamia lanceolata. NCBI lineage: Eukaryota > Viridiplantae > Streptophyta > Pinopsida > Cupressales > Cupressaceae > Cunninghamia > Cunninghamia lanceolata. The sequence goes on along the minus strand of BSBN01000287.1, from coordinate 4,834,140 downwards.
GAAAAGAAACCCTGACAAATTTTTGTAGAAGTATGCCTTCATAAATTTGGATACATGTATATGTCTAAACATATACATTATAGCTTATATATACTTATATATCCTTGACATAATAGTTGCATAAACATATACATGAATCAATAACAAATAGCATTGTTATCTAGTTGAAATAGTTGTTATTGTATAGTTGGGTTTTGATGATAGTTTGGATATATTTTTAGGTTCAATAAAACAATTTCCCCCATTGTTTTTTAATACATAAGTTTTCTTTTTATATTTGAATTAGAATTCATATCTAGTTAAATTATTATAAACAAAGAATAAAGAATTAAAATAAAATAATTAAATTAGAAGACATTTTGGTTAAATTATTATAAATAAAGAATAAAGAATAAAAATAAAATAATTCAAATGAAAAAATTGACATTAATATATATTTATTATATTTATTAGTGTTTTATTTTTAAGTAAAATATAATATTAAAATTGAGTTTGGAAAAAATAATATTATTTTAGAACTTAATATAAAATAATTTATAAAAAACAATTAAAATAAAATAAAGAATTAAAACTATTTATCATGTAAAATAGTAGTAATTTAATTATAAATCTAATGTGAGGTATCCCATGTTTTATTTTATCAATGTTGATTGATGTATTTAGTATGATAGCTAATGGAGCCTAGTGATGCATTATATTATTATTATTATTATTATTATTATAAATAATGTAAATTATAATAATGTTATAAACTATTATATATTAATATATTATATAAATTATATTAATAACATCATATATTGATATTATGTAACTTATATATTGATATTATTGTCCTTTAGTATAATAATATTAATATAATATATTTTAATAAATTATAGTATTAATGTATTATGTATATTAATATTATGTAATGTATAATCCAACACCAACTTTTCTAACTACTTAAGACTTGAATAGAATTATACTATTATTTGTACAAAGTTTATTAGTGTATATTTTAAATAATGTGAAGACTATACATTTTAAATAAATAGGAATGCCAATAATTTTTTATTAATTGATTTTATTATTATTTTTAATTAAAAATTGCATATTTACTTTATCAAAAATATACTTTAAATGAAAAATTATAATATATAATTACTTGAGAAATACAACTACTAATGCAATAAATATATATTAAAAAAAATTAACTATGGATACATTGAAACATTTACTATTCTCTATTCAAAAAAATAAAGTATTGATACATTGAAAAAAAATTATTCTCTATTCAAAAATATATTGTCTAATCATTTACTATGGATACATTGAAACATATAAACCTTCATCTTTTAGTGTTTTGTACTTATCTTTCTTAATATTTTTTTATTGTTCCTATCTTTTGAAGACTTATATATAATCTGTCCAAGAACATATTAGCTTTCCCACTTTTTTGGTATTCTTGTAAGACAGTCTTCTTCCTCTCCACAAAGTTGCAAACATTGCCATCCACTATAAATTTTTACAGTTATAGAATACACTAAATATTTGATAAAACATGAAACTGCATGGGAATGATATGGCATTCCTCATTTTCATTCTTAGAATATGTTGGGAACTCCAAATATGGATCTCTTTGAAATTAAAGGCATTTCAAAACAAAATATGTCGATTGAATTTATTTTAAAAAATGAAGAAAATCAAGATTTTAGTGCCTTGCATAAATTGAACCATTAAAAAAATTTAGAAAAGCATTTATCTATTATGTATAGCCCTGTATGAGTATATATTGTCAATAGTGTTTATGGGTGCTCATATTTTGTTTTTACTCACAAAATAGTTGTTCTACTATTGCTGAAGCATCCGAATAAATTTAAATCATTGCAGTGTATTGGTAATGGAGGACACCTTTGTCTATAATGGAGTTTTGCTCCCTACAAATAACATTCACATTTGCCTTTTGTCGACTTAGCAGGGAATACCGAGGATCTGAGCATTTATGTCTCTATGAAATTCATAATGTTCTATGGTCAGAGCTTTGTTTTGTTGTGGCTATGTGTGTCCGGCTCCTATTTCTGTCAATTAATGCAGAACCAGATGATTACGCAAAATCAGCGTTGGACAGCATAGAGAAGGAAGCCATAAATTCGGAGATTGAGTGGATAGAAATCTACCCAGATAATCTATGCAGAGGCAGCCCTCATGAAGTGATGTGGGAGTGGGATGCAGGCGAGTGTAATAGGGTTTCAGTTTTTATGTGCGTAATGAAATTGCAGATTTTAGTTTTTGTGCTAGAAAAACAAAAAACTGATGCAAATACCTCTTTTTTAAAAAGAAGATTTCCTCCACGGCCTTGGCTTGATTCCTCGGAAGGCGATTCTTTTGTTTTCTGTTCGCACTCCTGTTCAGCTTACCAAAAATCTTGCCTGAGTTATTTTCTTTAAACCGTTTTTGCAAATTGTGTGGGACATTTAAACGACATGAGATGATTTTCCGACGAGTTTAGAAAATTTCCCGGCGTGAATTTTTTTGACGGAAAGACGAAATCTGGACTGGTATTTGACAATTTCTCGGCGTGAGACAGTTTTCAGGGACAAAAATGTCCCACATATAAGCCTATCGGCTAATAAAACATTATAATCAATTTTGAGTTTTATGCCAAGTTTTTTTTAGAATATAAATACATAAAGCGATTTAAAAGGTGTAAACCACAAGGTGGATCCATATATACATCATATATTCCAATTTAATTTAAATTTAATGTATAAATATAATGTTATGATTTGTAACCTTTGACTTATATATAAATGTAGGTATAGATATATATTAATTATATATTTAAACTAATTTATACATCATCTATTTCAAACTAAAGGTGTAATTTATAAATATGATTATTACGTGAGAGATGTTCTACATTTACAGCAAGGGCTTGAAGATTCAATTCTGATAAACATTTAGATGTGTAAACAAAATAACAAAATTCATAAAATATTTAAATAAATAAATTCAATTAATTAAGATTCATTTGAAAAATTCTCGCCCAATTTATTTTTTGGTTCCATATTTTTTGTGATTTTCTTATTTTGAATTTATTTTTTATTTTTTATTTTTTATTTTTTATTTTTTCTAGTTTTTTAGTTTTTTAGTTTTTTAATGTTTTCCAATTTCTTTTTTAGTTTTTAGTTTTTCTTTTTAATTTTTTCCAATTTCTTTTTTGGTTTGATAGTTTTTGTGATTTTCTTATTTTCAATTTCTTTTTCAATTTTTATTTTTTATTTTTTCCAATTTCCTTTTCAGTTTTTATTTTTTAATTTTTCCAATTTCATTTTTAGTTTTTATTTTTTATTTTTTCGAATTTCTTTTTCAAATAAACTATGGAAAAGAGATATCCTCGGCGTACTTTAGATATATTTTTTAAATTAACTTAAGTGCAATTTACAAATGTGACGTTATAGTTTCCAACCTTTGACTCATATTATGTGGATTCATAGGAGGTGTGTGTGTGTGTATATATATATATATATATATATATATATATATATATATATATATATATATATATATATATATATATATATATATATATATATATAATTCAATTAATTTAGTTAAGAGTCGTAATAAATTATATGGTATAATTTAGAAATTTAAAAAATTAAGATAAGTGAAGGGATTTAATTAATTTTTAAGGTTGATAGATGAGTGTCCACTATTTATCACTTTTTAACTATAGATTAGAATTGTTTAAACTTGAATTCATTGAGAGAAAAATGATGAAAAATGAATTGGGTTGTTATCAAAAAATTTGTTCAATCCAACACCATGTAGTTTTGAACCACATGGTGCCAACTTAAACTTTTATGTGGCCCTCAATTTGTGGTCTAATGATCTTTAGTACTTGCAATAAAGACTCTTATACCTTCACCTACAAATAAAAGACTTGGTGGTGTTGAAGAAAACCATCAAAACTTGCTATGGTAAGAGAGTGAGATGACTAGCACATGAATACTTTCCCATGTTTTGCCTTAGTTAAGTCCTATTGATTAATTCAATGATTTTGTTAAAGTTGAAAAAAATAATGACAAACAACTACAACTAATAATGACGTAGTTAAGCTTATGAGGGTTTTAAGATTTGAATAGAAATGTAATGAGCGATAGGGTTATGATACTATTTGATAAAAGTGTTGATATAATTAGAATGGGTGATGTAGAATAGAGTTATAATAGTGATATGATTTGTCTTGAGTATTGAAGATGTTGGTAGTGAGTAATTTTGGCCAATGGAGTATGATCCTAGATGATTGTAATGATCTAGGGTGATGTCCTTTTATACATGTCTAGGAGGTGCATAATATGAACCTTTTAGCATAGGAATAGTAAAATAATAGTTAGTTAGAAATGAGTTAGCCTAGGGTCATAACTAATTTTGAGTTTGAAAAGTGGGTAAAAAAATGCATATGTAGCTTTGAATTGGGTCAATTGTTCAAGTACAATTTTGACTTGGGTAGATTCCTCACATGTGGTTTTGAACTGAGCAAAGAAATTACTGATATGATATATGACATTGATTTGAGTATAGCTAAAATGTTATTTTTGAGTGTAAATCTAAGTCTGGGGTTAATGCAAGCACCAACTTAGTTAAAATCATGTGCTAGGGAAATGCACTTAGTAGACCCACACAAAGTGGTGTAAAACAAAGGGCAAAAGTGCAAGACATGCACTTTTCACCCTTACAATATTAAATACTTCAAGGTCAATATCATTTTATTCTTGTTTGATAAGTTATATGTGATTTAGCTATTTTGGTGTTGTATGCTTTTTACTTATGTCTAAAAATTATGATGAATCTTTACATATATGCATACATTATTAATTTTTGTAATAGAATCATTTAGTCTAAATTATTATTTTTCTTTCACATGTAGATAAAATATTTGATGATTGCATTAATGATCATAATACACCCATGTTTAAAATTTTAGTCTTTAGATTTAATCCATTTTCCCATAAACAAGTACAATTGTTGTTTGTCTTCTAGTTGATTCCCTTGAGAGGGAAGAGTGCAAGATGATCCCAACCATATGGAAAAATTATCTATATGCCTCATCCATTAGAAATAGCCTAAAATGGTCAAGAACATAACACATGATATATGAAGCTACTTAATTGGCCCAGAAGCAATCAAGTTAATTCTACCAAACATATTATAACTACTTAGTTAAGAGTTATATGTTAGCTCTTCCTAAAGGTTCAAACAATTAGCCTTTAATCTTGTTTTAATTTTGTAGATACTATAATATGCCATATCTATAGCTAGCTACTACCCAAACTAGATCTTGGCATTGCATGGTTAGGCTTAGAACTGCACATACAACTTCAAAAAATTACAAAGTACACCTTCCTTTACTTCATACCCCAATTAAAAGAATATGCTATGCATATCTATAGTGGTCATGTAGGTTTTAGTCTTTTAGTGTATAGCTATGATTGACTAGGAGAGGTTTGCTTATAAGATATTTGTTTTAACTTATGCCCTATGTACTCCCTTATTCTATCTTATGTGATGGAGTAAGTTTAGGGGTCTAGTTAAGTATGCCAAGTACCTTGGGCTAAGTAATATACATATAATCTAGGGATAGGATTATTGGTTGGTTATAGGTTCTTACAATTATGCTAGGGTTTGGGACAATGACCAAACTATTTCTCTTAACTATTATGAACTTACATAAAATGATAGAAATAGTCTAATATACTGAAAAATAAATAAAACCTGTGAGGTAGGGAACACCATATAATGATCATTGTGGAATAAACCATTCCACACTATATCTTATATGAGATTCTAAACACATAATATTCTTCACATAACTCACATGACTCTCTTGCCTACAATATATAACACTCAACTACCTACCACTACCACTTACTCACATATGTGGATAAATACTTTATTCTAATTAACTAGTGGGATGACTAACAAAGAAAATGCATTCACACCTTTATTTATTACTATAATACATTATAACATCATACCCTTAGACACATTTGTTAAAAAATTCATGTACATTAAATAACAAATATGTTGTGTTTAGAAACATAAAATTATGGCAAAAGAATTAAACATGTGATTTCAGCTGCAGCAGCCCTGTCCCCAGTGAGCACTGAAAACTGGACTCCTAATTCCTGGCAGGATTAAAAAATGTCCTTATTTCTTAGGGAATCGTGAACTTAAATCAATATGAAATTGAGGCTATTTTTCACTGGCCAACTGAAATGTCACGTCTCATAATGTGTTGACTGCAAACCAGTTCAAAATAGGCAGTTGAAGTTATCTTGGAGTGCTCAACTTAAACCTCAGGTTTTATAATATGTGTTGATTGTAAATCAATTTAAAACCGGTAGTTTCTATTTAGTAAATGGGATATTTTTTTATTGCAATTTTTAATTAATTGAAATTTGAAATTATATATATATGTGTTAAATTCAGATTTGTGTCTGCAATGAAGTTTCTAAGGGGTTGGATGTAATGTTTGACTTTTTTCTGATTGGTGTTTAATTAAAAGATGCCTTAAACTATTAATAATACTTTTATATTCTATAAAAAATTTACTGATTGAATTTATATATCATAGTTCTATTTTAGACAAAAATTGTTGGCGATCCCCAGCACCTAGGGACAGCGAATTCTGCTGAATTTATTAATTATTTAAATCAGAATTTTAAATCTTTTAAACTGATCTCTAGTTGGGTGGGCTTTTCCTTAAAATTCAACTGGTTTAATGGCAAAAGTAAATTTTCCTTATTTTATCACGAGGTGATAAGTTAAATGATAAACATTTCTGCTAAAAAAAGCAGTAACATTTGACTCTGAATTCTTTTTAGTAACATCATCTGTTAAGCCAGGCTCTATAATTTAAGCTGAAGTCAATGTGAAAATAGCAGATTTTGGTCTATTTACCATTCACCCTTATTTGGTGTGGCCCGACAAATCTCTTTGAAAAACAAAACAGTAAAAATAAGAAACAACTAACTGATAAACTTTCATTAATCTGAAATATGTCATCCTAATCTCTGTCCTATCATAACAATTAACAGCTCTTTTAAGGATGATATGGTTTTATGAATAAAGATAAAAAAAAAATTCTATTTAAAGTGAAGTGATTATTTAACATCTTTACATGTTTCTTAAAAATAGCAGGTTACAGGTTCAAATCTTAACTTTATTGTCTAATTTATTTTGATATTTAATTTCAGAATGGCATTTTCCTTATAAGATTTGAACACGGAGTTTGAGTCACACAAAATTCGTTGTCCACGAACGATTCATTGAGCTGGTAGAATGAAGAATGAATTACCTGTAAGATTCGTGGTACCGGCCCAGACATTCCCCTGTTAAACTGCTTTCATCTACAGAGCTCCTCCCTGACATGACAGTCCCATCTATGGGTATAATCTTTCCTTCCCTCACAGCGATCAAAGTGTTTATCTCCACATCCTTAACAGAGACTTTGAGACCACTTTCTTCAATAACAGCTGTTTGGGGAACCAGGTTCATAACAGATCCTATGGCTGCTCGCGCCTACCATCAACAAAAGAATTATATGAAAAACTAATTCAATATCATATGATCTTGATAATGGTTCAAAAGCCGATCTCACCTTATCACTAGATCTAGATTCTAGCCATTTCGCCAGGGTGAAGATAAAAACAATAGAGCCGGCTTCCGAAAATTCTCGCAAACCGATGGCACCGGCCACTGTTGAAAAGAAATGGACCATAAACTTGCAGCTGTGTTTCAAAGTAATGAGACTACCAAAATATTTTAAAATAGAAATATGCTGACCTGCAATAAGCATAAGCACGTTGATATCCAATACAAAACTACGGAGACCCACAACGCTCTTCAATACTATCGGTGGAAGGCCCACAGCCACGGCCCCTAAAGCCGACCATTTTAAAGAACTGTAGAAATAGTTGACGAAAGATATTCCAAGCAAAACACCGGAAGCCACTGTGTAGGGACTGGGCCATTTTCTACCGATTTTCATACGCCAAGACACTTGAATGCTTGCATCTAACCTTTCTTGGTTCAGAGCCTTAGCTGTTCACAGCACCACGGAAGCTATTTAATCGTGACGGGTTACACACAAGATATCTATCTGATCAAACCGGTCATATACAGATTTATATTTTCCTTCCTACATACCTATCTGTGCTGAACATTTACAGGCACCCGTTCTATTCCCTCCAGAGGGTTGAGAACTTTTTCGATCAAACGCACCTCAGCGGGGCAACATAAGCCTCAACCCTCCATATGCCATTCCAAATTAATTTACTCTTCCCATCCGCTCTCCGTCCCCAATGGGCAAGCTTGTTGACGCTGCGGGGGTTTGAACCTTAGTGGCCACTACAACAACCGTGCGACTTGACCACCGAACCACGCCCTTATTGGCCATAATTATTATGTTATGATTTATAACCTTTGTCATTATATATATATACCTATAATTTAATGTTATGGTTTCCAACATTTAACTCACATATATATACATATATATTCCAAACTAATTAAAGTATAGTTTATAAATGTAATTATATATATCCCCTATTCTAAATTAATTTAGGTATAATTTATAAATATCATGTTTTATATATATATATATTTCCATTAACTTAACTATAGTTTACAAAAGTGATATTGTGGCTTACAACCTTTGACTTATAGACTTATATTATGTGGATTCATGGGAGGTATTTAATCCTATTAATTTATATTATAGTATACGCTTGACAAAAACCTAGAAATTGATTGTAGTATTTTGTCATGATCTCCCCAATAAGTTTTGCTAACAACAATCATATTGTGTGTGTGCATGCATGTGCGTGTGTGCATGTGTGTGTGTCGATGTGTGCGTGCATGTGTGTGTGCACATGTGCTTTCAATTAATTTAGTTAAGGGTTGTAATAAATTATATGGTATAATTTAGAAATTCAAAAAATTGTGAGAAGTGAAAGGATTTAATTAATTTTGAAGGTCAATAGATAATTGTCTACTATTTTGACCACTTCTTAATTATAGCTTAGAATTTTTAAACTTGGATGAATTGGGAGAAAAATGATGAAAAATGAATTTGGTTGTTATCAAGATTTGTGTAAATTCAATCTTGCACCATGTGGTTTTGAATCAAATGGTGCTACCTTGAACTTTTGTGTGGCCCTCAACTCATGACTTGATGATTTTTTGTACTTGCAATAAAGACTCTTATACCCTCACCTTCAAATAGAAGACTTGGTGGTGTTGAATAACACCATCAAAACTTGCTATGCAAGGAGAGTGAGATGACTAGCACATGACTAGCTTCCCATCTTTTGCCTTCGTCAAGCCTTGTTGATTAATTCAATTATATTGATAAAGTTGGAAAATATACCAAGAAACAGTTGCAACTGACAATGATATAGTTAATCTTATGAGGGATTTAAGATTTGAACAAAATGCAATTAAGTAAGGTCATTAGGTTAAAGCTATGGATGAAGAGATGGAATCTATTGAAAAGAATGACACATGGGAGTTAGTAGACTTACCTAAAAAAATAACGCATAGGAGTAAAATGTGTTTATAAAACTAAGTTCAATGCAAATGGTGAAGTTGAAAAGTATAAGGCAAGGTTAGTAGCCAAAGGATTTGCACAACAATATGGAATTGATTATAATGAAACATTTGTACCTATAGCAAGACTTGATACGGTTAGAATGGTACTAGCAATTACAACTCAAAACAATTGGAAGGTTTATCAAATGGATGTTAAATCATCTTTCTTGAATGCTTCTCTAGAAGAAGTTTATGTGAAACAGCTACTAGGATATGAAGTAAGTGGACATGAAGACAAGGTATACAAGTTAAAGAAGGCATTTTATGGTCTCAAGCAAGCATCGAGAGCATGGTATAGCCGAATAGATTCATACATGGTGAATAATGGATTTAGCAGAAGCTGTAGTGAGCCTACACTATACACAGAAACCAATAAGCAAGGTCAGATTTTAATTGTTTGTTTATATGTTGATGATTTGATTTTTATTAGAGATTTATCTATAGATATGTTTAAATCAACCATGAAGAAAGAATTTGAAATGACAGATGTGGGATTAATGAGATATTTTCTAGGCATTAAAGTTGTACAATTTGATAGATGGATTTTCATTTCTCAAACTAAATATGCAAAGGATGTACTGAGGATATTTATGATGAAGAATTGTAATCCAACATCTACTCCTATTACAACAGGGACCAAACTTAGGAGAGAAGATAAGGTGTCCAATATTGATCCAACCATATTCAAAAGACGTATTGGAAGTTTAATGTATCTCACAACAACAAGACTAGACATCATGTATGGAGTTTGTCTAATTTCAAGGTTCATGGAGTCACCCAGTGATTCACATTGGCAAGTTGGAAAAGGATAATGAGATATATTGCAGGGACTATAGATAATGGAATATTGCATTCCACAACAAATGACTTTGAATTGATTGGATATATAGATAGTGATTTTGCAGGTAGTATGGATGATAAAAGGAGTACTTCAGGGTATGTATTTCATTTTGGATCAAATGTAGTTGCATGGGCATCAAAGAAACAACCAATAGTGACAATCTCATTAGTAGAAGTAGAATATTTAGCAGCAACTTCAGCAGCATACCAAGCAGTATGAATGCAAAGAGTATTGGTAGATTTAATGCATGATCAAGAGGATTTAGCATTGATTTATTGTGATAACAAATCAACAATTGCATTGTCAAAAAATCATGTTTTTCATAAGAGAAGCAAACATATTGACACAAGGTGTCACTTCATTCGAGAGTTAGTGAATAAAGGAGAAATCAACTTAGAGTTTTGTAGATCTGAAGATCAATTGACATATATATTCACGAAGGCATTAGAAAAGGAACAATTTGAATATCTAAGAGAGAATTTGGGTGTTGTAGCTATTGAAGCAATAAGTGGTAGAAATTAAGGGGGAGTATTGGAATGTTCTAGTAATTTCTCTCACTCCCATATTAACATTGTAATTACTTGTCCAATTATTTGTATTAGGGAAACCGTAGTATAGAAGACTATAGAAGAATAATGATGTAGTAATATTTCTCTAGGTTGTTCTTGTCTAGGAATCTCAAGAAGGTTCCATATTTTGTAAATATATCTTTATATATTATAAAAAGTTCTACATAATTGTTTTTATCAAGTTGAATAGAAATTCATTTTTTTTACTAAAGCACATTGTTCAGTGAGTGCATTTTTCATCTCTTTCCACCAACAATTATGTAATAATAAAACTTACAGGGGAAGCAAAGAAACATGCATATAGAAAAGATTGCAAGGGCTTGAAAGAGTCAAGGGTTGGAGAGGATTCAAAATTATGTGTATAACATTGCATAAGGAAGTGTCTCAGGGAGGATGTGAAAACCATAATTTTATTAAATAAATCTTTAAAAAACTTAAAAAAGTTTGTCAAAAAACAAAATTGAAATAAATAAAAAAGAGAATACACAAATATTAGTGTTGCAACTTACCTCAACAATCAACTAATTTCTAGAACAAATTGTTTAACTGAGAAGTATATGTTGGTTAATCTTTAGTCTATAAATTGAAGGTTAAAAGTGAAAAAAAACATAAAATTGACAAATTGAACAAAAATAAAATGTAAAGTTTACAAGTAGAAAAATTATATTAGAAGTAAAAAACACACCTAAGATTGTCAATTTAAACAAAACCATCCATCCATAAATAGACAGTGGCCACTTATCAATTAGCTGAAATTCAACAAAAAAAATGATCAGATAGTTTAGCAGATAGTTTCCACCAATAAAGACCAGATCACACACATATTAATAATTTCCTATGTAGCATATTCTTAACTTACAAATTAACAAGTAAATATTTGTTGGCTCAAGATGAGGCGAAATCGATCTTCACTATCATTGTGCAAGGCACAAAGTAGAATTCCCTAGAGGATTGGCCTAGTACAATGCTTTGGACTTTGTGTAGACCAATGTTCATAATGATATGGAGAGGGATTACATCATGAGGGTGGTGTGTGGTGCTAGGCTTTCACTTGATATCAGGATTTGTCTTTCTACATTTGTGTGCCTGGTGTCTATCTCATCGATGTATTATGGGAAGCTTGTGCCTTATATGTAGGATATATTTACAATTACTACTAGAGTGGTGAGAGAATATGATGAACCTATTGTTGGAAGCATTATGCTCTAATACCACTTTGTTGGAAGGAAGAGTAAATAAACAGAGAGAGGGGACACAAAACAAAATACACAAACAAAGATTTCTATTAATCAATAAAACTATTTTACATCAAACAAATATAACTACAGAGCTACAACTTTGTTTCTACTTTCTCTACAATACTACCCTCTCTGGAGCTTGCTGGACATTACTATTATCCCTTTTTGTTTGGAGTTGTTCACTAGCCATTCCACTAACTAATTGTTGTGCATGTATGGAGCTGCTTGGAGCTCTATTCCCTCTGCACTCTCTCTGCAATATTCTTCTTTTTGCTGTTGCAACAAATCTTCTCCCTACTTTGCACTACTGTACTACTGCATACATTCTTCACTACTTGTTCTCTATTACATTCTTTCCTTTTGTCTTTTCTCTATCCTAAAAAATTTGCCACTCAAAATTTAAAATCACCAATTGCATTGAATGATTTCTGACAGGCCAAAAAATGGCATTAAATGTTTTACCGGGTGCGGCAAGAAGGAGATCTCTAAAATATCTTTGATGGGGTAGGTGCATTAAATGCCCACTCTAGATTAGATTTTCCAACACTCCCCCTTAATTTGGAGCCACATACCTCTTTCATTTTATATCTCTTGAGCTGTTTGTAGCTCTCCAAAGCTGTCTGGAGCTTCTTTTTAACTAAAATCTGGAGCTATCCACAATGCCCAAGCTATCTCTTAGCTACTACTTAGACCTACAAAACTATAGTTCATTCTCTCCATGCTCTACTCGCTCCCTTATGAAATGATACCATATCTCAATGTGTTTGCTTTGTCCATGGAAGATTGGATTGTTCGTCAAGGCTATGGATGAAACATTGTTACAAAATATGGTTGTACCATCTTCTTTCTATTCATTTAAATCTACAAGGATTCTTCATAGCCAAATAGCTTGATATTCTACTGCATTTGCTACTATGTACTCAGCTTCTGCTATGGAGATGGAAACTACAAGTTACTTCTTTGATGCCCATGAAATGGGTCCTAAACCCATGTGGAACATATATCCTGATGTGCTCTTCATGTCATCTACACTTCCTAACCAATCACTATCAGTGTAACCAACCAATTCAAACTCACTAGATGCGGTGTACAGAATGTCATAGCTTTGTGTGACATTGACATATCTCAAGATTCTCTTTCTTGCTTGCCAGAGTGTGTCCTTAGGTATATCCATGAACCTAGAAATTAGGCTTATCACATACATTAAATTAAGCCTTGTAGTAGTCAAATACATCAAACTTCCAACCATACTCGTGTCTAGGGTTGGGTTCACTTCATTGCTGCCATCCTCCTTGCTCAGTTTCAAACCTGTAGCTATTGGTGTTGGTGCAGGCTTGTTGTTATACATCTTAAATATTTTCAAAATCCATATGGCATAGTTAGTTTGTGAAATAAAGATGCCATGCTCTAATTGTTGGACCTCAATGCCAAGAAAATATTTTAGCAAACCTAGGTATGTCATTTCAAACTCTTTCTTAATCACCTCTTTGAAATCAACAATGAAGAGATCACTATTATGAGTAAAAATTAGATCATATACATACAAAACAACAATTAATATCTCACCATTGGCTACTTTGATGTAGAGTGTGGGCTCACTGCAGATTTTGCTAAAGCCATTACTCAGCAGATAGGAATCTATCCTATTGTACCATGCATGAGGTGCTTGCTTAAGCCCGTAGAGATTTTTTTGGAGCCTGTACACTTTGTCTTCATGCCCTAGGACTTCATAGTTAGGTTGATGCTCCACATATACCTCCTCTTTCAATACTCCATTCAAGAAGGATGACTTCATGTCCATTTGATATACCTTCCACTTGTACTGGGCTATTATTGCTATGACTACCCACACAGTTTCCAGCCTTGCAACTGGTGCATAGGTCTCATCATAGTCTCTTCTGGGTTGTTGTTTGTATCCCTTAACAACTAGCCTTGGTTTATGCTTTTCTATCTTTCCTTTAGTAGTACTCTTGGTCTTATAGACCCACACAACTCCAATAACTTGTTTACCCTTGGGTAAAGTGGTTAACTCCCATGTCTCATTCCTTTCTATTGCATCCAACTCTTCATCCATGGCCTTACACCATTTTTCTTCATTCACAGTCTCTTGAAATGTATTGGATCACCATGAGAGAACAAAGAAAAGTATAGACTTTCATCAAAATCAACATACCTTGTATTTTCATAAATCTCCCTCGTGCTCCTAGTCTTTCTCAGCATTAGAGAAGTGAGTGTAGGATCTAAACAACTTCTAGAGTTACCGTTGCTTACCTATAGAGTGTTCTGGAGCTGATTCTACTACTGTAGTCTTGAACTGATTGACTCTAAAGTGCTCTAGGGATGGCTCCAGAGAGCTCCAAAGTTGAATCCAGAGTGCTCCGGGGTTGGTTCTACTTCACTACTGGAAGTTCCCCCTTCATTTCCACCTTCTTCATCTATGGGTATCATTGCTGAGATGCCTGTGGTGATGTCCACTATACCATCTCATAATTCATTCTCAATGAATTATACATCCATTTTGATTATAACCTTCTTTTTAATAGGGTTGTACAACTTGTAGCCTTTGGATTCCTCTCTCCACCCAATGAAGATGTACTTTTCTCCTTTGTCATCAAACTTTTGTCTTTTCTCTTTAATAGGCACAAATGCATATGCCACACACCCAAAAATCTATAGGCACTCCACACTCCATTTGTCATTTGTACATGCTTCTTGTGGAATCTTGTCCCTTACAGCCTTTGTGGGACTTCTATTTAGAAGGTATACTACTATTCCTATTGCCTCAACCCAATAATCATTTGGTAGTCCCTTTGCCTTCAGCATGTTTTGTACCACCTCTATAATGGTTCTATTTTTCCACTTAGCAACTCCATTTTGTTGTGGAGTGTACCGTGTTGTGAATTGTTTCACAATGCCTTCATACTTGTAGAAATTCATAAATTCCTTGGATACATATTCTCCCCCTCTATCCATTCTAAGGACCTTGATATAACATCCGCTTTGCTTCTCAACCAAGGCCTTAAACTCTTTGAACTTCTCAAATGCTTTAGATTTATTCTTCAATAAATAAATCAAAGTCTTTCTACTGTAATCATCTATGAAGGTCATGAAATATACATTCCCACCTAGGGTGTTGGTTTTCATAGGGCCAGACAAATCTGAATGTACCAGCTCCAATGGTGCTCATGCCCTCCTAGAATGCCCTGATTGAAAGGGCTGCTTGTGCTACATTCCTAGAATGCAGGCTTCACATTGTCTATCGAGCTCAACAATTGTTTGTAGCCCTCTAACCATGCCTTTTTTGGACAAAGAATTAAACTAGAAAAACTCAAATGCCCATACCTCAAATACCAAAGCTTGGATGGGTGTTCGATGACTATCTTGAAGGCTGACTGATGAGACTCTAGTGTAGATGCCATTTGGTTGATTCCAAAGCTCTCTAGAGCCATCTGGTGTGTAGCTCCAAATAGCGTTGGAGACAATAACCTAAGGAGAAACATTCTATGTCTTGTCATCTATACTGTTGCAATGACCTTCTTGCTACCATCCTAGTAATAGATTATGCATTCCCCTTTCTTCATCAAGATTCTATAACCATTCTAGATCATTTGTCCAATGCTCAATAGGTTTTGTTTTATGCCTGGGGCATAATAAACATCCTAGATCTACCTTTTCTCACCTTGTTTGGTTAGGACTGTGATGATGCCTCTTCCCATGATAGGAAACTATTGACTATTCCCCATCATGATCTTAGACTTGACATTCTTGTCAATGGAGGCAAACAAATTTGCATTACCACTGATGTGGTTGTTACATCCACTATCCAAGTACCATACTTTAGCGCTACTCTGCTCAGCAAAGTTGCATACAATAAATACCTTTGACTATTATTCATTTTCAGTCTTGTCCTCATTTTCTGCATGAGCATTTTGACTCCCTTGGTCACATTGTTTCTTCCTACACTCATTTGCATAATGACCAAACTTGTGATAGTAATAACATTGCACATTAAACTTATCATACCTCTGGTTAGAACTGATGCCCTTCTTGTTGAAGGAGTCTTGTTGAGAGGTGCTTGGTCCATCTTCTTGGCTATTTGAGCCTCCTTTACCAAAGTTGCTTCTTCCTCTACCTTTACCTCTGTTGTTTCTTCCTCTTCCCCTACCTCTCACATTGCTTTGAGCTTTGAAGGCTTGCTCTAGGGAAGGAGCAGATCTTTTCAACTAGATCTATTTAGCCACTACTCATGGGTTTGCAGGGAACCCATGAACTCATTTACTATCATCTTTGAGAGGTCCTTGGCCTCTTATATTGCTATGACAATATGGTCAAACTGCAAGGGTAGACTCCCAAGGATTTTCTCAATTATCCTTTGCTCTTCCATTGTTTCACCATTAATCCTCAATTGATTTATCAAGGTGGAAACCCTTGTATGGAAGTTTGAAATAGACTCTCCAACCTTTATATGTAGGGTTTCAAAATCTCTTCAGAGGAGTTACAGTTTCACCAACTTCACCTTGTTAGTACCTTTATAACTATTTTCTAGAATCTACCAAGCCTCCTTTGCATAGTTAGCTACTTCTATTCTGGGGAAAATAGCCTCTGTTAAGGCTACCTCAATCAAACTGAGGGATTTTTCATCATTTCTCCTTGTTTCCTTCAACTAGTTCTTATGGGCATTTGATAGGGCTACAAAGGCATTTGGGTCAATCACATCTATGAACCCGCTGACCACAAGTTCCCACAAATCATTTGCAACCAAGATGGTCTTCATCTTCTTCACCCAAACATCATAGTTCTTTCCATCAAACATGGGTGGTTTCTGCCAACTCTTTGTGTCTCCTCCAACCATTCTTGTAAATAAGGGGAGACTATTAATACCCAAAAAAACTTAGAGCTTTTCACCAATACCCAGAAAACTAAAATTCTAGCTCTGACAAAATTAGTTCTGATACCAAAATTTGGAAGCATTATGCTATTATACCACATGTTGGAAGTGTTACACTCTAATATCACTTTGTTGGAAGGAAGAATAAATAAAGAGAGAGGGGGCACAAAACAAAATACACAAAAAAAAAATTCTATTAATCAATAAAACTATTTTACATCAAACAAATAGAATTGCAGAGATATAGCTCTATTTCTACTTTTTCTACAATATTTCCCTCTCTGGCATTTATTGGACTTCACTATTGTCCCTTTCTATTTGGAGTTGTTCACTGTTCATTCCACTAACTGATCGTTGTGCGTGTCTAGAGGTGCCTAGAGCTCTATTCCCTCTACACTCTCTTTACAATATTCTTCCTATTGCTGCTGCAACAAATCTTCTCCTTGCTCTACACTACTATGCTTCTACTACGTACATTCTTCACTACTTGTTCTTTCCTACATTCTTTCCTTTTGTCTTTTCTCTATCCTAAAAAATCTACTGCTCAAAATTCAAACTCACCAACTGCATTGAATGATTTCTGACGGGCCAACAAATGACATTAAATGTTTTGCAGGGTGCTATAGGAAGAAGATCTTTGATGGGGTAGGTGCATTAAATACCCACTCTAGATTAGATTTTCCAACACCTATGGCTTTACAGTTTGTAGATTTCTGGAGCTCAATGCATCAAGGAGATTGATCTTTTGGAAGATGGTTGTCAATGCCACTTTAATGCTTGTGAGATCATTGTGAAAATAACAAAAGAATATCTCAAGTTATGTGATATCTGAATCATATACAAGGGTATGTTGATAAACCCATTATCTATTTGAAAGTAATAACAATGGTTGAGACACTTCAGTGATATTATGTATTTTTTTATCATAGACTTCTTAAGATGTCAATCCTACTTATTGAGATAGAAAGAGAATTGTAGATCTGAGTAAGAAACATAGTATGATGATTGTCACATGTGGAACTTAATCTAGTTTGGGTTTTTCTCAGAGGCCCTCTCTTATAAAGTCATAACCAAATATCAAGACCTATAAAAAAATTACATCTAGAAGTATTCAGAACAATATGCGCCTAGAGATAGTATCCAAAGCATTATTGAAGTATACAAAGACAAAGTACTTGGTTACTGCTTTATTTTTTACATGATAGTCTAAATAATTAAGAGAAGGGTCATCACATTCATTCAACTTAGAGAATCTTTTTAGCACCTCTATAATTTGTGTAATATGG
This sequence comes from Cunninghamia lanceolata, assembly GCA_027924645.1. Taxonomy (NCBI): domain Eukaryota; kingdom Viridiplantae; phylum Streptophyta; class Pinopsida; order Cupressales; family Cupressaceae; genus Cunninghamia; species Cunninghamia lanceolata. Next base: position 4,815,679 of record BSBN01000287.1, on the reverse strand, counting down.
TGGTAGATGGTATAATTGTGTCATAAAAGAGAGTGTATCCAAGCATAGGCTCAACATCATTTGATCTTATTGGCAAGAGACACTGCTCTAATGAATGTTGAATGTTATCATTGATAGAAACAAGACAAAAGGTTTCCACCAGCATGACAAAGAGACTTTACTCCAGAAGAATAAATGACTAAGTATGGGTAATACAAAGTAAGTGACAGTATTTAAGATGGTATGCCTCCATAGTTAAATACATTTGTATGCAATTTAGGTATGTTGTTCATAGCTATCTAATGATCATGTGTTCCAGTGTTCAAATCCTGACTTCCTGCGGAAGTCATATAGTAAAATATCTAAGTCCGGGTGAACATAGTCAAGTCAGGAACAATGCACAACACTAGAGTAAAAGGGTTCGCATTCCTCCACTGTGGAATATTTTGTCTTGCAGCTCTGAGGTAGCAAAGATACACATCATGACTACTTGAATCTAGAGTTATACCTTTTAAAGTTCCTTTGATCATATTCTACAAGTTCTCCAGTATTAGCTTCTAGTCTAACAGTATCCCACTATGACAAAGTGACAGTTCCAAGATCTACATTTTGCTATAAAGGACTATCATGTCATGCAGTTTTGAAGGTATGCTAGGAGGTCAATGATGAATGTTTGATATGATTTTTAGAGTCTCATATGGTTTGCAGTGAAAGTTGTGATGTGACAGTTGAATTAGGCAAGTGTGTTCTTAAGGAACAAGCTGATAGGCATGTCAGATCTATATGCAGAGAAGATATATTGTTTATAAAATCAATCTAAGTGGTTGAATAATTGGTGCCAACCTATATGAAGACTATTGTATGTGTGTTTGGGTCCACACTCTTGTTTGTGCACAAGATCAAGCTGACAGGGTACAACACTTGCATACATGCTTCATGTCTAGTTTTCTGACTTGATTATAAGATGAATCATATTCCAGATATATGAATTCAATGGATTTTGGTGTTGGTGCAATGGAGATGTGTGGATAGTGTGTGAATTCAGTGTGTGCATGATCTAAAGTAGTTTGCAGAGCAGAAAAGGATTTCAAGTGCAGAAAATAGAAGTAGATGTGAAGCAAAGTAGAAAAGCAGAGCAAACGGTATGAAGTCTTTTGAATACGTATACTGACAAAATTGGTACTACACCTCAGCATTTTACAGATGCACCTATTGCAGTCATCACTTGGCAATGAGCCAATCCTTCTTTTATCTTCTCTTTTGTATTTTTGGCAGTGAGCTTTTTTTGCAATGAGAATTTCTTGGACAATGAGTCCTTGGGCAGTGAGTCCTAAGGCAATGAGCCTTCATGTAATTTGGTATTGCTATCATAATATATAATGAGCTAACACTCACCGTTGTTTTTCCTTTTTTGGGTTTTCCATGTAAAATCTTGGTGTCTGTGTCATGAATTTGTGGCTACTCTTCTCAAGTTTACTTTTCTTTCATGTTATTGAATTTGGTAAGTGGATTAACGAATGTGTAAATAAAAGGGTTTTAAGAATATTGATTCACCCCCATCTCAGTATTCTTTGCATTCAACAAATCTATGATCTCAAAGAGCATCACATATGGATCTAACAAAACCATAAAGCAAGAAAACTACTATTAGTTTGACCAGTGAGTGAAGTTTTAAATTACAACCCAAAGTCATGATGCATACTAATTAGGACAACCTTACATGATTTCCTAAAAATTAGAGAAAATTTCACTAGGTTGATTTAGGACATAAACTTTGTCAACTATATGTATACTTAATTTTCTTTCAAACAAGTTTGGAGGCATGGTGAATCAAATTCTGGCAATCAAACATGTTAAACATAAAAAATGTCTTCATAGAAATAAACATCTCTAAATATCACACAATATAGAGAAGCCAATAAGTTCCGTAAATCTCATTTTCAAGATGATGTGAGGTTTCTATTATTTGAGAGACTAGTTTTGGTAGATGATTATGCAAATGAGAATGCCATGCACACCCTCTTGAAAATGAAAATCTTTAGTCTATTCAGTCAGATCCTATTGTGAATAAATTGATAAAACTTACTTCTAATCTTTAGCATTTGAGAAGACAATGCATGTTACCTATTTTATAGAATGCTTCAAAGAGTTCTATTCTTGTTCACTGTAATAATTGTAGGATATACATAACACGAATTTGTCTAAAAGGATTTATAAATTTCAAGAAAACACAATTACCAAAATTGCAAAGCGAAATTTCCTTACAGACATATACCAAATAGAAAACCATGATGGATGAAGAGGTGATTGTGGGAGATATTATGAAAAATAAAATAAAATCAATCTAAACCTTATCTTCTAAAGTTATATTATGTGTGATGAGGTTTGTTATAGTTTATATCTTTTCTACACCTTAAAATGTCATACGTTGTAATAAATATTGATTGACTTCTATTTCATTTCATGTCATGTCATGTATGGGTAGTATGATTTTATTATTGACTATGCACATTCAATCTTTTAGTGATCATTCAAATTACATTTTGATAACTTGATTGGACATATAGATAGTGAATATCTTTTCTATACTTTATCTCACCATGGTTGCAATAAATATTATTTGACTTTTAATAATTTAATTTGATTTTATTTAATTTTGTCTATGTGAATATGAAATTGATTTGATCTTTGGGTATGGAGATACTCAATTGATTTAATTTTAGGAATGGGCTATATATCCATTGTTGCATTTAATGCTTGCATCAATTCATGTGAAGCCTACAATAAGAGGTAAACTCTAATAGGCATTGAGAATTTTTTTGCCAACATTGGAAACTATAGTCATGAGAAAAATAAAACAATTAATGATTTTTCAAGACTTGACAAGTTTATTGAAAAACTTTGCATATCAAATATAATAGTTCCCTCCATGGCAAGTACTAATAATTGAATAAAATAAAATTGAACATGTGTTTTTGTAGAAGGAAGTTGTGCAATCAGTTGCTATTTGATAACATAGGCCATTTGTGACAATGGCATCAAATTATTTATGCATATGGTAAAGGTACATACAAGTAAAATATAAAATATTATATATTTAGAGTAAGGTAGTGTTAACAAATTAAAACTACTAAAAGCACAACATATCATTGTGCTACATGTTTTCTACATAGAATTCTCCCTATTGTATACTTCTACATATTTTTGGAGTGAAGCACCATTTTATAAATGTTTCTTTTCTTCTAAGAATTTAATTTCTAAGATTTAAATATAATTACTTCCATGCCTTCAAATTGCCATATGTTTATCATTTTTTATCCTTTTGGAATACTTCAAGTGGATAATTATTAGAGATTGCATAATTCCCATGTGATCCCATCATATTTTTTCTAAATTTTTTAATTGAATTGTATAAAATAAAGACTAAGCAATCAAAGTATTGATTAAGACAAAAAAATATTGATGTTAGGGTAGAAAATAATTATCTCCTTTACATCTATATATCCACCATTCCTTAACAAATCTAAATACCTTTATACATGTAGCAGCGTTGAAGTTGAAATTGAGTCAATAATGGTTCTCTAGAATATGGAGCAAAGATTATTAATGGCAGCTATTCTTTAGTGTGACCTAGTCCAAACTATGAATTTTATGTTGATAGAAATTGTGAAGGATATAAAGTTATTTTGATAAGATGGCCCCTGTTGGTTATTTATGCATTGTGGTATTTTCACTCCAAAATACTAACTCTTCTTTTAAGAAGTTCTTCACTCTATTCAACATGAACAACTCAATTCTTACTACATATTATTAATGTCTTTGGTTTACATGTTATCTCTATGTTCTCTCATTTTTCCATCATCTTGAAATAGCCATTTACTATTTTCCAATTTGTATTTGACTCTATACCTATCTTGGTTTGTTTGATTTGGCATTATTGCATATGTATGTTCTCAAGCCTAGATTGTTCTCTTGCAAGCCTAATGTTATTTATTTCTTTATATGCTTTGACTTAATATAAATAAAGAAAGATAAAAAAATATTAAAACACAAAATATATTTATAAGGATGACAAATATATGTACAACAAGTTGTTCACAATCACTACACAAGCTTCATCATAACATTAATGATTTACAGAAATTTCTCTATATTTTTCTCCAATACATGCAATTATTTTCTACCCTTTAAAATCCTTAAATTATCCATTCTCTCCATAAAAGTAATAAGCACTACAAGAACATAAAACTTAATATCAATTAAAGTTGCTTATCATTATAATTGTTGGCAGTACCACCATGTTATTTAATTTACTACAATAATATTATAATTTATCCCCACAATAGAATACACAGTTACACCACTGGTTGATTTCTCCTAGTTTAGCATATCATTTTTACCAAAGCACTTTTAACTACTAAATTAGCATAGAGAGTTGGCAAATTCAAACAACAAATATGAGAGGAATTGGAAGTTGGAGTAGTCAATAGAAGGGCTGATGGAATAGATATGGAAAAGAAATCCCTTTATAGTCCATGATGTTAGGTGACCTTGGTTATTAGTAGTGTGTAAAATTCAGGACTACCTTGTACTCTCATTGGGGTTGAAGGAGGTACCTAACTGTGCTTCACTATAGAAGGTGTCACATTCTAGGCTTAATTAGCTATAGATTTTTAAAAATATTTGAATATCATATTTCTTGACCAAGTTAGGTTGGCTAGAAAATTATTTTTTAATAGTTTTAAAAAGTCACAATAAAAGATTAATAAATAATTATTTATTTATTAAAAATTTAATAAATAATAAATAATTTATTTAAAAATTAATAAATATTTATTTATTTATTAAAAAATTAAATAAAAAGACATAACTATTCATGCACCTTTTACTTAAATCTAAAGCTTGGAGGAAAAATATTTTCTTTTGCGCGTACCTAGGTTGGCCAGAATGACACCTACCATTCGTGTTTATCTAAAAAATTTAGTAGCACCTCATTTAAATACCTAATTTTTACCAAACTAAGTTTTTAAAAAAGTAGTAGCCCATAACTAAATTCAATTTTCTACAGGTTTTATTACTACCTTATTTTCAGATTCAATAACTCATTCAATTTTGATGTGAAGTTACTTAAGTCTATTTTTAGCATTTTTATTTCCACTTAGGGTATTATTTGTCCATCATGACCCTACACTCACCCATGTTCTAATTTTTTATCAATGTTGGAGACAAAATTTTAGTTATAATAGGGAGGTTGCTTTTAGTCCTATCCTCTTGTATTTGATGTGCTTAAAGATTTCTCTCATTTGTTTTAGTAGTCGCAGTCTTCTTTCCTTCAATGACTTGATTTTATCCTCTAAGTATGTGTCTAGTTTCATGTGGCTATCTATTAGCTCTTGTTTGGTGAGAAATATTTCTACTATTTCTATCTATGCCTACTATCCTAAGATTACTAGTTCTTCTTGAGATAGCAATTTATTGAACTTATTGTTTCACTTGGCTTTGAAAATGTAGCTCTTTATGTTTTCTTAGTTTTCTTTCTCCTACATCATTGGTATCTTGTCTATTCTCTTTGTGAGATCTATGTGGGCTTTTGATGTTCTTTTACTCATCACTCATGGGGCCATGAGATTATGTAGATTCACTTTTGTTATTCCATAAAATTATAATATTGTTGTGACCCAACATGTTATTCCAAATCCTTCCTAATCTAGTTTGCATGTATATGATAGGATGAATTAGGTTTCTAGCTTATTAAGGAGTGATAGGAAAATTGGGAACTTTAATATCAAGGTGGAACCACTGCCCTCTCCATCTAGATGAGACTTAGAGATTGGCTACTAATAATGATCAAGGTCTAGCTCTTCTAATGATCCTCAACCACTTCTCCAATATTTACTAGGTTCTTGTAACTTGAATGTCTAAAATTCAAGAGATAATTGTTGGAAAATTTTGGAGATTGTGTCCTTTCTTCATGATTTGTTGAACAACTCTAACCATTTTCTCTTTAATAGTATAATGGAAGGTGAAAGAATACATCATATTATAGAACAACAATTGTGTTATGATGCAAACTCTAGTTCAAGACTTCCACAAATTATCTCATCAAATTCATATTAGGCTTTTAGATGGAAGACATTGTAGATAAATCTTTGATAATCCTCCTGATGTGAGATCTGACTATGATTTAGATGAACACCCTTTATCTCATTTCTATTATATTTTGTTGATTCTTGGATTTTGATCTCTATTTCTCTTGTAATTTAATGGCATATAGGAACTTTTTTGTTAATATTATTTTCTTTTATAAAAAAAGGTACATATTAATGACCATTTTACCTTATGGCAAGGTAGATTTTAAATAAGAGATCTAAATAAACTATTAATTTATAAAGAAAATAAGGGTAATGAGTTGTTATAAAAAATTTATTTCTTAGGCATTTTTAAATAATATATACTAAAAACTAATTCACCTTAAGGTAGATTTCAAACAACAGAAGAAGAAAAGTGTTATAAGTATTTTTTAGCCATCTAACTTAAAAATAAGACAAGTTTATGGGTTCTTTTATACTATCTAGTACCATTTTGTGATTTAAATCTAGGGTGAATTGCATGTAAGTATTTGTTACATGTTTATTTCCATATTGGAGTTAAGTTACGAGCTAGATAAATAAGTTTCATATACATTAACATGGGAGGGATAATATAAATTCTAGATTATAAAGCAGAAGACAACAATCCAAAATTGCATACATAACAAAAGCATAATATAGTTAGAAATTGTAAATTTGTAATGATACATGCTAATTAAAATTACTATAATTAAAAAGCATACTTAATTTACAATATTCTTCAACATATATCAATATCCATCACTCGATGACCCTACTAAATAGTTACAAGAAATATAAATTCTAACAAGAAAGAATAAGCCAACAAACTTTACCTATAAACATGTTATAAAAGAGATAAGCTATTATGTGTTGAACCAAAACATATTAGGTAAAATAGGTATAAAGATGAAGTAATATACTAGAAATAATGAAATCAACATATTGCAATACATTTATATTTTATTTTCATCTCATAATGAGAAGAATGTTTATTTTATAACCGTCATGTTTACACAATTCAAGTGAAAATGTAGCAAGCAACCTCTCCTCCCTGCCCCAAAAGGAATCATGCTTAATTCTGGATCTCTTATTATATCAAAATTTTTACCCATAAATCTCTTAGGCCTAAATTCCAAGGGATCTTCCCATATTGTTGGATCTCTTCCTATTGCCTAAGCATTAACAATGATCTCTTCCTATTGCCTAAGCATTAACAATAATCCTTGTTTTTGTTGGTATCAAGTAGTCATGATGAGCTCCTTCCACAATACAAGCCTCTGCAGATTCATGCTAGATGGGGCCTACTGGATATAATCTTAATGTCTCTTTCACCACACAATGCAAGTATTCCATGCTCATAATATGAGAAACTATTATTTTCTCATCATTTTTTTAGTACAAAATCAATTTCTTCTCGTAATTTTTTCATCACACATGAATTTCTCAATAACTCACTCATTGCCCATTCCAATGTAGTTGCTGATGAATCTATTGTACCAAGGAACATATCCTATCTACACATGGATAGATTAAATCATTTAAATAAACAAATATAGTCAATATAAAGTAATGCAACAACTACATTAACATATTTAATAAAAAATAGTACGTAGCTCTAACAAATGGAGATCACACTTCTAACTTTCAAAAAGAATTAAAAATTAATATATATATATATATAAAGTTTTAGATATGGTTAATAATGCACTAGAAGATTTAGGTCTTTATTATATTTCTTCCCACAAATATAGTGGCACAACTTTCCCAATTGGGAATAATCTTTCATTTTATATTTTTTAAAGTATGTCACATCAACTTAGGCATTCCACATCAACGTAAGAAAAGTGTTTAAGAGGACAAATTCCAAAAAAACTTTATTTACATTTAAATTGGAATGCAAAGTATTTATTGTAATTTTTAAAAAAAAAAAAAGATAAGATAGAGCATAAGCTTTTACAATTTATGAATTTTTAGTGTGGTCATTCTAGAGGGGGGTTATTATTGGGTGGCAAGGTAGTGGCTTAAATCTAGGCTAGCTTTGATAAATTTTATGTTATAAAAATTTACTTAATTCCTCCCTCATCATTATTAAGATTACACAATTTTTTAAGTGTTTACAACTTTTAGTGCCCCTAAAATCATTTATCTCTAGAACTTAACACATCAAATTATTATGTTAGAGAATATTTAATTCTATAGGAATGCTCTACCTAACCAATTTCCTAATGCACTCATCTTTTGGTCTAGAATACACTTTTTGATCATTGTACTAATACAACCATTAGATATAAGTCTTTTGAAAATAAAGTGCTTTACATAAAATTTATCTAGGCTAATTAAATAAATGCAAGCAATAAATCACACAATTAACCTAGATAAATGAGTTGGGATTGATGATTGAAATTACTAAAATTAAATGAGAAAATTAAATAAATTAAACGTGATACTTAGTTCAAAATATGATAATGGAGATGTGTTGCATGAAAGATATAAAATGATTCACCAATGTGGTAGATTTTTAAGGTTTACTCAAATGAAACCTCCAATTCTACAAATTAACTATTTTCACTTTGGATAATCTATGCAAGTGCATAATTGATCTTTGTGAGTGTGAACTTGAACTTGTGGGTTGATTCCACAATAGTGTGTCCTAGTTGTGGGAGAAGCTAAAAAATGATCCTAAGGTGCCAAAAAGGGAAAAACACATTTAAATGAACATATGTCTTTGAATGAAGGACCTTTATTTGACGGTGATGTCATCATGACCTCCAAATGAAGGTCCTTGAAATAGAGACCTTTTTTCTAATTCTTAAATGTTTCATGTTCAAAATGTTTTGTGAAAGGGACCTTCTAATGAAGGACCTTCCAATGAGGGTACCTTCATTTGAAGTTCCATTTGATGCAATCTCCTTGCTTCTCATAGAGTTTTCATAGAAATTTTTTGTTTTGAAGTAGGAGTTGGACCATAAAATGGAGTCAATATGACATGAAATTTTGGAGGATCGTAGGTTTTAGAGTAAGCTTTCTGAAAAGTATAATTTGTAATATACTTTATTTAAGTATGATGATATTTCCTTTTTTTAGTGAACATAGTTTTTTTTACTAAACATAAGGGTCTTGTTAATGCATGTGAATTTTTTTTTTTAATAGAAGAAAATAAATTCTAAAAAGTATCTACGCACTCTAATCGGTGTTCTTATTTCAAATAATAATAATAATAATTTTAATATATATAAAAAATTATGTTATGGAATAAAACCACTTTAAATTATAATTAACGTGAATTAAAAAATTAATAATAAATAAAATATGCAACAAAAAATTATGAAAAAATATGCATGCACTAGATATCGCTAGTGATCTATGTTTAAAAAGTTACGTTTCTATCTCATTTCTAATAAAAGTTGTTTTATAAAATAAATGCCACTCATTACAAATAATATAAGGTATAAAAAAGAAGTAATAAAAATACCTAAAAAATGAAAAACTATTTTTTAAACCCTATGCATAGACTAAGATAAAATTCATGGATTTGATCTAGTAGAATGTGGATTGTTGGAATTTATAGTATTTAGAAAAACCTTTCAAAAATTTGTTGAATTGCAAGGGTTAGGTTCTCCACAACTTAACACCTAACAGATTGGTTTTTGTCATGTCCCTATATCGATAATTTATAATTGAATCGTTGATGTATTATTCATTCAAATTAAATGACACTAAAATCATAAATTAAATATATTATAAATTAAAAATATTTATATCAAATAATATTATTAATATATATAATATTCAATAAATAATATTATTTTTATATAATATATTTATTAACAAAGTATATTATTATATTGATAAATAACATATATAAATATAATTATTATTATAATCATTATAATATAGAATATATTTATATATACTATATATAATATATAAATAATATTATAAAATAATATGCAGCAATTAGCATTCCTTATAAATAAGACAAAACCCTATAGCAACCATGAATATCCTATGTTTTATATTCATGTATTACAAGATGCAATTTATATAATAGGCAACGTTGGATTATTATAGGCAGTAATACATATATATGGACAACGAATAAGACAAATTTTAGATTATTCACAAAAGACTTAATTAAAATGAAACTATAAAGTAATACGGGTTCATGAAGAGACATGGAGTGGTACGATTTATTATATTAAACAGTATGATTAAGACAAATAATAAGATGTGTGATTTAGACATACAAAAAAGGTGCGATTTAAAGGGCAGTGGTTATATACTAATTAATATTTGAAAGGGCTACAATTCCTTAAGACAAAGGACATGTCCATAGAAATGGATTACACCTCTTCATAGAGATAGAATAGTATAAAGGGGAGATCTAAACAGCAATGGAAGGATATATTAGGGAATAAGGAAAGAGAATATATATAGGTCTGAATTATATATATATATATATTAGATCTGCATAAGTGTATAATATGCAAGGATATATAGAACAGAAGAAGATAAAGTTTAAAGCAAGAAGAATATATCAGCAATCAGACTCAGCAAGGAAAATAAGGAGAATAGAAATATAGGGAAGAAAAATACAAAGGAGGAGAAAATATTAAATAGAAGATCACAACAAACACACATTATTGGGAATGGAAGAATACATATGCAAGTAGAGATATAGAAAGAAGATCACATGGAAATATAATGGAAGGGAAAGCAATCTGAGTTGGAATTAAAGGGATCTAAATTGGAATAAAAGAATCTGAGTTGAAGTAAAGAAGAAATCTGAGTGGAAATAAAGGTGAATTGGTTACTAATGTTCTCTTTTACAAGTCAAAATTGTTTGCAAGGTGAAGAAATTTTGAGCTTCCAAAAAGGGGACATTACAGTTTTACAACTCTAAATGAAAGGTTGAAGAGAACAAACAATTGTATAATAGACCTGGGATGATGTGTTATGATTCAATACTTTGATAAATGCTACTAGAATGATCTCATAAGTGCTCTATCAATAACCCCAACATGCTCTTTGATAACTCATAGATCACAGTAGTTTGATGAGTTCAAATGAGTGAATGTGTCTTTAAATACAAATACCAAGTCCACGATTCAATAAAGCATGTGCTAAGTTAGTTTACAATGGCTAGTGAAGTGGTTACCAATGTTCAAGTTGTAAGAGTTCATGGTCCAAATCTATCAATGTGGAAGTAACTTGGGTCAAATATACACCCACACATTTGATCTAGGGTGATGATAATAAGTCTAGAGATTAAGAATAAATGTCTAGAGATGAATAAAAGGCATTCACTAAAAGAACTCAAATAACTGAATAGTGTAAAGTGTAGATTCATATCTGAGAGAGGGGAGTGCATGTACATTATCATGTGCAAGAGTCGTTTAAGTCACTTTAGTTAATTCTATAATAAAAAGGATAAGAAGATACCATGTCATTAGTTGAAATTGTACAAAAGAAATATGCCACTTGCAAACTAGTTTTTATATTTAGGACACTAATCAAAATGAACCCAAAACATAAGAGAAAAAAACATAAATATATAATTTTCACCATTACAATAAAAAATATTAAAAAAACCATTCAAAACAAATAATAATTATTTATATCTTAAATGTTAAATAAAAATTAAAAAAAACTGTTCTTATTTATTAAAAACATAATAATACTAATTAATCATGCTCTATTATTAATCTAATATTATTTTTTTCAACTAATAACTATTTGAAACTTGTACTTATTTTAGAGCTTTTAATCAATTATAACCATGAATAAAGAGAAAAAATTAAAAAGTGTGTTCACATAGATTATGCTTAAGTAACTCCAAATTTCTCAACTAATTAAATTCCACAAAATTAAAATTTGCAAATCTAGCCTGACTCACGGCAAAGTTGAGAGTTGACTTACCATAATGATAGCCTTCTTATCTTCGACTGTAATTTCCATGTCCACAAGCACATCAACCAAGTCTTTATGCCCCTCCTCTTCCTCCTCCACGCTACGCCTCTGCTTACGCTCCACATGTTGATCTATTATTTTGTCGAAAATGGTGTCCAACTACTAGTGGACATTCTTCATGTTGGGTTAAACTAGCTCTTGGGTTAGAGTTAGTGGATTAACCATAAGTGGTCTTGAGCACATGGTTTTGTGCTAGTTGTATTGGTCCATGGTTTTGGAGCTCATGGTTTTGAGCCCATGGTTTTGCATATATGGAAGTCTATTTAATGGCTTGGTGACTCCATTGTATATGTCGCTAGTTGAAGCCTCCAGGCTCAGTCCGGTTGGGGCTGAGGGTTAATATGAAGATCTTCATTGTTGGTTTTTCCCTGGTTTGGGGTTTTCCATTGTTGCATGCATGTGTTTGTTGTTTCCACTGCATTCTTGGCTATGTATGGGTTGTGAAATTTTTTTATTGTTCAACAACTGGTATCAGAGCCACTGGAAATTGATGATGCCGCAGCTTAGAAGAATTTAATGTATATAATGCAGGGTTTACAGTGTGTGGAGATAAGGCAACATTTATTTTTTGATCTGGTATTCTTGCTGAAACAGAAGGTTTGAGTGTGTGTCTCAGCGCTCTGGCTCTCGGAAGAAAGTTGAACAGGTCTGTGCAAGATTGGTCGTGGTTGCTGCTACAGGCATGTTGCCTGGTAAAAGTCGTCATATTTAGTTGCTGCATGTAAGGTGCTGCAGGTCCAAGGATGGCTGTAGCAAGAACAAAAATATTTGTAATGGAGTTGTAAATTTAATACATATATATGGGCTCATGGCTGTAAGACCTGGTATGGCTTGCTTGATCCCTGAAATGACCAAGAGGGCATTGCACTTGGTGCTTGTGGAAGGGGGGTTTGGTGCTAACCCCAAGACCAAGTTTAAAGGGGGGATTGTTGGGTTAAACTAGCTCTTGGGTTAGAGTTAGTGGATTAACCATAAGTGGTCTTGAGCACATGGTTTTGTGCTAGTTGTATTGGTCCATGGTTTTGGAGCTCCTGGTTTTGAGCCCATGGTTTTGCATGTATGGAAGTCTATTTAATGGCTTGGTGACTCCATTGTATATGTGGCTAGTTGAAGCCTCCAGGCTCAGTCCGGTTGGGGCTGAGGGTTAATATGAAGATCTTCATTGTTGGTTTTTCCCCTGTTTGGGGTTTTCCATTGTTGCATGCCTGTGTTTGTTGTTTCCACTGCATTCTTGGCTGTGTATGGGCTGTGAAATTTTTTTATTTTTTTATAACAGGCACATTATATACTCTAGTAGCATGAGTCCATTGATGAACATCTCCATTTGTAAGAGCAATGAAGTCTTCTCCATAGCATCCAACATCAGCAACCTTACGTCCAACAAGTGTGCCTACAGCAGGTTGACATGTAGCAACAGAAAATCCTGTCAGAATTACACACGGAGACTCCACAATGTGCTCAGACACCACTGCGTTTTCTACCTTTGTTCCCCATATGGATATGAATATAGAGTAGGCTGGATCTGCTACATGCCAATCTTTGTATTTTATCAAAAGAGTGGAGGCTACTACTCCCACACTCCCCAAGGTATCAACAAGTACATGCAAGAAAATACCCTCCATATTGTGATTAATGTGATGATGATCCTTGGACATGTGATTTTCTGCCAAATGACGATGCCCTAAATCTGAATGGCTATGGTCCAAGTGAGATTCACTATGCAACTGGCTAGTCTTCAAGTGAGAATAACTATGCTCCAAATGAGAATTACTCGCATGCTTCTTCTCCTGTCGGTATTCTTCCTCATCATCCCTGGTTTTGAAATTATTCTCTTGAAATTTTCTCTTCTTCCCTCTATCTCTGGCCTTAGTATTATCACCATCATCCTCTATTTTTTGCCGCTTATGAGGGCGACTATAGCGGTCTCTTTCTCCACTGTCTCTACCCTCATAAGAGCGCTTGGGCTTCCTTCCAAATTTTCGTAGGTTGTCACAACTTTTTTCACAAGATTTAAAGTTTTCATAAGGCTCCCATTCCATAGCCTCTATCCTTTTAATTTATGTATTTTCTGCAAAGACACTTGCACTTTCTTGCACAAATATTTGATTAGATTCCAATAGGTTAAGAAATTCATCAATAATGGAATCAACATCATCTAACCTATCCATTTCACATGAAGCAAGATTTTGTATGCCATATAGGGTGCCTACTTTGCTGACTTGAGCAATTACCAAGGCCCCTTTTGTGACTTTCCATCTATTCAATTCAAAATCAACTTTACATCCTTGTGAAAACAACTATCCAGCTGAAATGAAATTTTGTTTGAGCTGAGGGATATATCTGACATTTTGCAACAGCCAACTATTTCCATTTTTTAATTTTAACAAAACATCCCCTTTGCCAATAACATCACAAGATTTATTATTGCCAAGAAGAACCTTACCAAAGTCACCGCTTTGCAGATTAATGAAGTACTCCTTGCATGGAGTGGCATGAAGCGATGCTCCCGAAGTGAGCACCCAAAAATTTGGTGATGTTTCTTCTGAGGCTGAAACAAGAACACCAATTGTTGCACCGGTATCCTCTTCACGTACCGAATTTGCTTCATCTGATTTTCAGCCTTCTTCAAAAACCAACAATTCTTCTTGATGTGGCCTTGCTTGCCACAATACCAGCAACCAACATCTCTCTTGCTAAATTTTATCCTCCCTTGTGATTTCCTAGGACTTCCTTCATTAGTCGGCATTGCTCTCACTCAAACTCAAACCTCTGATTCCAAATGACTGAGCACCATGGCTCTGATACCAATTGTTGAAGATAAATTGCAGCTAAACTAAAAACAAAAAAAAAAAAAAAGTTGTTCAAATGTGAAGTTACAGTTGGATGTGAAGTCCGACTGTTCAATTCAATTCCCTGTTTGTCTCTTCACCTTCTCTTGAAGAGAATTGTATATATATGAGGGAAAGATCATATGTATGATGCTACAAATAATAAGAAGGTTATTGCCCTGCTTTCCTATGGATGTAGCCACATTGGCGAACCACGTTTAATATCTGTCTCTGTGTTCTACTTTGTGTGTTGTTTATTTATCTACTTTTTTAACAATTGGTATCAGAGCAGTGAGATCCAGGGAGAGCAAGTTGGACAGGGTTTACAAGGTTTGTTGCAAATATTGCTGGGAGCTTGAGAATCTATGTTTCCCAAAATGGTCAAGAGGCGTGTGTAGGAGGTGTGTGTAGGAGGACATGCTACAGGGGTTTGGTTTGCATGTTTTGCATATCATTGTGGATGTTCCTTATTTCTAGAATGTTAACGAAGCGACGCATTGTATGTGCTCATTCCAGGTTTGCATTCATCTGGACATTTCTGGTATCCCTTGATCACTTGTGATGGTGCTTTATTTCTGGAATATTAACGAAGCGATGCATTGTATGCGCTCATTCCTGGTTTGCATTCATCTAGACATTTCTCATGCAGTGGGAGCTCTTGGATGTACAATATGCCATGGAAAGCAGACTTCAAGTGGGAGGTTGTTCAAATGTGAAGTTGTAGTTGGATGTGAAGTCCGACTGTTCAATTCATATTCCCTGTTTGTCTCTTCACCTTCTCTTGAAGAGAATTGTATATATATGAGGGAAAGATCATATGTATGATGCTGCAAATAATAAGAAGATTATTGCCCTGCTTTCCTGTGGACGTAGCCACATTGGCGAACCACGTTTAATATCTGTCTCTGTGTTCTACTTTGTGTGTTGTTTATTTATCTAATTTTTTAACACTTCATACGTCACCTCAACCCCTGCAAATCAAGCCACTCCAAACAAGGAATTAAAGCACCAATATTCACTTCTCACATCAACGTATTACCCTCCCAAATCAATTCCTCAAATGCCGTGCCCCCGGAGAGGCGGTCAACATTTGTCCTGCTCGTCAATATTCGCCAGAATAAGTCAGAGGAGGAGCTAGCAACGCTGTGGCTCACATCTACGCCCACTCTGCCTTGCTCACTCTTCTGCCAGATTGATCGGACCATCGCCTGTGCCTCTTCCTCTCGCACGCTGTTGAACGACTCAATTCTCTTGGCACTCAGCAGCTCCGACATGCATATTTTTCTCATGTTTCACCAATAAGCACCGTAGGGAGAAAACACGATGTCCTTGCTGTTGTAAAACAAGTATTTTCCAGTGGCAATAGACGGCCTATTGGCAAAAATCAAGTCATGGGTTTTCAGAAACTGCTTCACCGCCTGAGAAGAAGACGCAACAATGACAGGAAGAGAACCCAGCTTCACCATCATTATTAGGCCATGTTAAGCGTTCCCAACTAATGGAGGTTTCCGATGATGGTAAGTGGAAATGGTCCTGGCAAAGACAATCTCCCATTCTTTTTTCTTGCCCATCCCAATACAACGGACATCAACACAGTAAAGAATAAAATTGTAAGTCCTACTGTAGAAACAGTCATAGTGAAATCCATCACTATGCAAATGCAGAAAGGCAGACTTTTGCTTCACATTGTTGGGGAAGGAAGTCTATATATAATTGCGCAATGATATATGCTCAATAATCGTCCATCTCTCAATTAAAAAACTATATATGTTTTGGTGTTTGCTACGAGATTGACCAGTTTCCCACATGGGACGGTCAGAAACCAGATTCACATTAATTGAGGATTTTTATTTTAAGCTTTCCATTGTTCTCAGTCTATAGTCCACTGTTTTAGAGTACGACAATTTTAGGATGATAATTGAATTGTTTCTGGAAAAACTGTGTTGCTTTTTTGCCTCAACGTTTCAGATCACACTCCATGATCCATCATCAGGGGAAAAAGAAGAGAATGCAATTGAGTAAAGATTGCAGAGATAGCATCTTAAAAAGAGAGAGAAAGGGTTCGGATTACAAGGAGAAACCAAGAGGGTCTAGTTTTCTTTGAGACCTTGATCCTCAACTTTTCAAAAAGCTTAGCTTTGAAACCAATCTCCCTCCCATGAAGGGTCAATGTTGTAGACATGATTTTTCCACAGTCCATGTTGATAATTGAATTGTTTCTGGAAAAATTGTGTGTTGCTCTTTTGCCTCAACGTTTCAGATCACACTCCATGATCCATCATCAGGAGAAAAAGAAGAGAATGCAATTGAGTAAAGATTGCAGAGATAGCATCTTAAAAAGAGAGAGAAAGGGTTCGGATTACAAGGAGAAACCAAGAGGGTCCAAAAAAGCAACACCCTACACCCTGTAGCATTTGAACTTGTGACCTCTCTTTCAAGAAGGCAAGTTTTTCACCAACAAGCAAACCTAGGCTTTATTGTCTACAAATCTGATTTAACATCTAGGTCTATTTAAGAGTATGCCAATTTTAGAATAGCTAAAAATTTATTCGTCCTTAGGTTGTTCCAAAATAGTATTTATTTGAGAATAGATATGGTCGATTAAAAATGGAGATTCACATATGTTAAAAGTGAAATCAAAACGAGGAAAGAAAATTAGATTTTTTTATGTTTTTATATTATTGAATATTGTTTAATATTGTATCAAGTAATAATGTTAAGTCGGTTAAGAGCTTTGAGTTCATCCCATATAGGTCCCGAGATTGATTCTCACTCTTGAGCTTACTTGGTGTGCGCGCTTGCGGACTGTGTGTACACTCGCAATGGATTAGTCTTGCTTCAACTTGCCTCTTCCATACCCCAAAACTTGGCGAAAAAAAGTAAGCCCAAGGCAAGGTCGGTCAGGATCGCTGGGTTGGTTCGTGGGGACTGTAATGCCCCCCTTTGGGATTTCCCTTATACTTTTCCCTGAAAACACAAGTTAGGGCTACAACTTACCAAATTAGATACTGCAAGCAGGATAAATCCTGGGTTATGTCTTGCAATCATGTTATATAACATTTGAAATACAACTCATTAGATCAAAACATGTATAATAAATTATCTATTCAAATCATGCAAGAGACATGTAAATCTAGCTATGGAGACCTGCAACCATGTTAGATGAATATGATATGAAATACATTTAATTCTAAATCTAGGAAAGATCATATGTAACAATGTAACAAGTCTCAAGGACTATGTGGATTCAACCATAAAGAGAGGGAAGACGTAATGATGTGTCCCAAGTTTCCTCTACCCTAGGCCCAACAGCATGACCTTATCCTCCATTGGGCTCATGTGGTCCTTAACCATCATCATGAGGTGGGCTACCTAGTAAGGGCTTTATGTCATTCCCCTCTATCATGCCAAACCTTCATCTTGTGATTGGAGATCCCCCTTTTTATTTATTTCAATAGTTGATTTAAGTGGGGATAGTTCAGAAGGCTGCAATAGGGTGTCCTAGATCCTCAACTCTAGACCCTAGGATGGGACCTCATCCTCCTTGGCCTCATGTGGTCCTTAATCTATGGTCCTTAATCGATGGTCCTTAACCATCATCATGAGTTGCCTATCTAGTGAGGAATCATTCGTCATTTCCCCTCCTTGAAGTCTTGCCTCACCCTTCCCTGACCAATTATTGCCAAAATCAAAACATTATCCATAACACCAATAAGGTTGGCATTAGTTACCAGTATAATTGTAGATGTATGTGAATATATTTATTCATCTTTATATTTATTAAGCATAGACACAATTATTCCATAGGGGTAGATTAACTTACAGTTCTGCTGACACCTCTATGATTATGTATATCACTGCTATTAAATATACCTGACTGTCTGTATTTCTTGGTTCTGCTCTGTATTTTACAGATGCTAAATTACTCCTTTCTTGATTGATGAATTCCTTGTATTGCCTGCTTGAATGAATTATAGTATTTTCCTTGCTTGGAAACACACACACACACACAATTAACTCAGTAATATATTCTTGCTTCCTTTTGATCTGCTCACAAATCAGAAATATTATTTATTGGATTCCTTCTTTTGTATAACTATTTCTCCAATCAGAATATATTATTATTGCTTGCCTTTTTCTTTCCATCATAATTTCTACTTATATATCTTTATGCCTTCATGAAAGGAAACATCTCTTTGAAAGATGATGTCCCTTCAAGATGATCGCAGCTGCCTCTTCATATATCTTATCGCTGCCTTTTTATTAACTGCCTTGTATATATAACAATGACCATAGCTACATTTAAATTTTTTATTAAGTATTGTTCTTAATACTTTTTCATATTGCTGCCCTTAATCCTACGATTTACCTTTTTAGTAGTCACTTATAATATGTATTATATTATATTCGCTGCCTTTTTAAATATCTTTAAATAAGACAAAAATTACTTTACAATTTGTAATTATATTTATTTTATATATATTTATAATATATGATAACTATAATAATATTTAAATTGATAACATGTATATTTATATTATTAATATCTATATTTGCTATTTATATTTATTTTATATAGTAATATATTTGGTTAATTAAATATATATTAACTTTATATATTTATGATTATAATATTTAAATATTTATATTTATATTTGTTATTTATAATTATATATCTTGTTAAAAATATATAATTTATTATATTTGAATTATATTAAAATATTTATATAATAATATTATTTAATATTATTTATTACATATTATCTCAGTTAAATCATTATTATTAAACACTGCATTTCATGAACACTTCACCGTCTTTTATCATGATGTTTAAATCTTTAACTTAACCAATGCCTTAATATCGAGATATCACAGTTTGCCCCGCCCAAGATTGCTTGTCCTCAAGCAATCACAACTTTGATACCTCTAAATCCATTAGGGTCCTAGATCAATCTCTTCAAAAAATTGTTGTTAGTATTCTTGTCTCAATCCAATTGCCAATGTTAACATTCTCTACGTATGGGGGCAGGTTATCGTCCCATTCTTTTGGTTCATATACTTGTAATTCTCAATATCTCTCAACAACAAGAGTTGGTAACTAGTGATGTTTGTAACTTAAGACAAGTTTTCTATCGTTCTCAGAGTGAAGAACCTAAAGACATCTTGATCTTTGATCATGAGATTTGGTCTTGTACTTGTAATCTTGTAGTTTTACTTTTTTGATATGTTATTGATCTCAAAATTGAGAAGAGTCATGTTCTTGAGGAGTCATTGATTATATGATGACATGAAGAGAAAATTTGTGATCAAGAAGATTTGGTAAGCCTTTATTTGATTTTGAGTAGCAATGTGATTGAGGGAAAACAAGTGTTATAGGTGAAGATGTAGTTTTAGTCAATAGAAAACATTTTCAATGAGAGTATTGAGATTCCAAGATTGCACATGGTGCAGGACCATCTAACACAAGGGGGCCTCCATGAGGCATTTAACTTCATGACTTGTTTTGATGTTCATTTTTGTCTTGTTGATTCTAATAAGGTCCTAGAAGATCATCCACTTGATTGTAATAAGGACTATGTCCAAATATCTACATATTGTTGTCATGTAAAAGGCAGTCATAAAATCATAGGGGCAGTGATATGTTTTCTCACATTTGTAAGCCTTCCTAAGGCATGTAGGAGGCAGTCTTCATGCTTGTAAGCATGTCAAAGTGTTAGAAGGCATGCCAAAGCCTTGTCAAAGGTTTCTAAATTTTTTGAAGGCTTCATTAAGCCTAAATAAGTCGCTGCAATCCTAAATAGGGCAGTTGCAACAATGATTAGTAATTGTTGTTTTAAAATTGACAGGGCAGTTCGCTCATGGAAGAATAGTTATTCACCCTCCATCAGGCCAAATTGCCTCTCAAACCATTGTATATGTTTGCTAAGACTTTGGAATTGGTAGAGGAAGTCTTGGAGAAGTCGTTTGAAGGAGGAAACAATAACAAAAACTCAGAATTTCTACATTTTCTGTATAATTCCGCTGCTACAGGCCGTACCTTATCTCTGTATGGACTGATTGTGAAGGATTATGGTGGTGGCATGAAACTAGAGTGAGTTAAATTTCATTTTCATCTAGTTTGGCATCTTGAAATAATTCTAGAGTAGAGTAATACTCATATTTCTGAAAACTATTTTAAGAAACCCTTATCTATGGTTTTGGTAAGAATTATGCATTTTTGGCCATTCCACTGATTTGATTCACTTTTGATCAGTGGAATGGGTTGTAGAAGGTCTATTCTAGTGTGCTATGATGAGTTTTTGGCAGGAAATCTAAGAAGGAGAAGTTTTCTTTGAGGAAACCTAACATCCTCATGTGTTAGGCAATTTCTGGAGGCATAATAAGGAACCATAGAGACATTTTTGGGAACAACAGATTGTAGGAGGACAAAACCCACAAAATTCATAGTTTTGGCATGAATACTAAGTGCTCAAGTCATTGGTTGGGTTCTTTGCATGAATTTTAGAGGGGTCTCTTTGTATTTTTGGCCTAATTGGGGCTCTAGGTCATTCAGAGGAGTTATAGGTTGGGGTATTCCATCCAAAACAACCTATACCTAGATTGGGATATGTGATAGGGGGTCCAAATAGGTATCTACTATTTGTCCAAGAACTGTGTTTGGAGATCTAGATCAAAAGTTATTAGGATTGTTCTCTCTTTTTAGGGCTACAAGCCATTTCTTGGGTTTGTGAAGGAAGTGCTAACCCTGAGTTTGGTCTGGCTTTTTTATTGATTGGAATGGGTCCCACAACATCTGAAAACACCTTTTCCATGAAGAAATTAGAGCCCCTAATTGCTGTTCCCACTTTTGTATGAAGAACCTCAAATTTGGGTTTTTGGGTGTTGTAAGAACCTTGTCTAGTTTGTTATCCTCCAACTATCTCATTGCCTCTACATCAGCACAAGATGAAGCAGTATTGATGAAAAGAATATGATGAAGATAGATTGAAAATTCAGAGAGATGAATCTAATGATGTTGTAGAGAATAAAACTTTGATTATTTCACAAGTCATAGAAATGTATAATAAGTGATGATAAGATAGCGTGGAGACAATCAATGACATATAAGATCATTAGAAGGGAGAAGAGATATATTATTAAAGATAAAACAAATCAAAAAGTGTTTTAGAATTGAAGGAAATGTAGTTGATGAAGGATGCAATTGAGAATCTCAATTTGATTTTAGTAATTGAATATGCGTTGTCTGTTATATATCTACATGCTCCATTTCATTATGGTTTTATTTCTAATTTTCCTTGTATGTTGATTTCTTGTGTTACTTATGTTTCATATGATTGTATTGCTTTGTATATTATATTCATCTCCACTTCTTCAATGCTATTTTCCTTGAGATTTACTTCATGTAACTTCTATATGTTTTTTTACCTTAGTGCATTCCTCCAATAATTTACTTCTTCTAATAGTCAACTCCATGTCTCCTATAGTCCCTATAACGACCGCACACCTCACACTGGTTTCCTTTTGTTAATGCTTGTTTACATTTCTAATTCCTTGCTATAAATTAACTCTCATCAAAGAACCTTAGTCATTTATTGTTCTCAAATTCTTTAAAAGTTTTCAGAATTTTAACTATCTTTGATCCCCAGGCTAGCAGGATCAAAGCTTTGATACCACTTGTAATGTCCCCTTTTAGGATTTCCCTTATACTTTGCCCTGAAAATACAATTTAGGGATACAACTTACCAATTAGATGTTGTAAGAAGAATAAATCCTGGTTTAGGTATTGCAATTATGTTAGTTAACATTTGAAATACAACTCTTTAGATCAAAACATGTATAATAAATTATCTATTCAAATCATGCAAGAGACATGTAAATCTAGTTATGGAGACATGTAACCATGTTAGATTAATATGATATGAAATGCATTTAATTCTAAATCTAGGAAAGATCATATGTAACAATGTAACAAGTCTCAAGGACTATGTGGATTCAATCATAAAGAGAGGGAAGATGTGATGAGGTGTCCTAAGTTTCCTCTACCCTAGGCCCAACAACAGGACCTTATCTTCCATTAGCCTCATGTGGTCCTTAACCAATGGTCCTTAACCATCATCATGAGGTGGGATACCCAGTGAGGGCTTTACGCCGTTACCCTCTATCACGCAAAACCTTCCTCTTATGATTGGAGATCCCCTTTTTATTTATTTCAATAGTTAATTTAAGTGGGGATAGTTCAGGAGGCTACAATAGGGTGTCCTAGATCCTTAACTCTCGACCCAAGGATAGGACCTTATCCTCCTTGGCCTCATGTGGTCCTTAACCGATGGTCCTTAACCATCATCATGAGTTACCTGCCTAGTGAGGAATCATCCATCGTTCCCCTCCTTGCAGTCCTGCCTCACCCTTTTTGACCAATTATTGCTAGAATTAGATCATTATCCATAACACCAATAAGGTTGGCATTAGTTACCAGTATAATTGTAGATGTATGTGAATATATTTATTCATCTTTATATTTATTAAGCATAGACACAATTATTCCATAGGGTTAGATTAACTTACAGTTCTTCTATCACCTCTATGATTATGTATATCATTGTTGTTATATATATACCTGACTATCTGTATTTCTTGGTTTTGCTCTATATTTTGTAGATGCTAATTTACTCCTTTCTTGATTGATGAATTCCTTCTGCTGCTTGCTTGAATGAATTATATTATTTTCCTTTCTTGGGAACACACACACACACACATGGGTAAGTACAAGAAGATGAGTTCACTTTTTGGCCAAAAATTGGAAGTGTTTTCCCTATTTTTTAAATTTTGTCGTACTTGGAGTGACAATTTGAAGCACTTACACATAACATATTAAGACGATGCAAGAATAAGAAATGTAGGATTTTGTTTCTAGTTTTCAAATATGTAATTTTTTCTAATACCTAGATGATGCAAGTTGGGTTTTTATTGGATGTACAATAACTGACTTTTTAAAAGTCCCTTTTTTTTGCAAAAGCATGCATGTGTACGACCAACATAATTTGACCTAAATTAATGTATTTTTCTAATTCCTTTTGTGGAAAGATTCTTAGGATGTTGAATTTTGGTAAGGATATTTTTTTTATAATTTTTTGATAAATATTTTTTTTAATTAATTTTTTAATGAGACTAATTAGTGTTTTTTAAAAGCCCTTGTGTACGACCAACATAATTTGAGCTAAACTAATCAATTCAATAATTTTTTTTTTCATCATGTAGAGAATGATGTCTAGTTTAGTCAGACTAATTTTTTTTTCAAGAAACTTCTAAAATCAAAAGTTATTAAAAAAATAGTAAGCTATGTTATTTAAATTTTATGAGTTAGTTTGTTTAGAAAATAATTAATAAATAGAAAAATATGTTCAATAGTAAAAAAAATTACATATTTGAAAACTAGACTTTCATATCTATAATGGGTTTTAATTTTGTTAAAATATTTTGAAAAAAAAGGTCATCAGCCATAGTGGTGAGACTGGTTTTTTCTCCCATTGTTTTCATGGCTTCTTAGTTGCAAGTTGGTTACAGGTCCAATGCTTAGGCTCAGGTTTCCAAGCCTTTACCAATCCTAAAACCAAGGCAAATTGGTGGGTGTCACATTTGAAAAAATAAGAAACATGCACCCATTTATAAACGGGTACCCACTCATAACTGGTGTTTGTTGCAAACGAGTACCCATTTTATTTTGCTTTTCAAAACATGGGTACCTGTTTTAAAATGGGTATCCATTTCTTGTTTTTAAGAATGGGTACCCATTTTAAAACGGGCACCCATTTCTATTTTAGTCGTTATTTATTTATTTTTAATAAATTCGTAGAACGACTGAAACCTGCAACATTCCCTTTTACTAGTACAACCGACAGTGACAAATTCTATGATTTTTTTATGTGCAAAGTGTCGATTCAAGCCCTCAACAGGGCATATCTTATGCAATTTTTACAGGGATTCAATCATAAGGAGAATTTTCAGATGGAATGAAGTAGAAAATTTATTTTTTACAGGCATTCAACTTCTTGGAGAGACATTCATTTTTACCAATACACCGACAGCGACAGATTCTGCAACTTTTTTATATGCAAAGTGTTAATTCGAGCTCTTAAGAGGACATATTTTATAAATTTTAATAGGGATTCAATCATTAAGAGAATTTTTAGATGTGATGAAGTAGGAAATCCATTTTTTAGAAGCATTCAATTTCTTGGAGAGATCAAACAAATATCAAGCAACTATCATATTAAACAGAGGATCTATTTCTACTTGTATTTCATACATTTTTTAAAAATAGATCCAACACATTTTGATAATCATGGGATCAAATAAATGTTAACAAAATAAGAAGAGGAAGGTTATGATAGTTGAAGAAATTGAAGCACATTGAGAGAAAGAGGCAAACTGACAAAGAGATAGGAGAGATAGGATTAAAAAATTGAAGAATGATGTAGCATCCAGTTTGATGACTATTGAAGAGGAGAACATTGAAGAGGAGACCAGTTTGAATGAAGTGAATGTAGAGTATGCAAATGTGGAAGAGGTCAAAAACATGGAAAATACAAATATAAGAACGAATCTAGGTATGTCTTCAAATCCATTGAATGATAATGAGGTTAAAGATTTAAAGCAAGCTGGATATAATGTTGATGAGATAAATGCTTCCACTACAAACAAGACAATAAAAAATGAAAATTAAAATATTTTTTTTAAATTGGAAGTAATGTTTTGAAGGATCTTCATGGTAAGATATCTTGGAGACAAATTTGAACACGTGCAAATAGATTGTACAAACAATTTTTTAATAGAAAAAGTCTTGGATTTTAATGTCAACTTGTATTACAATTGATGAGAATGAAAAAAATGAAAAAAGTAAGGAAAAAATTAGGTATTTTTGTAAAACCCAAAAAGGTGGATGAATCAATAGAACAAGTTATGTCTAGTGTTGCTAATGCTATTGGTTCTATAGGAAAAAATAGTTGATCTAAGGATAAGAATGTAGCACGTAGAGCAATAACAACTGCTTTAGTTAAAAAATCAGTTGTGAGCAAAAGAATGATACGTAAAACAAGTGGATATTTAAATGTGCATGCTATAACTTTAAGAAAAGCAACAAAGAGAAGACTAAGTATTGAAGAGGATCCAGTCGACCAATGTTGGACTTTTAGTGGTAGACTCCCAAGGTCTGACATGAAATTAAACAATGAAATTAGGTCTTTGATTGAAAAATATTGGCATAATAATACAAGGGTTTCATCAAATGATCGAGATGTTTTAAAATTAAGGGTGGGGTCAAAAAATCGTGATCCTCATTAAAAACATCTTTTAGACATGACTCGAATAGAATTATATAGAAAATTTCTAGATGATTCAGTTATAGAAAATTTTAGTATAAGCCAAAGATCATTTGAGAAATGTAAACTTTGGTATGTCAAGATTAATAAGCAATGAATCTCTTGTTGTTGTAAAACTCATGCAATTTCATTATTTTTATGATGTTTTTCAAAATATACATTGTACTTTGCATACTAACCAAATTATGTAGGAATGTGGTATTAATATGCCACCTACAACAGTTAAGGATTTTATAACAAGTATACTTTATGAAACAATTGAGGGGCAATTCTATTTTTCAAAACCATGTGTTTCTGGACAATGCAATAGATGTGGTAACCTTTTGTTGTTCGGAGAATGCATGCATGAAAGTAGTTCACATGATTTTGGACAACAATTAGTGGAGGTGAAGAGGTTCACCAATGTTCAATATCCATTAAAGGATGGAAAAACTAGAAAGCATTGTGAATTACTCATAGAACAAAGTAGTGTACATGCATTCATCATAGAGTTCAAGAATAAGATTGTGTATAATTTTTTCAAACATTCTCAATATACTCGGTGGCTTGATAAACAATTCCGTAGATGTAAGAACACATTTCCTATTGGAACTATACTTTCAGTGGTTGACTTTACAAAAAACTATACACTTGCTCCACAAGAGGAGATTCAATCCCAATATTATAACTCAGTACAGGTGGCCATATTTGTTCATATTGTATACGAACATGCAATTGACAGTATAGAAGATGATAGGAAAATTTTGAGAGTATACCATTTCTATGTGAGTGATAACTGATTACATTCATTAGAGTTTGTGCAGTATTGTTTCAAAGTATTTTACAACAACTTAAAAGAAAAACAAATCTAGCTGACACAACATTTCATATGGTCAGACAATTGTACAGGACAATTAAAAAATTCTTGAATGTTTTTGTGGTTAAGTAGGGTCTATAAAGAAAACAATATCCAACATATTTTGAGTTTCTTTGAAGCTGGACATGGTAAAAGAGAACATGATGGAGTTGGAGCATGTGTAAAAAGAGCTCTTGCTAGGGAGCAACTAAAATTTCATGATGCAGTAAAGTTTCAAGATGCACGTGCAATTGTATGCAAAATTAACTACAGGATCAAGTGAGAACTCTAAAGTTCAATGATTTTTTTGGTTGGTTGAAGAAGAAAACATTCCTCTCTGATTTGATTGTGATACAATTAGTGGATTAGAAAAATGGCATTCATTTAAGAGTTCAAATGCAAGCACATGGACTCTATGGACTAGGGAGCTCCCTTGTTTTTGTCAGTTTTGTATCATAGGTGAGTGGGAAGCATGTGAAAATACACATTGGGTTGAAGAATGGCAACAAAAGTCCTTAATACCTCTACAAACACATGATCAAAATGAGATAACATTTGAGGAGGATAATCATTTGCAAGCATTGGATGACTACGACCATATTTCAGACCTCGTACAAGAAGGTACAAATTCATTCAATATTTCTTTTCAATACATTTTTTGGAAATATATATATTTAATTGTACATATGTATGTATGTATATTTTTGTGATTTATTGAATTTGAAATGTTTTTGTAGGACATGTGTATGCTGTTGTTGCACCCAAGGGTAATGAAGAGGAAACAAAGTATTAGTTGGCTCGGTGTGTTGAGGTAAAACATAAGTTGTTACAACCTAGAGTAGATGATTATAACTTTGAGTGTCCAACAGGTTCTGTTGTTGTTATTGGAACTTAGCTATGTAAATATTTGATAAGGAGGAATGGTATACCTACATTTGAAGATTATGAAAGACATAAGAAAATTTTGCACTACTCGCATCTGATTGTGGCAACAAATATACAATTAGTGAGATATAAAGGGAGACCTATCACAAAAGAATTATGGACACTTTCTATGGAAGAGCATGAGGCAATCATAGATGCAATACAAAAAAGAGAGGATGCAGATGGTACAATGGAGTAAATGTTTTAAATGATTAACAGGCATGTAGAATTTTTTAAACTTTTAATATTTGTCTAGGATATGAGTTTAGGATTTAATATGATTGATAACTTAACTAATTGATTGCATCTCCCCTTAATCCATCCTCTTAAGTCCCCTTAAGACATCCCTTAGTTATGTTCCATAAGTTAGGTAAGTCATATCCCCTAATTGATTGCATCTCCCCTTAAGACATTATCTTAACTCCCCTTAAGCCATCCCGTAGCTAAATAATATAAGTTAGTGCAGGTACCCTTACCAAAAATACTATAGATGATTGGACCATCTCCCCTTAAGACATTCTCTTAACTCCCCTTAAGCCATCGCCTAGCTAAATGATATAAGTTAGTGCATGTACCCTTACCAAAAATACTATAGTTGATTGGACCATCTCCCCTTAAGACATCCTCTTAACTCCCCTTCAGCCGTCCCCTAGCTAAATGATATAAGTTAGTGCATGTACCCTTACCATTTAAATAATATAGTTGATTCCATCTCCCCTTAATCCATCCTCTTAACTCCCATTTTAATCCATCCTCTTAACTCCCCTTAAGCCATCCCCTAGTTATGTTCCATAAGTTAGGTAAACTGTCATTTCCCTAATTGATTGCATCTCCCCTTAATCCATCCTCTTAACTCCCCTTAATCCTTCATATTAATATTCCTAATTCTCTTAAAGATCATTACACATTCTAACTTTTTTACAATACATTACATGGTGCAGGAGATGTTTTTTGCAGTCATAATAGACGCTGGAAACATAGAACCTGTGTTAAGTTTCACTTACACTTTTTTTCAGGTATTCACTAGACCTATACTATTAATTATTTTAATTTATGCTTCAATAGTTCTTTCCTTTCATTATAATTTCAATGGAACTTCTTAACAAATTCTATCTTTAAATAAAATGATCTCTAGAGACCTTCTCAATTTTTATATATGTTTCATCGTGGCCTGACCTCTATATTTGTTTTTGCAATTTTTCACATGTAGTGTTGAAAGGATTCAAATCTATTGTTTCTTGTTGCATAGGTATGATCTCTACAAATGTTTCATATCTAGAGTCTTCAACTTCTAGGTGTCAAGTATAAAATCTTAGATGATATAGACTTAGAGAATAACATTGTATAAAATCTAGGTGTCTCTAGGTGTCTTGGGTTCTAACTATATAATACCTGTGTCTTAGGTATTCTATATGTCAACTAGGTAGATAAAGACTAGAAAAAAGGCATTTAATCTAATCTAGGTGTCTTAGGTAGATACTATATATCAACTACCTATCTAGAGATATAATATGGAATATAGGCACGTATTAGGTAGATACTATATATATTAAATACTTGTCTAGAGACTAAAATAAGGTTTAATTTAATCTAGGTGGCTTAGGTAGATACTAGATATGTCAACTAGGTCTACCATGTAATAGGTGTCTAGAGCCTGTGTCTTAGGTAGAAAGTTATAATCTAGGTGTCTATACAATATGTGTCTTAGGTGTCCTACATAGAACTAGAATACATGTGTCTTAGGTCTTAGGTGAGGCCACATGAGATTCCACCTCATGTGGTTGGCCTTGTTAGTATAGAATATTTATATTTCTTGAAGCTAAGGGGAGCTCTTTTTATTGTACATAGAAGTTATGAAAAACTAACTAATGCAAATTGATTAAGTTATTATTTAGTACAGATTGATGAAATTACATACAAAATGATAGTTTTTGAGTTTGTTACTTTCTTTGACATGAATAAGTTGGTTAAAAGTACAATTAGAGAATTCCCTAGTGTTAAATAGGACCCAAATGAGTTAGTGGCCCATTTCATAACTAGGTGGAGACTGAAGCTTTACTCTTCAACTAGTGTGCCACACATGGACCACATGGATCTTTGTGATCTTTTCTTGCATGCCCTAAATAGGGACACACAAGAGGAGGTTCAAAATCTCCCATATAAATCCTACAAGGAATCTTTTACTTGCATTTTGAGAATTGATGGGCATATAATCATTAAAAGAAAAACACTTATTCATGGATGTATAATCATCTCTAGGACACCCTGAACCATAATTTCCTATAGCCCATTGCCACTCAAAACTCTAATTTGTGGATCTACCAAAATCGATCCCCACCATGTAAGCACAAGAACACTTTGAATCATCCCAATCATCCTAATCCCTCCACATCTAGATCAATAGTCACCTCTCACCTAGAAGGATCTAACACCCCTCAAATGGGGATAAAGGGAGAGACCAAAATGTTGGGATTAGTTGAATTAGTTCAAAATGATGAAAACCAAGAACATTGGGCATCTCCAAAAGTGGAGTATCACATGCATGTAGTCTCCATGGTTGACCCCACTCCTAATTCTATTGGTCCTTGCAACTTGGTGGATGATCTCAAAAAGATGTTCACAAAAATCTTGTTCATTGAGAGAAAATCCTCATCATACCATGTATCCCTTCTAGAGGCCATCGAATTGAAATATGTAAACCATATAACACCACCCCCAAAAGATCCTATCACCCAAGTTGACCTAATTTGAGCCCACCCAACGCTGAGTTACATGGTCTAGGTTTCTTTTGAAACCTCAAGAAAATCCCTACAAAGGTTGAGCTAGCTAGAAGAGGAGACCCCTCAATCTATATTTACAAGTATGGATCTATGATAATTTCTTTAAGAGGATCCTCATGGATGATGGGGCCATGGTCAACATCATTCCCTTATCCCTCTTGGAGAGTGGGATATTGCCACACCAATATCACTGCATGTAGAGAGACCTTATGTGGCTCCGACAACCTAAAGGTAACCACTATTGGTAAAATTAGGATTTTGATTTCCACTTTGATCTAGAGCTAGAGTTGGGGTAGTTCTAACATGAGAAAATGGGAGAGTTCTCCCATTCCCCTTCTAATTAAAGTTCCAAAAATGTTGTTGACTAAAAGGCTCTTTCTTGGGAAGTCATTCTAGCTTTGAAATTGAGAACTCGACACATTTGCCTTTGAAGATTCTTGGCTATTGATAAATTAGGTTTCTAAGAACTATGAGATGAAGGTGGAATGATTACATCCATACAAAGACATGATTCGAAAGCTAATCCAATAGTTTGTCTACTTCGGGAATGTTATTATTTAACGCTCTTGATGAAATTGATTATGTTATTAAG
Organism: Cunninghamia lanceolata; assembly: GCA_027924645.1. Lineage (NCBI taxonomy): Eukaryota > Viridiplantae > Streptophyta > Pinopsida > Cupressales > Cupressaceae > Cunninghamia > Cunninghamia lanceolata. The sequence continues at coordinate 4,784,283 of BSBN01000287.1, read as the reverse complement.
TGCTTGAATTAATTAAGTTATTATTTTTTTGATGTGTAATGATAGATTTATATTAAAATGGAGAAAAATATACAATATGGAGAGCCATAGCTTAGCTTTCTATTCCTGATTGTTACTGCCTGTATGCTAAAAGACTACGTAGATTATCAAAATGTGACTGCACAGGGTCATCTTACTACCTACACAGGACGACGCAGGGTCTGACTGTTACTAAGAAATTGAAACTAAAACTATACAATTATCCCCTATATCAGTTAGGGATTCCATAGCCAAAATGAAGCCAAAAGATAGAAGAAAAGAAAACTGGGAACCGAAGCACCACTCATACCTTGTCATAGTCTATCAGCTGCAGATTGAAAGCCACCACCCAATCAAACCCTTCCACTGGTACCATATCGAGGACCTTTTTGATGAAATCAATAGTACATTGAGCTTGTTCCTTGGCGACTAGAAGTTCAAAACCCTTGATATCCAATATGAACGGATACAACTTCACCATCTCCTCCAAATCCCTAAGGAGAGCCATATCTTTTGGTCTTGGGGCTCCCACTCCCATACACGTAGCTTGAAGAATGGAATCCAAATCACCCAAATGCTTAAGGAAGAATAAACCTTTCATAATAACCGAAGCCTCTGCCTTTGGAATTTCCAACTCTAAAATCATAGCCAACACCCTCGAGGAGATATCTATATCTACTCGATACCGCTCATCATTCTACATGAAATGTCTCCCAAGGATCATTCTGATTGCTCCTGTCATCAGCTCATCTAGACGGTGGAGCATCCTCTACAACCTGAGATTGGTTACCTGGCCAAGAAATGCGATTTGCCATTTTGTGCTCACTAACCTAACAAGCATTTCCATCCCTTCTCAGTGAATGGCCTCTTCAGAGAAGATGACTACAAACTAAGAAGGCATTGAGAATGGCTTAAGGCAATGATGCCCGACTGCAATAGGCATGCCTTCTTAAAGACACAACTAGAGGGGAAGTTTCCCAAAGCATAATCCTTTACTACCGATTCATCATTACCTGTCTACTCTGCCAACTTGCCCACCCTCATAATAAAATGTTGAGATCTTCCTCATTTGAAATGAAGGCCATGGCCTTGCCACCTATGATGAGGTGGAAAGGCTCCCATCCAACCACCCCCTGTGAGCCTTTCCCTAATTAGTGAATCAACCCACCTCTAGGATCAAAAACTTCCTTTACTGAAACACCTGAGGCACCCATATTGGACAAGCTATCTACCTCATGATTGGCTTCCCTAAAAATGTGATTGAAGGTGACCCTATCAAAATCCTCCAACATCTTTAGAGCCATCTCAAGTTTAGCTTGCAATCTCCAATTGATCAGATTTCTAGTTCTAAGCTAATTGATAACCAAAAGAGAGTCTCCTTCTATAGCTAGCTGCCTGATTTGGATTTCTTTGCACAGACTTAGCCCAAGAATAAGAGCTTGAATCTTTGCATCATTATTGGTACCCAAAGTGAGGGGAATTGCTAGCTTCCCTATTACTTCTCCCTTGGAATTGCGAACTATGCATCCTGCTCCCGATGGGCCCGGATTCCCTCTGGAGGCCCCATCGAAGTTTAATTTGAACCAACCTACTTCTGGGAGAGACCATTGAACTGTCTTCCTTGCCTCCTGAGAAGATTGCCCTCCTGGTCTTGTGAAAGGAGCAATCTTTAGCCCGACCCATCTTCTAATCATTCCTGCATCCCAACCTGTGAATGCTTGCTATGCAAACCTTCTATCTATAAGTCTAGAGTTAACTGTCTGTACTATGGCTTTTTTAATTTTACTAAGCAAAGATTGAATTCTCATTTCTTTTTCTTGGAAAGTCCTTCTATTATGTTCTTTCCACATTTCCCAAAGCAAGATAGAAGGGCTCGCTATCCAAAGGCCCCCAAACATTACCTTTTGATACAAAATGGGCCAAGCTGTTAGCCAGTCCAAAACATCTTTGGAAGGGGCTGAATACCATTGCAGTTTATTCATAAGCCATTATCAGCCCCTTGAGACAAAAGGATAGTGGAGAAACAAATGACTAGCATCTTCTTCTGCTTGCTTGCAGAGAATACATCTAGAAGGCCCTTTGAAACCCATTCTCTTGAATCTATCTACTATGAGGGCCCTTCCCTGAACCACCTCCCATGTGAACACACCTACTTTAGGAAGACAGTGCTTATTCCAACAAAGTTTAATTGGTATCTTTCCTTTAGCTACATTTGAGCTCTTCAACACTTTATAACTGAAAGGAAGCTAGGTGTGTGGAAATCACTTCCTACACTAATCTAATGAGGGGAGGAGTGCAAATTCATATTTATCCTAACTATTACAACAACATTAAACCATTAACATGCGATATTGTAGAAAACACATAAGGAAGAAAGAATGACAGAAGAAGAGAGACACAAGATATACATGGGGAAAACCCTTACGGGTGAAAAACTCCAGACTCTAAAACACTGCTCAATTGTATTACGCAAACAAAGAGATTACAATACAAATTAGAGCCAATGCTCTTGCAGGAGTCTTTGGCACTCATATCTGGAGATGATCCATCAACATAACAGTGCCTGTAAAACCTGTAATACATCTTAACCTCCAAGCACCTATTTATATAGAAAATACAAGACAAAATTGCCTCTATCTTGGAATGGGCGTCCAACTTGGCCTCATGGCCCAAAACCCACACCTATGGATAGTTGGTCAACATTGTAAGATGCTTTTGATACTTGTCCATAGATCCCATCCTAAAGAGGTCACCTATTTCCAAACCGGGCTATGACAGATGCTCTTACGACTGTTATGATCGTCGTAGAATCTATCATTGCAGTTACAACTTATAGTTGTAAGAGAATCTGTCATACACAGGCTATAAATAGAATATTCTCTTACAACATGTTATAGTCCACCTTGGGGTGCCCAAAGATGCTTTTCAACACATCTCTTCACCTGTCATAGAATCTCCTATTTCTGACTCTTACATGTCATAAGTTCATCATATGAATCTATCATGACCATTATGGTCAATATTCCCTTACACAACATCCAAGATGCTGACACATGGCAAAATATTCCTACTACAAAGTGGGATGCCTATCTCCTCATGTAGGGACAAAATTACAAGTTGTCATGTTCCATGTAGGATGACACATCTGTTGATAACTAAGAGGGGGGGTGAATCAGTTATCCTAATTATTTCTTCTTTTTGAACTTTCTTATTAATCAATGTAGTATTAAATCAAACAAACAAACATTACCATGAAATGAAAAAACACATGACACAGTATTTTTGACGTGGAAACCTTGTTAAGGGAGAAAACCATGGGGTGATTAACCCAAAGATTATTCTCTGTTAGAAGAATAAGGAATTACAAAATGGCACTTGCCAATTAGGGCTCACTGCCTGAGCACATTGCTCACAAAGGAGGCACACTGTCTACAAAAGAATGTTATACAATACTTGAACTGATTGGAAGCATCCACATATGCTGGAGTTTAGTTCTAGTTAGGCTCAGTACACTGATCTGCTGCACTTCATCTTTCCTCTTCTCTTTATTCTGCTTTCCTTTCACATACCAGATCTTTCTTACTGCTTCTGCTTCTACTCTGCTCTTATTCACATATCACATCACATCTCTACACTTCTCACAACTAAATCCATCATGTATACATATTCGCATAAGTAATTTCATCACCTTTCTAGTCGGCACCTGGAATAGTCAATCTTTTCACTAATTCTGATATGTTGGCTGAATCCTCCCACATCAAGTAATGCGGATCAAGCATATACTTGTAGAAATCATTAATCATGTCAGCCAAACATAATTCATGTCTTCATAACCTTTACCACTGTCAGAAACACATCTGGAAAGTAGTCTGATGTTCTGTCAGTCAGTTCTTCCTCTGTTCACACTGTCACTTAGGAAACTGGTACTCAACTATTCATATCTTTTTCCTCGTCTATCACCGGAGGCTAAATCCTTGGAATATACCACTCAAGGTAGTCCTCTTGACTTCCCCAAATCTGGACCTGTTTGTCAGACCTTGCCACATGCTCTGTTCTTGTTTACCGGACCACAACATTTTTCACTCTGACTTCCGGTAGAGACACACCATGTCCTGCGGATGTGTGGGATGAACTTTGTTGCCATCAATGACAACAATCATGAATCCATATAGTGTCTCTTGCCAACAATCTCCCCCTTTGGCATTGATGGCAACATAGTGAAAAATGACTAAGTGTTTACACTATGCTCCCCCTTGGCTGATGCTCTATCTTTATATACATTTTCTGGAGCTCCCCTTTAGTTGGATTCCTCATTTTTCACTACTCCTCACTCCCCCTTTGACATCAATGGCAAAGGGTAGGGTCCGCACACCAAAATTTTCAAAAATTTTACTTTACTTAGCTATATATTACATATTCACATAAACTGAAGAATGTCTGCAAAGGATGTCTTCAACTGGATGAGTTCTGTAGCCCAACTTTGCTTCATTCTATCCAAAATTGAAATGTGACCACTCAACAAGAACGCAAAAGCTTCTACCCTCTTAAGATCTGTCAGATCATTTGTTTGGGCAGTAGTTTGAGCATCACTTATGGCCTCATGCATGGTTTCTAACTTAGGGATAATAATCCTTCTAAGTTCTCCCATTCGATTAATTATATTCTTCCTTTCCTTCTCAAGGTTCTTTATTGCATTTGTGATTGCAATAGTTTGACATTCTTGATTTACTATGGAGGAAGAGAGACGATCAAAACTTTGAGACAAACTTAGTAGTTTGTCATGTTCCTCTTTTATTTTCTTCTCAATTTCTACTGTTGCTTTTGACCAGGAGATACAAAATTTGTAAATGTCACCACCATCCTTAAGAGCATTTTCTAGGCTCTTTATCCCAATACTCATATTTCTCCTATCATGAGAGATTAATCCTAGTACCTCTGAGAATCTCTTATCCAAAAACTCCTTCTAGACCTTTTCTTCAGCTAATTTTTCTAGAGAATCAAAATGTGTACCAACACTGCTGACTAAGGTTTTGAGATTACCGGAAGAGGAGGCTGTGGGATCTTTCTGGACCGATGGCATAATCTTTTCAAGCACTCCAGAAGCAGCTTCTATCAACTCACAGTCTTCCATATGAGACTTTAGGAGTTTTTCATTTGCCTTAGCATTTGCAAATGAAGCTATCTTCATTGTCTGTACTGAAGAGAGGGAATCAAAATTGAATGGACCTTGTAGAAGCTCCAGTTCATCAATCTCTATTATTTCTTTGCTCAAAAATTTTTGGACAGTTTGTGCAGTGTCTCTTGCTGGAGACAGATGTTTCTTCTCTTCTGCAATCTTGGAACTATCCTTTGGAGTTTTCTCTCCTTCTACATTCTTACCACTATCAGTTGTGGTTTTCTCTATTTGAGTCTTCTCTTTCTCTGCAACCTTGGTACTGTCAATTTCTTTTTCTTTCACTCCTACATTTTTCTCTTGTATAGTGTCTTCTCCTTTAGATCCGGAGACTGTAGGGGAAACCGGAGGAGAAATGTTGGTTTGTTCAGGGCCCATCTCTTCTGTTGCTTTCTCAAAAGTTTCTTCTGCAACACTTGTGGATGAGGGATCAGTACCCAAGTCCTCTACAACAGGAAGATTAAACCTTTTGAAAGCCTTCCAGAGGATCTCTTCTATTTCCATGGCCACCTTGTCAGTCTCACCAATCATGAGTTGATTCATCCTTGCTTTACTCCTGAACTCATCTTTGCAATCTTTGAATATTATGTTCATTGTCTTGGGATCAATTTAAGGATATAGCTGAATATCTATCTACTCCCGGATCTCAAGATCTTTTGCCAGGGCATTGTTCTTTCTTATTTCTAACTCCTTTTCTAGGCTTTTAGGAATTAGAGATATAATCTCAATGAAAGCCTTATTGTATATGTTCAGATACCTGATTGTGGCTTCCTGCAGGATCTTTTGGTCAGCCTCATTGTAGTCATCATAGAATTCGGCCATTGGTTGAAGGTTTCCATCCACAGTGACTAATTTGATTACACTCTCTAGAGACAGGGCGGGCTTTTCAACAAATTCCCCTGCCTTTTCTTCCTTGTCTTGGCCTATGGAGGGTTTTTCAGATCCTTTCTTCTTCTGCTTCTTTATTTCCTTTACCCCCTCATCTGATTCGGTTTCCTCTTCATCTTTCTTACTTGTATAAGCTCTTGTGGATTTTATTTTAGATCTTTTCTCTCCTTTACCAGATGTCTAACCTTCTAGTTTTGATGTTTTTGAGCTTTTGGTTGTGACAGGTGTAGATCCTTTTGATAATCTGGTCCGGGTTGAGGTTTCCACTGGAGTACTTATCTTGCTTTTCTTTTCTGCCTCTTTCTTCTCTTCCTCAGCCTTTCGCCTCTTTTCCTGGTTGGCATCGAGTGCCTCCTTTGGGATGCCTAGGCCTTGAGCAATATGTTCTACTTCTTTTCTCACCTTCCTTTTTATCTCAGGTTCTCTAAGTTCCACATGGATCTTCACACTCAGCTCCTCAAAGGTTCCAAACCTTTCTACCTTTGGATCTTTGGGCTGACTAAGCATGTGTTGAACATGCAGTTCCACAATCTGTTCATCAACCTCATACCCCATGGGCATGATCCAGACTGTCCTTGGCTCTACTGCCTCCATTAGGCACTGATCAGTATCAACCATAAAGTAGAATGAGTCCTTGTATTTTTCAACAAGAGACTGGGGAATTCTTTCTCTTGCTTGCATCATGCTCTGGAAGTTTTTGAAGTATCCCCACAGGGCTGTATTTCTTGCTTTGGCATCTCCAAGTCCATGCAAATAATCTCTGATTTGGATGGCAACTAGTCTGTCATTCTGCCATATCCATCCACTGGATCTGGGAAGCTCATTCATGTAATAAAAGAATAGACAAAGGATCAAACTACCATACTTGAAGGAGTTCTTCTTGTCCTTCTTAATCTTCTGTAAATTTTCCAAAAGTTGGTTTAGAAGAAGCTCACACAAATCATAGTCTGCATTATCTTTTAGCATTTGATAAGCTGTGTAAATTATAGTTCCCGGTACTGAATTTTCCCTACTGGAGTGATAGATCTTGTAACCAATTATCATAGATGCAAATTTGACATCCGGTTTAGTGATGTCTTCAATTGTCATAGCTCTCTTATCAAATTTTGATCCGGTTGCATCACTGTCTCATTTTTGACAGACTTGAGGATAGGTATTCCACTGGATGAGTGCAGACCGGTTACAGCCCTAATTGCATCTTTGGTGATCTTAAAAGGCTTGTTCAACCATAGGAAATTGTCATGCACTCTACTTAGTACATACCGAACCCATTCATCTTCTTCAAAATAGGGGAAATGAATGCACTGTGCAAAGTGCTTATCCCGGATGGCTTTATACTGAGGTTTAATCTCAAAGGAATCGTCTATCAACTGTTTGTGATAGATATCCATCAATTTTGATTCTCCAAAGTCTTCAATATTCGCATGTATGTAAACCCTAATGTCCTTCATATGTAATACACCATGCAGAACACTAGAGAAGGCTCCTAGGGGGTCTACCTCCAAAGATTTGTATGGATGTTTCTTGAATGTGGGGCAAGGTCTATCAGAGATGTTAACTATATTCAGAGTAGCCATTTTTCAAAAGATTTGCAGTGAGATATTGAAAACGAAAAATACCTTATGCGCCTTTGGTTACACGGAGTTGGTTTGATTGATTTCTGGATGTAATAACTTCTGTGAGTGATCTTTGATAAACTTGATGAATTTTGTTGCAGAGCTCCACTTTTCGTTTCTTCTTCAGTGCAGAATGAACAAGTGATTTATGAGAAATCCCTTATATTGCTCCGCAAGCCCTAATATCTGATTGCAATAAATGCTTGACCTACATTATTCTGGTTTGCCTTATTCGAATGACTTGAAGAACTAGATCAGTCCTGATCTATGAACATCATGCAGATCTTCCAACCATGAACAAATCAAGATGACACATCACAAGGACATCTCAAACACTCTGTCCAATCCGCAGAATAAGACAATGCACTTCTGGATCTCTTTGGACCTTTTTGTAATCCTCTGTCATTCCAGAGCATCTCCCAGAACAGGTTCTACTTGATCGATCGCAACTTCTTCTCATCTTCATGCGGACCTCTGAAATCTTAGCTGGATCATCTCAAGACTCATATCTACAAACCCTTTACTCTGCATCTTGTGCCTAATCCGGCACCACTTGATTGGCTGGGGGAACAGGGTTTTCTTCGTGTCTCCCCCTGAGCCAGAGCTCACTTTTTAATTTTCAGAAGGAATATCAGCACCAGAGTCTAGTGCAGATCCAACCTCTACATTCTCTAAACTTTTCTTCACCCAAATCTTGTTCATCTCATTCCTAACTTCATCCGTATTCATTTTTTGTTTACCCTTGTCTTGATTCTGATTATATACCAGACCTCTTTTGTCCTGATTCTTGCTTCTACAGACTTTTGCATTATGATTGGACCTATTACAGATTTGGCAAACAACATTTCTTTGCATATTTGACTGATAACCTCTTGATTTGCATTGATTAGCCATATGACTTACTCTATTGCATGTAAAGCATCTACCATTGAATGATTTGTTCATTTGCATATTTCTACATTCATGAGACTTGTGTCCATACCTTTTGCAATTAAAGCACTGTCCGGAGAAGGATGAATTAGTCTAATTCATTATCTTTCTGCACTGATTAGCTTTGTGACCAAAGTGATTGCAGCTGTGGCAGTATCCATTGAATGATGGATATTTTTGAGCATTGGGCTATCTTACTAGAGGTCTTCTAGGCCTGTTCCTTGGATTTTCTGATCCAAAATTCTTCTGATTGGATCTGGAGCTTTCTCCTTTCTCATATCCCAAACCACACTTGTCATCTACCCTCTTTTGACTTCCAAGAAGAACTTCAAGTTGAGCAGAACTTATCTTGAATTTCTCTTTATATTCATTTGCTGTTTGAAGATCCCTTTTGAGAGAGACAATTTGATCCTCAAGTTTTTCTTCATTATCTTTAGCATCTTCAAGATCAGATTCAAGATATCTGATAATCCTGTCCATCTGGTGGCAATCTTCTGATTTCTCTTTGAGAGATTGTCTTAGATTATCTTTAGTTTTTCTTTTCTCTTCAATCTCTTGAGTAAACTTTATAACTCCTGATTCCATTTCATGTCTTACCATAATGACTTCTTTTGATAATTTTTCACATAACTTGGTTTTCTCAGTTAGCTCTTCATTTGCATTACTTTCTTCATTTTATCTTGCCAATTGTTGGAGTAGCTCCTTTCTCTTTTTCATTGAGAGACTTAATTTGTCTTTTAGTTCTCTCATGAATTCATCACCCTGTTTGAGTCTTTCCTTTAATTCATTGACTTCAGAGTTTGACTATTCAAGATTCTCAAGGGCAGTCTTGAGTTGCTCCCTTAAACCATATGCATCCATTTGGACTCTCAGATCTTCCTCAAGCTGTTAGGCTCTATTAGGAGGAACTTGGCTCTGATACCAATTGTTGATAACTGAGAGGGGGGTGAATCAGTTATCCTAATTATTTCTTCTTTTTGAACTTTCTTATTAATCAATGCAACATTAAATCAAACAAACAAACATTACCATGAAATGAAAAAACACATGACACAATATTTTTGACGTGGAAACCCTGTTAAGGGAGAAAACCACAGGGTGGTTAACCCAAAGATTATTCTCTGTTAGAAGAATAAGGAATTACAAAATGGCACTTGCCAATTAGGGCTCACTGCCCGAGCACACTGCTCACAAAGGAGGCACACTGCCTACAATGAGACACACTGTCTACAAAAGAATGTTATACAATACTTGAACTGATTGGAAGCATCCACATATGCTGGAGTTCAATTCTGGTTAGGCTCATTACACTGATCTGCTGCACTTCATCTTTCCTCTTCTCTTTATTTTGCTTTCCTTGCACATACCGGATCTTTCTTACTACTTCTGCTCTACTCTGCTCTTATTCGCATATCACATCACATCTCTACACTTCTCACAACTAAATCCATCGTGTATATATATCTGCACAAGTAATTTCATCACCTTTCTAGTCGGCACCTGGAATAGTCAATCTTTTCACTAATTCTGATCTGTCGGCTGAATCCTCCCACATCAAGTAATGTGGATCAAGCATATACTTGTAGAAATCATTAATCATGTCGGCCAAACATAATTCATGTCTTCATAACCTTTATCACTATCAAAAACACATCCGGAAAGTAGTTTGATGTTCTGTCAGTCAGTTCTTCCTCTATTCACACTGTCACTCAGGAAACTGGTACTCAACTATTCATATCTTTTTCCTCGTCTATCACCGGAGGCTAAATCCTTGGAATATACCACTCAAGGTAGTCCTCTTGACTTCCCCAAATCTGTACTACACCAAGATACTTCCTTTGAGAGATCCGGACCTGTCTGTCAGACCTTGCCACATGCTCTGTTCTTGTTTACCGGACCACAACATTTTTCACTCTGACTTCTGGTAGAGACACACCATGTCCTGCAGATGTGTGGGATGAACTTTTTTGCCATCAATGACAACAATCATGAATCCATATAGTGTCTCTTGCCAACAACATCACCGTGCCACATCCCACAAGATGACAATATGAATTTACAATTTAATTTACATCATAGGCAATGAATAAATAAATACAATGAAAAAGGAATTACCAAGGTTGAGACACCTTAATTCCCAACATTCTCCCACTTGTCAAACACCCTTTAAGAGCCAATAGAATTAACAGGATTTAACTACTATAGGTCGAGAGGCCCATAGACTTTGAACACCATTTGAACTTCTCTGTGCCCATTGGCTTCATTAATGCACCTGTAACATTCTTCAAAGTATCTACCTTCTCCAAATTTACCTTCCCATCCTCTACCATGTCTCACACGAAGTGAAACTGTACATCAATATGCTTTGTTCTGGCATGGAAAGTTGGATTCTTCGCAAGGCAAATTGCACTTTGACTATCACAACTGATCGTAATTTGACCTGCATCAACACCAATATCTGAACATAATATTTTAAGACAAATGGCTTCCTTACAAGTATGATTTGCAACCATATACTCAGCTTCTGTAGTGGACAAAGCAACCACAGTTTGTCGCTTACTCATCCAACTAATTGCACCACCAAACATTGTGAACACATATGCACTGGTGGATCTCCTGGTGTTAATGTCACCTGCCCAATCAGAATCCACAAATCCATGAATACAAACTGAATGCAGAGGTCCTGTAGCATTGCCATGATAGAAAATGGAATACTTGGAAGTACCCCTCAAATATCTGAACACTCGCTTAACTGCATCCCAATGTACTCATCCAGGATTAGCCTTAAACTGACTAAGGACTCCCACTACTTGGGTAATGTCTGGTCTTGTGTAGACTATAGTATACATCAGACAGCCAACAACACAAGCATAAGGTACTCTACTCATGTCCTCCACCTCACTAGGAGATTTTGGACAATCACTAACAGATAACTTTGTTCCCAATGAAATAGGAACACTCACTGGTCTACAATCTGCCATGCTGAACCTATCCAACATGGTCTTCACATACTTACTCTAGCTTAACCAAAGTTTTGTATTTATTTTGTCTCTTTTGATCTCCATTCCCAGAATGTACCTGGTTGCCCTGAGATTTTTCATCTCAAACTATGCTGACAACTGAGACTTCAAATCAGAAATCATATTCTTACCATTCCCAATCAATAGCATATCGTTAACATACAATGCAATAAGGAGAATGCGATCATTGTCAAACTTGTAATACACACAATGATCTAATTTCGATCTCAGATAACCAATTGACAACACAAAGGCATCAAACTTCAAGTACCACATCCTAAGAGACTACTTCTGTCCATACAAAGATTTCTTAAGCTTGCAAACCAAATTTTCTTTACCTTTCTCTATGTAATGCTCTGGCTATGACATGTAGATTTCTTCCTCCAAATCACCATGAAGGAAAGTTGTCTTCACATCCATCTATTCTACCTCTAAATCATAAGAAGATACAAGAGATAATAGAAATCTAATGGATGTCAGCTTTGCAATGGGAGAGAAAATTTTGCCATAATCAATTCCCTCCACTTGTGAGTACCCCTTCGCAAGCAATCTAGCCTTGTACTTTTCAACACTACCATCTGCACCGAATTTCTTTTTGAACACCCATTTGCAACCAATGACTTTCCGTCCATCAGGAAAAGGCACCAAGTCCCATGTTTTGTTCTTTTCCAAAGAAGCCATCTCATCCTCCATGGCCTCCTTCTAGGAACCTACATCTTTCATGCCCATAGCCTCTTTCATAGTTCTTGGTTCATTAGTGTTAGAAAGTAAAGCAAAAGCACAATTAGAATCAAGTAATGAATAACCAAACCTATCAGGTTGCTTTCTTGTTTGTGTAGACCTCCTTAATGGCTGAGGTTGAGGTTCTACTTCTTCTTCTTCTTCACTTCTAGAGCTGCTAGAGCTCTCCTCATCATCAAGCCTCACAAGATCTGTTGGTTCAGTCTTCTCAGGGGTAGAAGGAAACTGAACCACATCTTCTTTCTTTTCTAACTATTCTAGTTGTAGAACAACAAAAGGTGTTAGCTCTCTGAAGACAACACTTCTGTTATACAACACTTTTTTATTCACAGGATCCCAAAACTTGTATCCTTTCACACTGACACCATAGCCAATGAAGATACATTTAACAACCTTGTTCTCCAACTTAGACCATTTCTCCCTAGGGACATGTGCATATGCCTCACAACCAAAAACACAAAGATGCCCTACTAAAGGCTTCTTACAAGACCACACCTCTAAAGGTGCTCTGCCAACAAGAGCTGATGTAGGAGATCTATTTATCAGATAGCAAGCAGTGGCAACAGCTTCAGCCCAAAACTTTTGTTCGAGGCTTGCTCCACTAAGAATACTCCTAACCTTCTCCATCAGTGTCCTATTCATCCTCTCTGCAACTCCATTTTGTTGTGGGGTATATGGAGTTGTCTTATGCCTTTCAATCCCTTGCTCCTTGCAAAACTTAACGAACTCTGCCGAACAAAACTCACCACCATTATTAGTTCTCAAACACTTAATCTTTTTACAAGTCTAATTTTCAGCAAAGGCTTTAAACTCCTTAAACTGACTAAAGACTTCAGTCTTGCTTCTGATAAAATAAACCCATGTCCTTCTACTATAATCATCTATGAAAGATACAAAATATACATATTTTGAAATCAAAGGAACATTCACAGGACCAAACACATCAGAATGAATTAGATCCAATACACCAGAAGACTTGTGAGAACTAGAGTAAAAGTGAACACGATTTTCTTTTCCATAAATGCAATGTTCACAAAAGTCAAACTCGAGATTACAATCATTTAACCCCTCAATGAGGTTTTTATTTTTTAGGGTATGCAGACCCTTCTCACCAATGTGGCCATATCTCACATGCCATAACATAGTCTTTTCAGTAGGAAGCTTGGCTTCCATGGCATGTGCACTACCATCGGAACCGGTTACAACATATTTCTTCACTGCATGTTTAGATGCTGGGGATGAAGTGACAGTAGCTTGTTTCCTTGAGTCAGAAGAACTATTGCACTATGAAGTGCATGCCTCCAGCTAAAACAGAGTACCCCTCCGAGTACCCTTCACAAGCACCATAGATCCTCTTGTCATCTTGCATCCATTCTTCAAAAACACATCCTGCACACTTGCATCATTCAACATACTTACATAAAGCAGGTTCCATACAAGGCCTAGAATGTGCATAACTCCAGTGATCCCCTTCACTCATCCATCAGGGAATCAGATTGAGACTCTTCCATGACCAACAATCTTTAGATGTAAGTCATCACCAAGGTACGCCCTTCCACAATCAAACTCTTCATACTTAGTAAACCAGTCTCAATGCGAGGTCATGTGGAATGATGCACCAGAATCAATCAACCACACATCATTAGATGCATGGGTGGCTAGGGCTGCAATGGAGGCATCACCATCATCTTTGTCAGAATTTGAATCAAGAGCTTTCTTCTTCTTTTTCTTCTCCTCTTTGCATTCCTTTTGGAAATGTCTAGACTTTCTGCAGTTCCAACAGAGAGCCTTGGACTTTCCAGGAGATTTGGATCTCCCACGAGATTTGGATCTACCCTTCTCAGCTTTCTTGTCTTTCTTCTTCCCTTTCTCCTTGGGTCATCCGCAAACTGCAAGAGCCTCTTTGGTTGATTTGGATGTCTTCCTCCATATTTCTTCATATAACAGCGAGGATACCACATCTTCCATCTTGAAGGTGGTAGTGGTGCTTCCAATAGCCATGACAAGGTGATCCCACAAATCTAGCAAAGAACAAAGTAGGGTCATGCAATGATCCTCCTCCTCCATTTTCACACCCACAGATGTCAACTGTGCAATGATCATGTTGAAAACATTCATGTGATTTGCAACAGATCTTCCACCTTCCATCTTTAGAGTGAACAACTTCTTTTTTAGGAAGAGTTTGTTCACCAAGGACTTGGCCTGATAAACATCACCCAACTTCTTCCAAAGATCCTTCGTTGTCTTCTCCTCATGGATGTTCACCAAAATAGAGTCAGCTAAATAGAGTCTTATGAGACCCTTAGCCTTCCAATCTTTGACGTTCCAATCAGCTTATGACATTGCTGTAGGTTTCACACCGGATACGGTTTCCCATAGGTCACAATCAACAAGTAGGTCCTCCATCTTGAGTTTCCACAACTCAAAATTAGTGCCATTGAATTTCTCAACCTCTAACCTTCTTAATGTGGTTTCCATCTCCTTTCTACAATAAGATACAGAATACTCTACACAAGACTCCCACTCAACCTAAGATTAGCTCAAAAAACTCCTACCAAGCAGCTAGAACCAAAAACTAGCCATGCTCTGATACCAACTGAAAGGAAGCTAGGTGTGCGAAAATCGCTTCCTACACTAATCTAATGAGGGGAGGAGAGTGCAAATTCAAATTTATCCTAACTATTACATCAACATTAAACCATTAACATTAGATATTGTAGCAAACACATAAGGAAGAAAGAATGATAGAAGAAGAGAGACACAAGATATACGTGGGGAAAACCCTTACGGGTGAAAAACCCCACACTCCAAAACACTGCTCAACTATATTACATAAACAAAGAGATTGCAATACAAATCAGAGCCAATGCTCTTGTAGGAGTCTTCGACACTCATATCTGGAGATGATCTAGTAGCATAACAGTACCTGTAAAACCTATAATACATCTTCTCCTCCAAGCACCTGTTTATATAGAAAATACAAGACAAAATTGCCTCTATCTTGGAATGGGCATCCAACTTGGCCTCATGGCCCAAAACCCACACGTATGGAAACTTGGTCAACATTGTAAGATGCTTCTAACACTTGTCCACAAACTCCATCCCAAAGAGGTTGCCTATTTCCAAAATGGGCTATGACAGATGCTCTTACGACTCTTACAATCATCATAGAATCTGTCAGAGCAGTTACAACTTACAACTGTAAGAGAATCTATCATACATAGGCTATAAATAGCATATTCTATTACAACATGTCATAGTCCACCTTGGGGCTCCCAAAGATGCCTTTTTCAAAGATGCTCTTTGACACATGTCTTCACTTGTCATAGAATCTCCTATTTCTGACTCTTACATGTCATAACTTCATCATAGGAATCTATCATGACCGTTACGGTCAATATTCCATTACACAACATCCAAGATGCCGACACATGGAAAAATATTCCTACCACAAAGTGGGACACCTATCTCCTCATGTGAGGACAAAATTACAAGTTGTCATCTTCCATGTAGGATGACACATCACCGTGCCACATCCCACAAGATGACAATATGAATTTACAATTTAATTTACATCATAGGTAATGAATAAATAAATACAATGAAAAAGGAATTACCAAGGTTGAGACACCTTAATTCCCAACAATAACCATCTTTGACTATGTATTGCCCTGAGGGGGAAGCACACCATCTGAGAGTATCCCTTCTGACTCTACAACAGATCATACGATTAGCCAAAACTTCTTCATACACTTCAACTTCCCTACCACTGAGGCCCAAATTTTGCACACTCTTCCACTTGGGAAGAGCATTCACCTCTCTTGTAGGAAAAGAAATATAATCTCTAACTCTGTCCCCCCATAGTTGCTTGGTTCTTCTCATCACAGAAGCTAATTCTTCTCTACCTACAAGAGCTGAGAAACCTTCCTAGAACCTCGCTTCCCGACCTTCCTAGATTTCCCAAGATAAGTGATTATTAATTAAGCCACGACAGTTTTTAATGAAGTTCCAAATTCTTGATCCCTCTGGGAGCTCTCTTGAGGTGAAAATGCTGATCTCTTCCTCATCTAGGTATTTAGCTTTCAATAATCTAACCCACTTCAAGTCTAGTTTGGCATATATCAGCCAGATCAACTCAGCACCTAAAGCTCTGTTCTGTAGAAGGAGATCCTTGACTCCTGCCCTGTCTTTTTCTTTCTATTCACATACCTGATTCCAATTTATGAGTGGGTACTTGAATTGATCTGAAGAGCCTTGCCAAAAAAATTCCTCATCAACTGCGATAGGTCCTTGTTGGTCTCACTAGCTAAAGCAAAACAAGACAACATGTAGGTAGGAATAACTGCTAAGACTAAATTCAACAAAGTTAGTTTGCCCACCCAGGACAGCCAGTTACTTTTTGAAGACTCCAATTTATTCTTGACCCTTTCAAGGAGTACATCCCATGTGTTTCCAGGATGTAAACCTTTGACTAAAGGAAACCCAAGATATTTGCATGGAAGAGATCCTCTTTTGAAATTCAAAATTCTTAAAATTTTGTCTTCCCTACCTGGAATGGAATTAAAAAAGAAAACCTCCAATTTTTATTTACTAACCTCTTGCTCTGAACATTTTGAATAAAGGTCCAATATTTCTCTAAATTTTTTAGTCTCCCCTTCATTAGCTGGTCCAAATAAAAGAGTGTCGTTAGCAAATTGTTGATGCAAAAAATTGGGCATATTCCTAGTGATTTGGATACTTGAAATTTAACCTTCCTGGCATGCCTTGGTCAAATATCTTCCCAGAGCTTCCGCCGTTATGATGAAGAGGAAGGGAGAAAGAGGATCCCCCTGTCTGAGGCCCCTTGAGATATTAAAAAAACCTTCTAGTGAACTGTTGACAAGCATTGAAAATTTTGGGCAAGAAACCCATTTGAAGATCCAATTGAGCCAGGATTGATGGAAACCAAAAGCTTCCAAAACTTTGAAGAGGAATCTCCAATTTACCTTATCATATGCTTTATGAGTGTCCAATTTAATTAGCATTGAAGGATATTTGTTTTTCTAAACTGAATGTATTGCCTCCTAAGCTATTATTACCCCATATAGGATAGATCTTTCTAGCATGAAACAAGTCTGCTCTTCAGCTATAATGTCTGGAAGTATATTTTTGACCCTGTTGGCTATAGCTTTGGCTAGGATTTTATATATTGTGTTGTAAAGGGATATTTGCCTGAAATCATCAAAAGATTCTAGTTTTTCTTTCTTGGGAATCAAAGCTATAAAGGTATTGTTCACCTCCTTGAGAATCCTACCAGTCTTTCTGGAATCTTCATAGGCCTCAGTCAAATCTTTACCCACTATATCCTAGCATTTTTGAAAAAAGGCTACAGGAAACCTGTCCGGCCTAGGTGCCTTGTCTGGAGGCATCTGTGACAAAGCCTCCTTGATTTCAGATTCTATGAATTTGCTGTTCAACATTAAATTTTGTTCTTCCGAGACCATCTTTGGAATATTCTCTAGAAATTTCTACTGAGCTTGAACCTTCATCCTCATTTAGCAGGCTCTAAAAATAATCCACAGCCACTCTATTAATTTCTTTAGTGTCTTTCGTCATCCTACCTTCCCTTGTCTTAGCAACTGTTATTCCTTTAATGTTTCTACGAACTTTTGTTCAATTGTGGAAAAATTTTGTATTTCTATCTCCTACCTTGAGCCATAGTTTGCATGACTTCTGCCATCAAAAAAATTCCTCTTTTGTGAGAATGTCTTCTAACTTGCCCATCAGAGTTTTTTCCTAATTATAAGAGAGGTTATCCATACCTTCTTTGATGATTTTTTCATTCAGACTTTGAATTTCCTCCTCTAACTACCTCTTTATTTCAAAGATATTGTTGAAGTGATCCTTGTTCCACTGTCTCAGGTTTTCTTTGATCAATTTTAGCTTTATAGAAATGTTGAACAAGCCCACTCCTCTTGGATTACAATTTGTCCACCAGTCTTTGACCAAGTCCATGAAAGAAGGGTCCTTAAACCAAATGTTTTTGAATTTAAAGGGACACGTGATTGATCGCCTTTCTCCCACAATTTCTAAGGAGATGGGGTAATGATCTGAACTATATAGTGCCAATATTTTACTTTCAAGGCTGAAGGGAAATTTACTGAGATCTCCTTTTACCAAAAATCTATCCAATTTTTCTGCAATATTGCAAAAATTCGTCCTTCTGTTTGTCCAAGTGAACTTCCCATTACCCAATTGAATCTCGATCAGTTCGCTTTGATCCACAAAGTTTTCAAAATCCAACTATGATTGCAACTTTCTACTGACCCCATCCATTTTATCTTCCACCCTTAGGATGGCATTGAAGTCACCTCCCAAAATAATGAAATCCAAAAGAGTATTATTACAAATAGGATCCAATTTAGCCCAGAGTTCCCTTTCCTGAAGATACAAATTTGGCCCATATACATTTATTAACAAGAAACTTAGGTTAGAGGCTATACTTCTTACCTTGCTTGTGATCCACCCCTTGCTAGACGCAAATTCCTCAATCAAAATTGCTTGAGGTCTCCATAGAGTCAATAGACCCCCAAAAGGTCTTGCTACATTAACACTTAGCATTTTCCATTGCTTCAAGCTTCTTGCAAAATTTTGGTTTTCCTTCTCCTCTAGCTTAATTTCTTGAGAAGGCAATTGTCCGAGAGGATTGTATTCAAATTATGCCTTAGTAGGCATTTCTTGTTAGGGGCATTCATGCCCCCCTAACATTCCATGACATGATTTTCATTGATTTTCATGAAGGGATCCTCCCTTCCCTACTTTTAATAAGTCATGCAGCTTTAGTTGCCCGTTGGCTTCCCCATCCCATTTTAATTTTTCCTTGTTCAGAATATGCCCACTGGCTTTGTGATCTGCACAATCTAGCAAAGTTTTTTGAGCCTCTTTTATGCCTAACCCCACCTGTTTTGGAAAAAAGGAAGCCCTCCCTTCATCTGTTGGATTTTCAAAAAGAGAGGTAACTTCATCCTCAGAGCCATGAGCTTCTAACTCTTTTCTGGCCTCAATCACCCAATTCTTTAAGGATTCTTCCTCATTAACTCTGATTGTGCCTTCTTTTTCTATCTCCACAAGCTCACTTCCAACATCGATTAATGAATCCAGATCATCTTTGCACAAATTTGGTTTTATTGCCGCTAAGATTTCTAAAATCTTATTGTTTAAACTTTGAGCTATGCATACCTCCTCTTCTGTCAATCAAAGATTGCACTCGAGATTCTCCACAACATCTGTCAACCTTGGTTCTGCATGGAGATTACCATCTTCTTGCATAGTAATCAGATTCAATAGGAGGTTCTGTGAGGCTTGAGATCTGATATCCTTGTTTTCCACCGCTTCCAATTTAGCAATTCACTCTCCTATAGGCTTTGCCAAACTATCTTCTCCTCCTTTATCTAGTCTAGTAGTTTGCGTTTGATCCTAAGATCTCCATCCAAGCATTCCTACCCAATTTTCCTGTGGCTTAGGTTCATAAAAGAGAGGCTACCTCAAAATGCCACAGTCCGTATATATCTCTATCTCCCTCCATCGATTGTCATCAGGTTGATTTTCTATGCAGATTCTCACATGAGAACCTTCTTTTTGATCCTCCCATTCTTCTACGTAGATAAACTTGCCCAAGTAATTACCTATAGTCTCCAAGATACTAGGATCCCAGAATTCAATCAGTAAGTTAGGCATTCTGTACCAATCTTGAACATAGTTTAATTTATGCTTTTTGGGATCAAATCTACTTTGCTAATCATAGAAATAAAACCCATATCCTTCCATAAGCAAGATACCCTCCAAGATTTCTGATCTGACTTCTGTCGATGGGCATATGACAATAAAGAATCCATTTGATAAGGGTTTAAGGAGCAAATCTTTACCCCATCTCTCCTGCCACCATTTATTTAGTTCTTACCACTCCAGATTGAACCCAAACCATTTTCCAATAAGCCCTAATTTTTTCATCCAATCTATGGAAGGGCTGAGCAACTTCGCTCCTAACACCATGGTTTTTTTATTTCTTGTGAAAGCCCTATAATCCTTATCCCTTGCCAATCTCTTACCAATACCTCCCTCACCAAAGCTATTTATTCTCCCTTGATTCTTCCACTAGTCTAGATGATTCTACCCTTTACTCATTCAAAACAAATTGTTTTCCCTAAAACCTCTATTCTGGAAGTTGTTTCGATGCCTCCCTGTGAAAGATCTCCAGGGCTCCGCAGCTGCTCTATCCTGAACCTTCTTTAACAGGATTTCTTTTTTAGTTTCCGCTGCCCAATTTTGAAGATTTTTCCCTTCCTTATTTTGCCGAAGAAGCTTCCTTTGCCTTTCCTCTGCTCTCTATAGCTTTTCCTTCGATTTCGCGCCCTTCGCTCTGCTCCATTTCACTTTTTTTCGATTATTATTAAGTTATTATTATGTTACATGTAAATTGCTCTATTTTTCTTTTGATATAATTTAGGTTAGACTTTAATTTCTCTAATTTTCAAAATTTCTTAAATTGTAAATTTAAATGGTATAGGTATTTCTCTAATTTCCTTTAAATTCTTTTCGTAAATTTATAGGGAAGGTATTGATCAATGAAATGTTTAATCTGGAATTAAAAATAAATTGATTAAACATGGTTAGTATATTGAAAAATCTAATCAATAAAATTTTCCTAAATATTTAACTCAATTAAAATTTAACACAAGTGTCCCAACATTTGACTCATGTAAATCCAAACATATTCATTCTAGTTCAACAACTTGTTAATTTTCATTTTATTTTTTAATTTATTTAGGGAAGGTACATTCAGTCTATAAACTATGCAACCTAGAGTTTGTATCTAATAAATGTTTAATAAATTAAATCAATTGAAATTTTTCTCTTATCTAATTAGAATTAGTAAATTTACAATTTTATTTAATTAAACACATGATTTAATTTGAAGTGTTAAATATGAGATATATGAAATTAAAGTTTGAATATAGATGTCTATAGTGGAAATTCAATAAATAGCAAAATCTAGTCTAGATGAAATAGTCTACGAGATATAAATACCAACATAATAACAGTCCATGTAAAAATAGTGAAATAGTCACAAAACATATACATGTCTAGTCAATACTAAAATAGTCATGAAATAGTCAATACTGAAATAGTCGTAAACAATCTAATACATCATGTCATCATCACCATCCATCATCCATCCATCAATATAAAAGATGTGTGCACACTAAGTTTGATCATCATCCATTTCAAGCCGCCTTTTGGTCCCATGTGGTTGAGAGGGCAACTCATGCTGTGTACAAGAAAAAGAAGCTTCAAATCAATTTTAATGTCAAAATTGCATCCTAATTAAATTTAAATCAAATATTTTAAACCAAACCATCAAATTAAATTTTTAAATCTGAACATCAAAATGTCTAAGCATACCACAACAGGCTCATCAGCTCTCCTGCCATGCTCCTGTGCAACAGATGGTGCCGATTCAGATGACAGATTGAATGTCTGTGTCACCAATTCCCATATTTCAATAAAACACTTGAATGAACTAGTTAGGCTATAGAGTATAGATACAAAATGCAAGGTTGAATGATACAAAAGACTTTAAAATCACATAGGATTTAACTATAGGACCTGAAATATGAGAGATGACTCGTGCACCTATGCAGACTCATCAATGATATAATGAATTGAGCCTGCATCTAAACTAATCTCATCCTGCATATATATGTGTACATGTATATATAAATTCAACTTTAAAGACATGAATTTAATAAAATCAAGAAATTACATTGGAAATTCAAATTTAAACTAAAAATGTACAATTTTAAGATACAAACCATGGCATATGAAGTATGCTCCTCTATAGATGATGTTGCCACTGGTCCTGGATGACTAGGTTGGTTTGACACAAGAGTGTCAGGACCTCTCATCTATTTTAATTAAAATGTCACATTTCTACATTAAATTATATATTATTAAATTAGATATATCCAATTAAATAATCTTTAGAGGTCCTAATTTTATACCTCATCTATATAAGGTCTACCCAACTCTACTGCCATTGACACTAAATGGTCCAACTGTGATGAAGTGGCAACAACTGATGGAGTCATCTGTACCAATCAACATGAACATATATATTTATTAATATATATATTTAAACTTTTTAAAAAAGATTGATAATTAATAATTGTCTAAATCTATATTAATTTGTATTAATTTTAATTTTATTAAATGTGGCATACATACTGAGTCCATAGGAGTGAATAATGTAGCCAAAAAGGACTCCTCCTCTGAACCAGATGTAGGACCAAAACATGGTTGATGACAATTATGACAAAAATGTGGTGTGGACTACAATGGTGTCAATCTAGGTGATGCATCAGGACCAGCATCAAATGCTCCTCTAAGCTATGCAGGCTCTCTAGGATTGACTTCATCTACCAAGCGAGTAGCTTGGTTAGTTAAGTTTCCTAAGAGTGATGATAACACTCTGAGTGCTGAGACGTCCGTCCACTGGTGAAAGGGCACAAGAACAGAGGGTGGAGAAGGGACAATAGGTGCAAGGGGTAAATGTTGATTTGGATCGACACGTGCTGCTAGTCTATGCTATGGTATTCCACCACCCACGCCCTGAAATGATCTCATCAAAATAATTGGGCTTTCGGTTCATCACAAACTCTACCCATAATTTCTTCAGAAAATAAAAGGGAACCTCAAAATTAGCATGAGGTGGATGGTCAAAGACCATCCACCTTTGATCCCAAAAATTCTTAGCTATTTGCTAATGTGTGCACCATCTAATTGAAATTCTCTTTTTAGTTGGTGGTATTTGTTGACCTGTGGAGGGATCAATGAAAAATGGGGCAATTGTAGTTTTGGTAATATGTAAATCATTGATCTCTTTATATGAGAGACCATCTGAATAAAACTACCTCCTCTCTACCTGCCATGAGTGGAATGTGTCTAGATCCGTGTGGATAGCTCTCATTGAATCAATAATAGTTTGCATCATAGATGCAAATCGTGAAATGTGTGGAGCGGTTTGGATTTGGCTTTGCAATAAATTGATTTTTTCTTGCAGAACATGTATGTTTTCATCAATTGTGGCTCGCAAATGAGCCTCATCATGTGGTGGTGGTGGTGGTGGTGGGGAGGCATGTTGGGGTGGGGGGTCCTTGGGCGGGTCATGTTGGGGGTCATGGGGGGGTCATAGGCTAGATCATCCGTGTTTAGAAATAAGGTCTACAAGTAGAGCTGCAATTACAAAAAATATAGATTAAATTGCATGCACAACATATGTTTAAATATATACATATACATATAAATTAAAAACTTCGAAATATAAAAATTTGTGTGGTTTAAACAATATACATTGAAACATTTAATTTTACATTTAATTTAACATATACATGCATTTAAAATTTAAATTTACATTATAAAATGTTTAAAATAAAAATTTATACATTTAAGAATCATGACATGAATAAAAATTTATGTCCTAGTATCTAGTCAAAATTTATACGCTCATGTATTACATTCAAACTCCTAAACATGTCACTAAGGTCGCGACCTATTGTCTACAACTACTCCTAAACATGTCACTAAGTTCATGTCAACCTATTGGCTACAACTACTACTAAACATGTCACAAGTTCATGTTGACCTATTCAATCTTTGAATCCATTCTATGTACACTCAACATTATTTTAATTTTTTTCTGGATTGTTGTTGTCTCCTTGACCCCTTTGTTAAGCATCAAGTTGTCATAGATATATGGATATATGTTTAAATTAAAGATTTAAACATAATAAAATGACTTCTAGCTTTTAGGTTTAAAGGTTTAATATAAGTCATTTAGGTTAGGTCTACAAAAAGATATATTAGGGTCCTATCCTGTCTAATGTGTAGGTTTTTAGCTTCATGAAAAGAGTTTTACAAATGGTTAATTTAGGACTATGAGATGAGCATTAGGAACATTAAAAGCCATGAAGACTACAGAATAAGCCTATAAGAATGTATAACTAGTTCAAGGTCTAGATCTAGGGGAAAAGACCTAATAGGTGAGATAATATATTTGCATTTAATGCCCAATATTTATAAAAGTTTAGTAGAGTAGTTATGACTTTGAACTTGTTAGTGAATTGTACTATATAACTACTAAATACTTAATGACTAAATAACCAATCATACATGGTATCAGCCCACCAACAAAGTCTTAATAGATGATTAAATTCAGAGTTCCTTTCATTCCACAACATCAAAAAGACATGAAGTATACTTCATATTGAAAGACTAGATAATTGACTTGAGGAGAATAGTTTTAATAAATTTTAAGGAGGCCTCTAAAGGGAAGAAATTTATTCCTAGTCAAAATGCCAAGAAAACATATAAGAGGAAAACTATAGGAGCATAAGGAGATGTGGAGGAAGAAGAAATTCCTTTGAGGAAGAAGATGAGAGGGACAACCAAGCCACCTCTGTAGAAACCTTCCACTATTGAAAACCCTCTCTAAGTTCTATCAAACCAAGTATATGAATATTGAACGTATAAATTATAGATTTAAATGTAATATATATGTCCATATGTTTAAATTAAAGATTTAAGCGTAATAAAGTAAAGTTTCTAGGTTTTAGGTTTAGGTTTAATAAGTCATTTAGGTTTTAAAGAATAGGTCAGTTTAGTTCTGAATTAGGGTTTCTAGTGTTTATGAATTACAATTTTACATTTTACTGTTTATGAAATCCTAGTTTATGAATTACAGTTTAGTGTAAATATGAATTAGGGTTTTATGTTTTATTATTTTTGAAACCCTAGTTTATGAATTAGGGTTTTGTAGTTTAGTCTTTATGAAATAGGGTTTACCATTTCTGAATTAAAGGTTTATAGTTTATGCATTAGGGTTTACTTGTTTTCAATTTGAGGTTGAATATATATAGCTGAACATTGCAAAAACAACAAAATACAAAGCAAAAGATAATGAAAATCAACAGAAATGGACGGGCAACCAACTAGGGGCACTGGTGAATCAATCTGAGGAGGTAGGGATGCTATGCAGGTTGAAGGTTGGGTCAACAAATGTAGGTACCCATTTTCTAGCATCGCTGTCCCTGATATCTCACGGCCTGTAGCTGTTAAAATGAAGCTACAGGCCTATTTATTAAAAATAATTTATACTTTTCAAAAACTGGTACCCGTTTCATAATGGGTGCCCATTTTTGCTTTGAGTGCCCAATCATAAATGGGTACCCGTTTCGTAACGGGCACCCATTTTGGCTTGGGCGCCTATTCCACCTGACATTTTTCACCCGCGGAAAACTTTCGCGAAATGTATACTCAACTTCTTCCTTTCACCCATATATATATATTATTAACTCAGTAATATATTCTTGCTTCCTTTTGATCTGCTCACAAATCAGAAATATTATTTATTGGATTCCTTCTTTTGTATAACTATTTCTCCAAGCAAAATATATTATTATTGCCTACCTTTTTCTTTCCACCATAATTTCTACTTATATGTCTTTATGCCTTCATGAAAGGATACATCTCTTTGAAAGATGATGTCCCTTCAAGCTGATCACAGCTACCCCTTCATATATCTTATCACTGCCTTTTTATTAACTACCTTGTATATATAACAATGACCATCATTGCATTTAAATTGTTTATTAAGTATTGTTCTTAATACTTTTTCATATCATTGCCCTTAATCCTATGATTTATCTTTTTAGCAGTCACTTATAATATGTTTATATTATATTCGTTGCCTTTTAAGTATCTTTAAATAAGACAAAAGTTACTTTACAGTTTGTAATTATATTTATTTTATATATATTTATAATATATGATAACTATAATAATATTTAAATTGATAACATGTATATTTATATTATTAATATCTATATTTGCTATTTATATTTATTTTATATAATAATATACCTAGTTAATTAAATATGTATTAACTTTATATATTTATGATTATAATATTTAAATATTTATATTTATATTATTAATATTTATATTTGTTATTTATAGTTATATATCTTATTATAAAAATATTATATTTGAATTCTATTAAAATATTTATATAATAATATTATTTAATATTATTTATTAAATATTATCGCAATTATCTTTATTATTAAACATTGCATTTCACAAACGCAACTTCACCATCTTTTATCATGATGTTTAAATCTTTAATTCAACCAATGCCTTAATATCGAGATATCATAGGGACACAACTATTGTAATGAAAAAAAATATGACAAGAGATGCATTGCGTTTAGTGATATTGAAATTATGGTTTGATAATTGGATTTGGAAAAAGCTATGATTAATTATGTTATAGTAAATATATAAGCACAAATCTGAGAAATAAATAAATTCATGGAATTTCCTCTCTTACATACAACATGCAAATTCCTCAACTACCATGGAAAATTTGATCTTGATTATACTCATAGAATACTTGTATTGGCATACAATTTGGTCGATTTATTTAAGATCCAACTTACACACAATCCTTTCATAATAATTTTTTTTGGCATAAAATAAGACCATATTAGTAAATTAAATCAATTATTATACAATTCTAGTGTCCTTTTCTATAACATATATTAAACACTAAAGAAAACATGTTCTTAGGTAGTTAACTTATACTAGCGAGTATTACTTTCAAAATGATAAATAAATCCTACATTAGACCTAATTAATAAGTTGCTCAAATTTTATTTAAAGATCGAATAAGGCTTAACTAAATATGTGGATATTAAGGAGTTTTCATTTACATTATTTATTTGAAGAATATAAAATATATAACTTGGGGGAAATGCTTAAAAACATAGTCTTATTATAGGTATGTTCTAGAAAATGTCTATACAATAATAATCTCTCTTAAAATGATTGGTTAATTCAAGGATGAAGGATAAATTATAGACTATCACACTAACGAAAAATTACTTTACTCCAAAAACCAAAAGAAATAAGGTTCAAAGCCACAATAATATTGTCCCTACATATGGTTGGTTTGCATACATGGCTATGAAATTTGCACATATGCTTCAAATGCCACTCGATGTGTTATTTGATAGATACATAAACCTACAAATATTAGGGCATTGATTAAAGTTATGTCTCTACATTTGGTCATTTTGCATATACAACTATGAAATTCACACATATAATTCTAATGTCAATCCATGTTTTATTCAATAGATACATAAACTTATAAGTATTAGGGTGTTGATTAAAGTTGTCTCCCTACATACAGTCAATTTGCATATATGACTATGAAATTTGCGCATATGCTTCTAATTCCAATCCATGTGTTATTTGATAGATACATAAAACTACAAATATTAGGATGTTGATTAAACTTATATCCCTAAATATGATTAGTTTGCATACATGACTATGAAATTCATACATATGCTCCTAATGTGAATACATGTTGTTTGATAGATTCATAAACCTAGAAATATTGAGGTATTGATTAAAGTAAAAGATATGCTATTCTCCATTAGTCACTCATCCAATAAGAGGTTTACATATAAAATCTATTATCTGGGGGCTATGGTTCAGTGGATAGAACCTAACATAGGAGGAAAAAGCCTCTTCAGCCAGGTGATACACTAATCAAACTATTAATTTTTGGTTTAGAATAAATGAATAACAATTTTTCACAAGTAGAAGACAATGTACAAAGCCTGTCTCATTGGCAAGGCTGGGTTTACTTCAAACTTGGAGCTAATCTAATCTTAACCTCAAAATAGATGGACAACAAACAAGCTAACAGATTATACAAGCCTGAAATAGAAATCAATTCTATGTTTAATGTAAATACTTTTGATATATGCCAAAATGGTAACAAATTATATGTATGAAGAAAATCCTAACATCAAATTGCCAACTCATAAGCTAAACATGGGAATCAATATCCCATACAAAGCATGTCCTAACAATCAAATACAATCTTGCATGTATTAAGAATCAATGTGAAGTGTGCAACACCTTCCCATGATGTGCAACATCAAATGAAACATCTCACAAAGCAGTATGGGACCGGAGGCACCTACATTGTGAATCACAACATATTTCCTTAACATGTGGAGCATCACCATATGATTTTAGTCGACCTACACATTTCAACAAGCATCAGGTTTTGGAACCTTTTAAGGCCGATGTGGAACATTCCTTGAGCTGGGAATTGATATATAAGCATTCATTAGATGCATTAGGGTAGTAGTGAATATGATAGATAATCTTTAGTCTTTAGTAGTGGGATTGCGGAAGGCACTTCAAAGCTATATATTCATGTAATTTGTAGCAAGCCATGGGACATGCCTATGAGCCCATAGTAGTCTACATGTTGCCAGCATGTGAAGATTGTAATTATTCATGACACTGAATCAATATATATTCATTTGTTGTTTCATTCTTTGTGTTTTTCATTGTGTTACTCTAAGGTTGCATAGTAGGACAATCCTATTTCTAGACCCTCCATCTGTGACTGCACACTACAATCCTTTTAATCCAACAAAAAGGTTTAATTTAAATCTTTTCAAGGACAAGGATGAGGTCCTCTAGTTCTGGCCTCTCCAATTTTAATTTAGCAAAAACACTAGAAGATTTATGTCTTTACTATATTTCTTCTCACAAATATAGTGGCATAAATTTCTTGATTGGTAATATAGTCTTTTATTTTAAACTATTTTAAGTATGTTACATCAACTTATAAGGTAATCCACATCAACATAAGAAATGTGTTTAAGAGGATAAGTATTAAAAATGCTTCAGTTACATTTAAATTGAAATGCAAAATATTTATTATAATTTTTAAAAAATAAGATGGAATAGAGCATAAGATTTCACAATTCATGAATTTTTATTGTGGTCATTTCAAAAGCAGGGTTATTATTGGATCCAGTAAGGTACTATCTCAAACCTAGGCCAACTTTGATAAATTTTACATTATGAAAAGTTAATTCCTCCCTCATCATTATTTAGATTTCAATTTTTGAGGTGCTTACAAATTTTAACATCTGTAAAATAATTTCTATATAGCTTGACATGTCAAATTATTAATTTTATATAATATTTAATTTTATAAGAATGCTCTTCCTAACCAATTTCCTAATTTGGTCTACAATACACTTTTTTATTATTGTACTAATACAACCACCAAAAATAAATGTTAATAAAATAAAATTCTTTACATCAAATTTATCTAAGATAATTAAATGCATTCAATTAAGCACACCATTGACCTAGACAAATGAGTTGGGATGGATAATTGAAATTACTAAAATTAAATGAGAAAATAAAATAAAATAAATGTGATACTTAGTTTCAAATCCAATGATGGAGATGTGTTGCATGACAAATGTAAGAAAATGATTTTCCAAGGTTGGTGCAGGGGCACCTTGACAAATTGATGTTTCTACCTTGTAACAAGGTCATTTGGACCAATTCACATATGTTTAGGTTCAAGTCTTGTGTTTCATTTTTGTAAAATGTAAAGGTATAACAAATATAAACCTTGCAAAATTGTAAAGTTGCAATGCAACATATGGAAGATGAAAGGTCATGACGGTCATTCGCTTGGAGGAAGTTAGAAGTCAGTGAGAAACTAAAGAGATATGAGTGTAATGCCTTTAAATAGGCTTTGTAACCTTTGTAAACTTGTGGGTGACTGAAGGAATGAAATGGAATAGTAAAAAGGCACTATTTTTCTGCATTCTTCTTCAGAAATTTGCTATTTTCAGCCCTTGTACGGATCTGTATGGACTCACAGGCATGTACAAGTGTGTGTAAGTGATAGTATAGACAATCACCCTCCATTTCCTTTTTGTTTCATGTAGATTGGCTTTGTTTTAAGTTAGTTATTGCATTTTTAGTAAAAACTGTCAAAACCCTGATTTAGGGTAACCCGTTTTGGAAAAAACGCCATAACTTTCATTTCCACTGTTCGATCTTTATGTAACTTGGGGAAAATGTCTGTACCTATGTTATCTACAATCGAACTGAAGCAATCAACTTCATTTTCATTCATGTGGAAGTTATGAATGATTGTTTGTGGCATTTCACAGTGAAAGTTCTGAGTTTGAACCCTTGTAGCAGAATTACCAGTCTATTTTTAGAGCACATTATCCAAAGTAACCTATACCCATCTTAGAGTATGCTATGGGGAGGCATAATGGGTATCTAATTCATGTCTTAGGTTGACATTTGAAGTTATGTGGAAAAAGATAAGAGGACTGTTCTCTTTTTTAGGGATACAAGCCATTAAGAGGATTTGTGAAGTAAGTGCATGTTCCAGGAGTGATCTGCCTTAACCAATGGGTGGGATGAGTCATTTGGTACCCCAATACAACCTTTCCATGGGCAAACAAAGATTCCTTTCTGCTATTCCCACTTTTCCATGAAGGACTTGGTTTTGGACCTATAGGTGTGGTTGAGCCTTGTTGAATCGATTCCTCTTCCTTGCATCCCATATGCCTCTGCATCAGATTGGTATCAGAGCTGGTGAAAGATTTGGGTGTTGTATTTGTTCCTATCATTGAGAAGGCAGGTGAAAAATTGAAGGAAAGATTATGTTGGTGACCGTTATTTTGTTTGCTAAGTTGTTTGGTTGTAGGTGCTTGGTCCATCTAGCTACAGAAGGATGTTTTCTAAGGTTGTGTGTGTGGGCAGACAAGATGAGGTCTGTCATGACCATTATCCAATGGAGATTAGGCTGGATAAAGGTGCAATGAGAAATCACTAAGGAGAGAGTGGTAGGTGCATCACCAGGATCTGCTGTTGGGTGAGATGAATGGTTTGGTGAGTTGGTGTTGTGAAGTAGTAGAGAGATGGATACTTGACTAAAGAAGCACTTGATGTTGCAGCCTGAAGAGTACTCCACTGATGGGAGTAGAAGGAGCCTGAAGAAGCTCTAAAGTTGATAGTTTGATTTGTTGGTTGGTTGGTCACCTTTCTATTGATGTGAAGATTGAAAGACTAAAGCTGAAGAAGATAAAGCCAGAGGAAATGCAGAAAAAGACTTTGAAGCTGATACATTTCCAAGGGACTTGGAAATCTTTGTTGGTTGGTTGTATGGTGCAGGAGCACCTTGACAAATTGATGTTTCTACCTTGTAACAAGGTCATTTGGACCAATTCACATATGTTTAGGTTCAAGTCTTGTGTTTCATTTTTGTAAAATGTAAAGGTATCACAAATATAAACCTTGTAAAATTGTAAAGTTGCAATGCAACATATGGAAGATGAAAGGTCATGAGGGTCATTCACTTGGAGGAAGTTAGAAGTCAGTGAGAAACTAAAGATATATGAGTGTAATGCCTTTAAATAGGCTTTGTAACCTTTGTAAACTCATGGGTGATTGAAGGAATGAAATGGAATAGTAAAAAGGCACTGTTTTTCTGCATTCTTCTTCAGAAATTTGCTATTTTCAGCCCTTGTACAGATCTGTATGGACTCACAGGCATGTACAAGTGTGTGTAAGTGATAGTACAGACAATCACCCTCCATTTCCTTTTTGTTTCATGCAGATTGGCTTTGTTTTAAGTTAGTTATTGCATTTTTAGTAAAAACTGTCAAAACCTTGATTTAGGGTAACCTGTTTTGGGAAAAATGCCATAACTTTTGTTTCCACCATTAGATCTTTATGTAACTTAGGGGAAAATGTCTATACCTATAATATCTACAATTTAACTAAAGTGATCAACTTCATTTTCATTCGTGTGGAAGTTATGAATGACTGTTCGTGGCATTTCACAGTGAAATTTCTGAGTTTGAACCCTTGTAGTAGAATTACCAGTCTATTTTTAGAGCACATTTTCTAAAGTAACCTATATCCATCTTGGAGTATGCTATGGGGAGGCATAATGGGTATCTAATACATGTTTTAGGTTGACATTTGAAGGTTTGTGCAAAAAGATAAGAGGATTGTTCTCTTTTTCTAGGGATACAAGCCATTCAAAGGATTTGTGAAGTAAGTGCATGTTCCGGGAGTGATCTGCCTTAACCAATGGGTGGGATGAGTCATTTGGTACCCCAATACAACCTTTCCATGGGCAAACAAAGATTCCTTTCTGTTGTTCCCACTTTTCCATGAAGGACTTGGTTTTGGACCTATAGGTGTGGTTGAGCCTTGTTGAATTGATTCCTCTTCTTTGCATCTGATATGCCTCTACATTAGATTGGTATCAGAGCTGGCAAAAGATTTAGGTGTTGTATTTGTTCCTGTCACTAAGAAGGCAGGTGAAAAACTAAAGGAAAGATTGTGTTGGTGACCGTTATTTTGTTTGCTAAGTTGTTTGGTTGCAGGTGCTTGGTCCATCTAGCTCCAGAAGGATGTTTTCTAAGGTTGTGTGTGTGGGTAGACAAGATGAGGTCTATCATGACCATTCTCCAATGGAGATTAGGCTAGATAAGGGTGTAGAGAGAAACCACTAAGGAGAGAGTGGTAGGTGTATCACCAGGATCTGCTATTGAGTAAGATGAATGGTTTGGTGAGTTGTTGTTGTGAAGTAGTAGAGAGATGGATACCTGACTGAAGAAGCACTTGATGTTGCAGCCTGAAGAGTACTCCATTGATGGGAGTAGAAGGAACCTGAAGAAGCTCTAAAGTTGATAGTTTGATTTGTTGGTTGGTTGGTCACCTTTCTATTGATGTGAAGATTGGAAGACTGAAGCTGAAGAAGACAAAGCCAGAGGAAATGTAGAAAAAGACTTTGTTGCTAATACATTTCCAAGGGACTTGGAAATCTTTGTTGGTTGGTTGTATGGTGCAGGAGAACCTTGACAAATTGATGTTTCTACCTTGTAACAGGGTCATTTGGACCAATTCACATATGTTTAGGTTCAAGTCTTGTGTTTCATTTTTGTAAAATGTAAAGGTATCACAAATATAAACCTTGCAAAATTGTAAAGTTGCAATGCAACATATGGAAGATGAAAGGTCATGAGGGTCATTCGCTTGGAGGAAGTTAGAAGTCAGTGAGAAACTGAAGATATATGAGTGTAATGCCTTTAAATAGGCTTTGTAACCTTTGTAAACTCGTGGGTGATTGAAGGAATGAAATGGAATAGTAAAAAGGCACTATTTTTCTGCATTCTTATTCAAAAATTCACTATTTTTAGCCCTTGTACGGATCTGTACAAACTCATAGGCATGTGCAAGTGTATGTAAGTGATAGTATAGACAATCACCCTCCATTTCCTTTTTGTTTCATGTAGATTGTCTTTGTTTTAAGTTAGTTATTGCATTTTTAGTAAAAACTGTCAAAACCCTGATTTAGGGTAACCCGGTTTGGGAAAAATGCAATAACTTTTGTTTCCACCATTATATCTTTATGTAACTTGGGGAAAATGTCTGTACCTATGTTATCTATAATTTGACTGAAGTGATTGACTTTATTTTCGTTCATGTGGAAGTTATGAATGACTGTTCGTGGCATTTCACAGTGAAATTTCTAAGTTTGAACCCTTGTAGTAGAATTACCAGTCCATTTTTAAAGAACATTTTCCAAAGTAACCTATACCAATCTTGGAGTATGCTATGGGGAGGAATAATGGGTATCTAATGCATGTCTTAGGTTGACATTTGAAGGTCTGTGCAAAAAGATAAGAGGATTGTTCTCTTTTTCTAGGGATATAAGCCACTCAGAGGATTTGTGAAGTAAGTACATGTTCCGGGAGTGATCTGCCTTAACCAATGGGTGGGATGAGTCATTTGGTACCCCAATACAACCTTTCCATGGGCAAAAAAAGATTCCTTTCTGCTATTCCCACTTTTCCATGAAGGACTTGGTTTTGGACCTATAGGTGTGGTTGAGCTTTGTTGAATTGATTCCTCTTCCTTGCAGCCCATATGCCTCTGCATCAAAGGTCCTATATTTTTAGGTTTGACTTAGATAAAGATCTCAAATTCTACAAACTAACTATTTTGGCTTTGGATCACCTATGCAAGTGCATTATTGATCTTTGTGAGAGTGAACTTCAACTTGTGTGTAGAATAAGTTGAAACTCATTGATCTGATCTAGTGGAATGTGCATTGTTAGAATTGTAGTGTTTACGAACACCTTTGGGGAATTTGATGAATTACAAGGGTCAAGTTCTCCTCAATCTAGCACCTAATATATTGGTTGTACGACTCTAAATGAAAAATCAAAGAGAACAAACAAGTGTGCAATAGACTTACGATGCTTTGATAAATGATACTAGAATGATCTCATAAGTTCTCTATTAATAATGCTAGCATGTTTTTGGATAACTCCAAGATGACAATCCTTTGATGATTTCAAATGAGTGAAGGATTGCCTTTAAATACAACTACCAAGCCCACAATTCAATAAAACACATGCTAAATCAATTTATAAAGGTTAGTGAAGTCGTGGGCAATGCTTAAATTTAAATTTAAATTTTTAAAAGTTTAGGGTTCATATATATTATTTTGGAATTAACATTGGTCAATTTTACACCCATAGATTTGATCTAGGGTAATGAATGATAAGTTTAGGGGTCAAGAATAAATATCAAGAGATCAATAATAAAAGACATTCACTAAATGATCTCAAATAGCTGAATAATGTAAAGTGTAGATTCATTTCAAGCTTGGAGTCTATGTACCACTTTAGTCAATTCTACAATAATAAGGATAGGGAGATATCATGTCATTGGCTGAATTTATACAAAAAAATGTCACTTGTCAACTAGTATTTATATTTACATCACTCTAATCAAAGTGAACCCAAAACATAAGAGAAAAGAACATGAATATATAATTTTCATCATTACAATAAAAATCTTAGAAAAAACCATTCAAAATATTCAAAGTAAACACTAGCTATTTCTTATTCTGAAACTCTTATTCAATTATAACAATAAATAAAATCAAAATTTCACATGTTAAATTTTTTTTCACATGAATTATGCTTAAATTATTCCAAATTTCTCAGCTAATTAAATCCTACAAAAGTAAAATTACAAATCTAACCGGACTTACCAGAAAGTTGAGAGCTGACTTACCCACCATAAGAATAGCCTTCTTGTCTTCTCCCGTGGTTTCCGTGATAGCTGCTCAATAATTATTGCTCAATAATTGCGCAATGATACCTGCTCAATAATCGTCCACTCATGAAGAAAATACACATGCACATGGGACGGCCGGAAATCGAAGTCACATTGATTGACGATTTATATTTTAAGCTTTCCATTGTTCTCATTCTACAATTCCGATTTAACATCTTGGCCTGATTTAGAGTACGGCAATTTTTGGATAGCTATGCGTGAGCTTTATAAATTTATTTATCCGTGGCTTGTTCCAAATTAGTATTTATTTGTGAATAGAAATGGTCAATTTGAAAAGATATGCATGGAGATTCGTATCTGTTAAAATTGAAACCAGGAAAGAAAATCACATTTCTATATGTTTTTATATTATTGAATATTGCTTAATGTTATATCAAGTAATAATGTCAAATATAATAATGTAAAGACAAATTTGCATGTCAAAATAATTTTTAACTATGAAATTTGGATTAGAATAATTTGTTAGGCAGTTTTATTTTAATTTA
This sequence comes from Cunninghamia lanceolata, assembly GCA_027924645.1. Taxonomy (NCBI): domain Eukaryota; kingdom Viridiplantae; phylum Streptophyta; class Pinopsida; order Cupressales; family Cupressaceae; genus Cunninghamia; species Cunninghamia lanceolata. Next base: position 4,748,300 of record BSBN01000287.1, on the reverse strand, counting down.
TGTTAAATAAGGGATATATGCCAAAATCATGGAGTCATATAGTACTTGATTTATGGTTAAGATGAGAGGAATAGTAAGGTTTTAGGGAGTTGCCATATTAGATTTAAAGTTTATTTAGTGTTTTATAAGATTAATATTTTTAAAAATTTTTATAAATAACTATGTTGAGAGATGTAATTATATTGATAGTAAAGGGTTTATAATGGTGAAAATTGTATATTAATATTCTTTTTTGTTAATGTTTTGGGTTTGTTTTTATTAGAGCATCTTTTATGTAATAACAAGTATATAAGTGATATATTCTTGAATGAATTTGGCTCATGATATTATTCTATTCTAATCCCATTATCGCCCATCTTACAGATTAGTCTCAATTCCTAGACGTCTCACTCCCCATCTTGGATCAAATCCATGGTTGTGAACTTGAGCCAAGGCATTTCCATAATCATGGATCTAAACCTCAAACTTTTAAAATTCAAATTCAAATTAAATCTTGACTCCCTCTCATTAGTTCTTGCGAGTCAACCTACGACACTTTTATGTTGATTTGTGTGCAATGTTGTATTTTTAGACATCCATTATGCCATTCAAAATCATGCCACATGCGTGAATACACTTGCATATAATATGATGCAGGGGCATTGGGTTATTCTTTTTAGTTTTCTTGTTTCATTTTATTTCAGTCTTATTTGGGTAAATGCAAAACCTGTTGCCACAAGGGTAGACAGTTAAATAAATCAATATGATTTCCTTTGGCAGGAAGAAATGAATAATTAGAGATGAATGTGTAGTTAAAAGAACCAGCTATGAATAGTTAGGAAATGGTCAGAAGGGAAAGAGTTGGTTCGATGAAATGAGGATGAATCAGGTGGCAGTTGGAGAAGTCGAACAGTTTGGAGAAAAGATGAAGCGAAGACAGTTTAAAGATGCAGTTGGAATTCAGTTGTGATCGATGTTAAAGAATGGATGGTAAAATATTGTTAAGAGGCATCGCATGTGAGATGTGGGGGTTGGTGGTGAAGAGGATTGAAGGCTGATCGAAGAAGGCCAATCAAGAGGAGGCCGAGAGTAGAAGAATAAATAAAGGCTGAAAAGAGGAAGAGAGGCTGAATAGGAAGGCTAACAAGTTGCAGAGAAGATTACAAAGATGAGTTTTGATGCTTATGGCAAGAGAGAAGACAGATAGAATCAAGAACATTATAGTTGGAGGTTCAAGCAGGGAAAACATGAGTGTGATAGAAGTGATAGAAAGTAGTTTGGGCCAAAATAAGTTTCAAGCTTGTAATATGTGAATAAAATGTTATCAATGTAATCATCGACATTTGAAGGAATAAATCAATGCTCGTGTGTTATTGTTGTCCATTAACTGTTCATGTTGGAGCTTGATTATTATTTGTTCTAACTAATTATAGTAGTTTTTGTCACCTTGAAGACAAGTTGTATGTGGATTGTAGATTCCAGTCGCATATTAAATTTGTGATTGAATTCCTGAACTTCCTATCATTATTGTTACTATGTTAACCTTTATAGTCCTTGTAACTATTTAGACAGTAAGCTGTAGAAGTTTATCAGAGCATGATTGTGAGTGTCTCTATGAGTAGTCTTTCTGTATGTGTCAACAATTTATAGTCTTTGTTGAATGAATTTGTTATAACATGCAACTGAAACATATTGAAGGAAGTTTGGGTTACTATTGTTTCCCATATTTGCCCATTTGTAAGTAGTCTCATCTATGAATATAGCAGCTTAAAACCTGTTTATTACCTTGGAAACCTTACTGTCCTCCAGCAGAGCATAGCCAACATTATCGAGTGTCTTTTCTTTTTATTATTTCCCTCACTATTTCCATTAAAGATGTGGTATTTGTTATTTTTAACACAGTCTCTATGTATGCATTACTATAACTCTAGAGGAAGGTAGTGAGTATTCTAAAAACTCCTAGTCACTTGAAAAAGATAGTGATTTTTGATCTTTGGTTTAGCACTTAAAACCTCAACAGAGACTAGTTACCTTGGTATGGTAGTAATGAATCATTTTGGGTCTTGTGTTTAAAGACTATCCCCAACCTACTTTACAGAGCTACGACTATTACAGAGTACTCTGCATCATTTTGGGTATTAGAGCCCAAAGATCTAGTCAAGGGAAGTTAGTATGTTCATAGATATTTGGGAAAGTATGTGTATTGCATTTGACAGGTTAAAGTGAAGAACCTGGGTACCAAAAGACTGGGCATTGAGAAAAAGAATAGAAGCCCTAGGCGAGGTATCAAGAAGACAAGAAAATAGGAGGATGCAATAGATATGTGAAAAAGAAAGAAAAATGTAGTAGGATGCTAAGAAAGAAAGCCTCAAGAAGAAAGGCAATATGAAAATGAATATGAAGAAACAAGATGCATAGTTTGATAGAGAAATGGTAGAGTTGAGAAGATATTTGGAGAGATGTAAGTTATTGGTGAAGTAGTGGCTTGAGGAAAGAAGCCAAGAATATGGTTGGTAATTGAAAAAGAGAGTGAAGTGGCCTATAGAGCTACTTGTCAAGAGAAAAGGAAGGTAAAGGATGGCTTCCTTGAGAAAATCCCAGAGGGGTTTGAAAAGTAAAGAGTTGCCAAAAGAAAGGGAGTTGCCAAGTGAGCAACATGCACCAGAAGTGGTGAAGGAAGTTCTCATTGTGGAGAACAAGAGGAAAAATAAGAAAGAATGGAAAGGGGAAGAGGTGCAAAAAAAACACTTGAAGAAGAGAGTAAAGAAGAGAGGAGAGTGTCCATGAAGGAGGCATTCATAGAGACAATTTGGTCTCTGGTTTTATTATCTAATGTTGTGTTTAAGTGTGTGCATGCAAGTATGAAGAGCCTTATAAGGAAGGTCAAGAATAAGACCTTGGAGTTGACAAGAGAAAGGACAAATAGAGGACCTGTGGATAGTAATGAAGATGAGAATGAAAGGAGATTAGTTGCAATAGTATGACAAGATGAGTTTGTAGCAGAGAAACATGACAAAGATTCTAAGAACAAAAATGAGGATGGTGCTGAAGATTTCTAGTTTGGTAATGAAGATGAGGAAGAAACTCTAGAGTTTCAGGATGCTTTTGAAGATGTTGCAGATGTAGGAAAAGATGCCTATGAGGAGGAAAAGATGCCTATGAGGAGGAAAAGATGCCTATGAGGAGGAAAAGCTGGAAAACAAAGAAGCCAATGGTGGCAACAATTCGGGACAACAGGTAAAAGGAAGTCACAATGTTGATTTTGGTTATGTAAGTGGACATAAAAATGTTAACTCTAATCATATACATAGAAGTAAGGATGTGGACAAGTAAATTTATGAGGAGAAAAGGAAATTGGTGAATCATGGGTATATAGTACCAAGTTGGCAGAATAAATTAGTTGTTAAGGGACAACAGAGAAGGTGTAAAGAAGATACTTATGATGTAATTTATGACAGCAAGCAAATACCAAGCATCAAAGGCATGATAGAATCCAAGTGGAGACAAGAAGCTAGGGTAAGTTGGCAAGTAAGGAAGCATGTAGGAGTTGATTTAAAGCAAAATTCAGTCTATAACTCAGAAAGGACAAGTGCAACAATATGAAGACATTAGCTCAAAACTCTAGAAAATAAAGTATGGAAGATTAAGTGTAGGACACCAGAAAAGAAAAGTGGAGTTGCAGGATATGATGATGGGAAAACCTTTCAAAAGAACGACAGACATGTAGAAAATATTGAGGCTGAGAATGAAAAGTTCATGTTGCAACAGGCTAGCCAAAGACAACAGATTGAAAGCTATGAAGAAGAGCTCAAGAAATGGGAAGAAGAAATGGCACTTCATGAAGAGGACATGCCTGTAGAAGTTGAAACAAGGGAAAAGAAGAAGGGTGAAATGATTGCAGGAGAATATTGGAAGGATCTTGAGGAGAATACATGTAAGGTAAAAGGTAAGCAAACTGATTTAAATAATGAGGCTTTGAATGAAATTTTAAGTTTAAAGGAAGAAGCTGACAAGGTTGAGGAAATGAATAGTGACAAGGAGATGTATGAATATGAGATGGAAATGTGGAGGCTTGTAGATGAGAAAGAAATGAGAAAGCAAAGACACACGAGAAAGGAGGAAAATAAACAAAAACAAATTTGAAAGTTTAGAAGGAATAAATATAAATATGGAATCAGCCATAGGAATGGAAAGAAAGAATGGTCAACAGAAGCTTCGGTTAATAGAGGCATGAAGAGTAAAGAAAGAGCAATAGAAAATGAAGAAGCCATGAATGGGATTGCAACAATTGCGGAGTTTGAAGCAATAAAGATTGAAGGTAAAAGCATTTGTGTAGGTCAGGTATATGATAAAAGGTCCCAAGGAAATGAAAGTGAAGGCATAGATTGGTATAAGGAGGAAGCAAATAAAAAGATCATATTCCCCTTTTCAAATTCCTTTTATACAGCTAGAGTGGATTCTCGTGAATGTGCAATGAATGCAATGGAGAAGTTTGTTGATGAAAACATGAAGTCAAATGGATCAACTAAGGATGCAAAGAGAAAGGTGGCAACCTATGATAAAGAGGTTACAACAGAGCTATAGGAAGAGGTAAAACTCCCAGATCTTTATGAGAGCATTGTTTTACATTATGTTGATATGTTGAATAGTGAGAAGTCTGGAAAGACATATGGAGTGGACTATCCATATTTTAGTGAGGATGTTGTGAGTTATAATATGTATGGGGAAATCGGAATGGGCTATTGTGGAAGGATGATAGGGGGTATGAGTTTGAGGGTATGGGAAACCTAAAATTCCATCCAATCTTGTATACTAATTGGTACCTGGATGAGTAGGCAAGGAGGTTACAGAGGAGCAGTGTATGTGATAGGTCTGAATCTAGAAAGGAAGCAAGGAAATTGGCACAACGTTGAAGGAATTGGGTGATTGTTCCTGAGAAATGTTGGAAAAAGAGAAAAAAATTGAAGGGAAAAAGTTGCTTATTAGTACTTTCATGTGCAGGAGCACATGTTTTCTTTAGTCTCCTAGGGAGTCTGATGGAGAGGCATCGGGTTATTCTCTTTAGTTTTCTTGTTTCATTTTATTTTGAAGTCTTATTTGGGTAAATGCAGAACTTGTCACTACAAGAGCATGCAATTAAATAAATCAACATGATTGCCTTTGGCAGGAAGAAATGAATAATTAGAGATTAATGTGCAGTTAAAAGAATTAGTTAGGAAATGGTTAGAAGGGAAAGAGTTGGTTTGATGAAAAGAGGATGAATTGGGTGGTAGCTGGAGAAGTCAAATAGTTTGGTGTGAAGATGAAGAGGAGGCAGTTTAAAGAAGTAGTTAGAATTCAGTTGTGAATGATAGTAAAGAACAGATGGGAAAATATTGTTAAGAGGCATCGCATGTGAGATATGGGGGTTGGTGGTGAAGAGGATTGAAGGCTCATTGAAGAATGCCAATCAGAAGGAGGCCGAGAGGAGGAGAATAAAGAAAGGCCAAAAAGAGGAAGAGAGGCCAAATAGGAAGGATAACAAGTTACAGAGAAGATTTCGAAGATGAGTTTTGATGCGTATGGCAAGAGAGAAGATGGATAGAATTGGGAACATTGTAGTTGGAGGTTCAAGTAGGGAAAACATGAGTGTGATAGAAGTGACAGAAAGTAGTTTGGACCAAAAAGAGTTTTAGGATTGTAATATGTGAATAAAATGTTATTAATGTAATCATTGATATTGAAGGAATAAATCAATGCTCATGTGTTATTGTTGTCCATTAATTGTTCATGTTGGAGCTTGCCTATTATCTGTTCTAATGAATTATAGTAGTTTTTGTCACCTCAAAGACAAGTTGTATGTGGATTATAGATTCCAGTCGCATATTAAATTTGTGATTTAATTCCTGAACTTCCTATCATTATCGTTACTGTGTTAACCTTTTAGTCCATGTCACTGTTTAGACAGTAAGCTATAGAAGTCTATCAGAGCATGATTGTGAGTGTCTTTGTGAGCAGTCTTTCTATATGTGTCGACAGTTTATAGTCTTTGTTCAATGAATTTGTTGTAACATGTAACTGAAACAGATTGAAGGAAGTTTATCTTACTATTGTTACCTATATTTGCTCATTTGTATGCAGTCTCATCTATGAATATAGCAACTTGAAACCTATTTATTACCTTGGAAACCTTATTTTCCTCCAATAGAGCATAGCCAACATTATCGATTGTCTTTTCTTTTAATTGTTGCCCTCACTGTTTCTATTAAATATATGGTATTTGTTATTTTTAACATAGTCTCTATGTATGCATTACTATAACTCTAGAGGAAGGTAGTGAGTATTCTAAAAACTCCCAGTCACTTGAAAAAGATAGTGAGTTTTGATCTTTGGTTTAGCATTTAAAACCTTAATAGACACTAGCTACCTTGGTATGGTAGTAATGGACCATTTTGGGTCTTATGTTTAAAGAATGCCCCAAACCTACTTTATAGAACTATGACTATTACCGAGTACTCTGCATCATAATCATTACATCATGGACAAATCTAGTTGCAAGATAAAAGTAGAGATCAACATACGTGATCCTAGGTCCATATTACATGCTTTCTTTTTATCTTTGATCATTGATCCAAAACTATTGAATTGATTGTCCTAGGCATTTAACTTGAGAGAACACGACCCTTGCAATTCAATAGATTCTGCAAAGGTGTTTATAAACACCAATAGTTCTTGTTGAGATTCAAAAACAAGAAGATTAAGGAAAGCAAATTCTAAGCATTAGATTTTTGTTAGTTTATTTTCACGACTACAGATTTCAGTGCATGCACTAGTTCACTTCTATATGCGCAAATCTAAATCAAAGTAGTGTAGAATTATTTTGCAAACTCTAAGGTGCTTATTTTATCAATTTCTAAAATCACAATACCTAGATGAATCAATTTTTTATGTCTTCCACAACATATTTGGACCATAACAATGTATGATGGAATTTAAAATGCTACTCTTACCCATTGCAAGAAACCCTCTACACTCAACAATTGTTGAATCCTCTACCATTCATGGAGCAGGTGCTACAACCAATTCTCCTTCTTACAACATCTCTTGCATTAGGAGATACCCTTGTGATATTTTTCAAAAATACTTCAATGAGGGATCTTAAGGCTTCAACAACAACCTTATATTTTCATGGGAGTCTCCTAGAGAATACCCACAATTCATTGGTATTTGGATCCTCAACTCTTTCATGCCTTCGAATGACTCTTATTAGAGTTTTTCTACTTATTTTCAATGCTTCACTTGTCTTTCTAATGAGATGAGATTTATTTGTTTGTTGGCTTACTATTGTTGATGTAATGACACATCGTGTGACATTACTATCCCTGGTACATGAGGTGGAACCCACACTCTCATATGCACTCATTAGATTCTTTACAATTGATTTTTCACTTGAAGCATCCGATGTTCTTAGGCTAAGAATCTTCACAATGGGCTTGAATTTTAGATTTCTCATCAATTCAACAAATAGTTGACATCTTCTAGTTTCATTTAAGTTCTCAAAGAATGATTTCTATATCTTATTGGCATATGTTTTGCAAGTACTCTTGAGAATCTTATCTTGCATGGGCTTCAAAACATTCTCATCGATATCAACTAGAAACTTAGGCTTTCTCTGCAAAATTCTTGGAGGCATTTTTAATGGTAAAGTTGACTCAGTATTAGGAATTTCTTTAATATTTAATAGGGATGGGATATATAGCATACCTTCAATTGGACATGGAAAAGATGAAAAGCCTTGAAGTTGAGATGGAGAATATGGTGTACCTTGAACTTGACATGTGAATGTTGGTGTGCCTCCAACTTGAGAAGAGAATGAAGATGTACCTCCAACTTGAGAAAAGAATGAAGATGTACCTTCAATTTGTTAAGTGAAAGATGGAGTGCCTCCAATTTGAGAAGAGAATGATGGTGTACCTTCATCTTGACCTATGAAAGATGGAGTGCCTCCAACTTCAAGATTTAATTTCCTCATGAGGTTTTGCATTCATTGCCTTTGTGTCACCAATTCCATCTCTCTTAGCTTGATTAGGTGATTCATGTTCCTCTTGAATTGGTGGCATGTCTTCTTCTATTGTTAACATTTCCTACTTTCACAAAGTCACCTCATTCTTTCTCTTTTTTTTTCATTCTCAGCTTCACACTCTTCTGGAGTTAAAGTCTTTGCTCGTTTCCTCAGCATGATGTTGATTTCTATATGTATCATGAATAAGACATAGAAAAATTAGTCCATCTTGGTGCAATAGAGTAAAGTAATCTCATACAAAAGATGAGTTAATAGGGAATAATAGAGCATGTGGGATTGAATCACGGATCCCACATACGTGTTGTCTTTTTTTTTGGTTCACCAAAATGCGCTCGCATTATAGCATGAGCACATTTTGTCAAGCATGGAAAGTTTGGGTTCTTTCATGCATCAAAAGTCTTAAGTATTGTCATGCATGGAAAGTTATAAGTGTTTTAATTGCATGTAAAGTGGGGAGGGAGGTACAAAGATGAGAGAGAGAGAGAGAGAGAGAGAGAGAGAGAGAGAGAGAGAGAGAGAGAGAGAGAGAGAGAGAGAGAGAGAGAGAGAGAGAGAGAGAGAGAGAGAGAGAGATGCAACCCTAAGCCCCCAAACTTGAGAAACCCTAAACCCCTAAAAATGAGCAATCCTAAACCCCTAAACCCTAAACCTGAGCAACCCTAAATATCTAAACCCTAAATAATGCCCCTAAACCCTAACCCTTAACCCCTAGACCCTAAACCCAAGCAACCCTAAACCTCTATTTCTCTATCTCTATCGTCCCTCTACCTCTCAATCTCTCTCCCTATGTCTCTAGCCATGTCCCTCATTCTCTATCTCCCTATCTGTAAGGGCACCTATATCCTATCTAGTAATGTTAATGGTAGATATATCAAAGTTTTCTTATTTAGTTAAATTATGAGTATAGATTTTTATTTTATGTTATTAGACTAGCTGATCTTCACGAAATTACTATGCTAATTATTATTGTTAATTAGAATTCTTGAAAGGATTTTAGTTATAACAATATCAAGGAACATTAACGGTAAAGGAGAATTTGAGAGATAAACAAAATATGAGATTTTTATTTTGACCATTTACTTCATTCAGGTATGCAAATACTTTATGTGCCTTGTTTACAATTATGGTTCCTCCACATGCATTTGTGTAAGTATTATTATTATATGTTTAATTTGAATATATTTTTAATTCTATTACACTATAGAAATAATTTTATGTATAATTATTTGTTGCAGGAGCATCCGTGTAGGGCCTAATCTTTACTAACAAACTCTTATGCATATGATAGATTTGTTTATGAAATTATGATATAAGTTATAAAGAGATTAGAATTTAGCAATAAGGTCTTGATATGGTTTAGTTAATTGATTTAAATTAATTATTCTTGTATGTTGAAGGGAATAAGAGCTATTTTATCATTATTTTTGGTAAAATTAAGATCATAGGTCAACCACCTATGGGTACGGTACTTGTTTATTCATAAAAAATATATTTTAGAGTTGTTTTGATATTTTTAGTGCACACAAAAATAAGTGATGAGATTGGTAGATGAAGAGTCATCTTCTCTTGAAGAGTCTTCAAGCATCCAAGTCATGAAGAAAATAAATAAAAAGGAAATCCCAAGAATCACATTTCTTGAAAAGAAATGAACGCCACAAGCAAGAAGGAAAAAATAAGAGAAGAGCCCAAGTTTATTTGGGATTTTTGCAGGTCATCAAAAGGGTGTCCATAGTTGATGTTGAAGAAAATTCTTGAAGAGAATTACATCCATTTCGATAAGGCAAAGAAAGTGTACATCCATGGTGACCTGTTAGGTGAAAAATTTATGAATTTCATGAGGACAATAGAATCCTAGGTAAAAGAAACGAAGTGCACAATTGAATAATATGGAAGCTCTCACATTAAGGAATCTTGGAATCTCTCTTCATGGGAATTTGGAGGTAATCTTAATTAATTAAATTTTTGAGGTATTTCCTTGAAAACTCACCATTATTTATGCTAATGTTTTTCTAGAAATTTTCAAGAAAACTTCTTGTTGTCTCATGAAATTTATCTTTTCATAGGAATTATTTTATGAAATGGTTTCTGGGTTTTGAGAATAATGATCTCATCTTTTTGAAACATCTTACGGCTTAAAATTTAATTAAGCATTAAGAAAGTTATCATGATTTTAGTACTGCTATAACCCTACTATAACCCTAATGTAAACCCTGTTGATGTTTTATAAATTGCTCTCTGCACAGGAAAGGGATTGTAAAATTGATTCTAGATTATGATAATATTTATTTAATATTTTTGGACCATTTTACAGTTTTAGGTTTTGGTAAGTATTCTAAAACATATGTCATTTTTATTACTGCTGTAGAATGAATTGAAAATCTAGGGTTTTGTTGGTAGTTTACTTTGTTGGACAAGAATTATTTTCATTACATAAGTGTGTTAGATGAATTTGCATATTTTCTTTCTTGGAATGGGCATTTTTAGATAATCTTCATATATATATATATATTTTTAATAAAAGAGGGTAAAAACTTTATTAATCAAAGAGAGCAGTACAAAACATAAAAGCAGCAAGAGGCCCAAACGGGCCCAGACACAACAAACAAGAAATCAAGAAGTGGTCATGCCACATCTCACATCCTCTGTGACCAAATCCACCAAATCCTGAGCAAGATCCCTAGGTAAACTATCCCAATCATCCACCAGCCAGGTCCCATTCTTCTCAGAAGCCCATTTGGCCAACCCATCAGCCACCTTATTCCATTCCTGAGGGACATGAGAGAAGGTGATAGAATCAAATAATTCTCCAAGATTGGTGATTTGCTTAGCCACCACCGTAAGCTACCAACTAACGTCATCAAACTGCCTTCTATTTATCAAGTCTATCACCACTTGAGAATCTGACTCACAGATAATCTTATTCTAGCCAATGGCATATGCCTTCTTCAAAGCCAAAAGAATAACCAAGGCCTCCATAAGATTATTAGAGTGTATCCCCCTATATTCTGAGAATAAAAATGCAACCACCCTAGAACTATCTCTGGCCACCCCACCAATGCCAGTGTGCCTAGGGTTACCCCTTGCAGACCCATCAGTATTGATTTTCAAGACTCCAGTGGGAGGAGGCAGCTAATGCTCTTCCCTAGAAACCTTATGTTGGTTTTTTCCCAAACTGGATGCTTGTTCCCAGTTATCCCTACAAGGTAGCCATCAATGATCAACAGGATCTCTGAGCCAGGGGCCAACAATATAGGAGATAGACTCTATAGATATCTCCTCTTCTTCTTCAGGCTCTGTAAAACCTAGGGGGTATTCCCTATTCAACATCAATAAGGTATGCTTGTGAGATGGGGGATGTTGATACTAAGCAGATGAATCCTCCTTTATGTAGACCAAAACTATCAGATAAGTGCAAAGGGGCTAGCTTTGGGCCTATATTCAGTTGTGAGATAGAGGATTCTGATCCTAAAACTACTTCTAAGGTCATAATGGTTTGGTTTTGAAGTTTAGGTTGATTTGGTATATTGGATGCAAAACTAGGACCTGAGGTGTAATCTTAATACAAGACTAGATTGGTGCCTATCCAGGACTTGGAGTCAATAGACATACACATGTGAATGGTCAGCATAAACACGTATCAGAGATTGAATTTCAAGGGGATTTTGTGGTATCTGCCTTACAGATACTTCCCAGAATAGAGTATTCAATCATCCATACTTAATGGCATCCTTATTGCAATATATTCTTCCCAACACATAACTTGAAACATTTTAATCTACCCCTTGAGTAGAAGTTAGAAGGTTAAGCATTCAATACAACAAACCCATATTCTAGAACCTAAAACAACCCTTAGCTGTCTAGATTAAGGAAAAGAACATATTCAATACTGGAGACAGATAACAGAACACATGCAATGCAGCATTACTCATCTAAATCAACATGAAATCAATAAATTCATGCATGAAATATACAACATGAGACTCATAAACTCACAAGACATCCAGATATGGTCACTAATGGAGTTGTATCTTATTACAACACTCAGACTTGTCTAGTTTTCAACAACCTTTACAAATGGGCAACACATCCTGCTATATACAGCAAGGAAGGTGCTTAATATTAATTACATGGTGATCTGGAGGATTTCACCAACTACAACCATTGCTAGGGTGACGCTGAAAGCAATTCATTAAATGCCACTGCCTAAAAAATGGAGGGAAGAAGAGGAGAGATTAGATTTTGCACCGCCGCTTGGAGATCTTTCCTCATCAATTTTGTAGCTGACCTGTCCATCAGATCGATCCCTCTATAAATTGTCATTAATGGCATACCAATTCATGGCATTGGGAATGTAGTAGTCGCGTATGTCAGAACTCCTCCAATCTCGAAGAGCCACTGTAGAGGCGTGAAAAAACCTTCTACCTGAATATTTAAAACATAATCGCCGATCTTATCTTTTCTCGCCGACTGCTGACTCTTTTTAACTTATGTGAGACCAATTATCCCACATGCACCTTGTAGCGCACTTTTAATCACTTTATATATTGGGCCACGAGCACATATAGTGTCAGTGCTTTTGCTCCCGATGACACCAACATAAAATCCTATCATCATCCTCCCGCATGATATTCGGATGCACAAAATATCCCCCTGACGTCAGCATCATATTGCAATATCACCTGCATGATAATCACCTTCATCGGCATAACCTGATGCATTGGAGGAAGATCCTCCTGCTTAGCCGATACTAAATGTCTCGCCGATGATCAAAAATCCTGATGATGTCAACATCATATTTGCATATCGCGCACCTCCTTTTATCTGGATGATGTCATCGTCATATCACAATATCAAGGGATCTCCAGAGGATTACTGATGTTAGAAATGTGATCCCCTCAACCTTGATGACGTCATCACCATATCGGCACCGGGGTGATATTCATAAGATCATCCGATGTTAAAATATCACCTCGGTGAAAGATCATGCTGAAAGAAAATATGATGACCCTTGCAAGAAACATCAGGGTGATGACCTTGTCCTCAAGAAATATGATGATAATGTTGAAACATGCTGAGGAAGCCTCAAAGACTTAGAACTTTCAAAAATTTTGGGAAGGCACCTACAAAATTAACTATTTGAAACCTGAACATCCATGCAGGTAGCATCATTGGCTCCAATTGGGGACATGCAGGTGCAAAGCTACGGCGAGAACCAGACCATCTCTGACCAGACCAGGTAAAAACACAAAAAACATAGAAGACTGACTATACAGTTACTTATAGATATTTTACAAACATGCACATAGAGAAAGATACTCATGAACAGTAAGCCTTCAGGAATTGACCATGCATAGGCAATTCTAGTATCTCACCACTTAGGGCCTGAAGAAAGTAAGAATCTTCTCCATGAGTATTGCTAATCTGATATGGGCCCATCCTCAAGGGTTCAAACTTACCATGCTTGCCCCTGTCTTGATCCTTTGCATTCGAGATAAGGACTAGATCATTGATTTAGAACTTCCTCTCTATAGTCCTTTTATCAAACAGATATTTCACTTTCTGCTATTGCTTGATGTTTGTCTAGTGAGCCTCTCTTCTAACTTCATCTAATGCCACCCACTAATTTATCCGCTTTATCATTGGATCTTCAATCTCTTCATCATTTTCCTCTATAAATTTATAGACTGGCAAGAGATTGTTCATAGGCAACCTAGCTGATGCACCATATACCAGCTCAAAAGGTGACCTCTTAATGGCTTTCTTTACAGTTACTCTATCAGCCCATAATGCCATCTTCAGCTTTGAATCCCATGCTCTTTTGTTTTTGTCCACCACCTCTTGATGATCTTCATGAGGCTCTTGTTACTTGACTCTACTTGACCATTTCCCTGAGGATGATATGGTGATGCATATGACAAGTTAATCTCATATTTGTTGCAAAAAATCAACAAATTCACCTCATCTAAAGCACATTGCATTATCTGTGACCAACTTGACTGGTACTCCAAACCTGATAATGATATTTTCCAGTATGAAGTCCATCACCACCTTACTTGTAGCTCTCTTAGTTGGAATGGCTTCAATCCATTTAGTAGAGTAATCGGTAGCAACCAAAATCCAACTATGTCCTCCACTAGATTTTTCTAACATTTCCCCTATAAAATCAATTCCCCATTGCTGAAATGGAGCCTCCACAGTCACAGTTCTTAGGGGTAATGTACCTTCATACCTTAACTTTCCTAAGAACCTTTGGCAAGGATCACATTTTCTTACCAACTTTTGTGCATCTGAGAAAAGAGTTGGCCACCAATATCCTGCCCTAAGGATTTTGTCAGCTATTGTTTGAGCAGTATAGTGTCCACCACACACTCCTTTGTGCATGTCATTCAAAATATTCTTAGCATCATTTTTATCCGCACATCTGAGTAGCACACCCTTAGGATTCTTCCAGAATAGTTCTCCTTGAACAATGATGTATTTGATTGCATGTAACTTCAAGGTCCTTTTCTGATTATCACTAAAATGGGAAGGACAATTCAAGTTCTGCAAATAATATACAATATCCTTGTACCACTCAGATTCTGACATGTTAACAACTTCATTTTAGACTATATTGACTTGGCATGCTTCCAAATTTGACTGTGCCATCATTTTAGCTAACCCTTGTCCCCTTACCAGCCTTGTGATTTGTATCTCTATATTGAATTCTTGTAGTTTATTTATCCACCTACATCTTTTTCCTATTACCTCCTGCTGAGTGAAGATATCCTTGACTGCTGCATGGGGCACACATGCAACTATCTTGGATCCTACTAGATATGGCCTGAAACTCTTGACTGCTCTAACTAGTGCATATGCCTGCTTTTCTATGATATCATACTTTAATTTAGCAGCCTGCAGTGACATACTAAAGAAAGCAATAGGCTGCTCAAAGCCATCCTCATTTTTCTGTAATAAACATGCAGCATTAGTATGGAAAGAAGAAAATGAAAACAATTGAAATGGTTTAGAAAAATTAGGAGATTTTAGCACAGGAGCCATCTTTATTACTTCTTTGATACTCTGAAATGATTTAATTGCTTCATCTTCCCAATTGATAGTTGCACCCTTCTTCAGCATCTTAGAAATGTCTTTTGTAGTCTCTGCAAAGTTAGGAACAAATCTTCTAACAAAATTAATCTGTCCAAAGAAAGATTGAACTCCTTTCACTGTCTTAGGCATCTGAATTTTGTCAATTGCAGCAACCCTTTCAGGATCAATCCTAACCCCATCCTTAGAAATAATGTGCCCCAAGAGCTTTCCTTCAACTACTCCAAATGCACACTTCTTGGGATTAAGAGAAATGCCATACTCTAATGCTCTAATAATTTTTTTTTCTAAGTGCATACAGTGCTGCTCCTCCTTTTTTGAATAGGCAGTTAAATCATCTTGATAAACAACCAGAATTGAATCAATCAATCCTGCAAAAGCAACATCCATAGCTCTTTGAAATGTAGTACCTGCATTTGTTAGTCCAAATGGCATTCTTACATACACATATGTTCCCCATGGAGTGGTGAAGGCGGTTTTGAATTGTTCTGATTCCTTTACCTTCACCTGATTGTATCCTGAGAATCCATCCATTATGGATAGGAGTTCACAACTAGTTACGCTCTGCATCATAGCTTCCATGTTAGGTAGTGGATAATTATCCTTCAAGGAAGATACATTTAGATTTCTAAAATCAACACACAGTCTTACATCACCATTCTTTTTTCTAACCGGGACAAGGTTAGACACTCAAGTTGAATGTCTAATAGGCACAATTATTCCAGCCTCCCTGAGCTTCTTGAGTTCTTCTTGCATTTTTGGAGCTAAGGCAGGATTAATAGGTCTTTGTTTTTGTCTGAATGGCTTAGCTTCATGATTCAAAGGGATCTCATGCTAGAATAGGTCTTCTCTATAAGCCTTTAGGTCCTCATATGACCAGGCAAAGACATGCTTGTACTTTTTCAGTAATGCTAACAACATACTTCTAATGTGTGGTTTGAACTGTTTGCCAATATAGACCTTTTTGGGGGCCTGGTGTGTCCCCAAGTTTATCTCCTCCAAATCATCCTTGTTTGTGGGAGATGTCTTTGTAACACACTGATCGCTATTTTCAAAAGCTCTTTTTAAAGCAACTAACCCTCTAGGGATTGTGTTTGTCTTTAACTGAATTACTTCTTTCCCCAAAAGAGTCCTTTTCCCATCTATGACCTCCACAAAATTCTGAAAGTCAATCTCTTGGTTCTCATATTCATCTATGCAGTGCAAAAATCTTAACAAATCTTTGTCATCATCAAATACCTGCCAGTTGCATATGTTTTTTGGTACAGTAGGTCTGATTTTTACCTCAACATTTGTAACATCTGACAGAGTTATATCATCTGGCCTGATGGCCACATTAGCTAGAAAATCTGTCATGACATTTTTTGATCTCTCTATCTAGTCTATTGAAAATGCATCAAACAGTTCAATTGTATCCCAGATAGCATGTTTATACTATTTCAACCTTTTGTTTTTTGAAGCATACTTATCTCTAACTTGGGAAACAATTAACTCTGAATCTCCAAATACCTTGAGCATCTTAATTCCATGCTTCAAAGCTACATTCAATCCTAGTAACAAACTTTCATACTCGGCAATGTTATTTGTGCAGGCAAACTTCAGTAAGAAAGAGAATTTTAGAAGCTTACCAGATGGGGATAGAAATACAACTCTAGCACTAGAGCTTTCCTTTGCATAGGCTCCATCAAAATACATGGTCCATAGGCCCTACTGGTCAAGCTCTTTAATGCAAATGTTTTTCCCTTTATCCTCTTTATCATCTGAGACAACTCTAAAATTATCACAGTCAGTGTCCACAAAGCATACATGCTCCTCTGATTCTTGATCCTCCACTATCTCTGATGACCTTTCTTCTCTAATCAAGTTGACATCCCTGCCATTCATTGGAATCATGGCATATGACAGATCCAGTTGCATACTCCCACCAATCAATGCTGCCCACCTTCTTGACAATAGCATGCCATATTGTGGTTTGATATCAACAACTATTATGTTCATTTTGTAGGTCTTTTCAGGATATGCCGCCAGTCTGAAATCCACATCCTTCATAATTCCAATGATAGGTACCTCCCTAGCATCCATGGCATAGCACTTTCCGCATGCTTTATCTATTTTTAACCCAGCCTGCTGCATGATAGCCAAAGGCATGATGTTTGTGGATGCTCCCAAGTCAAGCATACAGTTCTTGATCACTTTTACATTAATGACAAGGGAGACATAGAATGGTTCCACTTGTGAGGGGCATTTTATCATGGTTATCCCTAGATATACTTCAGGGACTTCATTTTCTTCATTACTCAAGGCCTGTTTCTTACCTTGGGCCTCATCCTTTTGCTTGGCTTGACAAGGTATTCCTGAAATTAAGGATACTGCCTTATCTCTGAATTCATCCACCTTCATTAATTCCATCAAAGGAACAGAGACTTTTATCTAGGACAAGACTTGAGTTATGTCAAAAGGAGCATAACTTTGTATAGCAGTTGTGGCCTGATCCATAGTTTTGTTTTTATCCTGAGGTGACCCAGCTTTACTCTTGATGGTCTTCTAATTGTTATCCAAGACCTGAGAGTTCTTACTTTGGCTTTCATGTTGGGGGACCTCATTTTTTGATCTTTGAAGATCATGACCTGCTTTTTGCTTAAAGTTTCTCTTGTTACTATTCCGTTTCATCTTTTGTAGTTCAGCCCCTTTGTGATCATGCACTGGCTGATTTACAGAGGTGCTTTCTGGTTGATATGGATCATTTACGTGAGCCTTACCTCTAAGGTTATAATTGCTTTTGACCTGAGCTACTGCTGCAGCTATGAGAGCTCTAATTTCTTCATCAGAAGGTCTCCTCAGGTTGTTCAGAAAATCGTGTGAGTCCTGAGCATATGCATAGCTATCTTCATTATCCTCATCACAAGAAACCTGCTGGTAGACTTGAATATCATTATTTGTACTTTCATCTGCATCATGAGAAGGATACCCCCTGTTTGTTAACAACATAGTTACATTATCATCCTGCACATAATGTGGCCCATTGCACTCATCACAGGCAACAACATTATCATATAGAGATTGAGCAATCATACATTATGACTGTGAATGAGGCATCTGACATATTATGCACCATGGAGTATCATCAACAATATTAACATTTTTCTTCAAAGGATCAGGAGTCTCTTTGACATGCTGAGTGCTTTGATTAGGGTTGCTACTTGGAAAAACTGGTTTACCATTATGCTAATTTGTGTGATATGGCATATCATGCAATGATGGTCTCTTCTCCTGCCTCTGGTAAACTTGCCTATTAGGACCTAATCCTTTTTCATTTTTAGCAAGCCTATAACTGAGGTTCTTAACAACATTTGTCAATTTATCTATCTTGTCTTTAGGGGCAGATGCATTACCTTGAGTATTTTGAGGCTTATTTGGATTTTGCAGAATCTTCACATCATCTCTTTTGTTTGTTTTGCCTGATGCTTTTCTATTGTTCTCAATATTTGTAGCAATCTTAAAAGCATCCCTAAGAGTAGCAGGGCTCTTATCTCTGAACCCATATGCTGTTTTAGCATCAAAAGCATTTACATATAAAACTATGCACATTGGTTCATTAGGTCTCATGTGATGTGGCGATTTGTTCAGCACTTTAGTAAATCTAGCATTCAAATCCGCAACCTGCTCATTTGACCCTTTGGCGATACTAGTGAATTCATTTACAAAAAAGCTTGGGTCAGTCTTGTCACCATACTACTCCTTAAAAACCCTTTTAAAATCATCCCATGATGAGATACTCTGGTCAGGCAGATTCTTGTACCATTCCCTAGCTTCATCAACTAAGGATTGCATAAATGACTTCATAAAAACATCCTCATGCTCAACCTCAAAATTGTCCATGACATTCTGAAAAGAATTTAAATGATCCTCCCTTGACACAGTGTTATTTCCTAAAAGCTTTGGCACTTGAAGCCTTACATGCTTGTCAATGGGGTTAGGATAACTAGGAATACCATAAAAAATTAGCTATTTGAATCTATCTAGCTGCATAGGTTGTCTACCAAACTGATTAGCATTAACATTTCTATTAGCATTTTGATTTCTTACATTATTTAATGGCACTCTGGCATTATTTACATTCTGTCTCTGATCATTTTGCTGATACTGGGTTTCATTTCTTTGCTGATTCCTTAGGATATTTGCATTGTCGATAGTGGGAACTGCATCCTGCTGAGCAACTCTCAAAGCTTGTACCTTTTGTCTCATGTCATCTCTAATTTTCATAGCTTGCAAATATTCTAATTCTATTCTTAAGCTTTTGATTTCTTCAGCTAGTTGTTCCTCTCTAGGCATAGAGGAGGATGGTCCCATTCTGTTCTAATCATCATTATCTTCATCACTTGGAGACTCAACCTCTTCAAATCTGTCACTAGGATCCAAGAAAGGGCACTCTTGAAACACTTTTGACCTTATTCTCAAAGCACCACCCTGCTGTTTCTCATATACATTTTGGACTTCAGCCTCTGTGTTTGAAAAATAAGGCTCTGTCCTCTCTGAAGATCCTGGATTGTCCTGAGTAAATTGATTTTTCTTGGGGCTAGGAGAACCATCTTGACTGGCTTGAACAGTCCCTTTTTTCTTATACATCATTTTTGTGGGTAACTCTTCAAACAAAGGGTTTTGTTGGGATCTTCTCCCTTGCATACAAATTTTTACCTTACTGGTCAGGAGATTGGTTTGGAGTCGCCACCTAAAACTAGGAATTGTTTTTCTTTTAAAACCAGGGTTCTTACAAAGGTATAATCACTTTCATTTCATGTCCCCAGTAGAGTCGCCAAAATCTGTTGGTTTTTTCCCAGACTGGATGCTTGTTCCCAGTTATCCCTATAATGTAGCCATCAATGATCAATAGGATCTCTGGGCCAAGGGCCAACAGTATAGGAGATAGACTCTATAGATATCTCCTCTTCTTCTTCAGGCTCTGCAAAACCTAGGGGGTATTCCCTATTCACCATCAGTAACGTATGCTTGTGAGATGGGGGATGTTGATACTAAGCAGATGTATCCTCCTTTATGTAGACCAAAACTGTCAGATAAGTGCAAAGGGGCTAGCTTTGGGCCTATATTCAGTTGTGAGACAGAGGATTCTGATCCTAAAACTACTTCTAAGGTCCTAATGGTTTGGTTTTGAAGTTTAGGTTGATTTGGTATATTGGATGCAAAACTAGGACTTGAGGTGTAATCTTAATGCAAGACTAGATTGGTGCCTATCCATGGCTCAGAGTGAATAGACATACACATGTGAATGGTCAGCATGAACACGTATCAGAGACTGAATTTTAAGGGGATTTTGTGGTATCTGCCTTACAGATACTTCCCAGAATAGAGTATTCAATCATCCATACTTAATGGCATCCTTACTGCAATTTATTCTTCCCAACACATAACCTGAAACATTTTAATCTACCCCTTGAGCAGAAGTTAGAAGGTTAAGCATTCAATACAACAAACCACCCATATTCTAGAACCTGAAACAACCCTTAGCTATCTAGATTCAGGAAAAGAACATATTCAATACTGGAGACAGATAATAGAACACATGCAATGCAACATTACTCATCTAAATCAACATGAAATCAGTAAATTCATGCATGAAATATACAACATGAGACTCATAAACTCACAAAACATCTAGATATGGTCACCAATGGAGTTGTATCTTATTACAACACTCAAACTTGTCTAGTTTTCAACAACCTTTACAAATGGGCAACACATCCTGCTATATACAACAAGGAAGGTGTTCAATATTAATTACATGGTGATCTGGAGGATTTCACCAACTACAACTGTTGCTAGGGCGGCGCTGAAAGCAATTCATTAAATGCCACCGCCTGAAAAATGGAGGGAAGAAGAGGAGAGATTAGATTTTGCACCGTCACTTGGAGATCTTTCCTCATCAATTTTGTAGCTGACCTGTCCATCAGATTGATCCCTCTATACATTGTCATTAATGACATACCAATTCATGGCATTGGGAATGCAGTAGTCGCGTATGTCAGAACTCCTCCAACCTCGAAGAGCCACTGTAGAGGCGTGAAAAAACCTTCTACCTGAATATTTAAAACATAATCACTGATCTTATCTTTTCCCACTGACTGCTGACTCTTTTTAACTTATGTGAGACCAATTATCCCACATGCACCTTGTAGCACACTTTTCATCACTTTATATATTGGGCCATGAGCACATATAGTGTCGGTGCTTTTGCTCCCGATGACACCAGCATAAAATCCTGTCATCATCCTCTCGCATGATATCCGAATGCACAAAATATCCCCCTGACATCAGCATCATATTGCAATATCACCCACATGATAATCGCCTTCATCGGCATAACTTGATGCATCAGAGGAAGATCCTCCTGCTTAGCCGATACTAAATGTCTCGCCGATGATAAAAAATCATGATGACGTCAGCATCATATTTGCATACCGAGCACCTCCTTTTATCTGGATGATGTCATCATCATATCACAATATCAAGGATCTCCGGAGGATTACTGATGTTAGAAATGTGATCCCCCTAACCTTGATGATGTCATCACCATATCGGCACTAGGGTGATATTCGTAACATCATCCGATGTTAAAATATCACCCCAGCAAAAGATCATGCTGAAAGAAAATATGATGACCCTTGCAAGAAACATCAGGGTGATGACCTCGTCCTCAAGGAATATGATGATAATGTTGAAACATGCTGAGGAAGCCTCAAAGACTTAGAACTTTCAAAAATATTGGGAAGGCACCTGCAAAATTAATTGTTTGAAACCTGAACATCCATGCAGCAGCATCACCTTCCTTCTAGAACACCTGCTTCGCCCAATCTTGGGCCTCCTGGGACCCCCAACAAGAATCCCCAGATTATGAATCACTCTAGTATCACTAGGATCCACCGGGGCTGACAAATCACATTTAGCATACAAGGTCTCCTAGAAAGCCCCAAGAATGCGAGACTAGACTTGACCCACCAACAACTTCTTATCTAGAAAGACCATGCGGTTGTACTCCAACTAGATGTACCATATAATCAGACTAGGGCCAATTGGCCAAGCTATGTGTAGAAATGAAGTCCTCACCGGAATGGGCCCAAAGTTCTGCCAAAACTCCTTCAGAGAAGAAGGGTGCCTGCACTGCAAACTCTAGGCACCCCACCAAAAATGCCAAATAGTCCTAGCAAAACGGCACTAGAAGAAAAGATGTGAAACAGTCTCAATATCTTTTAGACATAAGAAACATAATGAAGGACCTTGGAAGCCATGCTTACAAAGGTTATCCCAAGTCAAACACTTGCCATAAACCACCAGCCAAGAAAAAAAATTACATTTTGGCTAAGAGAATTTATTCCAAATATTTTTCCACCAAGGAACCTCAGCACTACCCCAGGCTTGTCTATCCAAAACATGATACCCTGAAGCAATAGGGACCCCAAGCCAGCACATCCCGCTCTAGAAGAGAACAACATACTCTATCAGCCAAAATGGAGGACAACTCCCTCCTATCCTCCATAGATCCACCCATGGGCCATTCCTGCATATCCTTCCACTGGTAAACAATAGTCTGCCCCAAAGCCTGAGGGGCTTTGAAATCCATCACTCTACTCCAACCAACTTGAACAAAAATCCTACATAAATCCCCCAAGTGAGGGTACGAGGAGAGGATAGGTGTGAAGCCATACCAAAAGTCATGCCAAAAAAGAGCATAAGAGCCTCTATTGCAGATCCAAAACAGGCCTTGTTTAACTGGCATAGCCCCCCTCTTGAGAGTATCCCAAATCATAAAACCTCTCCCCAAAAGACTAAAATGAGGCACCTTAGTACCCTCCACCCCCCCAAGGTACTTGAAGGTAAGGATCTTGGCCCAATACTGATGCTGATATGAGCACCATCTCCAGTATAGATTAGCAGCCAAAGCCTGTCCATTCGAGTCTGTTCTACGCAAACCTAGACCACCATCCTGCTTTGGCCAGTAAACAACTTCCCACTTAATTAAGCTCCACTTCTTCGAAAGGAGATTACCTGACCAAAGAAACTACTGACAGAGGTCCTCAAAATCTTTGATGAAACTTGAGGGAGCAGTCAACACAAAGCACCTGTATAAGGGAAGGGCCTGCACCACGAACTTCAACAGAGTAACTCTTCCAGCCGTAGATAACCATCTATAGGTCCAGTGACAAACCAGCCCACAAAATTTATCCATCACATCCTGCCAAAAACACCTGGGAACTAAGCGCACATCTAGAGGGATGCCAAGGTATATAAAGGGAAGTTTCCCCACCTGAAACCTTAAGATCCTGGCAATACGCTGCTGAATAAGCTTGGGGATATTAAAGAAATAAATGCAAGACTTACTTTCATTAATGCTTTGACCTGAGGTAGCCAGGTAACAATCCAAAATCTGATGCAAAGAAACCACTTTAGCCACCTTAGCAACACCCATCAAAGCCATATCATCCACAAACTGAAGATGAGTTTGAGGAGGAAGAGAATTGCTCCATTTCCATCCCTGAAAGAGCCCATCCATAACACGGGACTTAATGAATCTCCCCAAGCCTTCAACCATCAAGATGAACAAATATGGGGATAAGGGTTCCCCCTGTTGAAGACCTCTAGAAGCACCAGACAGATCCAAAGACTCCCCATTTATGAGAATAGAAAATGAGGAAGTCCTCACACAGCTCATGACCCAGTCAATCCACTCAAAACTGAACCTGAAGGCTCTAAGAATTTTGATCAAAAAACCCCAGTTAACTCTGTCATAAGCTTTAGCCATGTCCAACTTTATAAAAATAGCCTTTTCCTTAGAAGAGGCCATAGAGTGAATAGTCTCAACCGCAATAACTACTCCATCTAAAATTTGTTTACCCACAACAAAGCCCCCTTGTTCCTCTGAGATCAACTTATCTAGACATGGCTTCAAACATTCAGCAATTAGCTTTGTAATGATTTTATACACCACATTGTATAGAGCAATTGGTCGAAAAAGATCCAGAGAATTAGCACCCTCGCATTTTGGGATAAGAACAAGAAACGTGGCATTCATGGATCACAACATTTGCTTGATAATCTTCATATATTTAGTTGTATCTAATAATTACATTAAATAAAGAATATACTTATAGTGCAAGAAGGTCAAATTAAATCCTTATGTTGATTATATATATATAGTTATTTGAATGTCAAAATTAAAGAAAAATAACAGATCTTTTATCTTTTATTATTTCTATCATTCATTATAATATAGGGAATACTTTTGAGTAATCAAATCATTCTCAGTTTATGATCAAGTTTGGGTTAAATCTAGATTTGAGGGAAATGGATGATTGCAATAAACAGTACCTCCTCATCTTACTAAATTTTTCTAATTTTTTTTCTAGGTTTTATTCCACTTACTCTTACCTTTCCAAAATATCTTCAATTTTAGAATTACACTAAGAAATAAGAAAGTTATGTTAGATTTACTACTGGGTGGTTTTTCATGTTAAGGTTATTTCTATTCAATTATTTCATTTTATTCTTATTCTTAAATTTATTTCTATTCATTGAATTAAGTTTGAGATTGGATAGGAGACTAATTTAGTTAAATAGATTTCCTTTTTAATACATTAATTATATTATGTTTAATATTATTGTGTGCTTGCATTTGTAACAATGGTAAGAGGTAAATTTTGAGTTTGAAAGAAGACAGTAGAAGGATTTTAATTCCAATAATCTAGAATGTTTTGTCAACACTTGAAATTGTTTTATATAGGTCAATAATTGAAGTTGTGAATCTCATTTAAGTAAGTATAGTGAATTATTTTTTTAGAATCTTTAATGCGTAACTAGTCATGTATGAACAAACGAACTCTAGAGATACTTGTGCATTACTCTATTGACTTAGGATTTGGAAGTTTTATTATTGAATGGAAAATGTAGTAGGCTCTTCATTAGATACCTTAAGTTTTGTTTTACTTGTTTTTGGATAATAGAATTGTAGATTAGAATTTAGGAATGAGGCCAAAACTTTAAATTATAGTGTAAATAAGGATGAGAGAAATATAATGAAAAGTGTGTTTCATATCAATGTTCATGGGAATGAGTAGGTAGAAATTACAAGTTGAAATTACATTTAATTTATTAACATCATATGTGCTCTTAGATCTTTAATAATTATGTTCTAATACATTTGTTCTAGTATGGTGTAGGGTTGACTATAAAGGGTTCATTCTTTTAATAAGTGTAGGATAATATAATGAATTAGTGAATATATATAAATAGATGAAATCTAGTCAACCTTGTTTAAGTCATACTTATGAAGGGAATAACATTGTTATAATAAGTTTGAATTGATACTAGGTATGTTCTTGCAATATAGTGCTATAAATAATTTTATTTTGAACTTGAATATATGATGATAATTTCCTATTGACGATATAAATTTTCAATTATTGCAATCTGAGTAATTACCTATATCTAAGAGAATGGCTCAAATATTTTGTTGTTATAACTTCCCTATTACACCCCTGTAGGGATTATTTATAAATTTAATTGTTGCATGCACTCTCTAGATCTTGAATGATATAGTCATCTCATGGTGTATTTTATCTTGAGAACAAGAGGGATGTGTGTATTGATTGGTTTATTGACTCCAGAGAATATTATGTAATGAACTAGATACCTTATGAGTTATTAGATCTAAGTTAATCTTATGGTTGCAATACTAGTTACCCCGAACTACGTAGTCTCTGCACTGCGCGTATGTAGGTAAGGCCATCATGAGCCCCCGAGACATTAGGTCTAGCCCTTAGGGCCTATAGTCTTGTCATCTTGTGTAATGATATATATTATGTATATTTATTGACTTTACAAAACTAATGTTTATATTTAGTTGTATAGATTCAGGACTGTTACTTGTATAGGGTACTGATGCTAAGAAAGTGATTTCCCACCTTGTGAATGGATGATCATATGGCGCTTATTGTAAGTGTGTATTATTAAGGAAAAATTGGAGTAGATTAGAGAATGGAACATCCATCAAATTTCAAGAATATTTTTAAAAAGAAAAATAGGCTATTGCAAGAAATTAGGGCTAATGCTAATTTTATCATCTCTTTTTGTATGAATGCAGAAAGATTTAAGAGGGAGAAGGATTTGAGGAAGCAGTTAGAAGATATCTTATCAAGAGAAGAGATTTACTAGAGATAGAAGTCTCAGGAGACATGGTTGAAGGATGGGGACAAAAATTACTTTTTCCACATTTCAACCAAGTTAAGGCAAGCTTCTAATGCTATCCACTCCATTAGAAGGCCTAATGGTACTTTGACCAATGACTTGCCAGAGATTAAAACTGAGGAAAAAGATTTCTTTGAAACACTATTATTCCAACCAATTAGTTCCTATCACCTGAAGAAGGAAGATGTTTATATCCCCAAGATGATTACCAAACACCATAATAAAGAACTCATTAAGGAGTTCAATTTGGAAGAAGTGTGGTCGGCGGTCTTTTCTCTTCAAGGTGATAAAGCTCCGGGCCCTAATGGTTGGTCGAGCTATTTTTTTCAGTATACATGGGACATTGTGGGTAGAGAAATCCTTCCTGCAGTCGAGGAATCTAGGAAATTCTAGAATGTCCTTAAGGTATGGAATAATACAAACATTAAGCTCACCCCCAAGAAAAATTCCTCCTTGTCCTTTGATGAATTCAGGCCTATATCACTCTGTAATTTTATTAATAAAGTTATTTCCAAAGAAATAGCCATGAGATTAGCTTCCATTCTTCTAGAAATTATTTCAGATGAACAAGGCAGCTTTGTCCTAGGTAAGGAGACAATAGAGGGGGCAATTATCACACATGAAATTTTGTACATGATTAAAGAGGACAAGATCCTGAGTATGGTAGTTAAATTGGATATGGCAAAAGATTATGATAGGGTTAACTGGTCCTTTCTTATGCTTGTGTTAGATAAACTGGGCTTTTCCAAACACTGGAGAAAATGGATATGTGCATGTATTATAGGTGTGAGATTCTCTATTCTTTTGAATGGCAGAGATACCATCCCCTTCGAATCTACTAGGGGCCTCAGACAAGGGGATCCACTATCCTCTTATCTCTTTATATTAATGTTAGAAGCTTTAACTTGGGCAATCAGAGATGCTAACCATAAGAGAATGGCTCAACATCAATATCAGAAGTATGAATGAGCCCTTCATGCATGCCCTCATTGCTGATGACACGATCTTGATTGGACAAGCTAGGATCCAAGAAGCCTATTTCATCAAGGAGACATTGGATAGATATTGTTTGTCATTTGGGCAGCTTATTAATCTACACAAATCAAAGATATTCTTATTGAATTCTAATCAGACTTTCTGGTCGGAAGTCACTGAGCTTTTTAAGTTTAAAATAGGGGAACTCCCTAATGTCTATCTTGGTATTTGCTTATTTAGAGGAAGAAATAAAAAGGAGTTGTGGAATGAAGTTGTAGTCAAATTAAGGAATAAGATTGGCACTTGGAAAGGTAAGTAGTTGACGCTGGCAAGAAGAATAACACTCATTAAAGTGGTTTTAACAACAGTCCTAGTTTATTTATTGTCAACATTTCAACCTCCTAAGACTATCCTTTTAGATATGGAAAAGATATGCTAACATTTTTTATGGCAAGGGTCTATGGAGAAGAAGAAAATTCATTTGTTATCCTGGGATAAAACTTGCAAGCCAAAATCTATGGGTAGAGTTGGAATTATTAACTTAGAGCTTCCTAATTTAGTTGTTGGAGCAAAATATATATATCCACATAGTGCAAGCTCATGTATCTGCATTTGATATATATATATATATCAATATTATTAAGCAATGATAGTGGATTCCCCACTTATCATTTTAATCTTTTATTATTATTACCAACTCATAGTATTGAGGATTAAAAACCCTAAAATCTTAAGAGATTGGATGTGTTTGGTGATTGCAGGCAGGGAAGTGGCGGCCATGGAAATGGCGCAGCGCAGCAAACAGAGGTGGGAGATGGTGACAGTGGTGGCTGGCCACACAGGAGTGGCGAACATTAGAGGTGGTGGCGGATTTGGGGAGCACTGGGCACAGAAGGCGGAGGTGGGAGGTGGAACGGAAGCCGCAGGGGTGGCTTTGTGGGTATCCCGCGGGCGGGGGTTTGAAGTTACAGCGGGGTGTGGGGAGGGGCAGAGCCCCACCCACATCCCTTATCGTGGGGTGTGGGTGGGGCTCCACCCCTCCCCACACCCATTCATATGGTTTTGGTGGGGGTTTGAAACCCCCACCACAATACATGTAAAAAGTTTTGACTGTGTTTTCACAGCGAGCTTCCTCAGTTCAATTATTTGGAAATTTGGAAATTTCTATTCATTATTAATTTATATATATATATGTATTTATTTATATTTAAATGTGTGTATATCTTATTTTCCACAAATACATTTATTTTAAACTATTATATATATATATATATATATCCACAAGTGTATCATTATTTTCAATTTCACAATATCATTTAAAATAAACTATTAAATATATATATATATATATATATATATATATATATATATATATATATATATATATATATATATATAACAATTTCACAATTCCAATTAGTAATAAAAATGTAAATACACGTATATCAATTTTCACAACTAAATTTTAAAGTAAAATGATATATTTAAATATAGATATAAATTTATATATATATTTATATAACGAAATCTCAAGGTAAAATTCTTTCCACACTGTATTCAACATTATAACTTTAATATAACAATTAATCAAATGACAAAGAACATTCAACCATTTAAATCTGTATTTGCTTTTTTTGTTTCTATCTATCAAGTAAATTTTCCTATTCAAATAAATTTAAAGATCAAGGATAATACAAGAATTTAATAAATCCATTCATTTCATTAACACACAATAGTCAAGTAAAAGATTACAATTTAGATTATTTCCCATTGCAACCTAACTTCAAGATTAAATTTGTATTCAAGGCAAAATGCATCATTCATAAAACTGTAACAATAACTTTTTCACTAGATAATACAAGGGATATATTTATCAATTGATTCAAATCAACAAACAAGTCTCACAACTTAAAACTTGATAACAAAGAACAATCAACTGTAAGAATTCCCACAACTCACATACACTCAAGGGAGTAAATTACTCTATTCTCCCAACTCACACAAATGATGTAATGTAAAAACTAATTAAAAACACAACTTTTAACATAATAAGGGAGGATTATCTCTCCACTCCCAAGGTAACAACATTTACAACAAAATCAAGAGAGGAATTCTCTCTTCTAAAACTCTTACATAATGAAACTTATAGGGACCAAGCTCTTATTGCAAATAGGAAGATAGAAATTTTCTTTAACAAGGCAAATCTTTCTTCAATCCTCTTAATCATGCTTCAATAGTAACCTACAAGACAACAAGGGAGATAACAACAACCATCTAGCTCTCCTCCCTACCTTTGACCCGTAAGAGGGTCACCCTCGAGCTAGGGAGACCATCCTCATACCCAGGATAGACAAATCCACATTTCACAACATTGAATAATAACAAGGAAAATAACACACACACTCCCAGGGTTGACTCACATTACAAAGACTCAGCTTAGGTGAGTTCAAGGAGGGTAGGGAAGTAGACATCTCTACCTCTAGGTGTCATCCTTTCACATTTTGTCACATTTTATCACAAGGCCTCTAGCCAACCAATTACTCTTCTTCAAGGCCTCAAGCCTTCGAGTTAAATCAAGTTACCAGGGATATCCCAACAGGATCTCAAAGCCTTAAAGCCCTCTAGGCTAAAAGTATCAACATGCCCTCTAGGCATTTCTTATAACAAGAACACAAGATGACACCCGAGGAGGGTCACACCTCCCCTTCCCTATACAAGATGAGCATTGCCTTCCAGCTGGAAGGAGCTCTTTCTACACCCAAAACAAACCCCAAAACAAAAATAGAAAACTCATAGAAGACATTTGCAAACTCATTCAACAAGCAAGAACAAACATACATTACAAGCAATAGATCACACAAGAGAGTAGTCTTGTTACACCAACCTTTCAAAGCCTAATTATGGATGAAATTTGATGAAGAGCTCCTCTCTAGCCTCCTCCAAAATCTCATTCTTTCCACAATAATCCAACCCCCTTACTCTCCTCCTCCTCCCTCTTTTAAAAACTAATTCCCTCCATTTTCCTAATTTCCCAAGTGGGATTAAACAACTAATCCCCCACTCATCCATTATCCTAGTGGTCATAAAACAATTAACCCCCACTCAATAGGTTCCCCACTATAGTCCTTTTAACAACACATGGATAATTAAAATACAATAAGTAAAATAAAAATACAAAGGGAGTGGATGACACACTACCCTTAATAAGGGAAACCCCACCAAAAGAGAGGCACAAGGAGACAAACACTCCATTATTAGGGAATCATAGAGTTGTTCCATGACTTGGAAGTGGGCCTGAGTGTGGATTCCACTCATCCCATTGTCCCCATGCTTCCAAATTCGTCACTTAACTTAATTGTGAAGTTTAAGTGACCATATTAAGGTTAACCCAAGGTTATCCTAGCCAAAAAGGTCCCTAGACCCATGAGGTATAACCCAGGGTTGATTTTTGCCTAGTTAGAACTCCCAGAGTCAAATAAAACACAAGAAAAAGGGTCTAAAAGAAATAAAGTTTAAACAAGATTAAAACAACATTTCTTACAACACTTATCATAATAAAAGTAAATCAGAAGATAACCCTATTCCCTTGACCTCATGCAACATTAACACATTACAACATTACAACATTCCTCCAAACATGAGGTTGATCTCAGTTCCTCATAGAACTAGATCGGCTCACAAGGGATACAACATAGGTATGAGATGATCTCCTGTGTTTGTGGTTTTGTTAGCAATACCTGCACACTCAAACTCGAAGTCAATATTACATAGAGATATCATATCTGAAGCAATTTAAATACATGCATCCTAAACATTCTACCATATAATCACATTGAAGTTCCATATCCATTTATCATTTTCTTAAAAGCAATATCTAAATATCATCGCACAATTATTTCCTTAAAAATCAATTAGGTTTAATAAACAAGATTCCAGATCAATAGTCTCTCAACATATAAATAATAGCAATATCACTGCAAATAGTCTAATGAACAGTAGTGTAAAAAGTAGGCCTCACAAATTCCTAGAAATCTCAACCACGCTTTGCTTCGCCATGAGACAACAACTCCACAAAGGTGATGCAATCTTCTAAGGATAAGCTAAAGGTTTTCAAATTACTCCACGAGCAATCGAAGTGAAGTTTACGATGTGTTCAGACTAACCTTACACTACAACTTGCCAGCGACAAATCATAAAAGGCATTAACATATGGAGATTTCACAGAGAAATTGAAAGACAATAACTCCCATGAACTAAGAACTAACAAAGTTTGAAAGAATTAAACTAAGTTAAAACATTGAATGTGAGTGAGTACTTAGCAACCATGCAACTTGCAAAGAGAACACAATATCACCATGAATAGCTCAACACTGAACTTGCATTAATCTCAACAAAGTCTTAGCAACAACTTTAATTTGCTCAAAACTCATTATACAAAATGAAGAGGAATGAAGTTTATATAGCCCTCAAAATACAATGAAAGGCCAAGATCAATTTGGATTCGATGGCCCAGATCATGCCACATCAAAGGTGGTTACAACAACTTTCTATTATTAGAGATATACAAGGAGCAATAAAGGCATGTTTTCCAAGGTGACACCTATGTGGACTGCCCTCGTGGCATTTATTTCTTATGTTTATTCTTTTGGACCAATGCCACGAACTTTGGAACAACCTTTGCCATGTCAGCAACTAGTACACTTGGCGTGTTCTGAATGGTTCCTTCTACCTTCTTCACATCTCGTGCATGCTCATCAATTGTCCTCTCCCACTCTACTAGACTAACCCACTTACCACCAACTAGTGAGATCAAGGAGTAGATGTTGTTCAACTGTTCACCAGAAATGAAGTGAATAGAGTTGAAGTAATGAGAGTGTATGTAATTCTTTGCATCATGGAACGTAGCCTCTTCTGAGAGATCACACATACCATCCATTACACCAACTATCTTATCATGGGCTCTCTGAAGCACACTATCCACTCGAACACAATCCATTTTAACTTTATCAAGAAGCTACTCTCTTATGTCCATAGTGAAATACCAAGTAGAGAAATCATACGATGAACCTTAATCAACTACCCCTTCCTCTATCAATGCTGATAGTGGAGTGTTCATCAGATCTTCCAAGTGTGGCATGTATTCTCTTTTGACAACATCAAACTGGGAACACGCTGCTGAAACTGCTTGAAGGCTTTCCAACAAATGAGCAACGATTTCATACTTTTGGATGAGTTCATCAATGAATGTATCTACTTGATTTCTAACTCTTCCTATCCATCTTTTCAGTTCTTGGGACTATGATTTCATACCCTCTAACTGAGCAATGGATTCTTGTGAAAGCATGTGAGGTGGAGTAGATGTCTCTTCACGTTGTCGAATTGGATTCATCAACTGCTGGACATATTGCTTGAAGGCGAGGTTTTCTTTCTCTAATCGATCTCCTCTTTCCCTTTTACGCCTCAATCTTTCTTTGACCACTGAAATTGATTCCTCCAACTCTTCAAACTCTTGCTCTTCTATTGTTGGTCCCAAATCCATAGTGGTCACATTGTAATCTTCGGGAGCAATATCATCAATTGTTTTATCTACCCTCTATGCTGCAATATGTACTTTCCTGGACCCAGAACTATCTCTTGTAATCTTGGAGAATCTAGTCACCTTCTCCTTTCCTTTGTCTTACTTGGTTCTGCCTAACAACTCTTGTATATTAACGTCTGGCGATACTTCCACGATTGAAGTCTCCTTTACTCTCTTCCTTAACCAATCTGGCAAGGCAGACAGATCTTCTTGAACCTCTTGTTCTTGAGCTTCAACTTCTAATTCCAGTGACGATGCTTCCTCATTAGATGATTCAATGTGCACATCTATTTCATGTGTAACAACTTCTTGATCTTTGGAGGGACTTGATCGGACTTCTTCAGCTAAAACTTCATGCATGTGTTCTTGATCCAATGTCTGTGGAGCTCCTTGGTTTTCTCTTTCTTCATTCTCCACTACTAATGTCACATTCATATCATGAGAATGACCACCTTCTTACCTGGAAGAAGTACTAATCTCATGTTGTGAACTCAACTTTGTCTTCTTCTGACTACTTTCTCCACGTTAGTCATCCATACGCTTCCTCTTGCCAGGCTGAGCTTCTTCTCTAGAGCTTATACTATATCCACTAGACTCACTGTGGTGTTTACTGCTAGATTCACTATCATCCACTTCTCGTGATTACTGCGAGTCAGCTCCTCCCATCAAGTCATATGTTATGTCCTTGTTTGCTTTCTCAAGCTTCTGAACTTGACAATCTACATACTTCTTTGTGATATGTATGACTCGCTGTATCCACTCATCAAGGCCATCTTCTCTCTCAGCCCAATTGATAATGATAGGTCCTTCCTTGTCAAACATATTTTGCATGAGAAACTTTTCAGTCTCCTCTAACTGATCAGGAATGGGCATTATATTACAAGATCTCACCAAATCCCAAGCCATTCTCGAACACCTTTTCTCTCTAATGTGTTCATCATCGTCTACATCTGCCCAGGTGCTCTTGGTGTCTAAACCTCTTCCCAAATGCCTTTTGAATCATGTTGAATGGATCAAAGTGATCTCGATTTGTGTCATGAAGCACAAGATTATAAGCTTGAAGTTCATATTCTGAATGCTGTGCAGCTTGCAGTGTTGGGCAAGTTTCCAACTTTCCAACTCCTATTGGGAAACTGATTCTAGCTTTCTTCTTATCTTTCTGAATTTTGTCTCAAGCGAATAGTTGCCTCATCACCTCTAGTAGTACCATCTTGTCAGTAGGATACCTCGGCAAGTGGTAAGGATAAGATGAAAATCCTTGGATCGTCAAGTAGGTGAACTTCAAAAATTGGATGTACCATCGTCCATATTTGCCAATCAATCTCTTCGCATCTTTCGATAATCTCTCATGCATATTTCCTTGAAGCTTCCCTACGATGAACATGAAGAATGCATCATTCACACGTTTATAGTGGGAAATGGACTTTAACTGTAATTGCAGGTAACAATCATACACGCTGAATTATTTGGGGCCGTATCCTATATCACCTCTGCAATTCAATCCACCATACCTTCCACACATCGCGAGGACATAGATGACATATGAGCTCATGTAGAAGGACTTAGTCTCCTTTAGCTTGATCGTTTGCTCATGAATATTGTTTCTTATGATGTCAACCTAATCAATCATCACTTCACCCTTGACGATCTCTTGCATGAATACGAACATCCATGTATCAAATGTTGAAGATTGTTGACAACCCATGATTCTGTTCAAGAAGATCACCATGTAGCCAAACTCCATGATGAAATCTAATTTATGAAGCTTCTTCGACAACTTCCTATGATGACTCCTTGTTTGCTTTACCCAATTGACGTTTATCTCTTACTTATAATCACTTATTGCACCTTCGAACACCTTTTGAGTTTGCTCTCGAGTGTAGACAATGACCTTCCTATGCTTCGAGATGTTGAATGTTTCAGCGATGGCCTCTCTCCTCAAGTGAGCTAAGACTTCTCCATCAGATGTCTCAATGCATCTAGTCTCTAGATTGTAATGATTAGCACATTCCCACATAAGCTCGGCACTTGGCAAGGCGGGCAGAAAACAAGCAGCTTGGACGATCCCATTGCGAAGCATCTCATGGATGACCTTGGAGTGAGTTGGCTTGTAGAGCTCTCTCTTGATCTCCTCCATGTCGATGTGACCCAAGTTGGTGTCACTCACGTTTCTCCACCTGGACATGATCTTCATCTCTGGCATGACTCCTTGCTTGTCGCTCTTGATCAAGGCTTGCCTTTCTTTCATGTTCATCCTCTACCTCTTCCTACAAGAGAAGACAACATATGTCACTAGGCTGATGTGACCTCTTTAAATATGAATTTTCTAATATTTATCCTATCTCCTCATGCATGTGGGACAAAAAATAATGAATTTCAAAAGAACAACATACCTTAAAAAATTAGATATATATAAAAAAAATTAGAATTTTGAAAAATTTGATTTTGAAGATTCTTGAACTTTTGACTTATCTCCTTGAAGGCTGCTGCTGCTCCTTGCTGCTCTGCTATTCTGTTGCAAGTCAGAATTAAATTTGTTTTGTTTTGATTTAAAAAAAATGCAGATCTAATCCTCCTTTTATATCAAACTTTACCTTTACCTAAAGCAGGTTGGCCTAGTGTGATGAGGTCAGCCTAGTAAGAGGTAAATTCAATGTTTTTAAACATTTTCCATGCCTTTGTGCTCAGAGTGCCCAGCATGGGTTGATTTGAAAGGTAAGTGTGGATGATTTAATGTGTAAGGTGACACTGTCCAGAGGAAGGTTCTAAAGCCGCCCAGGAAGGGTGGGTTCAAGGAGGATGTATGGAATTTATCACTTAAACTTTATTTTGATGTTCATCTCCTCCTTTGAAGTTGAATGACACACTTAAAATGTTCAACGCTCTTGTCCATGAGGCATGATGAAACCATTTGAGAAGGGTGGCTTTGGAGATGATAAATGGATGAAATGGTACGAGGGACTTGGTGTTGTCCTCGTGGAAGGCTCAAGGCCGCCTTTGCATGGGCAAGTTGGAAGGTAGAGTAAGGATTTAATCTTACTTGACATTCATTCCTCCATTTTATAGATCTTCTCCATTTTAATTGAAATGGTTATGAATTTTGAAGACACATGCTAGATGTTGGGTGGTGATGTCCATGTGTCTTGGTGAAGTCCACCTAGCAAGAGCGGCCTTGAAGATGTTGTATGAATGATATGAAAGAGATGAATGAAAGTGAGTCTCTTAACAAGATAGTCTTGAGAGTATATAAAGATTACTTCACTTAGCTCATCCTCATGAAGACATTCTTTCCAGCACCCTAGGCAGTTTTGAATGTGTTGTATGGAGAGATGCATGTGAGATCATGGACTTGTCCAAGTGAATGATCTAAAGCCACCTAGGGAGGGCGGGATTCATGAAGGTGTAAAGATTTTCCATGAATTCAGCAATTCTTACTTGGTTTTGACAACTTCAAGACACCTTCACTTACTTCCTTGATTGGTTTAAACTCCTTGCATGCTATGTGAAACTCTTAAGAGTATGGGCAGATTTAGAGTGTTTATATGGAGAGATGTACGTGAAGACATGAATGAATCCAATACCTCTTCTTGAGACCACCCAGGTAGGGCGGGTTTGGATAGGTAGTGAGGATTTTGCCATGTGCACCCATCTTTACCTTTACCTTGACACTCCTCTTCCACCTCCATGACTTAGTGACTTTCAAACTTCCTTCCTCTTAGAATGACCTTAATTATCTTATCTCCTGAGTGTGATCTTGATCATCCATCAAACAAACTTGCAACTTGTGTCATTCTTCACCTTGGGCGGTTTTGAGCATGTTGAATGGAGAGATACATGTGAAGACATGGACTTGTCCAAGTGAATGATCTAAAGCCACCTAGGGAGGGCGGGATTCATGAAGGTGTAAGGATTTTCCATGAATTAAGCAATTCTTACTTGGTTTTGACAACTTCAAGACACCTTCACTTACTTCCTTGATTGGTTTAAACTCCTTGCATGCTATGTGAAACTCTTAAGAGTATGGGTGGATTTAGAGTGATTGTATGGAGAGATGTATGTGAAGACATGAATGAATCCAAGACCTCTTCTTGAGACCACCCAGGTAGAGTGGGTTTGGATAGGTAGTGAGGATTTTGCCATGTACACCCATCTTTACCTTTACCTTGACACTCCTCTTCCACCTCCATGACTTAGTGACTTTCAAACTTCCTTCCTCTTAGAATGACCTTAATTATCTTATCTCCTAAGTGTGATCTTGATCATCCATCATACAAACTTGCAACTTGTGTCATTCTTCACCTTGGGCGGTTTTGAGCATGTTGAATGGAGAGATACATGTGAAGACATGGGAGAATCCAGGACCCCTTCTTGAGGCCACCTAGGAAGGGCAGGTTTGGGAGCATGGTGTGGATTCTCTATCTTAAAGTTGATTCTTCTAACCTTGATGATCTCCCAAACTTGTCTTTGCAAAACTTAGTGTTGGTGAATGATTGATGGAAGTCAGAAGACAAGTTTGGAATGTTTGATGAACCTTATCCACATGTCAAGGTGAAATCTGCCTAGGCTAAGTGGTAAGGAAGATGTCATGTTGAGTGGCCAATACAACCCCTTTAAACTTGCCTTGTCCACCCTTAAGAATTTCCACTTATCATTGATTCAACCTTGCAACTTATCTCTAGGAGATGAATGAATTTAGAGGGCATGTGTGTAGTGATTAACATCCAATTCCAAATTTATCTAAAGAACTCTCATAACATTCCCCTTTTGAGTGGATCTAGGAGTGATGGGTGGATGAAGTGTTGTGGTGATCATGTAGTTCAAGCAACGAGATGAAGACCACCTAGAAAGGGCGGGTTTAAGGGAGTTATGTGGATTGTTGTCACTTAATGTTCTTTCCTGTCCTGTTGCCTAAGACTTAGCCATCTTGAGATGCTTGTGTAGTGAGAAGGCAAACTTTGAGGTGTTAGGTGAGGATGTCCATCTGCATTGGTGAAATTTGCCTAAGAAGGGCAAGATTGGAGGTGTTACTTGGATTTTCACTTAAAGACTTCTATCACCCCTCTAGGCTTGATTGCCATAACTATGAAGTGCTTTATATTCATCAATTCATTGATCTCTCCTTGCAGATTACAGTGTCTTCACTCTGAGTGGCTTTAAAGGCAGTGTATGGACTTTTTCATGTGGAAGAAGGTATTATCCATAGACACCCCCTTGAGGCCACCCAAGTAGGGCAGGTTTGAGGGTACCCCTTGGATTATCCTTCAAAATGACTCAAAAAGCATTCAACCTTATGCACTTTCTTCATGATTTCATTGTATTTCAATTCCAAATATTGCAAATTTGATAAGTCTTTTCTGTGAGCAGGTTTGATACCTCTCTAGGATGATCTTCTCAAACATGTGAAGCTTCATGATGATTTAGGAAGTCAAGAAGAGTATTTGCCTTGTTTTGACATCAACATTCCAAGATGACCTCTCTAGGCCGCCCAAGTAGGGTAGGTTTGAGAGCAATGTGTGGATTTTGACACTTAGCCACTTCTCATCTCTTGATCTTGACTATCTCCTTCCCTTGTGATATCATCTTGATCATTCTCATCAAACAAATTTGCATTTTACATTGTTCTTCATCTTGGGCGGGTTTTGAGTGAGTGCTTGGAGTGTATCATCTATCAAGTGATATAGTCCACAGGGTCTTCTTGAGGCCGCCCAGATAGGGCGAGTTTAGGGGTAACCCTTGGACTTTATCTTGAAACTCATTTGGTTCTCTTCAAACCATCAAGTTTGCATTGAAATATCATCACCTTCTAATGATTGGCTCTTGAAACATTTAGTAAATTTGATCTCTTTTCTCCTAAGGTGGTTTTGAAGGCACTGTATGGAGTATTTGATGTGGAAGGAGATGAAGTTGTCCACAGGAACCTCTTGAGGCCACCCAAGTAGGGTGGGTTTGAAGGTGTAGTGTGGATTTTCATCATTTAGGAACTTCTCACCCTTGAGCTTGACTCTAACCTCTCCTTGGCATATCTTGATCAAACAAACTTAACAGTTTGTGTTAGCCTTCATCTTGAGCGGCTTTGGAGCGAGTGCTTGGAGGATTTCATGTGTTAGATGTTGCAGTCCACAAAGACCCCTTGAGGCCGCCTAGGAAGGGCGGGTTTAGAAGTGACCCTTGGATTTTGACTCCAAATTCACTTACTGCCTTCAAATCTTCATGTCTTCTGTTCAAACTTCATGTTATTCCAATGCTTTGTGTTTGAAAGACTTCAAAACTTAATACCTTCTCCTAGGGCGGGTTTGGAGACATTGTCTAGAGAGTTTCATGTGGAGGAGGCAAAGTTGTCCATAGGAACCTCTTGAGGCCGCCCAGGTAGAGCGAGTTTAGGGGTACCCCTTGGATTTTCATTCAAAACTCACTTCATCCTCCTAAACTTTCAAGTTTCAATTGAAATGTCTTCACCCTCCAATGCTTTATGCTTGAAAAGCCTTCAAAATTTGATCATTCTCACCTAGGGTGGGTTTGAAGGCAGTGTCTAGAGAAATTGATGAGGTGATGAAGTCATTGTCCATGTCTACATGCCAAAGCTTCCCAAGTAAGGCAGGTTGGAGAGTGACACTTGGAAAATTGCTTATTATCCACTTGACTTCACTCAAACTCAAAAATCTTACTTACAGATCACCATACCTCAGTGTTTTGCACATGAAAACCTCAACACTTAACCATTTTTTCTCTAGGGTAGTTTTGGGAGCATTGCGTGGAGAGATTGGTGTGGTAGGAGATAGTGTCCATCAACACCCTGTGAAATTGCCTAGAATGGGCGGGTTAGGACACCACCCTTGTATTTTCATACTTAGAAACATTTAATTGATCCCAAATTGATCATTTCACCTTGTGAGTGTCTCTTCCTTCATCCTTGATCAAACAACCTTGCAAATTGAACCATTTACACCCCTGAGCAGTCCTAGAGGTAGCATGTGGAGAGTTTCATGTGGCAGGAGAGAAAGTCTAAGACCCCCTCTTGAGGCCGCCCAGGAAGGGTGGGTTTGGAGGTGACCTCTGGATTCTTCATTGAAGTGCATCAAAAACCTCTCAAATGTATGAAACATCCTTGTAAGTTTAATATCTTCAAACACTATGAGCTTATAACACTTCAAACTTGACAAATTACTCCCAAGGTAGGTTGGTAAGTCCTCCGAAAGAGTCGACACTATCTAGAAGG
This sequence comes from Cunninghamia lanceolata, assembly GCA_027924645.1. NCBI lineage: Eukaryota > Viridiplantae > Streptophyta > Pinopsida > Cupressales > Cupressaceae > Cunninghamia > Cunninghamia lanceolata. The sequence goes on along the minus strand of BSBN01000287.1, from coordinate 4,708,148 downwards.
ACTCCATGAGGCCCCTTAAGTAGAACAGGCTAGGAAGCAGAGCTTTCAAACTCATGAAACCTGTCTTTGAAATTCATCCATTCTAAGTTCAAAACTCTTTACAAGCTTATATGAAGACTCTAATCAAGGAGATATACCTTATTATCTCTGGTCCTAATCACTCAAAGTGTTCAATGTGACATTCTAAGGCATCTCTAGTGTCCCTCATTGCATGTGTTTGAACTAGGGCTTAGCTAAGACTCAGAAACCACACCAAACTTAAGCAAAAATTAGGGGGGCCCCATTTGAAATGGGGCGATGTGTGATGAGGTCACAACAAGTAGTACCTTCCTACCCAATAATAATTTCACCTCTTAAATGACCACATTAAAATTCATGAATTACGAAATTTTATGTTCTATTCTATTTTTTTAAAGATTATAATAAATATTTTACACTCCAATTTAAATGTAACTATAGTTTTTTATAAAATTTTATTCTCAAACACTTTTTTTTTATATAAGTGTAAGACCATATGCCCAATTGGGAAAGTTGTGACTCTATTTTTGTGGGAAGAAATGTAATAAAGGCCTAAATCTTTTAGTTTTTTTGGTAGATTAAAATCGGAGAGGTCATAACCAAAGGACCTCATTATTAAGCATGTATATCTTTTATATCTTAAAAATATATTTTTATTAACTTTTAATTCCTTTTTTAGACATGTGATCTTCATTTGTGAGAGGTAGATACTAATTTTTATTAGATATTATATTGTAGTGGTTGCATTACTTTCTATTAATTGTATTTATTTATATGAATTAATCTATCCATGTGTATATAAGATATGTTCATTGGTGCAATAGAAACATCAACAATTAAATTGGAATGGGCAATGGATGAGTTATTGAGAAACTCATGTGTGATGAAAAATTACAAGATAAAAATTTTTTTGTAGCCAAAAAAGATGAGAAACTAATATATTATCATATTGTAATCATTTAATACTTGCATTGTGTGGTGAAGGATACAATTACATTATATCCAATAGTACCCTTGCTCATCCCCCATGAATTTATAGAAGGTTGTATTAACGAAGGATCTCATTGTGACTACTTGATACTAGCAAAAACAAGGATTATTTTTAATGCTTGGACAATATGAAGAGATCCAAGAGTAAGATAAGATCCCTTGGAATTTAGGCGTGAGAGATTTATTGGTAAAATTTAATATATATTTAGAGATCCAAAATTTGGCATGATTCCTTTTGGGGTAGGAAGGAGAGGTTTCCTTGGTGCTTCCATGGCCATTGCCACTATTGAGATTGCATTAGGACACCTCTACTTAAATTGGAGAAGTGAAGGACAATTAGACATGAAAGAATATTTTGGAGCCATGATTCCTAGAAAAGTGCATCTCTTTGCTATTCCAACTTGGAGGTTCAGGTTGAATGCACATTCTTACCTCAAAATATAATCACTATAAGAATTTGTTTACTATATTTTCACCCAAATTATGTAAACCATGACCTTTATGACTAAATATTCTTCTCACTATAAGATGAATAAAAATTATTGTATATATGTATAGCAATATGTTATGAATTTAACTATTTCAAGTACATTCCTTCATCTTTATACCTAGTTTATCCAATATGTCATGGTTCAATGCATAATAATTTATCTCATTTATAAAATGTTTATAAATGAAATTTGTTGCCTTATTCTTTCTTCTGAAAACTTATATTTATTGTCAAATGATTAGTATTCATATATGCTGAAGAATATTGTAAATTGAATGTTTTTTCAACTATTTAATATTTTTAATTAGCATGTATAATTGTAAATTTACAGTTTCTAAATATATAGCACTTTAAATTTTTATCCTAATTTGGATTGTTGTGTGATCCATTATTATCTAGAGTTTGTATTCTCATCCCTATGCTAAATTATGATAAACTTATTTATCTAAATGGTAAATTAACTCTAATATGGAAATAAACATAATACTTACATACAATTCACCCATGATGTAGATGCCAAAATAGAACTAGATATTAGATACGAATGATGAACTTGTTTTATTTTTGAAGTTAATAACTAAAAACTACTTATACACTTTTCTTCTATTGTTTGAAATCTACCTTACCTTAAGGTGAATTGGTTTTCAGTATGTATATTATTTAAAGATACCAAAGAATTAAATATTTGATAACAACTAATTACCCATTTTATAATTTTAAATTAATAGTTTCTTTGTCTTATAAAATCTACCTTGCCTTAACGTAAAATGTTCATTAACATATATTATTTAAAAGATACCTTGGAAAGTGAATTATGAGAGGTATCTAGAAAACTCGATATTCAGGTCACATAGATCAAGATTGAAAGTCATTCTCATAGTATGTAGAAAAAATAGTAATATTATATATCTATATTTAGGCCATGGTTTTCTATAGGAGTTAAGGCGTTACTTAAAAATAAACCTAATAAATCACAAGAATTTGATTAAAATTTGGTATTTAAAGTGTGGGAGATTAAAACAACCCACATGAAACTTTGGAAAGCCAAATAACACTTTTACAAAATATAATTTGTGTGTAAGTGAAAAATCTCATATTATATTATGTATTCCTCCATATGAATTTACAAAGAACACACCTTCTATTTATATGAAATAGATGTGGTAGAATATAATCAATAGAGTGGTTGGAAGTTGCAACTTGCAACTATATGTTGATTTTTGAGACTAATCATGGTAAATAATACTTTTAGACTAACCTAAGTGGAGACTTAATCAATTGTGTGTACAAAGATAAAATTAGAATAGTAGATAATAAAAACATCAACTTAGATTCTAATGTGAACACACTAACATTTCCCTTGAGTAGAACATAGGGAGAGTAAAAGAAGTGAAAAAAGATGGGTCCCAATAACTAGGCCTAATTGGGTTATTGTTGATGTTTAGATTTGCACTTGTGAAAACCTATGCTCATTTGAACATCAAGCATGGGACACATGTAAGCATGAGACATATCTTGCAAGATGACCACTAGGATTCAAAAGTTACCTCTTTGTGAGATTTTGAATCAGATCTCAAAATCACTTGTAGAGAAAAAGAGAAGATATAACTAAAAAAATATAGAAAAGTAAAATTAATCTAAAAAATGATTAGAAACCATTCACTACATAAGATGATTATTTCCCAACTACAATCAATAATTGTATGATAATAATTGGCAGAGGTATTCACAAGATAAACAAAAGGTTATTCATATGACAAGCAAAAGAGCGGTCCATCTGATCATGACTTCTTGTATTAGTCAACTGATAGTGCACATTTACAAATATGTGAATACCTATATCAAAGATAGAGCATAAAGATTACTAAAATTAGAAATATATATGAGAAAATATTAAGTCTATAGATTTCTATAGTATGGGCATTCATATTACATTATAACCTACTTTTGGGCACAAAACTCTTATTTATATGAAACCAAAATTGCCTAAGAAGATGAGAAGAGAAGGGCAATAAATGCCATGACATGTTGGGTGTAGAATGCTCAAAACTTTGCATGAAATATGGACACTACCATTCGGATGCAACGTGATTTGAAACTAGAATGGGAGAAACTATGCCTTTAATGTATCTTGATGTTGGGTTGTTATTCTTTATGGTTTTTCTTGTAATTTGAAAAATGATGGCAAAATTTCTTCGTTGCATGAAATGACAACTTGTAGTCATGCATAGGAAAAAAATCCTTTGAAAGGATGGAACCCACTAGATTAACATGGATACACCAACCAATGCCATAAAATTCTTTTTTTTTTCCAGAATGATAACACTTTGAAGGCGTGTGAGCTATGAGATGTAGACCCCAAGTGTAGGATCAAATGGTGTGGATGGGATTGGTAGGTCATACTTCTATTTTTTCTCCACCCAATGGCACAATAGAATGGAGTTATCAATTTGTATTTATAGGTGCCTAGGGGAACCAAGTGTTTGAGAGTACATCCTCCTCATTTTGTCTCATAGGCTCATAGGTGAAAATAAGGGGCCCACTAAAACTACCAACCTATACTATTTTTGACTAGTGATGAAATAGAATTTCTAGACCATCCTAACAATGCTTTTGGAATGTGCTAGGACATTAGATGTCCATGATTATGTAATTATCTTTTTTTATTACATGAAATCTAGAGGAATGGATGGGCGTAGCATAGATGTCATGGAAATGTTGGCCAATGGTGCAACATTCTTTTGTTGTCAGATTGAAAACACTTTAGAGATGCACCAACTATTCATTCAAATATGAATCAAATGGTTTTGAATTGCCTTGGGCCTATGAACATAAAGCTTCTACAAAACAACAAAGATCCTATGTCAAATGGGCAAAAGTCTGAAAGAACAAATTAGATACGTGTGACCTGTAAGATCATGTTGAGTTGTAGGGACCCACTATATTTAGTACAAACACAAAGAGAAGAGGATACTATTGAAGGTGAAGGTGCGATAATGAGAGAAGTGCCTAATAATACTCTACTTGCAAAGGCGAAGCTGATTAGTCTAATATGAGTGATGGAGAGTGAATTCTTTGTTGTTCTAGTGATCTCTTAGGGGATCCTTTTCATAAAGAATGAACATAGATGCTACAATCTTAGGGCATAGAGTTAAGAGGTGAAACTTCAAAATTAAAAAAATGGTGCAAAGCACCAATAAAATTATATCTTCTCAAGAGAATCTTGGAGCAGAATCTACTCTTGCTTGGTTGAGATGTCCTTCTTGAAGGCCTCAAAGATCTTTTCCAATTGAATGGTATCCTTGTAGGAGATGTCCTACAGGCCTTCAATTATAGTCTAGTCCCATGAAACTATGAACCTATGCAAATCTGTGGGTGCTGGCCAAACCACAATGACCTGAATCTTTAAGGGATCAAAAGAAATACCCTCACCAAAGATAACATGGCCTAAGTACCTCACCTTAGACTAGAAGAATTCACACATTTCCAAGTTACCAAATAATTGGTTATTGTGCAAACAGTAAAGGACCTAGCATAAGTGGACCTCATGTTCTTCTACTATCCTCAAATAAATCAAAATATCATCAAGGAACACAAGGACAAACTAGTCAGGATAGGTATGAAACACTCCATTCATCAAACTCATAAACATAAATGGAACATTCATTAACTTGAATAGTAGCACAATGAACTCATAGTATCCATAATGAGTACGAAAGGTGGTATAATGAATATCTACCACATGGATATAGAGTTTATGGTATCCAAATTTTAAACCAATTTTAGAAATTACCTTAGCTCCCTTCATCTAATCTTGAACAAATCATTGATCCTCGGTAAGGGATATTAGGTCTTGACCATCACCTTATTCAACTATCAGTAATTGATACACAACTAAAGAGATTCATCCTTCTTCTTCACAAAGACAATTGGTGCACCCTAAGGGGATACACCAAGATGACTATGCCCTTTCTCCCACAACTCCTCTAAGTAAGAAATTAAGTTCACTAAGTTCCTAAGTGGTCATGTATGGTACAGTGCATGTGAGATAGGCTCTACTCCTAGAACAAGGTCTATACAAAAATCCACATCTCAATTAGGTAGCATACCTAGAATTATACTAGGAAACACATACCCTTAAAAAGGATGATCATCAAGAGATACCTTATGAAACTTACTCTCAAAAAAATCACTTACCAAGATGGCAAACATCTAAGAGATATAGATCTAAACACCTCCACTATCACAACTGGATGGCCAAGATCATCTACAAACTTAATGGCCTTATGATGGAAATCAATGCAGCTTGTCTAATATACTTCAAGCCAATCCATGCCCAGGACTATTCTATAGCATCCCAAGGGTAGGATTTACAAATCAATGATGGTGGTGAAGATTTCAAGGCCCAACACACAACCATTTATGAGGGAGTCTACAACTACCTTAAAACTAGTAGCTAACTCAACCTACCATTTATGATCTTGCCTTGCATCCATAAGCCTACTATGTTCAACCAAGGATAGGAAAATAAAAGAATCTAAAGCACTAAAATCAAATAAAATAGAAGTACAAACACAATCCAACAAACCTAATGTCTTGATCATTATCCCCTGATGCTCTTCCTAGTGGTTGTCTACTACAACAAATACTCTATTTGACCTACGCACATCCCCCACTATCATCTCTAATGCTACCACATTCTGATGTCTAACAAGTGATAATCCCTGAGAGCATGTCCTAAAAACTTGGCCTTGCAAACTAAGTAGGAGCTGCCTATGGTGGACTCAACTACTAGAAGCTCAAGTGATTGAAATTAGGCTATCCACCCATAGCCTACTATCAAAATTGGTACTTATTACATCATTACACATTCCTTCCACTATGAGTTGACCCACCATAACCTTACCCACTTTGAGGAGCCTACTGAGGTTTCTACTTTTGCTATTAGGTATTCTTAGATGGTCCTAAAGGTTCCTGATAAAATCCCTTAGCTTGGGGCTGAGAACCCCAAACTACTCTTGACTAGACTGGACTAGTGGGTAAGTGCAAGATGGGGGGCCAAAAAGGGGTCTTAAGTGGCTGCTTTTTTTTTTCTAAAATAAGGAAATGTTGGCCTTGGATGAGAAATTGAGCATAGTTACACTCAAAACTTGGAGATGCAACCAAAACCATGTTCGTAGCACTCCGAGTCTACTTTCTAAACTACTATTTTTTTTGAAAATGGAATAGATTAAGGGGTTCAAAAGAGGGAGCCACATAAATTCGTGTTGTTTCTGTCAAAAAACATAACATAACATGTTTTGTGGCTCCCTCAAAAGGTTAACTTTTTTTGGTATTTTAAAAATTTCTTCAGTGAGAAATTAGCTAACAACATGTAGTTTATGCTCGATTTTTTTGATAATTTTTTGATGAATATTTGATTTTTTACTAATTTTCAAAGTGGACACATCCTAAAAAATAGAATTTTGGCCGTGCTACCCCTATAAATTTTGAAAACTAATTAAAAATTATTTTTTTTAATATGTGTAGAATGGAGTCTAGTTTCTAAGTATGTAATTTTTTTTGAAATTTCAATGAATGGTTAATTTACAATGAAAAAAAGACCAAATAGTGGTTTTTGCCCAAAACTAGACACACAAACAAAAGAAATTAAAGATGAAAGGCTTAGCATTGTCAAAATGTGAAAAAAATTACATCGTTAAATAGCTAAGAGAAAGCCTAACATTACCCAGGTGTTCAATTTGTTTGACCTTGAAACACGTGCAAATCTGAGGGTTAGCATGAACAAAATTATGTGAAATCTTGAAGAATTTGCAAAAACACGTCTGTGGATGTTGAAAAGGCACTCCAAGCCTTTGGGTTGGAAATCCAAAGTAGATCCCAAGCCCAAGGATTGGGATTCCCAAAGCACAACATAATGCGAGCACGTTATAATGCGAGCGCGTTATAACGTGAGTGCGTTATGTTGTGCTTTTTTGCTTTTTTGCATGTTTGTCGGTGTTTTCCCAGTTTGAAAGAATGCGAGTGCGTTATTGTTGGGAATTAAAGTGTCTCAACCTTGGTAATTCTCTGCATTTGTAATGTTTGTATTTATTATTTAATTGCCTATGTTGTAAATATTTGGAAAATCCATATTGTCATATTGTGGGATGTGGCACGGTGATGTGTCAATCCTACATGGATTATGACAACTTGTATTTTTGTCCTCACATGAGGAGATAGGTATCCCACTTAGTGGTAGGAATATTCTTCCATGTGTCGATATCTTCCATGTTGTGTAAGGAATGTTTGACTGAAACGGTTATGACGGATTCCTATGACGAATCTATGACATGTAAGAGTCAGAAATAGAAGGTTGTAAGACAGGTGATGACATGTGTCATGAAGCATCTTTGAATAAGGCATATTTCGGTGCCCCAAGGTGGAATATGACATGTTGTAAGAGAATATGCTATTTATAGCATGTGTATGACAGATTCTATGACGGTCGTAAGTGTCGTAAGAGCATCTGTCATAGCCCATTTTGGAAATAGGTGACCTCTTTGGGATGGGAGCTATGGACAAGTGTCAAACACATTCTACAATGTTGACCAAGTGTCCCTAGGCATGAGTTTTGGTCCAAGAAGCCATGTTGGACGCCCATTCCAAGATAGGTCCAATATTGCCTTGCATTTCCTATTTATACAGGTTCTTGGAGATGGAGTTTGTATCACACATTTACAGGTACTGTTATGCTGCCAGATTGACTCCAAACACAAGTGTTGAAGACCATTGAAGCTTGCATTGCAAGTGTATTGTAAACATTCTTTCAGATTTGTTAATACATTGTGCAGGTTTCTGAGTGTGGGGTTTTTCACCCGATAAGGGTTTTCCCCACCGTAAATCTTTGTCTATCTTCTTTTGTCTTCTTTCTGGTTCTTGTGTTTTACTACAATATCTCATGTTAATGGTTTAACATTGCTGTAATAGTTAGGATAAATTTGAATTTGCATAGCCCTCTCCTCAATAGATTAGTGTAGGAAGCATTTTTTGCACACCTAGCTTCCTTTCAGTTGGTATCAAAACTTGATCACCTTTGGTCCTAGTTGTTGGGTAGGGGTTTTTTAAGCTAATCTTAGGTTGAGTGGGAGTCTGTACAGAGCATTTTGTATCTTATTGTAGTAGGAAGATGGCAGACACATTAGGAAGGTTTGAAGTAGAGAAGTTCAATGGCAGTAATTTCAAGCTGTGGAAGCTCAAGATGGAAGACATGTTAGTTGACCGAGACCTTTGGGATAGTGTGAACGAAACTAAACCAGCTGCAATGTCACAAGCTGATTGGAATCTCAAGGATAGGAAGGCTAACGGTCTCATAAGACTTAGTCTTGCTGATTCTATGTTGTTAAATGTCCATGAGGAGACTACTGCAAAACTTCATTGGAAGAAGTTGGGGGATGTGTATCAAGCTAAATCCCTAGTTAATAAACATTTTCTAAGAAATAATTTGTATTCTCTTCGAATGGAGGACAGAGGATCTGTTGCTGAGCATATGAATGTCTTTAACATCCTGGTTGCACAATTGACATCTATTGGTGTAAAGATGGAGGAGGAGGATTGGTGTATGTCCCTGCTTTGTTCTTTGCCAGACTCATGGGATCATCTTGTCATGGCAATTGGAAGCACCACATCCACATTCAAAATGGAAGAAGTAGTTTCTTCGCTATTGTTTGAAGAGATGTGGAGAAAGTCTTCTGAGGCAGCCAAAGAGGCCCTTATAGTTCGTCGAAGACCCAAGGAGAAAGGGAAAAAGAAGGACAAGAAAGATGAGAAGGGTAGATCCAAATCTTGTGGGAGATCCAAATCTCTTAGAAAGTCCAAGGCTCTTTGTTGGAACTATGGCAAGACCGGGCATTTTTGAAAGGAATGCAAAGAGGAGAAGAAGAAAAAGAAGAAAGCTCCTGATTCAGATTCTGACAAATCACAAGATGACGGTGATGCTTTCATCGTAGCCTTGGCAACCCATGCATCTGATGATGTGTGGATAATCGACTTTGATGCATCATTCCACATGACCTCGCATCGAGACTGGTTCACTAAGTATGAGGAGTTTGATGGTGGAAAGGTGTATCTGGGTGACGATTCTCATCTAAAGATCATTGGTCGTGGAAGAGTCTCTATCTGATTCCTTGATGGTCGAGTGAAGGGAATCTCTAGGCTTCTGCACATCCCAGGCTTAGCATAGAACTTGCTTCTTGTAAGTATGTTGAATGATGCAGGTGTGTAGGTTGTCTTTTCGAAAGAAGGATGCAAGATGACTAGAGGAGCTATGGTGCTTGCTAAGGGTACTAGGAGAGGTACTCTGTTTCAACTGGAGGCATACATTTCACAATGCAATAGTTCTTTTGACTCAAGGAAGAGGGCAGTAGTCACTTCATCCCCACCATCTAAATGAGCAATGAAGAAATCTATTGTTTATAGTCTTGATGGTTGTAATCGTGCATTGGAAGTTAAACTTCCTGTAGAAAAGACAATGTTATGGCATAAGAGATTTGGCCACATTGGTGAGAAGGGGTTGCGTACCCTAAAAAATAAGAACCTTGTTGAGGGGTTAGATGATTGTAATCTTGAGTTTGACTTTTGTGAACATTGCATTTATAGAAAACAAAATTGTGTTCAGTTTTACTTGAGTTCTCATAAGTCTTCAGGTGTGTTGGACCTTATTCATTCTGATGTGTTTGGTCCTGTTAGTGTTCCTTCGTTATCAAAATCTATATACTTTGTATCTTTATAGATGATTACAGTAGAAGGACATAGATTTATTTTCTCATAAGCAAATCTGAAGTCTATAGCAAGTTTAAGGAGTTTAAAGCCTTTGCTAAAAATTAGACTGGTAAAAAGATTAAATGTGTAAGAACTGACAACGGTGGTGAGTTCTGTTCTATAGAATTTGATAAGTATTGCAAGGAACTTGGGATTGAAATGCACAAGACAACTCCATACACCTCGCAGCAAAATGGAGTTGCAGAGAGGATGAATAGGACACTGATGGAGAAGGCTAGGAGTATGCTTAGTGGAGCTGGCCTAGAACAAAAGTTTTGGGCAAAAGCTGTTGCCATTGCTTGCTATCTAGTAAACAGATCTCCTACATCAGCTCTTGTTGGAAAGACACCCATGGAGGTATGTTCTGGTAGAAAGCCTTCAATAAGGCATCTTTGTGTTTTTGGTTGTGAGGCATATGCACATGTGCCTAGGGAGAAGAGGTCAAAGTTGGAGAGCAAAGCTGTTTAGTGTATCTTCATCAGCTATGGTGTTGGTGTGAAAGGATACAAGCTTTGGGACTCTGTGGTTGAAAAAGTGTTGTATAGCAGAAGTGTCAGATTCAGAGAGCTTACACCTTCTTCCACTATTTTGCAGCCAGAAGAAAGAGAAAAGAAAGAGGATGTTGTTCAGTTTCCTCTCACCCCCGAGAAGACTGAACAGAAAGACAATGTTGGACCTGATGATGAGGAAAGCTCTAGCAGCTCTGAAAGCTCAGATGAAGAAGTTGAACCTCAACCTCAGCTCTTGAGGAGGTCTACATGGATAAGAAGCAACCTGAAAGGTTTGGTTTTACATTGCTTGATTCTAGTTGTGCTTATGCTTTTCTTACTAATAGTGATGAACCTAGAACTATATCAGAGGCTTTGGATATGAAGGATGCATGTTCCTAGAAGGAGGCCATGGAGGAAGAAATATCTTCTTTGGAAAAGAATCAAACTTGGGACTTGGTGCCTTTGCCCCTTGGACAGAAACCTGTTGGATGCAAATGGGTGTTCAAGAAGAAAATTGTGCAGATGGTAGTGTTGAGAAGTATAAGGCCAGATTGGTTGTGAAGGGGTATTCATAAGTGGAGGGTATAGATTATGGTAAGATCTTCTCTCCCATTGAAAAGCTGACATCCATTTGATTCCTGTTGTCTCTCACAGCATCTTATGACTTGGAGGTAGAACAGATGGATGTGAAGACAACTTTCCTTCATGATGACTTGGAGGAAGAAATCTACATGTCACAGCCAGAGCATTACATGGTGAAAGGTAAAGAAAATTTGGTTTGCAAACTTAAAAAGTCTTTGTATGGTTTGAAGCAATTGCCTAGGAGATGGTACTTGAAGTTTGATGCCTTTGTGTTGTCAATTAGATTTGTGAGATCGAAATTAGATCACTGTGTTTATTATAAATTTGATGGTGATCGTATTCTCATTGTTGCACTGTATGTTGATGATATGTTACTCATTGGGAAGGGTAAGAATATGATTTCTAATTTTAAATCTCAGTTGTCAGCTCAATTTGAAATGAAAGATTTAGGGGCAGCCAGGTGCATTCTGGGAATGGAAATTAGAAGAGACAGAACCAACATAAAACTTTGGTTAAGCCAGAGTAAGTATGTGAAGACCATGTTGGACAGATTCAGCATGGCAGATTGTAGACCATTGTGTGTTCCTATTTCTTTGGGGACAAAGCTGTCTGTTGAGGATTGTCCAAAATCTCCTAGTGAGGTGGAGGACATGAGAAGAGTACCTTATGCTAGTGCTGTTGGCATTTTGATGTATGCTATGGTCTATACAAGACCAGACATTGCCTAAGCAGTGGGAGTCCTTAGTCAATTTATGGCTAATCCTAGACGGGTTCTTTGGGATGCAGTTAAGCGAGTGTTCAGATATTTGAGGGGTACTTTCGAGTATTCCATTTGCTATCATGGCAATGTTTCAAGACCTCTGCATTCTATTGATATTCATGGATTTGTGGATTCAAATTGGGTAGGTGACATTGATAGCAGGAGATCCACCAGTGCTTATGTTTTTACACTGTTTGGTGGTGCTATTAGTTGGAAGAGTAAGTGACAACCTGTTGTTTCTTTGTCCATGACAAAAGCTGAGTATATGGTAGTAACTCATGCTTGTAAGGAAGCCATTTAGCTTAAGAGATTGTGTTCTGATATTGGTGTTGATGCATGTCAGATTATGATCAGTTGTGATAGTTAGAGTGCAATTTGCCTTGCAAAGAATTTGACTTTCCATGTTAGAACAAAGCACACTGATGTTCAGTTTCACTTCTTGTGAGACATGTTTGAGGATGGAAAGGTAAATTTGGAGAAGGTAGATAATTTGAAGAATGTTGCAAATGCATTGACAAAACTAGTGAGCACAAAGAAGTTCAAATGGTGGTTGGAGTTTATGGGCCTCTCGACCTATAGCAGTTAAATCCTATTTTTATATTGGCTCTTAGAAGGTTTTTGACAAGTGGGAGAATGTTTGGAATTAAGGTGTCTCAACCTTGGTAATTCTCTACATTTGTAATGTTTGTATTTATTATTTAATTGCCCATGTTGTAAATATTTGGAAAATCCATATTGTCATATTGTGGGATGTGGCACGGTGATGTGTCAATCCTACATGGATTATGACAACTTGTATTTTTGTCCTCACATGAGGAGATAGGCATCCCATTTAGTGGTAGGATTATTCTGCCATGGTCGGCATCTTCCATGTTGTGTAAGGAATGTTTGAGCGAAACGGTTATGACGGATTCCTATGATGAATCTATGACATGTAAGGGTTAGAAATAGAAGGTTGTAAGACAGGTGATGACATGTGTCATGAAGCATCTTTGAATAAGGCATATTTGGGCGCCCCAAGCTGGAATATGACATGTTGTAAGAGAATATGCTATTTATAGCATGTGTATGACAGATTCTCTTATAGCTGTAAGTTGTAACCGCTATGATAGATTCTATGACAGTTGTAAGTGTCGTAAGAGCATTTTTCATAGCCCATTTTATAAATAGGCGACCTCTTTGGGATGGGAGCTGTGGATAAGTGTCAGACACATTCTATAATGTTGACCAAGTGTCCCTAGGTGTGAGTTTTGGTCCAAGAAGCCATGTTGGACGCCCATTCCAAGATAAGTCCAATATTGCCTTGTATTTCCTATTTATACAGGTGCTTGGAGATGGAGTTTGTATCACAAGTTTACAGGTATTGTTATGCTGCCATATTGACTCTAGACATGAGTGTTGAAGACCATTGAATCTTGCATTGCAAGTGTATTGTAAACAATCTTTCAGATTTGTTAATACATTGTGCAGGTTTCTGAGTGTGGGGTTTTTCACTCGATAAAGGTTTTCCCCACTGTAAATCTTTGCCCCTCTTCTTTTGTCTTCTTTCTGGTTCTTGTGTTTTGCTGCAATATCTCATGTTAATGGTTTAACATCACTAATAGTTAGGATAAATTTGAATTTGCATAGCCCTCTCCTCAATAGATTAGTGTAGGAAGCATTTTCCGCACACCTAGCTTCCTTTCAGTTATGTCTTCCTTTAAATGCGATATGTTCAAATTTCATAAGTATGTTTCATGGATGTTTATATCTATTCTTATAGGTATGTATACATGTACATGTATGGATGCTTGTATGTATGCATCTTTGTATGTATGTATGTTTATATGTATGCATGTATGTATGTAAGTGTTTTGGGTTTAGTGTATATAAGGACCTGAGCCTATATAGTTTTGAGGGTTGCGGGTTGAGGGCTTAGGGCTTAAGAAATAGTTTGAGGTTAGAGGGTTGAGGGTTACAGTTGAGGGTTAATATTCAGGTTGTTGAGTGTATAAGATTAAGTGTGTAAGGCGCGGGGATTAGGGTTTAGGGTTTAGGATATGGATTGAGGGTATATAAGGCATAGGGTGACTTGGGTTGAGAGCACGTATGGTTTAGGTTTAATTTAAGTATATGGTTGAGGCACAATATTCAAGGTTTAGGATATAAGGGTGAGGTTATATGGTCTAGGGATGAGGGATTGAGGGTGTAGGCTTCAGGTTCAAGGTATAGGGTTGATGATTGAGGTATTAGGGCTTAAGTATATTGTTGAGGGTATAGGGTTGAGGGTTTAGGGATAGGTTTTAGAGTTTAAGGTTTAAGGGTTAAGGGTTGAGGGATAGGGTTTAAGGTTTAGGGGTAAGGGATTAGGGTTTAAGGTATAGTGTCTTGGGTTGAGGGTTTAGGGATGAGGGATTAGGGTTGATGGTTGAGGGTTGAGAGATTAAGGTTTAAGGTATAACTTGCTGAGGGTTGAGTGTTTAAGGATAGGGTTTAGGGTTTAGGGTTGAGGGATTAGGGTTTAGAGTTGAGGGATTAGGGTTTAAGGAATAGTGTTGAGGGTTGAGGGTTTAGGGATAGGGTTTTGGGTTGATGGATTATGGTTTAGGGTTGATGGATTAGGGTTTAAGGAATATTGTTGAGGGTTGAGGGTTTAGGATTAGCGTTTAGGGTTGACAAATTAGGGTTTAATGTTGAGAGTTGAGGGTTGAGGGTTGAGGGTTAAGGGTTTAGGGATAGGGTTGATGGTCAAGGGATTAGGGTTAAAGTAGAGTGTTGAGGGTAGAGGGATTAGGGATAGGGTTTAGGGTTGAAGGTTTAATTATTGAGGGTTGAGGCTTTAGGGCTGACAGTTAAGGGATTGGGGTTTAAAATATAGTGTTGAGTGTCGAGGGTTTATGCATAGGTTTTAGGGTTTAAGATTTAAGGGTTAAGGGTTGAGGGATTAGGGTTGAGGGTTTATTTATAGTGTTTAGGGTTGAAGGTTGATGGATTAGGTTTTAGGGTTGATGGATTAGGGTTTAAGGTATAGTGCTGAGGGTTGAGGGTTTAGGGATAGGGTTTAGGGTTGACAGATTAGGGTTTAGGGTTGACAGATTAATGTTTAATGTCAAGGTTAAGGTTAGAGTGTCGAGGGTAGAGGGATTAGGGATATGGTTTAGGGTTGAAGGTTTAAGGATTGAGGGTTGAGGCTTTAGAGATGAGGGTTTAAGGCTTAAGATATAGTGTTGAGTGTTGAGGGTGTAGGGATAGGGTTTAAGTTTTAAGGGTTAAGCATTATTGAGGGATAGGGATTAGGTTTTAAGGTATAGTGTTGAGGGTTGATGGTTTAGGGATAGGGTTTAGGTTTGAGGGATTAGGGTTTAGGGTTGATGAATTAGGGTTTAATGTTGAGAGTTTAGGGTTGAGGGTTGAGGGTTTAGGGATAGGGTTGATGGTCAAGGGATTAGGGTTAAAGAAGAGTGTCAAGGGTAGAGGGATTAGGGATAGGGTTTAGGGTTGAAGGTTTAAGGATTTATGGTTGAGGCTTTAGGGATGAGGGTTAAGGGATTGGGGTTTAAGATATAGTGTTGAGTGATGAGCATGTAGGGATAGGTTTTAGGGTTGAGGGATAGTATCAAGCCCATTGAGGGTTTAGGAATAGGGATAGTGTTTAGGGTTTAGGGATGAGGGATTAGGGTTGAGGGTTGACAGATTAGGGCTTAGGGATAGGGTTTAGGGTTGAGGGATTAATGTTAAGGGTTGAGGGATTAGGGTTTGACGTTGAGTGTTGAGGGTTGAGGTTTTAGGGTTGAGGGTTTAGGGATAAGGTTGAGGATCAAGGGATCAGAGTTAAGGGTTGAGGGATTAGGGATTGAAGTTGAGGGTTGAGTACATTGAGGTTCGAGGGTTGAGGGTTTTGATATAGGGTTGAGGGTCGAGGGATTAGGGTTAAAGTAGAGTGTCAAGGGTATAAGGATTAAGGATAGGGTTGGAGGGTTTAGGGATAGGGGATTAGGGTTTAAGGTATAGTATCGAGCCCATTGAGGGTTTAGGAATAGGGATAGCATTTACGGTTTAGGGATGAGGGATTAGAGTTGAGGTATGAGGGATTAGGGTTGAGGGTTGAGGGATTAGGGTTTAGGAATAAGGTTTAGGGTTGAGGGTTGAGGGATTAGGGTTTAAGGTATACTGTTGAGGGTTTAGAGATAGGGTTTAGGGTTGAGGGATTAGGATTTGATGTTGAGGGTTGAGGGTTGAGGCTTTAGGATTTAGGGTTTAGGGATAGGCTTGAGGGTCGAGGGATTAGAGTTAAGGGTTGAGGGATTAGGGTTTGACATTAAGGGTTGAGTTCAAGGGTCAAGGGTTTAGGGATAGGGTTGAGGGTTGAGGGATTAGGGTTAAAGTAGAGTGTTGAGGGTATAAGGATTAGGGATAGGGTTGGAGGGTTTAAGGATAAGGGATTAGGGTTTAAGGTATAGTATCGATCCCGTGGAGGGTTTAGGAATAGGGATAGTGTTTAGGGTTTAGGGATAGGGTTTAGGGTTGAGAGATTAGAGTTAAGGGTTGAGGGATTAGAATTTGACATTGAGGATTGAGGGTTGAGGCTTTAGGGTTTAGGTTTTAGGGATAGGGTCAAGGGTTGAGGGATTAGATTTAAGGGTTGAGTGATTAGGGTTTGACATTGAGGGTTGAGGGTTGAGGTTTGAGGGTCGAGGGTTTAGGGATAGGGTTGAGGGTCGAGAAATTAGGGTTAAAGTAGAGTGTCAAGGGTATAAGGATTACAGATAGGGTTGGAGGGTTTAGGGATAAGGGATTAGGGTTTAAGGTATAATATCAAGCCTGTTGAGGGTTTAGGAATAGGGATATTGTTTAGGGTTTATGGTAGAGGGACTAGAGTTAAGGGTTGAGGGATTAGAGTTAAGGGTTGAGGGATTAGGGTTTGATGTTGAGGGTTGAGGGTTGAGGGTGAGGTTTGAGGGTCGAGGGTTTAGGGATAGGGTTGAGGGTTGAGGGATTAGGGTTAAAGTAGAGTGTCGAGGGTATAAGGATTAGGGATAGGGTTGGAGGCTTTAGGGATAAGGGATTAGGGTTTAAGGTATAATATCGAGCCTGTTGAGGGTTTAGGAATAGGGATAGTGTTTAGGGTTTAGCGATAGGGTTTAGGGTTGAGGGATTAGAGTGAAGAGTTGAGGGATTAGGATTTGACATTGAGGGTTGAGGGTTAAGGGTTGAGGCTTTAGGTTTTAGGGTTTAGGGAAAGGGTTGAGGGTCAAGGGATTAGAGTTAAGGGTTAAGGGATTAGGGTTTGATGTTGAGGGTTGAGGTTTGAGGGTCGAGGGTTTAGGGATAGGGTTGAGGGTCAAGAGATTAGGGTTAAAGTAGAGTGTCGAGGGTATAAGGATAAGGGATAGGGTTGGAGGGTTTAGGGATAAGGGATTAGGGTTTAAGGTATAGTATCAAGGTTGTTGAGGGTTTAGGAATAGGGATAGTGTTTAGGGTTTAGGGATAGGGTTTAGGATTGAGGGATTAGAGTTAAGGGTTGAGGGTTGAGACTTTAGGGTTTAGGGTTTAGGAATAGGGTTGAGGGTTGAGGGATTAGAGTTAAGGGTTGAGGGTTGAGGGTTGAGGTTTGAGGGTTGAGGGTTTAGGGATAGGGTTGAGGGTCGAGGGGTTAAGGTTAAAGTAGAGTGTCAAGGGTATAAGGATTAGGGATAGGGTTGGAGGGTATAGGGATAAGGGATTAGGGTTTAAGGTATAGTATCGAGCCCATTGAGGGTTTAGGAATAGGGATAGTGTTTAGGGTTTAGGGATGAGGGATTAGAGTTGAGGGTTGAGGGACTAGGGTTGAGGGTTGAGGGATTAGGGTTTAGGGATAAGGTTTAGGGTTGAGGTAGACAAGGAGCGACTGAGAGACATAGAGAGGGGAGAGGTAGAGAGGTGAGGGGGAGAGATAAGTGAGATATAGAATATGAGCTAATGGAACTAGAGGTGAGATATTGTAAAGGTTCTATCGAAGGTGAGATAGGCACAAATATTTATGGATCAATCTATAGCAGGACAAAACATGAGCGCATTAAAACACGCTCACATTTTGTCCTGCTATAGAAAAGGTAAAAAAGTGTTGACCCCCCTGATCCAGGCCCACATGCTCTATTTTCATTCTGATTATGCGCGTGCTCTGACAAAAAAGTACTTTCATGCTATTGGGAAGTTCACATGCACATTTTACACATTCTACCACCTTTGCATGATCTTTCCACCACCTTTTCTTCTTTGTCAACTTGAAAAGGAGGAAATAACATAGTTTTCACACCAAGTTTGATATATATATCTATTCAAGTTTCAATTTTTGTAGTGTTGCAATGTTAATTGTGATTCAATTTTAGGAATTTAACATTATAAATTGGTTAATAGTATTGTTGTTAGTAATTATATTTGAGTGTTATTCAATTTAACATTGAAAAGGAAGTAAGTGGTGAAAAAATTAAATTGTTGAGGAGTTTGATGCAAGAAGAAAAAAACACTACATAATTGGGTACTCTCTCCATTCGAATCTTCATTTTTTAGGTATGTCAAGTCTTTACATGCATGTTCTTTACATTTTCCTTAATTCTATTTGAATTACTTTATTGTGCTTTATCATACATGTTTAAAATAGACACATTCCCAATCAAGAAAGTAGCCTACAATCTCACATGATGCCATGTATATTTTCTAAACTTGGGATCTTTAATAGTTATGTGTAATAAATAGACCTTAACATACCATGATGTCAAACTATACAAGAATAAATTCTTACAACATAATAAAAATACAATCCCACTATTATCTTGTCATATTAACAAGTTAGAATACAAATGAATAGGTGCCAAAATCATACAAGTATGCACATAACATGATGATTTGTATGCACATATCTTGGGCTAGGACATTCCTTATGCACCTATTCATGATGATTTTTACATGCACATGACACAACAATTGTTGTCTATTCCTTCACAAGCCACCCAAATCCTAGTATCCCTAGTACCAACAAAACACCTTCTCAATTCCAAATCCTAGTAGCCCTAGTAACAACAAACATGTCAAATTGGGTCTGCCTCAATCTTTTCAAGCATGAAGTCCCATGTACTCTTTTCATGGCTACAATAATTTTCTTTGTATGCTTTGTACCTATTTTGGTTGAGTGACATTTACTATGAAGGGTTGAATGACATATATTTTAGTTATTTGTATGGATTCATTTCTTAGGAACTAATATTGGTCTCTTTATCATGCTACAGACAAATTCTCTATCATGCTGAGGAAATGATCAAGAATCAAACCAACACAGGAAGAGATAGAAGCTAAGAATGCAAAGAAAGCAGTGGCTATGAGGAAACTTCGTGAGAAGAGGAAATTAGACACGATAAATGAAGACATGCCAATTGAAGAGGAACCACAACCATTGCAAAGAGATATGGTATTGGCAGCACAAAGAGAACGAATGCAAAAACTTCATGCTACGAGAGATTTGAATACCATAGTTGGAGACATGTCATCTACTGCAAGTCAACATGTAGGGACACCATCTACCACATCTCAAGTTGAGAGTACACCATCACTCACCTGTGATGAAGGAGGTACGCCATCATTCCCACCTCATCCTTAAGGTATGTCATCTATTCCATCTTTGATAGAAGGTATGGCATCTAGCCCATCTCATTTAAATATTAATGAAATTCCTAATGTTGAGATGAATTTACCTAACTTAACACCACCTAGAATTTTGCATAGAAAGCCAAAGTATTTGATTGATATTGATGAGAATATTTTGCAACCAATGCAAGGCAAGATTCCAAAATGTACTTGTAGAAGATATGCTCATAAGATTTGGAGATTGTTCTTTGAAAAGTTAAATGAGACTGCAAGATGTCAACTATTCATTGAAATGATGCGAAGTATAAAGTATAGGTCCATCATGAAGATTCTTGGGTTGAGAACATCAGAGGCTTCAAGTGAAAAATCTATTATCAAGAATCTAATGAGTGCATATGAGAGTGTGGGTAACACCTCACGCACAAAAGATAGTAATGCAACATGGTGTGTGATTACATCGACTATAGTAAGTAGTCAAACGAGGAAAGCTCGTCTCATTAAAAAGATGAGTCAAGAATTGAGAATGAATAGGAAAACTTTATCAAGAGCCATTGGAAGACGCCAAAAAATTGAGGACACCAATGCTAATGAATTATGGGCATTCTCGGGGAGACTACCATGAAAAGATAAACCAATTGTTGAAGCATTGAGATCACTAATTGAAGACTTTTGGAAGAATTACACAAGGGTATCTCTGAATCAAAGGGATGTGGTAAGAAGGAGAATTGGTAGTCAGAACCGTGAGCCACATCTAAAGCATTTTTTGGATGAGACTCAAACACAGTTTTATGGTAAATTTTTAGAGAAGTATCCTCAAATTAAAATTTGTCAAAGATATTTTGAAATGCTAAAACCTTTCTATGTCAAGATAAATCACACACGCACTACTTGTTGTTGTAGATTACATATTGAGTTTTCTAACCATTTTGATGTTTATGGCTCTATATTTTTAGATATGCATACTAACAATGTTTTGCAGGGTTGTGCCATACGTGCCCCACCAACATCTTCAAGAGACTTCATATCAAGAATTTTATGTGAAAGAGAGGAAGGTCAAATATTCTACAAGAAATTATGCTTGGATGGCACATGTCATTGTTGCGATGGCTTGCAACATTTGCCAATATGTGAACATATGGAAAGAACACATGTGGTTGGAAATGAACCAGTAGAGTTTGGAAAGGATAAAATAGTGGCATACAATAGAAAAGATGGTAAAGAAGCAAAGAGGTGTGAATTGGTTATTGAAAAGATTCCAGTGTATCAGTTTATGCTTATATTTCATGACAGCATAGTGTATGAGTATGTAAGACATACCCTTAGAGCTCGATGGTTAGACTTGTAATTCAAGTTATACAAGGACACATTTCTTGTTGGTAGCATTGTTTTAGTCATTGACTTTGTAGAGAACTATAGTCTATAGCCACAACGTGAGGTGCAATCACAATATTACAACTCCACATAGGTTTCTATATTTGTACACATCACATTCATTCATGCGAATGATAGTACAGAGAATGACAGAAAGATCATAAGGGAGTATAATTTGTATATTAGTGATGATCGCATACATTCTACGGAGTTTGTGCAAGGTTGCTTTCAGGTGTTCTACAATGATTTGGCTAGAAGGGGCATATTGTTCAGTCAACATATCATATGGTCGGATAACTGTACATCACAATTCAAGAACTTGCAGAATTTCTATTAGTTGAGTAGGAGGCATAATTTTATAGGTATTCAACATATGTGGAACTTTTGTGAGGCCGGGCATGGAAAGGGGGAGCATGATGGTGCAGGAGCATGTATCAAAAGAGCCATAGCATGGAAGAGTTAAAGTATAAAGATAATGCAAAGTTGACAGATGCAAAATCAATTGTCGAGTGGTGTAATGCTTCCATGGGTCCAGGTAATGAAGGTAAGTCTTCAGTTCGTACATGTTTTTGGTTGATAGATGATACTAACATTGCACCATATGAGGACTATTCTACACTGACAGGATCAAGTGAGATGCACTCTTTCAGAAGATCAATTGCAAGTTCATGGAGTATCCATACGCGAAAGATGCCATGCTTTTGTTATTCCTATACAATTCAAGCCTGGGACGAGTGCGAGTCAAAGGAGTGGGTTGACGAATGGCAGTTAAGTTATCTTAGCCCACTTGACACGTATTGACCCCCGACGACACTAGAACAAACACAGATGGAATCATCAGTTGACTTTGACCACATATTAGATCTAGTTCAACTAGGTAATATGTCTATTTGCATAGTTTTTGAAATTTCTAATGTCATCTTACTTTGTAGTGTTTTTGTAATGTTGACTAATTTCATCTAATTTGCTACACATATCAATGTAGGGCACGTATATGTAGTTATTGCAGATGAAGATGATGAAGAGGGAATAGATTGTTACTTATCATTGTGTTGAGGCCAAAAATAAATTGGAGGCCCCAGTTACAGATGGAGAAAACATCGAATACCCTATAGGCTTAGTGGTTATTACTAGAACATAGCTTAAAAGGTACCCATAGAAGAGTGTTAATGTTTGGTTGTTTAAGGACTTTAACACGCATCAGAAGATTCTTCATTAATGAAACCTTTTCGTGGCATATAATGTTCATTTGATACAGTATCAGGGTAGACCTTTGAACAAAATCTTGTGGAAGGTGCGTGAGTCTGACCATGAAGCAATACTTGACACAATAAAGAGTAGAGTAGATCAGGATGGTTCATTGGATTAATTTGTAAGTATTCACATTGATTTTGTAAAGTCATGTTACATTGAGTTGTAAGTATGCACATTAATTTGTAAGGTTTGTTTTTTTTTTATTTCTTGCTGCATTTTTATACATATACACATTTTTACATCATGTTATTCTTCATGGGGTTAGACCTAAGTGATGGATGAAGCTGATCCTGAGAATAATGTATAAAATCTAGGTAATTTATAAAATATAGGTGTCTCTAGGTGTCTTGGTTTCTAACTAGATAATAGGTGTCTCTAATTGTGTCTTAGGTATATATGATATGTCAACTAGGTAGATAGAGACTAGAAAATAGGTGTCTTTGGTGTCCCGCGTCAACTAGACTACAGGTGTCATAGGTCTTAGGTGAGTCCACATGAGCTTCCACCTTCACGTGGTTTGCCTTGTCAGTATAGAATATTTATATTTCTTCAAGCGAAGGGAAGCTCTTTTTCTTAATAGGAAAACTTTATCAACTTTAGTTGCACTAATGGTGCAGGGGCACTTAGGTTGTCATGCCTCCAAGAGGAGTCAAAAAAAAAAATTATTTTGATTGAGTCAATTGTATGTAATAAGGTCCTCTAAGACCATTTCATTTGTTTTTAAGTCACTTTCAGTCATTTAGAGTCAGTTTGAGTCTTTGAGTCTTGTTGCAAAAAAGTGTCAATGTTGTTAAGTTACACAAAGCAACTTTTGCATTTTTAGTGTCCTGCTCCTGATGCGACCAAACTGACAGTTCCAATGCATCTGGATGAGTATGTTTAGGCTAGGGATGGTTTTGTTTTTCACCCTAACATGTCAAAATAGTTTGAGCTACATTGTATTGACGATATCCCTGAAGAGTCCAAAGTGCAAAAAGGCAACAATCTTTGACGAGATGTTACTCAAAAAATATGTCACTTAGAAACATTCCATCTAAGATAACGTGATCATGTAGAGTGCCTCTACAATAACCTCTCAATTTTTTATATCTCTAAGGTATTTGATCGTGGAGAAAGGTTTTTTGCTGCCCCAAAAATCGTTAGAAGGAGGCAGTGTAAAGTTGCAAAGGGGTGTAACTTTCATCCTGCTCCTGATGCAACCAAACTAACTATTCCAATACATCTAGATGGGTACATTTACAATAGGTATGGTCCTATTTTTCACCCAAACATGTTGAAACAGTCTGAGCTACATTGTACCGACGATATCCCTGAAGAGTCCAAAGTGCAAAAAGGTAGAAATCTTTGACGAGACGTTACTCAAAAACTATGTCACTTAGAAACATTTTGTCTAAGGCAACACAATCATGTAGAGTGCTTCTATAATAACCTCTCTCATTTTTTTATATCTCTGAGGTATTTGCCCGTGGTGAAAGGTTTTCTGCTACCCCAAAAATCACTAAGAGGCAGTGTAAAGTTGCAAATGAGTGTAACTTTCATCCTTCTCCTGATGCAACCAAACTAACTATTCCAATGCATCTGGATGAGTACATTTATGCTAGGTATGGTCCTTTTTTTCACCCAAACATGTCGAAATAGTTCGAGCTACATTGTACTGACAATATCCTTGAAGAGTCCAAAGTGCAAAAAGGTAGTAGGGTAAGTGCAAGAAGATGGGGGGCCAAAAAGGGGTCTTAAGTGGCCACTTTTTTTCTGAAATCAGGAAATACTAGCCTTGGATGAGAAATTGAGCATAGTTACACTCAAAATTTAGAGATGCAACCAAAACAATGTTCGTAGTGCTTCGAGTCTACTTTCTAAACTACTATTTTGTTTTGAAAATGGCATAGATTAAGGGGTTCAAAAGAGGGAGCCACAGAAATTGGTGTTGTTTCTGTCAAAAAAACATAACATAGCATGTTTTGTGGCTCCCTCAAAAGGTCAACTTTTTTTTGGTATTTTTAAAATCGCTTCAGTGAGAAATTAGCTAATAGCATGTAGTTTATGCTCGATTTTTCTGATAATTTTTTGATGAATATTTGATTTTTTACTAATTTTTAAAGTGGACACATCCTAAAAAATAGAATTTTGGCCGTGCTACCCCTATAAATTTTGAAAACTAATTGAAAATTATTTTTTTATTTTTTTAATATTTGTAAAATGGAGTCTAGTTTCTAAATATGTAATTTTTTTGAAATTTGAATGAATAGTTATTTTACAATGAAAAAAAGACCAAACAGTGGTTTTTGCATAAAAACGGACACACAAACAAAAGAAATTAAAGATGAAAGGCTTAACATTGTTAAAATGTGAAAAAAATCACATCGTCAAATAGCTAAGAGAAAGCCTAACATTACCCATGTGTTCGATTTGTTCAACCTTGAAACACGTGCAAATCTGAGGGTTAGCACGAATGAAATTATGTGAAATTTTGAAGAATACAGAAAAACACGTCTGTGACTGTTCATAAGGCACTCCAAGCCTTTGGGTTGGAAATCCAAAGCAAATCCCAAGCCCAAGGCTTGGGATTCCCAAAGCAAGAAATAACGCGAGCGCGTTATAACGCGCTCGTGTTATTTTTTGCCTTGCATTTTTCTTTCCCGCAAGTCTGTCTTTTGCCATGTTTCACATAACGCGAGCGCGTTATAACGCGCTCGCGTTATGTCCCACTCAATTTTTTTTTACATTCAAGGCTATTAATCATGAGGGTTAAGGCATAAGGGATAGAGTTGGAAGGTTTACGGATAAGGTATTAGCATTTAAGGTATAGTATCGAGCCCGTTGAGGGTCTAGGAATAGGGATAGCATTTAAGGTTTAGGGATGAGGGTTGACAAATTACGGTTGAGGGTCGAGGGATCAAAGTTAAGGGTTGAGGGTTGAGGTTCAAGGGTCAAGGGTTTAGGGTTGAGGGATTAGGGTTAAAGTAGAGTGTGGAGGGTGTAAGGATTAGGGATAGGGTTGGAGGGTTTAGGGATAAGGGATTAGGGTTTAAGGTATAGTATCAAGTCTGTTGAGAGTTTAGGAATAGGGATAGCATTTAGGGATTAGGGATGAGGGATTATAGTTGAGGGATGATGGATTAGGGTTGAGGGTTGAGGGATTAGGGTTTAGGGATAAGGTTTAGGGTTGAGGGTTGAGGGATTAGGGTTTAAGGTATAGTGTTGAGGGTTGAGGGTTGAGGGTTGAGGATTAGGGTTTAGGGTTGACGGATTAGCATTTAATGTCAAGGTTAGGGTTAGAGTGTCGAGGGTAGAGGGATTAGGGATAGGGTTTAGGGTTGAAAGTTTAAGGATTGAGGGTTGAGGCTTTAGGGATGAGGGTTTAAGGCTTAAGATATAGTGTCAAGTGTTCAGGGTGTAGGGATAGGGTTTAAGTTTTAAGGGTTAAGGGTTGAGGGATATGGATTAGGGTTTAAGGTATAGTGTTGAGGGTCGAGGGATCAGAGTTAAGGGTTGAGGGATTAGGGTTTGACATTGAGGGTTGAGGGTTGAGGTTCGAGGGTCAAGGGTTTAGGGATAGGGTTGAGGGTCGAGGAATTAGGGTTAAAGTAGAGTGTGGAGGGTATAAGGATTAGGGATAGGGTTGGAGGGTTTAGGGATTAGGGTTTAAGGTATAGTATCGATTCTGTTGAGGGTGTAGGAATAGGGATAGCATTTAGGGTTTAGGGATGAAGGATTAGAGTTGGGGGATGACAGATTAGGGTTGAGGGTTGAGGGATTAGGGTTTAGGGATAAGGTTTAGGGTTGAGGGCTGAGGGATTAGGGTTTAAGGTATAGTGTTGAGGGTTTAGGGATAGGGTTTAGGGTTGAGGGATTAGGATTTGACGTTGAGGGTTGAGGGTTTAGGGTTTAGGGTTAGGGTTGAGAGATGAGGGATCAGAGTTAAGGGTTGAGGGAATAGGGTTTGACGTCGAGGGTTGAGGGTTGAGGTTCGAGGGTCAAGGCTTTAGGGATAGGGTTGAGGTTGAAGGGATTAGGGTTAAAGTAGAGTGTGGAGGGTGTAAGGATTAGGGATAGGGTTGGAGGGTTTAGGGATAAGGGATTAGAGTTTAAGGTATAGTATCGAGTCTATTGAGGGTTTAGGAATAAGGATAGCATTTAGGGTTTAGGGATGAGGGATTAGAGTTGAGGGATGAGGGATTAGGGTTGAGGGTTGAGGGATTAGGGTTTAGGGATAAGGTTTAGGGTTGAGGGTTGAGGGATTAGGGTTTAAGGTATAGTGTTGAGGGCTGATGGTTTAGGAATAGGGTTTAGGTTTGAGGGATTAGGGTTTAGGGTTGATGAATTAGGGTTTAATGTTGAGAGTTGAGGGTTGAGGGTTGAGGGTTGAGGTTGACGGATAGGGTTAATGGTCAAGGGATTAGGGTTAAATAAGAGTGTCGATGGTAGAGGGATTAGGGTTTAAGGTATAGTATCGAGCCTGTTGAGGGTCTAGGAATAGGGATAGCGTTTAGGGTTTAGGAATGAGGGATTAGAGTTGAGGGATGACGGATGACAGATTAGGGTTGAGGATTGAGGGATTAGGGTTTAGGGACAAGGTTTAGGGTTAGGGTTTAGGGTTAGGGTTTAGGGTTGAGGGATTAGAGTGAAGGGTTGAGGGATTAGAATTTGGCGTTGAGGGTTTAGGGTTTAGGATCGGGGTTGAAGGTTGAGGGATCAGAGTTAAGGGTTGAGGGATTAGGGTTTGATGTTGAGGGTTGAGGGTTGAGGTTCGAGGGTCAAGGGTTTAGGGATAGGGTTGAGGGTCGAGGAATTAGGGTTACAGTTGAGTGTGGAGGGAATAAGGATTAGGGATAGGGTTGGAGGGTTTAGGGATAAGGGATTAGAGTTTAAGGTATAGTATCGAGTCTGTTGAGGGTTTAGGAATAGGGATAGCATTTAGGGTTTAGGGATGAGGGATTAGAGTTGAGGGATGAGGGATTAGGGTTGAGGGTTGAGGGATTAGGGTTTAGGGATAAGGTTGAGGGTTGAGGGATTAGGGTTTAAGGTATAGTGTTGAGGGTTGATGGTTTAGGGATAGGGTTTAGGTTTGAGGGATTAGGGTTTAGGGTTGATGAATTAGGGTTTAATGTTGAGGGTTGAGGGTTGAGGGTTGAGGGTTGAGGTTGAGGGATAGGGTTAATGGTCAAGGGATTAGGGTTAAATAAGAGTGTCGATGGTAGAGGGATTAGGGTTTAAAGTATAGTATCGATCCTGTTGAGGTTCTAGGAATAGGGATAGCGTTTAGGGTTTAGGAATGAGGGATTAGAGTTGAGGGATGACGGATGATAGATTAGGGTTGAGGGTTGAGGGATTAGGGTTTAGGGACAAGGTTTAGGGTTAGGGTTAAGGGATTAGGGTTTCAGGTATAGTGTTGAGGGTTTAGGGATAGGGTTTAGGGTTGAGGGATTAGAGTGAAGGGTTGAGGGATTAGAATTTGGCATTGAGGGTTTAGGGTTTAGGATCAGGGTTGAAGGTCGAGGGATCAGAGTTAAGGGTTGAGGGATTAGGGTTTGATGTTGAGGGTTGAGGGTTGAGGTTCGAGGGTCAAGGGTTTAGGGATAGGGTTGAGGGTCGAGGAATTAGGGTTAAAGTAGAGTGTGGAGGGTATAAGGATTAGGGATAGGGTTGGAGGGTTTAGGGATAAGGGATTAGAGTTTAAGGTATAGTATCGAGTCTGTTGAGGGTTTAGGAATAGGGATAGCATTTAGGGTTTAGGGATGAGGGATTAGAGTTGAGGGATGAGGGATTAGGGTTGAGGGTTGAGGGATTAGGGTTTAGGGATAAGGTTTAGGGTTGAGGGTTGAGGGATTAGGGTTTAAGGTATAGTGTTGAGGGTTGATGGTTTAGGGATAGGGTTTAGGTTTGAGGGATTAGGGTTTAGGGTTGATGAATTAGGGTTTAATGTTGAGAGTTGAGGGTTGAGGTTGAGGGATAGGGTTAATGGTCAAGGGATTAGGGTTAAATAAGAGTGTCGATGGTAGAGGGATTAGGTTTTAAGGTATAGTATCGAGCCTGTTGAGGGTCTAGGAATAGGGATAGCATTTAGGGTTTAGGAATGAGGGATTAGAGTTGAGGGATGACGGCTGACAGATTAGGGTTGAGGGTTGAGGGATTAAGGTTTGATGTTGAGGGTTGATGGATCAGATTTAAGGGTTGAGGGATTAGGGTTTGATGTTGAGGGTTGATGGATTAGATTTAAGGGTTGAGGGTTGTAAGGATTAGGAATAGGGTTGGAGGGTTGACGGATTAGGATTTGACATTGAGGGATTAGGATTTAACGCTGAGGTTTGAGGGATTAGGATTTGACATTGAGGGTTGAGGGTCAAGGGATCAAAGTTGAGGGTTTAGGGATCTATAGCAGGACAAAACGCGCTCGCGTTATAACGCGCTCGCGTTTTGTCTTTCTACTGAAATGGTAAAAAAGTGGTTACCCCCGTGATCTTGGCCCACATGCTCTGTTTTCTTACTGATTCTGCGCGTGCTCCGACAAAAAAGAAGTGCTTTCATGCTATTGGGAAGTTCACATGCACATTTGACACATTGTGCCACCTTTGCATGATCTTTCCACCACCTTTTCTACTTTGCCAACTTGAGAAGGAAGAAATAACATAGTTTTCAAACCAAGTTTGATATATATCTATTCAAGTTTCAATTTTTGTAGTATTGCAATGTTAATTATGATTCAATTTTAAGAATTTAACATTGAAAAGGAAGCAAGTGGTGAAAAACTCAAATTGTTGAGGAGTTTGATGCAAGAAGATAAAAACACTACATAATTGGGTACTCTCTCCATTCAAATCTTCATTTTTTAGGTATGTCAAGTCTTTACATGCATGTTCTTTACATTTTCCTTATTTTGGATTGAATTACTTTATCGTGCTTTATCATACATGTTTAAAATAGACACATTCCCACTCGAGAAAGCAACCTACAATCTCACATGATGCCATGTATATTTTCTACACTTGGGCTCTTTAATAATTATGTGTAATAAACAAACCTTAGTTCATACCATGATGTCAAACTATACAAGAATAAATCCTCACAACATAAAAAAAATACAATCCCACTATTATCATGTATTCATTTCTTAGGAACTAATATTGGTCTCTTTATCATGCTACAGACAAATTCTCCATCATGCCGAGGAAACGATCAAGAATTAAACCAACACAGGAAGAGATAGAAGTTAAGAATGCAAAGAAAGCAATGGCTATGAGGGAACTTCATGAGAAGAGGAAATTGGACACGATAAATGAAGACATACCAATTGAAGAGGAACCACAATCATCACAAAGAGATATGGTATTGGTGGCACAAAGAGAACGAATGCAAAAACTTCGTGGTACGAGAGATTTGAATACCATAGTTGGAGACACATCCTTTACCGCAAGACAACATGTAGGGACACCATCTACCACATCTCAAGTTGAGAGTACATCATCACTCACATGTGATGAAGGAGGTATGCCATCGTTCCCACCTCAACCTCAAGGTATGTCATCTATTCCATCTTCGATCGAAGGTATGCCATCTAACCCATCTCATTTAAATATTGATGAAATTCCTAATGTTGAGATGAATTTACCTAACTTGACACCACCTAGAATTTTGCATAGAAAGCCAAAGTATTTGATTGATATTGATGAGAATATTTTGCAGCCAATGCAAGGTAAGATTCCAAAACGCACTTGTAGAAGATATGCTAATAAGATTTGGAGATTGTTCTTTGAAAAGTTAAATGAGACTGCAAGATGTCAACTATTCGTTGAAATGATGCGAAGTATAAAGTATAGGTCTATCATGAAGATTCTTGGGTTGAGAACATCAGAGGCTTCAAGTGAAAAATCTATTGTCAAGAATCTAATGAGTGCGTATGAGAGTGTGGGTAACACCTCACGCACAAAAGATAGTAATGCAACACGGCGTGTGATTACATCGACTATAGTAAGTAGTCAAACGAGGAAAGCTCGTCTCATTAGAAAGACAAGTCAAGAATTGAGAATTAATAGGAAAACTTTATCAAGAGCCATTGGAAGACGCCAAAGAATTGAGGACACTAATGCCAATGAATTATGGGCGTTCTTGGGGAGACTACCACGAAAAGATAAACCAATTGTTGAAGCATTGAGATCACTAATTGAAGACTTTTGGAAGAATTACACAAGGGTATCTCTGAATCAAAGGGATGTGGTAAGAAGGAGAATTGGTAGTCAGAACCGCGAGCCACATCCAAAGCATTTTTTGGATGAGACTCAAACACAGTTTTATGGTAAATTTCTAGAGAAGTATCCTCAAATTAAAATTTGTCAAAGATATTTTGAAATGCTAAAACCTTTCTATGTTAAGATAAATCACACATGCACTACTTGTTGTTGTAGATTACATATTGAATTTTCTAACCATTTTGATGCTTATAGGTCTATATGTTTAGATATGCATACTAACAATGATTTGCAGGGTTGTGCCATATGTGCCCCACCAACATCTTCAAGAGACTTCATATCAAGAATTTTATGTGAAAGAGAGGAAGGTCAAATATTCTACAAGAAATTATGCTTGGATGGCACATGTCATCGTTGCGGTGGCTTGCAACATTTGCCAATATGTGAACATATGGAAATAACACATGCGGTTGGAAATAAACTAGTAGAGTTTGGCAAGTATAAAACAGTGGCATACAATACAAAAGATGGTAAAGAAGCAAAGAGGTGTGAATTAGTTATTGAAAAGATTCCAGTGTATCAGTTTATGCCTATATTTCGTGACAGCATAGTGTATGAGTATGCAAGACATGCCCATAGAGCTTGATGGTTGGACTTGCAATTCAAGTTATGCAAGGACACATTTCCGGTTGGTAGCATTGTTTCAGTCGTCGACTTTGCGGAGAACTACAGTCTACAGCCACAGCGTGAGGTGCAATCACAATATTACAACTCCACACAAGTTTCTATATTTGTGCACATCGCATTCATTCATGCGAATGATAGTACAGAGGATGACAGAAAGATCATAAGGGAGTATCATTTCTATATTAGTGATGATCGTACACATTCTACAGAGTTCGTGCAAGGTTGCTTTCAGGTGTTCTACAATGATTTGGCTAGAAGGGGCATATCATTCAGTCAGCATATCATATGGTCGGATAATTGTGCATCACAATTCAAGAACTCGCAGAATTTCTATTGGCTGAGTAGGAGGCATAATTTTACAGGTATTCAACATATGTGGAACTTTTGTGAGGCCAGGCATGGAAAGGGGGAGCATGATGGTGCAGGAGCATGTATCAAAAGAGCCATAGCACGAGAAGAGTTAAAGTATAAAGACAATGCAAAGTTGACAGATGCAAAATCGATTGTCGAGTGGTGTAATGCTTCCATGGGTCCAGGTAATGAAGGTAAGTCTTTAGTTCATAGATTTTTTTGGTTGATAGATGATACTAACATTGCACCATATGAGGATTGTTGTACATTGACAGGATCAAATGAGATGCACTCTTTCAGAAGCTCAATTGCAGGTTCATGGAGTATCCATACACGAAAGATGTCATGCTTTTGTTCTTCCTGTACAATTCAAGTCTGGGATGACTGCGAGTCAAAGGAGTGGGTTGACGAATGGCAGTTAAGTTATCTTAGCCCACTTGACACGTATCGACCCCCGACGGCACTGGAACTAACACAGATGGAATCGTCAGTTGACTTTGACTGCATATCAGATTTAGTTCAACCAGGTAATATAGGGCACATATATGCATCTAATTTCATCTAGTTCAACCAGGTAATGTCATCTTACTTTGTAGTGTTTTTGTAATGTTGACTAATTTCATCTAATTTGCTACACATATCAATGTAGGACATGTATATGCAGTTATTGCAGATGAAGATAATGAAGAGGGAACAGATTATTACTTATGTCGTTGTGTTGAGGCCAAAAAGAAATTGGAGGCCCCTGTTACAGATGGAGAAAACATCGAATACCCTACAGGATCAGTGGTTATTACTGGAACATGGCTTAGAAGGTACCCACATAAGAGTGTTAATATTTGGCTATTTCAGGACTTTGACATGCATCGAAAGATTCTTCATTACTTGAACCTTGTCGTGGCATCCAATGTTCATTTGATAAAGTATCGGGGTAGACCTTTGAACAAAATATTGTGGAAGGTGCGTGAGTCTGACCATGAAGCAATACTTGACACAATAAAGAGTAGAGCAGATCCAGATGGTTCATTGGATTAATTTGTAAGTATTCACATTGATTTTGTAAAGTTATGTTACATTGAGTTGTAAGTATGCACATTAATTTGTAAAGTTTGTCTTTTTTTATTTCCTCCTGCATTTTTACACATATGTACACATTTTTACATCATCATGTTATGCATTTTTGGTGTCCTGCTCCTGATGCGACCAAACTCATAACTCACCCTACTAGACACCATTTGATGATCTCTCCAACACTCTGGATCCAGGGCGCCCAATCATGATGATGACCTATATACCATTCTCCCAAGGTGCTCATAATGAATGAATGATAAGGAGCACCTCGACTTCTATAATCAAGGTGATTTTAAGTGGCTTTGAGTCATTTGGGGTCAGTTTGAGTCTTTGAGTCATGTTGCAAAAAACTGTCAATGTTGTCAAGTTGCACAAAGCAACTTTTGCATTTTTGGTGTCTTGCTCATGATGCGACCAAACTGACTGTTCCAACGCGTCTGAATGGGTACATTTATGCTAGGCATGGTCCTATTTTTCACCCAAACATGTCAAAACAATCGGAGCTACATTGTACCAACAATATCCCTGAAGAGTCCAAAGTGCAAAAAGGCAGCAATCTTCGACGAGATGTTACATGAAAACTGTGTCACTTAGAAACATTCCGTCTAAGGTAACGGGATCAGGTAGAGTGCCTCTACAATAACCTCTCTCAGTTTTTTATAGCTCTGAGGCATTTGCCCGTGGTGAAAGGTTTTCTGTTTCCCTAAAAATCGTCAGAAGGAGGCAGTGTAAAGTTGCAAAGGGGTGTAACTTTCGTCCTGCTCCTGATGCGACCAAACTGACTATTCCAACGCATCCGAATGGGTACATTTATGCTAGGCATGGTCCTATTTTTCACCCAAACATGTCGAAACAGTCGGAGCTACATTGTACCGACGATATCCCTGAAGAGTCCAAAGTGCAAAAAGGCAGCAATCTTTGACGAGATGTTACTCAAAAACCATGTCACTTAGAAACATTCTGTCTAAGGCAACGAGATCACGTAGAGTGCCTCTACAATAACCTCTCTCAGTTTTTTATAGCTCTGAGGCATTTGCCCGTGGTGAAAGGTTTTCTGTTTCCCCAAAAATCGTCAGAAGGAGGCAGTGTAAAGTTGCAAAGGGGTGTAACTTTCGTCCTGCTCCTGATGCGACCAAACTGACTGTTCCAACGCATCTGAATGGGTACATTTATGCTAGGCATGGTCCTATTTTTCACCCAACCATGTCGAAACAGTCGGAGCTACATTGTACCGACGATATCCCTGAAGAGTCTAAAGTGCAAAAAGGCAGCAATCTTTGATGAGATGTTACTCAAAAACTGTGTCACTTAGAAACATTCTGTTTGAGGCAATGGGATCACGTAGAGTGCCTCTACAATAACCTCTCTCAGTTTTTTATAGCTCTGAGGCATTTGCCCGTGGTGAAAAGTTTTCTGTTTCCCCAAAAATTGTTAGAAGGAGGCAGTGTAAAGTTGCAAAGGGGTGTAACTTTCGTCCTGCTTCTGATGCGACCAAACTGACTATTCCAACGCGTCCGAATGGGTACATTTATGCTAGGCATGGTCCTATTTCTCACCCAAACATGTCGAAACAGTCGGAGCTACACTGTACCGACGATATCCCTGAAGAGTCCAAAGTGCAAAAAGGCAGCAATCTTTGACGAGATGTTACTCGAAAACCATGTCACTTAGAAACATTCCGTCTGAGGCAACGGGATCACGTAGAGTGCCTCTACAATAACCTCTCTCGATTTTTTATAGCTCTAAGGCATTTGCCCGTGGTGAAAGGTTTTCTGCTGCCCCAAAAATCGTCAGAAGGAGGCAGTGTATTAAGTCAGGATGAAAGCCTATTCACTCTAGGCGCCTGTTTTTGACCAAATCACACATGCGCCTTGAACAACTCTGTCTTCAAGGCGCTTTTCTCTAATCTCTGTAACTCTCCAAATCCACTAAGGCGCAAATTTTACCTCTTGGGCTCAAGATATAGGTTCTTCATCCAAGGCACTAGAATGGTCCAAAGGCACATTTCACCTCTAACCTCACCTCTGACCTTACTTGGAGGCGCTAAACCTTTTGACATTTCAAGTAACTTCAAGAGAACTATTTTTCCTTAAGGTGGTTCACTCCTTGCAATTGGATGTATGGTACTTGTAACTCATTTGATTGACTTTGTAATGTTTCTTCTTCTTGCCAACATTCACTCAGGGGCGCCCAAAGAGAAAGTTTACAACTCTAAGGCGCTAAACTCTTATGCAAAAATGGTCATCATCAAAGGCACAAAAATGGGTCTCTGGGCGCCAATCTCTACAAGACATTCCATCTCATTGCTCTCCTCCATTACAAGCGCTCACTTACCTCAATCTTGGGTGCATACCAACATCCCAACATCCAAATCACCTAGGCGCTCAAAACCTTCAAGACTCAAGGCGCATTTTATAATCAAACAAGGTATCTCCTGAACAAGGTGCTCATAGTCTCATCAGGGCATTAATCATCATCATGAGCACTCATATTGTTCTAGGCGCACAGTTATCTCTGGTATGCTCAAGGCGCTCAAGGCGCTCAAGGCGCACATACCATTCTCTAGGCTAGTTTACACTTATTCAAGGCGCTCATTCCAAACTTACATGAACTCCTCATTACAAGACGCACAAACTAGATGATCCTAGGGCATAAGGGCGCTCATAGGAGTTGTTATGTGTCATTTTGGCCAAGGTTTTCCGGAGCAGTGAAGACATTAGGAAGGGGATCATCGTTTGGATAGTTTTGACTGCTTTATTTCTCCTTGTTTAAACTAGGCGCTCACTGAGGATTGGAGTAGCCTTTGCACCCTCACATCACGTTAATCGGTGTTTCAGAGGCAATCATAGTATAGGAAGATTTGTGCCTTGAAGAAGAGAGTTATCTAGTGAGCACTTAGGAGTTCGGGCGCCTAGGGGAAAGGTCTAGGTAGAGCGCCTTCAGACTTTGACAGTGAAGTGCCTTAAGGAGTTGGATGATGTTTTTGCCTAGAGTGGAGATGATGTTTTTAGTGCCTTAAGGATGATGATGGAGCGCCTTGGAGTCAGGTTAGTCTGGACCACCTTAAGAAGGTAAAGCACTTCAAATGTAAACACAAGTGTTTTGAGCGCCCTAATGAGAAGTTGTCTTGGCACCATAAGTTGTTCAAACGAAGATATGCGCCTTGGATAGTTGCAAAGACCTAATTTAGCACCCAAGGTTGGAAGACTCTTTGTGAGCGCCCAGTGTTTGAAAGCTCTTTGTGTTTGGTGCATTAAAATAAATTTGGCACCTAAGTAGTATTGAAACACTCAACTGAGCGCCTAAAGCCCATGAGAGAAGTGATATGCGCCTTGATAGGAATATCATGGAAGATGAGTTTACTGAATGGCGCCTTGATGACTTGGTTGATTAAGTGTTTTAGCACCTAGATATGGGATGAATCATTGAGCGCCTTTGGTTCAGATGATGTCAACACCTTTGAGATTATAACACCTTGGAGTCAAGTTTGAAGGAGCACCTTGAGAAGGTAAAACACTTCAAATGTTTTCAAGGAATTGGAGAAGTCACTTAGTGCCTAGAAGGAATTCCAGAGCAAGAGGGTTGGAGCGCCTTGAGCTTCAAGTCAGATATGTGCCTAGACCTCTACCCTTTAGCAAGTTGAAGCCCTCTGAGCCTTGACAAAGTGAGAATGCCTTATAGTGAATATGCGCCTTGGGCAAGGTTGAATACAAAGTTGAGGAGTATATCATAATGAGTAAGTGCACTGTAGGGTTAGATGATAAAGACTAGTGCCTTGAGTGTCTTGGTCAAAATTTTGACGTGAGAAGTCTTGCAAGATCAAACCCTGGAGTGCACCTTAGAGAGAACCTATTGATCCTTTGCTTTGACAAGATTTGGGCACCAGAATGATCCTTAATAAATGGAATGTATCTACACCAATTTTGCGCCTTTAGGGAAGTGATGGTGGCCAGAATGATCCTTAATCTCATGTTTGTGCACCTAGGTCTAGAAGCAAGATTTGAGCGCCTTAGGATAGGGTTTTTTGCACCTTGTCTTGGAGAGTGAATTTGCGCCTTGGATGATGTTGAAGCGCCTTGGGATGAAATGCGCCCAAACTTACAGAGGGCCTTCAGTGAGGGAGTTGAAGAGAGTGCTTAGAGGAAGGATAGCCTTAAGATCAAACTAAGTACTTAGAAACCTAAGATTAGCATCTTATTTGAAGTTATACACCTATTCTGGCGCCAGAGAGTGAGTTTGAGTGTGAAGAAGTGAATGTCTGCGCCTTGAAGGGGATACAAAGGGAAGATGATGCACCTTGATGGGTTGATGATGGAAATTTGTGTTTTGGAGCTAAATGTGCGCCTTGAATCTAAATGATATTTGAGTGCTTAGAGGTAAATAGGGGCACCTTTGAGAATTCTTTGTGCTTTAAGGAATGGATTGTGGCGCTTTGGACTAAGGTAAGTCCTGAGCACTTCCAATGTTTTTAAGGAGTGCCTTGAAGGAGATAGTGCATAGAGGTACAATGAATCTTCCGGAGAACATGGATAGACAACTAAGTCTCCAACTTGAGTCTTCTAAGTGAATTGGATGATGAAGAGAGTCTAGTCATTTTGGGCGCTAGTATCAGGATGAATCATCCAAAATGGGTGCCTAGAACTAGAAGGCGCCAATACATGAGTTCAAGGATCCTCCATTGGAGCGCCTAGCCCAGATGGCTATAGATTGAAAGTTTTAAAGCTAAGTGATGTCTCTTAGGTGAACTCCTAGCCCAGGTGCAAATAGAATAGAACTCTCTCACATAGTTGAAATTGACTTGATAGAAGGAGATAAGTCTTAAGGACTAGTTTGGCGTCTCACTTGCCTATCTCACCTTTGAAATGCGCTTTGGTTGATGATCATCATTGGTGGCACCTAGTGAAATGTAAAGCTATTTGCATCTCCAGAGGATCAAAATTGGATTAGGAGATCATCCTTGTAGTTGAGATTGACAGAGAAGTGTTAAAGGAATCACTTTAAATGGGTGCCGAAGCTAGTTGAGGTGCATATCAATTCCACTGTAACTCCAGACTGACGCTTAGGATCCAGTCATCTCCTAAGGCGCAGTTCCATTCACCCATGACCTCGCTTGGCGTCTAAAACTTGGAAACTCCTTTGGAAAGCTCCTGTTGCGCCTAGAAGATGAGTTTGGGATATCAACTTGCAAAAGGCTTAGAAACTCTTCAAAGATGTTAGGCACAATCCCATGGCACTGGAGCTCAGTTTTGGCGCCTTCAAGGAATAGCACATGAAGGAACTTGGGAGGTCAGGTGCTTGTAAAAGGGAACACCTTGGAACATCTTCCAGGGGTTGAAGTAGTAAGAAAACATCAAGTGAGTCTAGGTGCACTCCCTTGTGTGAACAGTTTAGCTCTGGCGCCTAGCCACAGAGTGAGCCAGAAGAAGTAGTTTGGACATTAGAAGATAGGCGCTCATTCTACAATGAAGCATTCCACCTTCCTAATCAACAAAGACTTGCAAGAATTGACAAAGGAAGCTAAGGCGCACCTTCTACTTGTTTCCACCTCCAGAATGCACCTAACCTTGAAAGGGGGTTCAAAGATGTTTGTTAGACCTTTTCACTCAAGGCGCTCACCTTAGGCGCACTTTCTAAGTCCTTGTCACCTCAAGGAAACACCTAGTTTGGAAGGCGCTTGCCCTGTTCTCCACTTCTTTCAATTGGTGCCTAGAACACAGAATGCATGAAAGGAGCGCCTAGACTCCAGAGGGCTCATTTGGGCGCCTAGCATTTAAAACACTTTCATAATGATGATGTTTTGGCGCCTACTCTTGGAAACAATCCAAAGCATCCATAACTCTAATTGGCGCCTAATGTTGACAAGGCACAACTTCAGGAGGAGGTCACCTCAACTTGGCGCCCAAGTCAGAAAAACCTGTAAATCCTTCAAATATGCGCCTACCTTGTGAGGCGATGAGTTGAACATTCCAAATCTTCAAATGTTGCTCAAGTAAGGAAGACCTTGTAACATCAAGGCTTCAAGGCATGTCCTTGTATTTCCATTGAATGAGTTGTACTTCATGCTATTGAAAGCATTTTCCATGTAATAAGACATTGCAAGTTGATTGAATCAAGTAACAAGACAAGTACCCAACTCTAATGTTGTTTCATTCAAATAGTTATCTTGATGTATATCTTTATGTTATTGAAGTAGTTGATGAATTGTTAGCAAGTAAAAGTGTTTAAGTAAGGAAAATTTTTCGTAGAACTAGTTGGGTATCTTACACTTACACCATGCCTATCCATCAAACATCACAATGCAATCAAAATCCTAACAACATGCCCATGATCCAAGATCAAGTGCAATCATGCAAAGATATTATCAATCACAAGCCTATTAAGAATGAACTAGAGTCTTCTAGTACCATACTTTTCCATCAAACACCATCATGTAATCCATGGCCTATCAAGCCTATCAAAGAAAATGCAAACATCCTATGTAATACAATCAAACTTTAAATATTTGAAGTAGCCATCTACAAATATCCATTCAAAAGTGGATTTATAATGCAAGTATGGACGCCATCAATAAAAAAGATTTGTATTAACCAAATATCCATATACGCATACATCAATATCTGTCGATATAAGTATAACATATATACAAAATAGCCATATAGGCTTACAAGAATGCCATATAGGCATACAATGTCAACTATGTACAATACAAAATATATGTCCACAAATGCCATATAGGCATACAACAGAGGAACACAATAAAAAGTCATTCCCCTCTAGCTGGTGAAGAGAATAAATCACGAGCAGTCTTTGATCTTCTAGGGGATGGAGACATGCATGTGGGTGGTCTACTACGAACCCGAGGGCTACTCCTCCTATTTAGTTCTTCCTGCACCTTTACCTGTTACAAAAAAAAGTATAGATATTAATATATAGAAATTACATGTTATAAAAAAATGAAACATTTAACAAAATAATCACTTACCGCTAACATATAATCTGTTTGCTCGCTTACCTCAGTAGCAGGAAAAGGCCCTGGTTATGTCATGTCCTATAGGAACCATCCAGATAGAAATTAAACTTCAAATCAATAATCTTTTGATTTTTCAAAAATAGACAACTATAACAATGAATGTAAATTGAAATTTACTAATCTACCTCATACCCCTGTCAATGCCATAGAGCTATGAATCGCAGAGGCCACACCCTACTCCATTGCCCTATGAACATGGGGAGGTGTATCCACAGCCTGCATCATCTGGAAATAAAACAACATTATTCAATTACGAAAACTATAATAGTGATGCAAATCATGGCTCCTAACATACACACATGCTCATCTAAACATAGAAGTACACACAATAAAACACACAAATCACATACAAAAATTTAGTAAGTACAATTCATTCATTAAACTATTTATTTTATTACCTCCGTAAAGCTTTGAAGTCCACCACCGCTGGTAGGTGTTGCCATGAAATCTACAGTGTTAACCTATTCAACATCCAAAATAAAAAATTAGAATACCATTCATATAATGATGCTATTCACATGTAATATTTATAATTGTTTACTAGTTACATACCTCGACAGTAGATGATCTAGTGAAAAATGTAGGTGGAGAACCACTGAAATTGCATCGACGCTATGACCCTGAAATTTCATTAAAATCATCAATTTAAATTAGTTAATCTTGTATTTCAAAAATAAAATTTAATAAATTAAATTCAATAAACTTGCTAATATTTACCTGAGTATCAAGGCCGAAAGTCTCACTCAGGAGGGTATCTGTCATCACCATCTGCTCAGCTGCAGATGTAGCCTGTGCACCTGCGTCCTGACTATCTATGGGGTCATAACCACAGGCTGACCCGCAAGCCTGGCAAGTATGCGGTGGGACCCTACTCCTCGCACTATCTCCCAACCCACTCTGTGTTGCAGGATCGGCATGCTCTATGATGCTCTGGGTCAAGGCACTAATCGACCTCAGTGTATCGACCTCAACACTCTCCTTCACAATGGAAGGGATAGAAACATGCTCGTGGGCTGGTCTGCTGATTACTCGTCTCACTACCCACTATGGGTCAAGACGTGCCCCTGGTCTATCCTGTGCTGAGCCCCCACCTCTACCCTGGAAGTCCCGCATATCAAAATAGTTTGGCACTTTATTGAGGACAAACTCGGAGTAGAGTTTCCTCAAAAAGTATTGCGGGACCTCATTGTTATTGCATGGAGGATGGTCAAAAACCATCCACCACCTCTGCCCGAAATTGTCCCTTATCGCTTGGTTGTTGCACCAATGGATAGGGAACCTCTTGCATGTAATGGGTGGAGGTTGATTTGTTTGTGGGTTTGTGAAAATTGAACACAAGTCTACTTTTGTAATTTGCAATTTTTTGACATCTTGGTATGATAATTTATCTGCATAGTAATCTCTAAACTCTCTCTTTTTATCGGTCCAACTAATTATTTGCTTGCTAATTGAATTTACATTTGTTAACATAGACTCAAGAGATTCGGCAAGCGTGGACCTATGCAAGGTTGAAGTGGAAGGATCTTTCAAACTTGCAATTATATCTTCAATTTGTTTTTTGTTGTTTTCAATTTACCCTATTATATTATCTTGTGTTCCAGGGGCATGTCGAGGAATGAATGGAGGAGGTTGTTGTTCTGCAGGTATTTCCTCAAGATTTTGTGGATTTTGAGGAGGAGGAGGAGGAGGAGGAGGAGGTGCATTAACATTTCTTGACAATTAACGAAATATACATCAAAAATCAACAAAAACTTACCTATATAGAAAGAAATTCAAACAAAAAAATAAAGATAACTCACCTCTTTGGTGTGCTCGACGTCGCAGCGGCATTTTGGCGATGAATTGACAAGATTTTTGCGTTGATTGGCGTTTTGCAGAATGCGAGCGCGTTTTTGAGGGTTTGGAGGCCGCGGGCAGAGGAGAAAATGGGAGTGAAATGAAATTGAGTTGCTTTTTTTTTAATTTATAGCTGCCCATAATGCGAGCGCGTTATAACGCGCTTGCGTTATAACACGCTCACGTTATGGCTCGGTAATGATGAGCCTATGGCTTGTCATTACCAAGCCATAATGTGCTCGCGTTATGCCTTAAATTTTTTTCAAATTATTTTGGCCACTTTTTGGCCCCCCATCTTTTTGCACTTACCCAGTAATCTTTGATGCGATGTTAGTTGAAAAATGTTTCACTTAGAAATATTTTGTCTGAGGCAACGCGATAACGTAGAGTACCTCTACAATAACCTCTCTCAATTTTTAATATCTCTGAGGCGTTTGTCCGTGGTGAAAAGTTTTTTGCTACCCCAAAAATCGTCAAGAGGGAATGTAAAGTTGCAAAGGGGTGTAACTTTCATCCTGGTCTTGATGTGACCAAACTGACTATTCCAACACATCTGGATGGGTACATTTACACTAGGTATGGTCATGTTTTCCCCCCAAACATGTCAAAACAGTCTGAGCTACATTGTACTGACGATATCCCTAAAGAGTCCAAAGTGCAAAAAGGCAGCAATCTTTGATGAGATGTTACTCCAAACCATGTCACTTAGAAACATTCTATCTAAGGGAGCACGTTCACATAGAGTGCCTCTACAATAACCTCTCTCAATTTTTTATATCTCTGAGGCATTTGCCTATGGTGAAAGGTTTTCTATTGCCCCAAAAATCGTCAGAAGGAGGTAGTGTAAAGTTGCAAAGGGGTGTAACTTTCATCCTACTCCTGATGCGACCAATATAACTATTCCAACACATCTAGATGGGTACATTTACACTAGGCATGGTCCCATTTTTCACCCAAACATGTCGAAACAATCTGAGCTACATTGTAACGATGATATCCCTGAAGAGTCAAAGTGCAAAAAGGTAGTAATCTTTGATGACATGTTACTCAAAAATTGTGTCACTTAGAAACATTCCATCTAAGGCAACACGATCACATAGAGTGTCTCTACAATAACCTCTCTCAATTTTTTATATCTCTGAGGCATTTGCCCGTGCTGAAAGGTTTTCTGCCACCCCAAAAATCATCAGAAGGAGGCAGTGTAAAGTTGCAAAGGCGTATAACTTTTGTTCTTCTCTTCATGTGGCCAAACTGATAGTTCCAACACGTTTGGATGGGTACATTTATGCTAGGCATGGTCTTGTTTTTTACCCAAACATGTTGAAACAGTCTGAGCTACATTATACTAGCATATTAAATTATTGACAAATATTGAATCATATAAACACATAGAAATTATTTTAAAGCATAAACTAACTCCTCCAAGTCAAGGCACAGATTAAGGTATGTGAAAGTTGAAATATGCACCTAGCAAAAGATAGCCTCATATTTGTCATTTTAATGACCTCAATCAATTGTAGATGTCTTATAATGGTTTTCTTCTTCAAGGAACACAATCATAGGTTCCATTCTTATGTAATTTCTTCTTGGGCACTCATTTCAGTGTGTAGGGAGTCAAAGTGTGCCTAGATGAACTTAGCCCATTTCTTAGCCTTTCAACACTTTCAAACAAGGTGAGGTCTTTTATCCCTGATTCTTGCCTCCTTCACAAGACTAGGCGCTAGTTGAAGGTTTCTCAAGTGACAATATGCACCTAGATTCTTTGGCTTATTTTCTTCATTTTTGAATCAAAGTAACATCAGATTTCATAGTTTAAGCTTCCTCATGTTTAGGCATTGATATGTGATGTTCTGAGCATGAAATAATGCCTTGATGCTAATAGGTGTTCTCTCCAAGTTAAGCGCTCATCAAAGGTAAAATGAGTTGAAAATTGCACCTAAGGTTTTCATGTTTTTTAATTAATGCTTAAATATTTAAGAAAGTCTCCTTCATCTTAGGTGCAAATGTAAGGTTGTTCCGAGTTAAATGGGCACCTAAGTTAGATGAAGACTTTTTACCCACCTCATCCTTTAATCATTATAATTGTTCTCAAAAGACATCATCAAAACATAAAAAAACTCCAAGACTTGTAGTTTTAAGTTGATTTCCTCCGAGGCACCAATGTGAGGTTGTTTCGATGGCAAAGGGCACCTTGATTAAAGATGTTGAATCTCCTTCCTCCTAGGTGCCAAAAATGGATAGTTTAGACAAGAAAAGGTGCCTTAGTATACTTAGCTCATTTCTTGGCAATTTGATGGCTTCAATCACTTGTTCAAACCTATAGGAGACCATTTTACACTTAGCCTCATAGGATTTAGAACATCTTCCTTCAAGGTGCCAAAATGAGGTTATTTAGACACAAAAGTGCGCCTCCATACAAGATGCTTATTCTCCTTCCACTTAGGCGCTCATTAATGATGATCCAAGTGAAAATAGGTGCCTAAACTTCCTTTGGTAAGATTTAGTCGTTTTGAAGGTTCTAACACTAGGTGCTACAGTTGGATGTGATTTGAAGCTCATTTTCCTCTAGGTGCCCAAAATGGATGGTGGAGACAAGAAAAGGTGCCTAGGCTTCTTTTGATGATTTTCAAAGTCTTCCTAAGTTATATTATGTTATATTGACCATTAGGCGCAAATGGATGA
This sequence comes from Cunninghamia lanceolata, assembly GCA_027924645.1. NCBI lineage: Eukaryota > Viridiplantae > Streptophyta > Pinopsida > Cupressales > Cupressaceae > Cunninghamia > Cunninghamia lanceolata. The sequence goes on along the minus strand of BSBN01000287.1, from coordinate 4,663,951 downwards.
TCTAGGATGACTCTAGGCGCATATCAAAGGTGATATCTTTCTAAGCGCAAGCTTCACTAAGTTTACACTTCACTTTACATCAAGGCACCAAATTGGATAGTTTAGAGAGAGGCAAAAATGCGCCTAGAGGTATGATGCTCAGTTTGATGTGTTTGATCCAATCCTTTTTCTTGCCCTCATATCAATTAAATATGACCTTTGATTATGATTTGGCACTTGAGCTTATGAGAGTTTACCAGAGATGCCGGTTGAGTTAGGTTGAAGGGCTAGTGAACTAATGACTTAAAGACCCTTTAGTAGGTTGATTTAAGTGATAGTAACTTCTGATTGTAAGTCAATATTAAATTAAAATAAAAGTGCACTTTACACACGACAAGCAATTGAGGGTTTTAAAGTCTTAAGAAATGTAGATTCTTTTTAGGGTTTAATGCCCAATATGCAAACCCTAACTATCAATAAGATTATGATTATGAAAGCTTGTGCCTTCTCTAACTTCTTATTACAAGAACAAAACCATATCCACCATGAATATGAACCTTGCATCATATCAACCTTTCAAGATAGACCTTATCATAAAAACCATATTCACAACAAAATCTTGCGTGAACAAAACAACATCCACCATGAACATGAACCTTGCATCATATGAACCATGTTTGTCTTGTGCAGCATCAACATGAATTGAGAGACCTTATCATGAAAACCATATTCACAACATCATGCACCTCATGACCATCACCTACCTTGAATCATTGTATCACCTTATCAACATCATGGCATCAATCTTGACATCAATGACAAACAACCTTGACCCTTTGACTTTAATGACAACCTTGAACCTTGATTTTTGACGACTTATGGAAGCCTATAGCCCCAATGTTATGTTGCATACCAAAATTAGGTAAGACTCAATGTAATCTCATAACCTCACCTTATTTGCAAGAGGAATTACATTTAATAACCACAATGGTCATCAGGTGCTCATAAGCATATGATTTTGACTATCTTATTCAAAACAACAAACATACTCTTTGCATCCCAATATGGTATAATAACAAGAAATTAAGAAATATTTTTAATTGACCAACTTATAAAGAATATGGATTAGCATACTCATCTGAATATTTTCAATTGAGCAACTCATAAAGAATATGAATATTTTCTATTCAACATGATGATTCATTTTTTTTAAATACAACTTTTATCTTTTAGTTCCAAAATGAGGTTTAGGTGATAGTTGAATAACAATAGCTAGCTTATCAGATAACCAAACATCCTATCTAATACAATTGGACTTTAAATATTTGAAGTAGTCATCTACAAATATCCATTCAAACATGGATTTATAATGCAAGTATGGATGTCATCAATAGAAAAGATTTGTATAAACCAAATATCCATATAGGCATACATCATTATCTGTTGATATAAGTATAACATATATACAAAATAGCCATATAGGCTTACAAGAATGCCATATAGGCATACAATGTCAACTATATGCAATACAAAATATATGTCCACAAATGCCATATAGGCATACACCAAAGGAACACAATAAAAAGTCATTCCCCTCTAGCTGGTGAAGAGAATAGATCACGGGCAGCCTTTGATCTTCTAGGGGATGGTGATGCATATGTGGGTGGTCTACTACGAACTTGAGGGTTGCTCCTCCTATTTAGTTCTTCCTACATCTTTAGCTATTACAATAAAAAGTATAGACATTAATATATAGAAATTACATGTTATAAAAAATGAAACATTCAACAAAATAATCACTTACCGCTACCATATAATCTATCTCCTCACTTGCCTTAGTAGCAGGAATAGGCCATGGTGATGTCATGTCCTATAGAAACCATCTAGATAGAAATTAAATTTTAAATCAATAATCTTTTGATTTTACAAAAATAAACAACTATAACAATGAATGTAAATTGAAATTTACTAATCTTCCTCATACCCCTGTCAATGGCATGGAACTATGAATTGCAAAGGTCACACCATGCTCCATTTCCCTATGAACATAGGGAGGTGTCTTTGCAACCTACATCATCTGGAAATAAAACAACATTATTCAATTACGAAAACTATAATAGTGAAGTAAATCATGGCTCCTAACATACACACACATTCATCTAAACATAGAAGTACACACAATAAAGCACACAAGTCACATACAAAAATCTAGTAAGTATAATTCATTCATTAAACTATTTATTTTATTACCTCCGTGAAGCTTTGAAGTCCACCATCGCTAGCAGGTGTTACCGTGAAATCTCCAATATTAACCTATTCAACATCCAAAATTAGATATTAGAATACCATTCATATAATGATGCTATTCATGTGTAATATTTATAATTGTTTACTAGTTACATACCTTGACCGTAGATGATGTAGTGTAATATGTAGGTTGAGAACCACTAAAAACTGCATCAACATTATGACCCTAAATTTTTATTAAAATCATCAAACTAAATTAGTTAATCTTGCATTTCAAAAATAAAATTCAATAAATTAAATTCAATAAACTTGCTAATATTTACCTAAGTATCAAGGCTGAAAGTCTCACTTAGGAGGGTATCTGTCATCACCATCTGCTCAACTACAGATGTAGCCTGTGCACCTACATCCTGACTATCCATGGGGTCATAACCACAGCTTGACCTGCAAGTTTGACAAGCATGGGGTGGGACTCTACTCCTCGCACTATCTCCCAACCCACGCTGTGCTGCAAGACTGGCATGCTCTATGATGCTCTGGGTCAAGGCACTAATGGACTGAAGTGTATCAACCTCAACACTCTCCTTCACAATGGAAGGGATAGAAACATGCTCATGGGCTGGTCTGCTGAGTACTCATCTCACTGGCCACTGTGGGTCAACACGTACCCCTAGTCTATCTTGTGTTGACCCCCACCTCTACCTTGGAATTCTCGCATATCAAAATAGTTTGGCACTTTATTAAGGACAAACTAGCAGTAGAGTTTCCTCAAAAAGTATTGCGGGACCTCATTATTATTGCATGGAGGATGGTCAAAAACCATCCATGACCTCTGCCCAAAATTGTCCCTTATCACTTGGTTGTTGCACCAATGGATAGGAAACCTCTTGCATGTAATGGGTGGAGGTTGATTTGTGAAAATAGAACACAAGTCTAATTTTATAATTTGTAACTTTTTCACATCTTCATATGATAGCTTGTTTGCATAATAGTCTCTAAACTCTCTCCTCTTATTTAACCAACTAGATATTTGCTTGCTAATTGAATCTACATTTGATAACATAGATTCAAGAGATTGAGCAAGCGTGGACCTATGCAAGGTTGAAGTGGAAGGATCTTTCAACCTTGCAATTATTTCTTCAATTTCTTTTTTATTGTTTTCAATTTACCCCATTAGATTTTCTTGTGTTCTAGGGGCATGTCGAGGAATGGATGGAGGAGTTTGTTGTTTGGTCTGTTCTTTGGCAGGTATTTCCTCTTTAGGATTTTATGGATTTTGAGGAGGAGGAGGAGGAGGTGTATTAACATTTCCTAACAATTAACAAAATTTACATAAAAAATCAACTCAAACCTACCTATTTAGAAATAAACTCAAACAAAAAAACAAATAAAACTCACTCCTTTGGCTTGCTCGACATCGTGGCCGCATTTTGGCAATGAATCGGTAAGATTTTGGTGTTGAATTGAGCCTTCCAAAATGCGAGCGAGTTTCTTAGGGTTTGTAGGCCGTGGTTGTAGAGGAAAATGAAGAAATGAAATGAGCAGAAATGCTCTTTTTTTATATATAATTAGTCATAACATGCTCACGTTATAACGTGAACATGTTATAGTTTGGTTTTGCCAAACCTTAGGCTCGTCATTACCAAACCATAACATGAGCACATTATAATGTGAGCACGTTATAACGTGCTCACATTATGTATTATTTTTTTCAAAAAAATTTGGCCACTTTTTGGCCCCCCCTACTTTTTGCACTTACCCTAGTAAGGAACCACTACCTATACTCCCTCCTAAGCACCATATCCCTTAGCCAAGTTCTCCTCGATCAATCTATCCTTTTCTATAGCAACTTCTAAAGTCTTTGGTTCAAATACTCGAACACCTCCACTAATTCAAGCATTTAAGCCTCAAACAAAGTTTTGTACTAGCATCCCTTCATCCTCCACCAACACTCACATACTACTTTAATTTGAAGAGCCAATTTTCATATTGATCCATAGTCATGATAATCTACCAAAGCTCATGGAATTCATCTGCACAAAATTATCTGTAATTCTTGAAAGATATCAAGAATGAAACTATTCCAAAAAATCTCCCATGAATCTGTCATAATATCTAGATGACACTTCTATTCCTCTTGGTACCACGAAGTAGAGGCAAATATGTGTAGGTGAATTATGCCACATTCATCCTTGGTGTTACTTTCATATGGATGCATTATGAAACATCCATCAAGAGCCAAGAACTAGTTCTCAACCTCTATTCCATCTATAGAACCTTAAAAAGTGGGTGGGTTGCCTCGCAAAAGATCTTTCATGTGAGATGCGGTGACAACATTCCTATCCACCAACTATCTATCACCTCCATGGGGCACATCTCACAAGGTTACTTCCTCCACTCTAGATCATTATAGACTCCTAGAGTGTTCCCTTCACCACCTCCTTGTGAAACCTCTCTACTAGCTTGAGATAGGTGTGAACTTCCTGAATGTCTTCCCTCATAACAAGTTGTCAATCTAGCCAAAATATTTTGAAGAAGGACCACTATCTATGGTGAACCTAAAGGATCTTCCAGATGATCTTGACTCATCATAGGGGAATAATCACTTGGAATTTATGGAGACTCTCAACCAAGGCCGACATATCTTCCTTGTTGAGGATGGTAGGATTTGAGAGGCATTCTTCCTAATCCACATACAAAAAGATTAGTACACACATGAAATCCTACGACACCATGCTAAGGAAAGAAAGGAATAGGAAACATGGAACATAAAGTAAACACTTAAACAAAAACATAAGAAACTACATAAACCAGAGCTCCCAATGTTGTAACATGGGTTTTGACACCAAATGTAATGCTCCAAGATTTTGCTCAAGACATTAACAAACAAAAGATGACAAAATAATTGTTTTGCATAACAAAAGTGGTAATAAGTAACCATAGATTAGACTAACATGCCCAAGGTATCATATGCAACCTATGATGACACACATGGCATGTACACTGATGCATAAGAATGCAGTGACACAAGTGAAAGACTTAACTCTACCCTAGGACAAAACACCAACCTATTGACACTAAAAATGAAACATGGAAGAGAGATAGGATTCCCAAAACCACTGGATCACTTTCATAAGATCTCTACGAAACCACCCTCTAAGTTCCACTATGTTATGACAAGAAGAAAGGCTACAAAATACTATTTTTTTGTTTTCTCAAAGAACCTACAAGTGGATTGGACTTTAGACTTAAAATACAACTAGCAACTCTACATACACTAGACTTGGAATTTTGAATGAAAATGCAACTGGCAACCCCATGAAATTTAGGGTTCAATAAGAAACTTTCAATGTGCAAATGAACACTAAATTCTAGAACAAGGATGCTCAAACTCTAAAGACTTCTTGCAAGATGCACATCTACAAGATGTAATTATCTTCCAAACTCCAAACTAGCATCATGTCAAACTTCAGGACCTACTTACAATCTACACATCTTGAAAAGTACAAGTGGATGTTAAAATCCTAGACTCCATGACACTTCAAACCTTAAGACAAAATTGACAATCATCACTACTACAAATTATGCTATCACTTCCCTACCCTAGACATTCACTACATCAAACTCTAAAATTTTGGTGTAACTCAAGTTATACTTTGTGTGTCAGGTTTCCAGACTCTAATGCTACTACACCTTAGGGTTTAGACTCTGAGTGCAAACTTCAACTTCAGTCTGGCAACCCCTACTTGCAATGCATTTTAGACCGTGTTTTCATTCTACAAAATAGAACATTTGAAAATCACTAAGGTAGGGGAATAGAAACATACTTTTCCTTCACTCTCTAAGGTGTAACTTCTTTAATGTAAGAGCTATTCAAAAACAATCTTAGGCATATGTTCGTGAAGATGTGGGATCTAACTTGGCCACATGAAATCCTCCCAAAGTACATGAATCCCAAGAATTATGAGTATTAGTAATTTCTACTATAAAAACTAAATAAACATAAATTATAACTGAATTACAACATAAATTTAGCAATACAATATTCTCACCAAACCATTGAGATGCACACACTCTCAATAAGAAATCCAAGGAATCTTAGAGATCTATAAATCCCTAATGGTGGAACAACACCATCCAACCATGTGGTACCCTCAGGCCCACCCACTATACTAAGAGGTGAACATAAGGGCACCAATCACACTCACACCAACCAAGGAGTATGGTAACACATGTGCCAATCAATATGCATGATAAAATGTTACAACAAATGAATATAATGAATGCAACAAATACCTAATATCAATAAAATGATCACATTTCCATTGAATACAAAATTTGATAGAAGGAGAAGGATGAGAATCCTAGGTATAAGACAAGGAGTGTCATCACAGTAGCTCAAAGTCTCCATGGGTATATTGGGAGTAGAGCTTCCTCAATGAGATACTCAATGATGTTCCCCAGTTCCTAGAGTTATGACACGTCCTCCATCACTAGGCTGAACCTTTGAAAGCATTCTAATCCTACCAGGGAACAAGTCTTGTTTAATCATTTAATTAACCTAATGTTTATTAAATTTTCACTTATTTAAACTCTCCACATGTTTGTTCTTGTGGTACCTTTATATTATGGAAAATAGTGAGAGCCACTCCTCTTCTATCTTATACCATTATCCTAAAATCCCAACACTTTGAACCTATGATCTAGGTGTGGTGTGTAAATCAATGCACAATTCCTCAACATGATACTAAAAGATGCAAAATTCTAATTTACAATGAATAACATTCATTCCACGAAATAAATCACTCATTTGGACCAAGAAATACAATTTTCCAATTTTATTTTCTATTAAACAAAAATCATAAAAGAATTCCTACTCCGTTAATGGAGCGCATGCAGCCTTAAGATTTGACCATATTTTGATTTAGGAAAAATTTTCAAAATCTAAAACTACTCCAAATTTACATAATATCAACAATTTTACAACATAAAATCTAAAACACTAAAAACTCTTAAAAATAGTTCATCAATCCAATTATTTCCTAAAGCTAAGCCATATGCTTCACCTAATTTTGGCATGGTAATGGATAATTCCACTCCAAATGCAAGATTTTAAATTTAAATATGAAAGAGGGGAAGATACCTTTTTGAATGAACACAACAAAACAACAATTTTCTTTCTTGAATCCAACAACATACCAATCAATCCTTATACAAGCAAATTCCAATGATGCACAATCTGCAATTTATCCTTTCTTGCAATTCCAAGATTTTTCTTCCCAAAAAAACAAGAAGAGAGGGTTTGAGAGAGATATTTTTGAAGGAAGGAATGAATATGGATTTTCAATTCCAACTTTCCTTTTATATTTTCCACTTTTTCTTATCTTTTTGATTTTTCTTATCTTTATTTCCTTCTCCACATTTTTAAATAAAACCTTTTTCAAATAGAACATTTTTGGAATGTGTTAAATTAGAAGAAACCTTTATAGTATAATGCATTAAACATTAAATTTCTTCCCTAGCTAAAGAATTATTTTAATTCCCTAAGGAAATTAAATTCAATATATTCTCTTTCCATAGAATTAATAAAATAATATAATTTCTTTCTAGAAAGCATATTTAAACATCGTTTTCATGAACATGTCATGGACACTTTTCTAGATAATTTTAAATGCAAAGTGCCAAAATATAAATAAACATACATAAATGACTTCCACATATTTTATGGGTTTTTACAACATACAGATTCTAGAGTCACCTTTAATTTGGATCTAGGTTAACATAGGGTTATACAAGATTCATCTCATACTTGAATCGAATGAGATAAAGGTTAACACATAGAGATAATAACCTTTTATGAATGTCCTATTTAGAACCACCATTGGGGAATAACTGTATTCTTGCACACTCAAGTCAAAAATTAGGTGTAACTTCTCATATACATATAGCCAAAGCAAAGTATTAGCACCCAATGTGGCATCATATAATATACTAAATAAACATCACATCTAACATGAATCATCAACTATAATCATAAAGATGCAAAACTGATAACAATCCACATACTAATCCATGTACGATAAACACACTTGTACAATATATATACATATATCAAAATAGTGGAATGGTATCACTAAAAGATCTAACATACAACATATATACATCCATAGACAAATCCCTAGATAGCAATACAAAACTCCATCAAAAACACCTCAATGGCATAACAAAGCATCATCCATAATAAAAGAAATGGTTCCAAACAAAAGTAAATAGATAACAGGCACAAGCACAAGAGGCATTACATACTTTGATAATGACCTCTAGTGGTTGAAGACTTAGATCTTGATTGTCTTTCAGATTTAGACTCTGTAGGTTGGTCATTGAAAGATCGATTGATGAATATAGTCAAGAAGTGATCTCATCACAAGGTACCCTATTGATAACTACTGTGAATCCAATAAATGAAGAGTTGGTGAGAAATATTTTCTTTGATTATCTCTAGCCCTTCCTCGAGGTTGATAGTTGGGCTGAGTTTAGGATTATGTATGCTGAAGAGACAAGGAGAGGATCAATTTAAATATGTAGTGATACAATGCCTTCAAATGTACTATGGCCAAAGGACCTTTCTAGACATCTTCAAAAGGAGGCTCAATATCTTCACTTGCTACATAGGTTTCTCATTATGGAAGACAATCATATAGAACCAATGCATATTAATGAATTCATCTTGAACTTCTCATTGCATGGTCATGTTTATCCATTTGAACCATGTCTCTTTGAGAAAGTGTTGCAAAAGTTGAAAGGAAATGTGCTACTGTGACTGGATTCCCAACTTAGGGGGAGTAGTTGTTACTTTTCCTATCCTGTAAATGGTTTTGTGAAACCCATTTTGTTTCCCTTTGTTCTTTCTCTTAAAGAGTGTTTATGTTTTCTATATTATTTGTATTGTGTTTCCCAATTTGTGATGTCCTTGTTATGTTGTATTCCTTTTCCACTTTATGTGATGTAACATCATGTTTTGTCATTATTTAGGTGATTTAGGAATATTCTGACTCCATTTCCCAAAGCCTCAATTCACTCTTTTCACCAACTCATAGGAGAGTTCATCATGGATTTCAACATGAACAAGATAGTTAAGAAATGAATACAGGAATTCCTAACTAACAAGATACAAATGAATCAATGGAACATTTTGTCACTCGGTGGAGACAAATGTTGTACTCTTCAACAAGAACCCCTAATATGGACCACATAGAACTATGTGACCTTTTCTTGCATGCCCTTAACATGGATGCAAGACGAGAAGTACAAAAAATACCATATAGTTCCTATGAGGAGCTTTGGAAAGTGCACTAAGGATTGACCAAGATGCAATCAATAGTGGCAGAGGACTTATGGCACAAATGGCTAGATAATAACTCAAACAAATGAAAACAATTACAACAATAAAAATAACTCTTCATCCTAGGAAGATTTAAATGGTCTTTTCCCTCAAAGCTATGGTGCATTCTAGAGAACCTATGTAAAAACATAACATGTGCCTACATGCACCATGTTACACACCACAAGCCCTAGCTGGGACAATCCCAAGTGTACTCTATGTGTCCCCTTCTCCAATGCCCATAGCCCACCAAACCACCTTCTTCATTGAGTGATCTCCATGCCCTCTCCAAGTCCCACATAATTCTTTATATCATCCTTAAGGGGTGGTTTTGAAACCATCACACCCTTTCACAAAGGCTGCCTTTAGTAATTATTTAATAAGTACTATTACTCCTCCATTTTAAAAAGGGTTTTCATAAATATTCTTTATTAATCTCCATTTTAACCAAAGGATCATAATATCCTTTATTTTTCTCTCCCTTTGAATTCTAAAGGGTTATTTCATAACTTGCTTTTCACATTGGGGAAAAAGTCCCATAACAATTCTAATTGAACGTGAACAACCAGAATGGAATTACCTCTATGGAAAGTAGACTGCATCGATAGTGGGGTAGCCTACTATAGGATAGGGGGTGGATAGGGCTATAGTGGGGTATAAAACGACTAGTTTTGAAGAGGAAGTGGGTTCAATGCTTTCTAGCAAGCTAAACGGGGAAATGATGGCTAACTGGCACTATAGCCGAAAGTGAAGGAATTTCCTATCGTTCCTATGGGGATCAACCTTGCTCCAGTGAAGATAGCAATCACCCCATGATCAATAGCCAAGCCAGTCAAAAAACTATAGTAGGATCTCCCCACTCTTAGAAGCCCTATCTATCATATCTATAGAAAATATGGTGTTGATCTATATGATATAACCCTAAATTCAACTCGGGAAGGCCCTATATCTCTATCTATTTTCACTAGACCTTCAAGAAATTGATTCTCTAGATGTTGATCTTGAATTGATGTTGTCGATAAAGGTAATCTCTAGGAATTGACTCGACTAGATTGACCTAGAGCTTACCTTTGACTCGACCAATCTTTTCTATAGTAGGGGGAGATCGATCGACATGGATAGGGGCCTTAATGGGTGGGGCATTGTAGAGTAGGGTCCCCCACTATAATAGGCAGAGGTAGGGGCAAGCAGGTCAAGTGTAGTAAAATGAGGGCTAGGTTGTCCCACTCATGGCATGAATTCATATGGGTGATCGTCTCCAACACACATTGTTATTATATACATAATACAAATGTTCTTGTTGGCTTGACCTACACGTCAACCTTGTGATTCCCTAGGAGGGGGTAGAGGATCGATTTTATAGGTCATTTGCCCATGGGCTATGGGAACCCAACCCACCTTTGGAAGGAATAGGAAGGGGGGCTAGTTTAATCTCCCCTTTTTTAAACATATATAAGAGAGTATGTTGGTTTAGTTATTTCTATTTTGATCTGGATAATCGAATCTAGTGGCACTATGAACCCTAATAACACAAAAGGGAGTTGTTTATTCCAACTAACCAACCAATCACTGTAGTTGCCCCATTCATTGAAATTAGAGAAAGCACCATCGTTCATTAGAATCCAAATAGATCAATCAATACTGCCTAGGGTGTGATTTCCAGATCAAAGATAATAAATGGGATAGGAACTAGATCAAATCATTAGAGCAAGGGATTAAAGCTTTAAATATCCACTTTATTACAAGGCTTACCCACTTAATTCTTTATTCAAGCTAGTTCATCTTCGTGCTTTCTCACCCATGTAATCATCTTATGCACCACATTTCTAGTTCATGCACCTAGATTTATATTGATTTGACATGGTGGCCATCATTGTCAAAATCAATTGTGTTTCCATTGTGGAATAGATAGCAAACTAGTCTTATATACATCGTTATAGCCTGTTACAACTCTGAATCGAAACCACTGGAGAATGTTTGAGACCTCTATAGTTCATGTGGCACGACTTCTTGATTGGTCCAACCACTTTCTCTCCAACCAAATATGATTAATGACACATGCTATGACTTGATGTTGCATAAGAATGCTACATAGCCATCTCCTCCATAACAACAACTAGCCACAACCCCTATTAATAGTAGTGGGCCACTTTTCTAAGTATAGCTCTTAGAAAACAATCAAAGTGAGTGAAATTTCAAGGTGCACTGGTGTAGCTTACTATTTTTTCTATTCCATTTGAATGTTGTCCGGGTGTGTGTAGGTCCCTAATCAATCAAGAAATCCCTCTTAGACTACGTAGATACCTATCCTATCCTATTTGTGCCTTTAAAACCTAGTGACAACATAAAGGATCCTTGTTTTGTGTTGTTCTAAATGCCCAACAAGAAGGAACTTACTTCATACCCCCAACCAATCTCTATGCTTAGCGCTCTTCCATATCTTGGGATGCCTCACCCATATCTAAGAAGGGAGGGGTTTCAAGAATGATTGGAAAGATTTCCATGAATGTATTCCATTCGTGCGATGATTGCATTTCCCTCAACTCCTCAGATTGGTGGCCCTAGGTGCTGAGGTCCATGATAAGTCAAATTCATGGGATAGAAAGATGGATTGACAATGCTTGCTACAGCGATATTGATTCTCGAACCCACCATGGTGGGCAAGCAAAGGTGTGCGACCGATTGGTATCGTTAGATGATGTGGTGCTAAGACCGAACCTAGGGATTTCCAACTTACTCAAGCAAGGGCCCTTGATTTCTGCGAACCCTACCAACTTGCCAACTTATTTTCTTTTGGTTGGCAAGTTGGCAAGGGAAAATAGTGGTTCTCAGTGTTGTCAACATAACTTCAAAGTGGGTGAGAGGACTAAAATTGCAGAAATTTCTGCCCGCCCCAATAATAGAAACAAGGGCTGCGCTGCAGCTGGAGTCCTTGCCTAAAGCTGTAAGCTAAGAGATCTCTGATTTCAGACTGGCAGCAAGAGCTGCTATCACTGGTGGAGGATTGAGCATTTCACTGAAATCATCAGATGAACTAAGGTAGTCTGTTGATTGATTAGTAGAATAATTCACATACATGCCAAGAGCATAAAAGAGTGGGCAAAACAACACAGAGGTATGCAGTAGTGCTGAGAAAGTAAGTTTTATTGTAAATCTGAGCCACATATCATCTGAAGACCTACACAATACAGCCATGAGGCAAACAAATTTCACACTACAGTCATGTTGCAGATCTTGATTCTACTATTAAACACAGTAGTTTGGAAGAATCATTATTGGATAATAATAGGAATCCAGAGTCCAATGGATCCCAACAATCCAACACTAGTCAAGGATATCAGAGACAGGATTCGAGTGTGAACTGGAATGAAGTACTTATGAGTGAGATCGAAGATGAGAAGCCTAAGGAAATTGATCTTCTGCCAGAACGGGAGATACAGAAAAGAATAGCCCAATTGCAGGCACGTTTGTTGCATGCTGCTGCCGAAGGAGCTGTAAGGATTAAAAGAAGAAAGGGACCTCGGAGAGGGGAAGATTTCACTTTGATACAGGCTTTCATAAAAGCTGATTTCTGGCTCATGTTTTTCTCTCTATTCTTTGGAGCAGCATCAGGATTAACTGTGATCGATAATCTTGGACAGATTAGCCAGTCAATGGGCTATCAGAACTCTCATATGTTTGTATCAATGATAAGCATTTGGAATTTTCTTGGGCGTGTTGGTGGTGGATATGTTTCTGAAATTGTTCTCCTTCAACTGTGCATTGTAGTTTTGAATCTACCTGTTGTTGCTGCTTTGCCAAGGTGTAAATCCAAATTCCACAACCTTTTCCAGCACACTCCGTACCTATGCCAAAATGGGTGCTTTGAAATCCATCAAAGTATATCAAAAGGGAGATTTTTTTGTCAAATATTATAGTGGGAAATCTCTGGTAAAGATATATGCAAAATGTCCTCCTATACTTGAAGCAGACGCAAATCATGTGTAGCAGGCACTGCAGTGCATAACCTATTCTCTCTCTTTCTACTTTGACCTCTACAGCAGAAATATTTTTCTGTTCAACAAGCACAGTCGGGGCCTCTTCATTGCCAAAAAGGAAGAAATCTTCTCAAACAGAAATGCAATCTCCTTGAGGACTTGTGCTCCCCGGTAGCCTGCAACCCGCAAACCAAACACAGAAGAAAATCTAGAATTGCAACAAATGATATTGGACATCGACAAAGGAAAATCCACTCATATATATCAAGAGAATGAATGTAAGTGATATTGGAATTCAGATTGAATGAATGTAACTGATATTGGAATTTAGTTTTTTAATTTACAAGGCGCTGCAAGAGATCCACAACAACCTGACCTTGCTCCTTCCCTCTTTCTTCACTTGGCCCCTTCAACATCATCTACAACACATGCAATACATGATAAACCATGTATTATGGCATAAATGAGATAACTGATGGGATAACTTCACAATCAGCTCTCTTGAACTGTTCAATAATTAATTCAATCTATGTGATATTTAAGGCTCTGGGCTTGGAAAATGTGGCCTTTGAGGCATCCAACATTAGAACGGTCCACTTATCCAAAATCTCCCTTCCTGTGGCAGAAACAAGTGCCATCTCATCATGTTGGTAGCCCGCATAAATATATGTGTCCTATTAGAATATCAACTACTCCTATGACTTATGATACTGACTGCTAATAATTAGGCACAAAATATATTGTCAAAAGCTGATTTGTGTATCTATTCTATTGGTGTTAGAATAATGAATATTTCACATAGGTGTCATGTTAGAATTAGATTCCTGTTTTGTAGGGACCTTTTAAGCTTTAGTTGAAGTTATAAAACTGTGATATTGGTTTGATTGAATAGAATAAAATGTGCAGCAATTTTATTCTCCAATTTTTTGTATGAAACAACCTAAGAACTAGGTATGGAATGACTGGTAATGTTAATAGTATCAGACACTTGTGTTTATTTTAGGGTGCTAGCAATAAACTCTTAAAAAGCACTCTTTTAAGCACAAATAATATTAAGTTCAAGAGTTTGAAAGACTTGAGCCAAGGAAATAACAAATTGACAAGAATTTAATGAAGGGTGAATCTAGAAAGATGTACTATTGAACAGAAAAGATTACAATGAAAACTTCAATGTGTTTGTTAGATTCTACCACTAACAAATTATAGTTGTGTTGTATGTTTGTAGATTTCCACATTATTTTTAAGAACAAGAAAAATAATGCCAATGGGGTGAAAAATGAGATCACTCCTGAATTATAAAACATGTAAAGTATACAACACTTATCCAACATGAGGTAGCTGCCAAGTTGGCAATAACTAATGTTAAAAACTGTCTATAAATGTTGGCCATTTGTCATCTGTCTGTGCACGACTAATCAACATCAAATTCTGAGATTTTAATGGAAATCTGGTTCCTTAATAATTGAATATAGCAAGACAACAATTATTGAATAATAGTGGCAGGTCAGTCTGTTTAATATTTGTCTAAATTCAGATCTGGATTTGATGTTACAATTGCTGATAATCAAGGATAAGTTTGACATAACAATTGACAGTTTTGCTGCTGCATTCATGGCATAATCTTTCTCATAGTTCTGCAAGTTCAGGATTTGGGTTAGCAAGTCTTTCAGAGGAGAGTACAAGAAAAAGTATGATGAAATAAATGCTACCTTTAGATCTGTGTTAGGATTCAACCTTTCCATCAGGTCAATGAAGTGTGCCAACCTGTTGCGCTGCATTCAAGGCAATTAAGTAAAAATGCTAAGAAAATTGCTTGAATCCACTGCAATGCAATGTATCAGATGAAATAGAGGATTTTTTTAAGCCAACTTGATCCCACAAAACTTAAATAGCCTAGCAGTTCAAGTTCTTATAATAACATTACTTAATTGCATTTATACTAAGTAATGAGGAATCTCTAACTAGGTACAATAAGAGTGGCCAGCAAATATCTTAGGTTAGATATTAATAATGTAAACAGAAAAGGACAATGCACTAGGCATCTTTTTTGTGGCATAACTGTTTTGATTTTCAGTTCTCTTGAAATGTTGTGGATAAGCTTCATTAACATTGAATCTGTAAAAGGGTTTTCATGCTAACCATGCTCTCAGGTATAGAATCAGAATAAGTTTGGAAGGAGTGCAAACTGAATCTGAGAGAATTGCCTACCTAGTGAAGACCATATATGTAATCCTCTGCAATGCGGACAGCTGTTGAACCTAAACCCCACCGGATGATACCAACAAAAGGTTCAACTCGCCATTTTGGTCCACACAAAAAAGGATGCTGTAAAGCATTCAAGCAGCTGCAAACAAGAAATACTCTTTAAGTAAAATATTAAACTAATGGAAATCTTTATTTTACTCACCCCTTTGTAATCTAGACTTGCTGTAGTTCCAAAAAGGTGTCTCAAAAGAAAATATCAGATTTTCAAAATCATTGATTTGATGGGGAAAAATAATAATTTTACTGATAGATACATTCATTGATAACTACTTTTAACTATCAAGACAACAAACTTCAGTTTGAACTACCTTATGCTCTTCTGAGCTTCCATAAGCTTTGAAAATATTATTAAAAAAATGAACTGTCATAGTGTAGAGAGCTTTTTTGTATATGGGCATGTAATGAACTCAGAGGAATCCTATTCATTTGTAACTAGCTCCTTCTACACAGCATCCTACATCTGGCATTAGGGATTGTACAAGGTTCTCCTAAGAAAATGGTTACAAACTAGCAACCCAAAAAAGACTGACAATTTTATTTTAATTGGCATTATTGCTCTGTGGAGTTCACAAAGCAGGAAACCAATTATAACGAACATCTAACATGTGTTTTAAGTACCAAGTATGTGAAATTTAGATGTCCCTCGCATTTCTACAGAGTGAAAATGAATGGGCAATAGATAGTAAGAAAATAAAGAAAGTGCACCTGTTTATTGGCATAAAGACTACAAGAATTAAAAACATTAGACGATTCGTCTGGTGCATATAATTGCTACAAAACAATTCCATCTACATGACCTTACCTTATAAATGTGTAGACATTTATTTGGATGAATTTACAAGTGAGAATTAAGCATTAAATCTCTATGAACACTTTAATACTCCAATAGATATTTTGAGGGTGAAAGTCTTGAGAAAGGCAGTCCTGGTTCAGCAATACAACCAGTTCTAATTATTAAAGATACACATATATTCTGACTAATGTTTTATATCCTACCAAACTATGCAGCTTAGACAGAAATCAGGCTTACCCTGACCATTCCAATTTGATATCACTACAACTGACAGCTTAAGTATGGTAGAGCCTGTTGTAGCTCCCCTTCTTTCACAGTAAATTCAAATTCTAGCTGAATCTCACCTCATTGCCTGCATGATGAGAGAGAGAGAGAGAGAGAGTCCAACATGTATTTAGAGATGTAACACAGAATGGAGAAAACACTTGAGACAATAACCGAAAAAAATGTTTACCGGACTGATATCTTATCATGAGCAGGTGGAAGCCTGGAAACCTGTAATGAAGGGTTAAACATACTGCCAAAACATAAATCGTTCTACAAATAGTCAAATTTGAACTTACATTAGAATGTAAGTGGAAACAAATTGCTAAAAATTCATGCCACTTAAAAAGATAAAATAATAATTGTGTTTGAATCTCATTTTAGGTGCCTGCTAACATACCTAAAAAATCTTATCCCATGTTAACCTACAAAATGCTGGCTAGTAGATTTCTAGTTTCCCAAACCTCAATCATCCATTGACGAAAAAAAACTAGTTATTCCATTCAAAATCTATTAATTAATCAATTCATAGCTAAGTCTAATTAATTTGGCATAAAACCATTAAGTTTAGTCTCTCCTTAAAATGAATAGCTAATCAATTTAAGAAAATCAAACCTAATCAGACAATTCTAAACAGCCTTTCATAAAAGCATTGCTCCAGGACCTCAAAAGGCTTCCATCACCTTGTAGAAATGGGAAAAAAATAAAACACTTTCAGGGATTCAGAACTTATCCTAATAAAACTTATTAACAGAATGTAAATGGAAACAAATTGCTAAAAAATCATGCCACTTCAACAAATAAAATAAAATAAATGCACATGGCACAACATGTTGGTGAGTGGACATATGGACATTGTGCCTTAATTAATTCTAGGCACCTACTACTGGTATTGAGCTTAAATTTCCATTCAAATTGGATAAACTAGCCAGAATTTTATTCTGATTGAATGAAATCAATGATTGACAAATAGGGAATCAGAGGAAAGCTTGGACTGCCATTTTCTTCACTCCTTACCCCGATGCTCGGTGCTTGATTGTCTTGTTGAAGGAGGGCATTTCCAGGGATTCAAAATCATGATCAACAAGAGATCTAGATAAATGACAAAAGAAAAAAATAAAGTTAACCCTGAATTCCACTAGTCAAGCAAACAGTTAGGTAGGGAGTCCAAATAAACAAATTTGAAATCTGTTGAGTTTAGGTCTGAATTTGGATGTGTTATAATGAAAAATTTCCTTAATATTCATTGGTCCAAAGGGAAAAATATTTAGAAAATAAAATCAAACCTCAATATATCCCTTCAGCTAAATATCACATCGATATATATCTTCCAAACATCTCTCTAGATATTGTTTCAAGAACCTTTTTTCGAATCTGAGTATCTGTAAATGTTGGTAAGTAGGTGTTGCCAGTTAGCACTCACTTTTGTACAAGTATTGGGGTCTTGTGTAGGATAGTGCACAAGTTTTGCCGGGATTTGAGAAACTGCACAACGGTGAAGAACACACCCCTCCACACAAGCAGGAAAGCTACACAAACAGCAATGAAGACCAGTGCACAAATGGCATCTCACATCACAGTGTAACAGATCCGGCTGCAAACAAAAGCTTTTATCATTAAAAAATAATCCAATAGAGCAAATACCCATAGATGGAGAGTTTCCAAAACTGTTAGGGTTTGAAGAAAGGGTTAAAACTTACATGGAGCAGGCTGTGTGATGTACAAATTCATTTCTTGGTCCATTGCAAGATTACTACGGCGAAGCTGCGTTTGGTGGCGGCAGCAGTGGCAGACCGGGCAGAAATGCATGGTGTCCTCGCACAGCAAAGAGACGGATGGAACAAACTCCTCCTCACCTCCCTCACCAACATCACGCTGGCGGCACTCGTTCTCCAGGGTTTACCCAATAATAATAGTAATAATGTTGCTGCCACCCTTTTGTATGGCCTCTCCACAGCTTTGAACTGCGGTGTGAACAAAATGCAGCCTTCACAGTTAGCAGAGGAGCAGAGAATGGCGGCACGGCTCTTCCGGCAGCTCAACATGGACATCCACACAAACCTTGCTCTGTCTCCCCACCTTCGGCAGGAGCAGAGTGCCGACTCCTTCCTGGCCAAGGCCTTCTTCTACATCAGTGTCTGCAAGGGGCCACACGTGTCCATGCTGGAACCCATGAGGACATGCAAATCTCAAACCAGCCATAAGTTGAAATTGGATCACATGCCGAGACGCAGCAAAAAGAAAGGAAACCCTATGCAAAGACAAGCTAAAAGTTTAACTTTGATTATTGTCATTGCAGAGATATCAACGGGAAAATAATACCAAGGATAGACTAAAAAGCTTAAGCTAAACTATCTCAACTAAATTGCCAATGGGCAAACAAATTACCAATGCGACTTAGGTTTAACTTTGATTATTGTCATTGCACAGATATCAACGAGAAAATAATACCAAAGATAGACTAAAAAGCTTAGGCTAATTTCGATTATAACACTTGCACAAAGTCCAACGTCCAAAGAAATGTTAACGCCCAAAAAAATGCTATTACGGTGAAAACAATAGTTACCTGCCGAAGGCAGGGACTAATAAGGAGCTAACTATTGAGGCGTGGGGGGTGTGAGAAGAGATAAATATTTCCTTCACATTAAAAACTTCTAGTTGACTGGTGCAACTAATAGGAAATATGAAGCAGGTACTAATAAGAGAAAATAAATGGCATTTAAAACGTAAATTGACAAGTCAAATTTCTATTTTAACAGGCAGCGAGATTCGCTGGTAAGAGTTTTTCCGACATCCGACCGTCCCACGTGAGATGGAAGACACAAGATTCCATCTCGCACAAAAACCAAAATGAAACATGAGTGAAATTAGCAGCAGCTACTGTATATATTCCCTCCCCAGCAAAGTGAAGCACCAGTCTGCCTTTCTGGGTTTGCGTAGTAATGGATCTCAATATGAGTGTTTCTGCAATAGCATTTACAATTTTATTGTCTACTCTATTGTTGTCCGTTGTATTGGGATGGGCGAGAAAAAACAATGGGAGATTGTCTTTGCCAGGACCATTTCCACTGCCCATCATAGGAAACCTCCATCAGTTGGGAACTCTTCCTCACCGTAGTCTGCAGCGACTGGCTCAGAAACATGGGCCAATAATGTTAGTGAAGTTGGGTTCTATTCCTGTTGTGGTTGCGTCTTCTTCTCAGGCGGCGAAGCAGTTTCTGAAAACTCATGACTTGATTTTTGCCAGCAGGCCGTCTACTGCCGCTGGAAAATACTTGTTTTACAATCGCAAGGACATCGTGTTTGCTCCCTACGGAGCTTATTGGCGAAAGATGAGAAAAGTATGCACGTTGGAGCTTTTGAGTGCCAAGAGAGTGGAGTCGTTCAAAGGAGTGCGGGAGGAAGAGGCGCAGGCGATGGTCCGATCAATCTGGGAGAAGAGCGAGCAGGGCAGAGTGGGCGTGGATGTGACCCACAGCGTTGCCTGCTACATCTCCGACTTGACATGGCGAATATTGACGGGCAGGAAACATGGAGACCGCCTCTCCGGCGGCACGACGTTTGAGGAGTTGATTGTGGAAACTGCTGTGTTGGCGGGAGCTGTGAATATTGGGGATCTGATTCCTTGTTTGGAGTGGCTCGACTTGCAGGGGCTGAGACGACGTATGAAGAATGTCCACCAGCAGTTGGACGCTGTTTTTGGCAAAATAATAGATGAACATGCGGAGCACAAGCGGAGGCGCAGTGTGGAGGAGGAGGAGGTGTGGCTTAAGGACCTGGTTGATGTGCTCGTCGATATGGAGGATGAAATCACATTAGAAGACAAGAAGGCTATCATTATGGTAAGTCAAAATTCAATTTTAATTTGGTGAGATTTGGTTGGTTGAGAAATTTGAAATAATCTAAGGATAATTTATATTAGCAGATGTTTTATTAATAGACATCAGGTTTTCAGAATCCATAATATTGTAATTGTGTGCTTCTGGATTAAACAGTGTAATAGTATTGAGAGAAAATACTATTACACAGTTTAATCCAGAAGCACACAATTACAAAATATTTTATTTTTATACATAAATTTTTATTTAGGTTAATTGTGTGCTTTTAACTAAATGTATTTATTTTATTAGTTTAGATAAATTTTATGAAGTATTTTATATTCTTAACTTTTATGTTTGATGGTTCTATTAGTATAAGGATAAAAAATTGTAGTATAGATTTTAAAAAGGAGTATATTAGGAAATTGGTTATGGTAGAATTTTCTTGGTATAATAAAATTGGAGAGACCACAACTAGGGGACCTTATTGTTGTTTTTGAAAATAGTTGACTTGAATCTTTTAGTTGGTTAAAATGATTGTGCTATATGAAAAAGGTTAAAGTAGGTGTTATTAATTATATATTTTTACAACTTAAAATCTATATTTTATTATTTTGATTCCTTTTTTGGAAGTGTGATCTCCATTTATGAGATGTAGGTATTGATTTTTATTACATATTCTAATGTAGTGGTTGCACTACTTTCTATTGATATATTCATTTATTTATATGATTACATCTATGCATGTGTATATAGGATATATTTATTGGTGCAATCGATACATCGACAACAACATTGGAATGGGCAATGAGTGAATTATTGAGAAACCCACATGTGATGAAGAAATTACAAGAAGAAATTGATTTTGTAGTAAAAAAAGATGAGAAAATTACAAATTCTCATATTGTAAGCATTGAATACTTGCATTGTGTGGTGAAAGAGACTTTAAGATTATATCCAGTAGGCCCCTTGCTCATCCCCCATGAATCTAATGATGCTTGTATTGTGGAAGGACCTCATCATGACTACTTGATACCAGCAAAACAAAGGCTTATTGTTAATGCTTGGGCAATAGGAAGAGATCCAACAATATGGGAAGATCCCTTGGAATTCAAGCCTGAGAGATTTGTGGGTAAAAAATTTGACATAATTAGAGATTCAGAATTAAGCATGATCCCTTTTGGGACAGGAAGAAGAGGTTGCCCTGGTGCTTCCATGGGCATTGCCACTGTTGAGGTTGCATTAGGGAACCTCTTTCACTACTTTGATTGGAGAAGTACAGTAGAGATAGACATGAAAGAATCTTTTGGAGCCACCATTCCTAGAAAAGTACATCTCTTTGCTATTCCAACTTGGAGGTTAAAGGTGAATACACCTTCTTCCCTCAAAATATAATTGCTATAAAAAAGTGTTCACTACCTTTTCTCCTAAATTATGTAAACCACGACCTTTATAAATAATTATTCTTCTCTAATTATGAGATGAATAGAAACTAATATTGTATATGTATTGCAATATGTTATTAATTTAGCTATTTCAAGTAAAGTAATTCACCTTTGTACCCAATTTACCTAATATGTTATGGTTCAACACATGATAACTTCTCTTTTATAACATGTTTATAAATTATTTTTTTGGGTAAATAATTTTTTTTTGTGAGAACTTATATTTCTTGTCACTATTTAGTAGGGTTGTTGAGTGATGGATATATGTATATGTTGAAGAGTATTGTAAATTGAATATATTTTTAACTACTTAATATTTTTAATTAGCATGTACAATTGTGAACTTATAAATTTTAAATACATGGGGTTTGTTCAAGAAGTTGGGTCCACTTTTTAGCCAAAAAGTGGAAGTGTTTTTCCTAAAAATCAAAGTTTGTCATAATTGGACTTAAATTTTGAAGCACTTACACATAGAATCTTTAAAAAATTCTAGTAATATGAAATATAGAATTTTGAGTCTAGTTTTCAAATATGTAATTTATTCTAATACCCATATGACACAAATTAATTTTGTATAGGCTTGCACAAAAACCACTTTTTAAAAGTCACCTTTTTAGGACCATACCATGCACATGTAAAATAAGCATAATTTGACCTAAATAAAAGTACTTTTCTAATTCCTTATGGGAAAAAATGTGTAGTATACTGAAGATTGATGAGGATATTTTTTATTAATTTTTTATTGGCCCTAGTTGCTATTTCTAAAACCCCTTGTATCTAGCAAGCATAATTTGAGCTAAAATAATCATTTTTATTTATTTTTCATTGTGTAGATAATTGTGTGTAGATTGATGACATATAATTTTTTTAAAAATAAATTTAAAAAATTAAATGTTATTAAAAAAATACGAACACTTGACATTTCAAGTTTAAGGACGAGTTTTCTCAGAAATTAATTAAAAAATAGAAAAAAAAATCCGATCATTAAAAAAAATACATATGTGAAAACTAGACATCATCATCTATAATGGGTTTTAATTTCATAAAAAAATTCTAAAAAAAAAGTCATCAGCCATATTACCAAAGTTAATTTTTTCTCTTTCTAATGACATAACCTTATACTTGTAGGTCCAAGGCTAAGGGTCATGTTACCATGTGTTTCTCAAGCCTAAAATCAAAAGTTTAAAAGGTGGGTCAGCATTTCAATTTTTTGGAATAGGATTGCGCTTTAAAAGGGGATCCCATTTTAAAGCAATTACTCATTTTAAAAAGAAGCTCGCAAACAATTTTTAAAAGAATAAGTACTTTTACGAAATGGGTTCTCATTTAGGCTGGGATCTTGAACTGTAATAGGGCCCTATTTCTAAGCGAGGTCCCATTTAGGCTCAGGACCCCGAGCTTAAACGATATCCCCTTTTTTTGAAATGAGATCCTTTTCCTATTGAGATTTTTTTGCCTGATGCTTCCCTTATACATGGATCTAAATTCTTGCAGACACTCCATGGTACTTTTTCTTTTTATACTACGTTGGATTATTGTCGCATCCTTTATAATCTAGAAAATGTATTCTCTCTGTTATGTTAAATTATGATGAACTTATTTATCTAACTTATAAATTAACTCCAATATAGAAATAAACATAAAAATACTTACATACCCCAAGACATAAATGTCAAAATAGAGGTAGATATTAGATAAGAATCCATGAATTTATTTTAAAGTTTGTTAGTATTTTAATTAGCACTTTTTAGTGCAACTGACAATGGAATAGAAGTGCATAGAACCACTCTTCAAATTAGAAGGGAAAGATCAATGGGTGTATGGGAACCTAGGCATATGTTTGCCTCTCTGGGGGCACACTTATCTTCTCATAGGTGTGCCTTAAATTCCTTCATGAGGAACACCTTGTATCTTTGATCTTTTTCCAATATTATCCTTTCTACTAATGCATGCCTAATGGAATGGACTTGCTTGATGTTAGAAAAGCATGCTTGAAGTAAAAAGGGCATGCCTGAAGATAGAAAAGCATGCTTGAAGTTAGGAGGGAAAGTTCCTAAAGATAGAAAAGTGCACCTGAAGTTAGTAAGGCACACCTAAAGATAGAATTTAAGTGTGCCTAAAGATAGAAAAGCATGCCTAAAGTAAGGAGGGTGTGCCTAAGGATAGAAAAGCATGCCTAAAGTTAGGAGGGCATGCCTAAAGATAGAAAAGAATGCCTAAAGTCAATCACTTAGAAAATCCCCTTTGTTTAGACATGCAGGACGATTGCCAAGCACACTCCTACACTACAATGTCCTCTATTTTACCTTTGACGTGGCCCACAAAATGATTGCCAAGCATGTTGCTCATGGTGGATTGAAAGATCCTCCAAGATTTAGTAAAAGTAAGGAAGTATAATGCAAAAAGGATAACAAGACAAGCATAGAATTTATGAAGTTTTCAATCAGTGAGATTGATAAAATATAAAAATTTTGTATGGCTACAATAATTGGATTTGTCTAGGGACCATGATGTATTCTTACAGTATAGGAGAACTTTAGAATCTTTAAGTTTACGAGTAGACTAGTGCTTTATTATTTGGGCATTGGAGTCATAATATTCCTAAATCACGTAAATAAGGACAAAACATGATGTTACATCACATAAAATGGAAAAAAAATATGACATAACAAAGACATTACAAATTGGGAAACATAATAGAAACAATATGGAAAACATAAATGCTCTTTACTAGAAAGAACAAAGGGAAACAAAATGCGTTATAAAAAACCATTTACATGCTAGGAAAAGTAACAACTGCTCATCCTGAGCTAGGAATTGAGTCACAATGCCTTTCAACTTTTGCAACAATTTCTCAAAGAGATATGGTTGAAGTGGATAAAAAAGACCATGAAGTGAGAAGTTCAAGATGAATTGATTGATATGCAGTGGTTCTAGATGATTGTCTTCTATAATGGGAAACCTCTATAGAAAGTGAATATATTGAGCCTCCTTCTAAAGATATCTAGAAAGGTCATGTGGCCATAGTACATTTGAAGGCATTGTAATTACCACATGTTGAAATTGATCCTCTCCATTTATCTCTTCAACATGCATAATCATGAACTCAATCCAACTATCATCCTCTAGGAATGGCTATAGATAATCAAAGAAAATCTCACTCACCAACTCTTGATTTATTGGATCCACAATAGATATCAATGGGGTACCATGTGGTGAGATCATTTTTTCACCATCTTCATCAATCGAGCTTTCAATGACCAATCTATAGAGTTAGAATCTAAAAGACATTCAAGATCTAAGCCTTCAAGCACTAGGTCATGATCAAAGTATGTAATGCCTCTCATGCTTGTGCATGTTATCTATTTACTATTGTTTGGATCCAATGCTTTTATTATTGATGATGTTTTGTTATTCCATCGAGGTGTTTTTGATGGAATTGTGTATTTCTATCTAGTCATTTGCCTATGGATGTATATGTTGCATGTTAGATCTTTTAGTGATACCATTCCACCATTTTGATATATGTATATATTTTATATAGGTGTGTTTATCCTACATGAATTAGTAAGTAGATTGTTATCAGTGTTTCATCTTTATGATTATAGTTGATGATTCATGTTAGATGTGGTGTTTATTCAGTGTATTATATGATGTCACATTGGGTGCTTATGCTTTGCTTTGGCTATATGTATATGAGAAGGTACACCTAATGTTTGACTTGAGTGTGCAGGTATAGGGTTATTCCCCAATGGTGGTTCTAAATGAGACATTCATATTATGTTATTATCTTTGTGTGTTAACCTTTATCTCATTTGATTCAAGTGTGAGATGAATCTTATATATCCCTATGTTAACCCATATCCAAATTAGAGGCAATTTTAGAATTTTTATGTTTTGAAAACCTGTAAAGTGTGTGGATGTCATTTATGCATGTTTATTTATATTTTGCCAATTTGCATTTAAAATTATTTAGAAATGTGTTCATGACATGTTCATGGAAAATATGTTTAAATATGCTTTCTGGAAAGAAATTATATTATTTTATTAATTTTATGGAAAGAGAATGTATTGAATTTAATTGCCTTAGGGAATTAAAATAATTCTTTAGCTAGGGAAGAATTTTAATAATGCTTAGTGTATTGTATTATAAAGGTTTCTTCTAATTTAACTCATTCAAAAAATGTTCTATTTGAAAAGGTTTTATTTAAAAACGTGGAGAAGGAAATAAAGAAAAGAAAAATAAAAAGATAAGAAAAAGTGGAAAATATAAAAGAAAAGTTGGAATTGAAAATCCATATTCATTCCACACACACACACACACACACACACACACACACACACACACACACACACACACACACACACACACACACACACACACACACACACACACACACACACACACAAACTCTCTCTTCTTGTTGTCTTGCGAAGAAAAATCTTGGAATTGCAAGAAAGGATAAATTGAAAATTGTGGGTCATTGGAATTTTCTTGGAGAAGGATTGATTGGTGTGTGTTTGGATTCAAGAATGGAAATTGTTGTTTTGTTGTGTTCTTCATTCAATAAGGTATTTTCCCCTCTTTCATATTTAAATTTAAAACCTTGTATTTGGAGTGGAATTATCCATTGCCATGCTGATGTTAGGTGGAGCATATGGCTTAGCTTTAGGAAAAAATTGGATTGATTCAATCCATTTTAAAGAGTTTTTAGTGTTTTATATTTTATGTTGTAAAATTGTTGAAATTGCATAAATTTGGAGTAGAAGGGTAGTTTTAGATTTTGAAAACTTTCCCTAAATCAAAATATGGTCAAATCTGAAGGTTGCATGTTGTCCACTAATGGAGGAAGAAATATTTTATGGTTTTTTCTTGATATAAAATGTCACACCCCATTTTTAAACTAACATACTTATCATTTTATTTCAAGAGGATAGATAGTTAGTTAGTGAAATTAATATGAAGAAATTAATGTTGTGTTAGAATAGAGAATGCATTTAATTATATTATCTTATATACAAAGAATAATTGTCTATGCCATTATTAATATGCACATGATTTAATAATCTGACGGACTAACTACCATTGTGTGACTGAGGTTTTTCCCTCTGACATGAGGAGAGAGAGTATTACTGTGGAAAGGGTACTAGATCATGTTAATACAATGATCCTTGTGCTCTCTAGAAACACACTCACACTCACATTAGAGGTTAATTCAATATTGAGTTAAGTATTTATGTATATGTGGATTAGTCGTCTCAGTAATATTATTGAGCATTGTGATATTTTCATACTAGATTAATAATATTGTCTTCTAGTTGATGGCTTAGTCTTTTGCGTCAACAATTAGAAAAGTTGTATATGTCTATAAATGTCAAGTCAACATGAGTAATCGACCAAACAAGTCAAACCTTATTGTCAAGATCGAAGTAAGTTTTGCTAAGCTTCAATGTCAAAAATTGTGCTCGTAAATAGCATAATTGAAGCATTCAAAAGAATGCAATAGTGAAACTTAAATCATAGGTATATTATTGTTTATATTCTTATTTATTTAATAAATTTGATGTTGTCAAATTTAAAAACTCAATATAAAGTTAATATGGTTAAGTCTTGAAAGACTCCCATCGTATTTTCCCCTCTATGCTAGGAGGAGTGAGAGGGAGCAATAGCTCCATAACTCCTACTTCTGAGCTCTGAAGACCATGCATAATTGAGAGAAGGTAGGGAATAGTTAATGAAACTATTTTTTTTGTAATTGATAAGGAGTATGTTTTAATTGTAGAGATTAGAGAGAAAAGGATATCTCTTTTTGATCGACAGATTAGAGAGGATAGAAGGAGCCCAAAGAAAGTATAT
Source organism: Cunninghamia lanceolata (assembly GCA_027924645.1). Lineage (NCBI taxonomy): Eukaryota > Viridiplantae > Streptophyta > Pinopsida > Cupressales > Cupressaceae > Cunninghamia > Cunninghamia lanceolata. Next base: position 4,635,925 of record BSBN01000287.1, on the reverse strand, counting down.
CGACTGCATAATAAGTGATAGATATGTCAATAATAGTATTGTTTAGATGATAATAAGTTTATTCTATGTATTCATATACTATATTTGTGTATGTCAAGAGGCCGCAAACATTAAAGGAAACAATGATAATTTTGTGGCAAATGAAGCCTTTGTATATAATAAGTAATGATATTAGTAAGGGGATACCATTGGTATGACATTCCATTGAGGATATACATCTATAGTATGTTGTTCTAGCAGAGTATAATGAATTTAAATAAAAGTTTTTTTTTCTTAGAATCGGCCTATAGATTGATAAGAATATCTGAGTTAAAAAGCTAATTGGCAGTTATGTTAAACCTATTCTTTATTGTCTTTTGATACTTGGCCAATAGGTGATGATATCCATATAAACATTGTGGATATAGATGCAAATCTGATAGGCATGAATCTTGTTGAAAGAAAGTTAGAATGTAAATGAATCCTGTGTATAGGCTGAGCAATAAAATCATGGCCAGTCATTTAAACTTGAAGGTATTCCTATTCTTTTATGAATGATACTATAAGTGGGATATTATCTATGTATATCTATTATATGAACATTGGATATAAACTAATATAAGACCAAATGGCTTGGTTTGGTCAACTACACAAGGTTGACTAGTTATAAACATTTTAATCCTATCTAGTTAAGTAATGAAACTTTTCAGCCAGTCTAGAATAGACTGAGAGCTTAGATTAGTCTAGAAAAGATGGAGAGCTTAGATTAGTCTAGAATAGACTAAGAGCTTAGATAAGTCTAGAAAAGATTGAGAGATTAGCTAGCCTAAAATAGATTGAGAAGTCTAGTTAGTCTTGAATGGACCGAGACTCATATGTGTTAGAGATCTTAATATCTTTAAAAAGGAGTTAAATAGTTCAAAGTTCTGAAGGAATCATTACTCTATGTTTATTATTAGACTTTAACTTGAAAAGATTCCATAATCAGGTGATATACAAAAGAATCTATTATAGTTATGCCATAAAACATATGTATTATCTCTTTGACTATTTTGAGTAACAAAGAGTTCTCATACACTACTTTTAACCTGGTTAAGAGGAAACCATTCTTTTATCTTAATATGGTGATATTATATGTTTACTTAGACAATAAATAGTTGAATATATTTTCATAGACTAAGGTAGATATATCTTAGTGGTAAGAGTCTTAGAAGTCTATAGACATCAAATGTATTGACTATTTGACAGAATTGAGTATATCATGAGAATGTATGTTTAGAGCATAGAAATGGGTCGACAAGTCTTTGAGTAGAATGACATCTCGTCATAGACTTGAGATTGCAAGGATGCAAAGAGTGGCTCAATGTATGCTTATAAGTCACCTAAAGATCTCACCCTATAATTGTCTTATAATAAAGGAATATTGTAAGTCAGATAGACTGGTATTGAGTTAACAATTCAAAATATGTTGATATATTATTTACTAAATTATAACAATGTAGTCTCCAAGTCGAGAAAATAGTGTGTGAACATATGACTTATTATATGAAACTTTGGCCAAAGTAATGCAAAAGTCATTGCTTGCATTGTCGGTTCACTGTGTACCAGATAGCTGAGTAGTCAGAATGGGTTATACATAGCTAGAACTAGACTAGAATTGTAAACCTGATTGTTATTAGCTAGGACACTGCACTAGTTCTTAGATGGCACAAGGAATCATTTGATTTTTATTATCTATACCCTCACAAAGGGAAGGGCCACTTCCAGAAGGAAGGTGTGTGGGGCATTGCTAGTCTATGGTTGGAGGAAAAGCACCAGGGTGATGCTCTCTCTCTCTCTCTCTCTCTCTCTCTCTCTCTCTCTCTCTCTCTCTCTTGCAGTTGACTGCCAAAGGCTTGTGAACATGAAACATTGCTTATTATGTAAATGGAAATTGAAACATGTAGTCACAAGGAAAGTGACCATTTGTTATTATAATTGACAAATATGTAAGAATTTGTATGTTGCATGTGAAGTGACCATATATTGTAATTATAAATTGAACATTGGATTAGCAAGTTTATTAATGATGGAATCAATTTCATTTTAAAAAATGGCATTTATTGTGCATTAATTGTATTGTTTGTTTAATATCCCAGTTGGGATGTTATAGAAAATAAAATTAGAAAGTTGCATTTCTTGGTCCAAATGAGTGTTTTATATTGTGGAATGAATGGTATTCATCTTAAATTGGAATTGTTCATCTTCTAGTATCATGTTGAGGAATTACGCATTGATTTCCACACCATGCCTAGATCATAGGTTCAAAGTGCCAGGCTTTTAGGATAAAGGTCTAGGATAGGAGAGAGGTGGCTCTCACTATTTGCCACAATATAAAGGTATCACAAGAAAAATGTGTAGAGAGTTTAAACAAGTGAAAATTTAATAAAAATAGGGTTAATTAAATGATTAAACAAGACTTTTTCCATGCTAGGATTGGAATGCTTTCAAAAGTTTAGTCTAGTGATGAAGGACATGCCACAACTCTGGGAATTGGTGAACATCATCGAGTATCTCATTGAGGAAGCTCTATTCCCAATCTACCCATGGAGCCTTTGAGCTACTGTGATGACACTCCTTGTCTAATGCCTAGGATTCTTGTCCTTCTAATTTTGTGGAATTCTATATTTAATGTAGATGTGATCATGTTATTGATATTAGGTATTTGTTACATTCAATATATTCATGTGTTGTAACATTGTATCATGCATATCAATTGGTAGATGTGTTACCGTACTCCTTGGTTGGTGTGAGTGTTCTTGGTGCCCTTATGTTCATCTCTTAGTAGAGTGGCTGGGCCTGAGGGTACCACATGGTTGTATGGTGTTGTTCCACCATTAGGGATTTAGAGATCTCTAAGATTCCTTGGATTTCTTATTGAGAGTATGTACATCTTAATGGTTTGGTGAGTATATTGTTTTGCCTAGTTGAATTAGGTGATAAGGATGAGCCTAGGCACTATTAAATGCAACATATTAACAACCATTCCCCCCACCCAGGGCCTAATTAAGTCTTCAAGAGATATTAGTAGTTAGGGGCTCCAATAAAGATGTATTCTTCAACTCAAGTAAATTACAGTTCTTGAACTATATATATCTCCTCCTTTGTCAAACTATATATAGGCAATCACCTTCATCAATAACAGTCTTGTGTACATCCAAAGAACTATTTTTGAAATCCATCCCAACAATAGTATCGTGATCTAATTGTCATCGATCAAGAAACTACCATGACTAACTAGGAGAAGATAGCCCAACTCCAAGCACTATTGCTATAAACGTTGGGAGGGAAAGGAGATTGGCGAGCATATTTGGGTGATTGACAACCCAACTATTTCTTATCAAGCGAGCCCCCCACTATTCTAAAACACCCCACCCCCTCCAATATACTTTAGTTTAGTATAGTATAAGGAGTCCATTATAGCCAAAAGGAAGGATGACTATAGCTGGAAGTCCACCCAACCTAAACATGAGATAGGGAGATAGAGCTTGAAGGACAACTATAGCTAGAAGTGTACCAAACCTAAACATGAGATAGGGAGATAGGCTAAGGTCTTTACCACCCTAATCAATTATACCACAAAAATCTACCTATTTAATAATTTATATCAAAAAGCCCATGCATTATACCATGGGCATGTTCCCTATCTAATCATCTATATCAAGAATTCCCTGGACTAACCACATCAACAAGGGAAGACCTTAAATAGTTAGTACATTGTAAAACATCTCAGCCATTGAAATGCTACCGACTGGTCAGTTAGTCAAAGTTCCATCAACTAGTAATAGGGTAAAAAATAGTTAGCATGGACAATTCAACAAGTTAATGTAAATAGTTGGAAATTTAATAGGTCAAAAACATCATAAATAGTTAGCATGTTAACGTGTCAGCTATTTACAATGGGCATCAACAAGTGCATATGGGCGTAACTAGATTCACCAAAGTGCACTGTGATCCCTCTTGTAGGGCCTAAACACATTAAGCGGTGGAGGTGCCTACAAGAATAGGTTAGGGTTGAGTGCAATTATTAGGCTCAGGTAGGGGAATATTGGGTTGATCAAACTAGGAACTCTTGATACTATTGATTAGGAACTATCCACTTGATCTAATTAGGAATTATCAACTTGATTAGGAACCTTTTTTTACATGCCATTCGAATGTTGGCAATCTGTGTGTAGAGTCCCTAATCAATTGAAAAATCCCTCATAGACTAGGTAGATACCTATCCTATCCTATCCTATCCGTGCCTTTAGAACCCAGTGATAACAAAATAGATCCATGTTCTATACTGTTATGAATGCCCAATGAGAAGGAACTTCATATCCCCAACCAATCTCTATGCTTTCTGTCCTAGCATATCTCTAGGATGCCTCACCCATATCTAAGAAGCGAGGAGTTTAAGGAAGAATTAGAAACAAGTATATGAACATATTCCATTATTGTAGTGATTACATTTCCCCTGACTCCTTAGATTGGTGGCCCTAGGTTGTAAGGTCCATGATAAGTCAAATTCATGAGAAACAGGGATGGATTGACAATGCTTGCTATAACAATACTAATTCTCAAACCCACCATAGTGGGAAAGAAAAGGTGTGCCACCAGTTGGCAACTTTAGATATTGCAGTGCTAAGACTGAACCCATGGGCTTCCAACTTCCTTAGGAAAAGGCCCTCAGTTTCAGACAACCCTACCAACCTGTCTTATTTTGGTTAGCAGGTTGGGAGGGCAGAAATAACAATTTCAAGCTTCATTAGTGTAGGTTTGGGGTGGATGGGAAGACTAAAATTGCAAAGATTTCATCCCGCATCAATAATAGAAAAGAGGGGCCTAACTAGTGGGGATGGATAAGGGGAGATAGATAAATATTTCCTTTACATAAAAAATCCTAGTAGGGTGGGTAAGTGGGGATAGATAAATATTTCCTTTTACATAAAAAAATTCTAGTCGACTGATACAACTAATAAGAAATATGAAGTAGGTACTAATAAAATGAAATAAAGGTCATTTAAAATGTAAATTAAGAGGCATACAAATGAGTAAAATTTCTATTTTAAGAGATAGCGAGATTCACTAGTAAGATATTATCTGATATCCGACCATCCCACTTGAGATGGAAGACACAAGATTCCATCGTGTGCAAAACCAAAATGAAACATGAATGAAATTAGCAACAATATCTTTATATACAAAATTCACAACAATTAATGGAAAACAAGACTCCCAATAGATAATCCAACACATGTGGTAGCACTATTACTTGGCTATGTAGTAGTTCTGAGAATAGTAGAAGTATATGTAGGAATATGGAGTGTTGGTATGGGTGCTAACACTTGAGTCCCTATTTGATTAGAAGAGGTAACATTAGTGATGATCTTAATGCAACAAGATGCAGATAGAATGTTGTTATGTACTATATCAGCAAGGCCACACAAGACTTCTAATCCTTCTTGACCTTCAAGAAAGAGACTTCTTAGACTCTCAAAAATAGGGACAACCTCTTCAACTATGTGTCTTGAGCTTACAAATTGCTGAAAATTAGCCAACTCAGTGTCTAATCTCTAAATTTGAGCTTTAGGAACATGAGCCACAAGGTCATCCATTTTGATGGAGTCAAGAAAATTTGATGCTTTAGGAAGGTGCGAAGTAGTGATATCAGGAAGAAGTGTTTGACCTTCTTGTGAGATAAGACTAGGAATTTGGGGTTTTGATGTATTGGTATCATCATTATGCAAAGAAGTAGAACCCTTAATTTGAAGACTTCTTCACACAAGAATGTTAGAATCGGGACACCAGGTCACAAAGCTCATAAAGCATCTACAAGCTTTAGTAACACACAAGATGCACAAAATGAATGATGCAACAAAAGAAGGGTTTGAGTTTTTGTTTAAGTGAAGCAATGTTTTGTTCAAATATAAGCAAGCATAATGCACATAATATATATTTTTATCAAATTCAACTCTACTCAAATCCACTTTGATATCAATAATGCCAATGCTTAAATCAAACCCAAATTTCAATGCTTTTTCAAAATGCAACAATTCAAAATTGTTCCTATTTTCAAAATTCAATGCAAGATGACATCTGTAATGTTGTAGAAGAATGTAAAATCAGATTTAAAATGAAAATGACAGAAGAAAAATCCAAATTTAAGTGTCAATCACAAACGTTAGATTTCCACATTAACTAGGTTTTCACAAAATACAACTTTTTTGACAAATTCTAGCAATGAAAAAGATTCAAATGCACAATGTAATGCTACAAAGTGATTAATTACTACAATATCAATCTGATCTGATGCAAAAACCAGAAATTTAATTATCACTATGATGATCTAATTTTACTAGGTGCAAACAAAGTGCCAAATATGTTTTTTTCCAAATCTAAAATGAAGTGTTTATTTTCCAAATTTCAAATGCAAGGATGCAAGAATGTTTTAAACACCAAGAATGACAAGGTACAAAAAATATAAACATTTTAAACAAGCTAACAATGCAACAAGATCTGAAACAACTCACAAACCTATAAACCCTAGGCTCAAAACTAGCTAGATTTCCTAGAAATGCAAGGTTTTCACAAATCCTAGTTTTGAAACTATGCAAAATTAACTACGTATGCATGCAAAATGACTAACAAACTCAATCCTAATTAGATCTAGTGCAAAAAACAATTGAGATCTGAAACAAGAAGGATTCCAAAGGTGTAAAACAAGTCAGGTTCACCAAAATGTTGAGTAGAAAAGAGTGATCTAGCCTAAAGAGTTAAACTAGGTCAAACCCTCTTCTACAAACATTGGGGTACAAACTGAGCTTGGCTTCTACCCATGAAGGAGAACCAAACTACAGGGGTCCTACCATTTTGTTGTATAGAGAAGAGTCAACCAAATTCAAGCAAGATCTAGCAAGCAAACTAGGGAAAATGGCCAAACGCTAAATGACAAAGATATGCTAATAACTAACTGTCAGAAACAAATATTAGAAAACTAAAAGTATAATAGAGATCAGGAAGTAGAGAATACCATGGATCCGGTAGTGGAGGCACCAAAGACCAGGGCACTTGGGCACCCTAGACCGTAATTAGGGTTTAGTAGAATCTCTGAGTTTCACCAGATTTGTACCTACAAATCCTTTCTTCTTCCCAGCTCTTATCTTCAAACATCCATATCTCCAACCTACATAAAAGAAAAGAGGAAAAGGTTGTATTGTGTATAAGGGATTTCCTTAGTCAAACCCTATGTTGGTGTTTCCACCTCCACTATAGTGATGATTAGATCCAAGGGTGAATGCCCTAGGAGGGTAGAGGCTAGATCTGCAATATATTATAGAGATATGAATGAAAATGTTAATGATTTACCACAAGATGTGAAACCCTAGTTGATGGAGATAACTCAATATCAAGCACCAATAAGGAGAGTGATGGAGAAGACTTAAAACTTCCTTCAAGACCTACAAACAAAATTCATAACATCCACAAGTAGATAGCACTTCCAAGCATGAAGAACACTTTAGCATAGAAGATCAAGACATGAGAGAAAACTTACAATATCCATCTAGTTGTAAAATGAATTGTAAAACTCCTTTATATATGCATTCCCACTCACAAACAACAAAAAAAGCCAAATGGGGCCGACATAAAGAAACTAGGGAGGTGTTCTAAGTTGACACCACATGAGAGGGGCTATGGAACCCTTCTAAGACCAGGGTGCTTGGACGCCTTGATCCTTTAGCCCCACAAACTCTAGGGAGTGTTAAATGTTGTGGGCTTAGGCCAGTCCTAAGTTTATTCTATTAGGTTTATTTAGATCAGGATCATGATTTTATCGTTTAATGATAAAAAAATGTGTTAAAATAGGTCTTGATTAATAAAGGCAACATTTTAGGTCCAGTCAGGTGCTGAACTAGGTGTAAAATGCTAGTGTACAAATTTTACTCCATAACAAGGCCATGGACACCCAACCTATTGGGTCCCAAAATACCTACAACCTAAAACTTTAAAGCATTCCTAAATCACCTAGGCCAGGGATGTCAATGGGCAATTTTGGCCAACAAACAGGAGTGGGTAGGCTCCTCTACACTTTGAGCTCAACTTAGACTCTGGAGGGATATTCCAAGTGGTATACCTTAATAGATATTGACTTCTAACCTAGATGAACAACTAAAAAAAGGACAACCAAACCCAAATAATTTTCTTGGCCCCAAAGGCTGTCACTAAGCCAAGAACAACTGATTGTCACTAAAAACCCCTATATAGCTGATGAATGAAATTGTACAAAATGAGGATACATAAGGACTACTACTGTGTTTAAGATTTTGATATAAAGTTTTGTTTTAAAGGCTTGGGTGATCACAAGATTCTTAGACCAGTGCCTATCTATTGGGCTATAGAGTTTTGCATTTATCAGGTGAAAATAATTTCAAGAAAATGTATGACTTCCTATTTGAAGACTCAAATGCATAACAACTATTATCAAATAATGAGAATACTTAATAATCCAACACTATACAACACTCCTTGATTTGTAATACTAAAATGACCATTTCCAATGCTTGAAAATGGACTAAGAACTGTCACGTTCATTCAAATCAGAGAAATCCTAACTACAATTAAGATTTCCTGAAAGAACACTTACAACAGTGGAAAAAACACTGATTTATTATAATGATTACAATATATCAACATACATTTTCTACTAATTCCCTCCCTAAAGAAAAAAAACTAAAAATCAATCTTTTCCAAAAAATGCCTCTGGATCTCAGTGCCTATAAAGAAAACTATGCAAAATGACCAACTCGTAATGCATAAAAAACATATGCATATATAGCAATTCAACTCATTGCACAATTTAAAGCATTGCACTCTGTCATCAAGTACAACCATCCTGCATTAAAATATGGTACATGGCCCTTTGAGACTTGATATCTCTACCAAATGAATGTTTGTATACATCTGTTTTGCCAATCATAAATACAGAAAAATATTAATTTGATTTGCAACAATTAAGATAGTAATAACTGGCGATGAAGTAGATGAGAAATATTTGCCACATTGAAGACTAACAGTTGACTCATTCACATACATAATTAATTATACAACAGGTACCTAGAACATTAATGAGGGAATGTTTGAGTCCACTCCCTGACAAGTCTGAGGAGTGACAAAAGAAGATTCCCCACACACCTAAAGTATTTGGAGCTATAATGAGGGAAGGTTTGAGTCCACTCTTTGACACTTGCAACATCAATTTCATCTACTTTGTCATCCAAGTGTACCTGTGCATTGAATATTTTTACTATGTCAACCACCTACATAGCCTCGGCCTACAACACATTAATGTTGAGTGCAAATCTACAAGTTTCATCTTGCAATCGTGGCATAAATTTAGGGAATCATCTCTCATACTTTTACAACACTTTAAAAGTGTTGTCTAATTTTCACTTACTTTCCTCTTTTTTAGATCTACTTGTACCTGAAGAAATCAAAGATTCTACCTGATTGCTCTTCCTTTTCATCTCTATTAGGCCATCAAAAATCAGACTTTACCTCCCTCTATGTTGAACATCTTCTTATTTTTCTCTGTCAGCAATCTAGTTGGCAAAAAGTTTAGTCAGTGAACTATCAATTTCACAAACCCTCCGTTTCATTAGAAAATAATGTTTTCTCCCTTTTCCCCTTTTTATTCTCTTTATCAGTGAATTCACCTCTACATGAACCTTCTAGAAAAGTCCACATTTACTGCCTTGTCTTCTTTCTCAGCCCCCTTTTTGCCTTATCAGCAAAAATGAAAAATGGTGAACCATCACTTTATCTTCTCTTGCACTTTTCTTTACTATCGGTAACTTTTCCCTTTGTCGAACCTCTTCCTTTGTCACTTCTTACTTGACTATTTCTCCCTTAACCGATCTTCCTTTTCACCTTTATCGGTGAATTTGCCTGTGGGGAACCAGGTTGTTAGCGAACCCAATGGTTTGCGAACTTACACTTTGCCGATGAAAACTTGCCTTAACCTTTTCTTGTCTATCTCCTTTGTCAGAAAATCTCCTCGTCGATGAACTATCCTTCATGCGCTTTTTCTTTCGCCACCTAGTTGCCCTATCAGTGAATCAGCGAAATCGGTAACTCATGATCTTAGTTGGTGAAATCAAAAGTTCGCGAACTAGTCGATTCTCTGAGAAACACTTATTTTTTTCTCTTGTTTGCCTTAGAAAATTTTTCTTCATTTTCACCCTTTCCCATTCTTTTTGCCTTGTTTCTTCTTTATTTTTGTTTTTGTTGTTAGGGAAAGTTGTCATCAACGAACCCTTTGTTGGCAAAACCATGAGTTTATAAGCCAAAGGGTTCACCAACCAAGACTTCAACTTCTTCATCTTTCCCTTAGAAACTTTCCCCCTACTCCATCTTCTTTTCCTTCTTCTTCATCGGAGCGTCCTTGCCATTTTATCGGCAAATCGATGAAACTACAAACTCAGAAACCTAGTCAACAAATTCGCTGGTTCACAATTTCGCCGATTTGTCGACAAACACTTAACTTGAACAATTTTGAAGAAGATATCAAACTTTCTTTCCTTCAACATTTTCATTCCCTTAGAAAAAGTTTCCACTTGCTTTCTAGAAAATTTTACTTCTTGAAGTTGCTTTTCACTTCTTTCAAACCCTATCTCTTTCACTACTTTGTTGCCTTATCAGCAAATCAGCAAAATTAGAAACCTACAAACTTGGTCAGCAAAATTGGTAGTTCACAAACTTGCCGATTTGCTGACAAAGCCTTAAAACTTAAAAAAATTTCAATCTCTCACCTGTTTCATTCATTTCTTTTGCCACCTTATCAACAAATTGGCAAACCAGCAAAGTAACAAACTTGCGAACTCAGTCGGCAAAATCGACAACTCATGATTTTGTTAATTTGTCGACAAAGCCCTCAAATGGACAGATTTTTTTAAGGGAAAAAAACACATTGACATTGAAAGAAACCCATTGAAATTGTCTTAGATCAGGTATATATGATGGGTTTAAAATGTGAAGGCAAAAGTGGGATTATTTATGAACTTGAGGCAAAAATAGGCATGTTCAAGAGCTAGTTTTTTTATAAGTCCCAACACAACCCAACTTTGGAAGGAATAGGGATAGGGGTCAGATCAATCGCCTCTTGTTTAAACATATATAAGAGAGTATGTCGGTTTAGTTGTTTCTGTCTTGACATAGATAATAAAATATAGTGGCACTATGAACCCCAACCACATGGTTGGGGAGTAGCCAAGTCCAACTAACCAACCAGACAATATAGTTACCCCATTTGTTAGAATTGGAGAAAGCACCCTCATACAACAAAATCCAATTAGATCAATTGAGACTACCTAGGGGGTGATTTCCAAATCAAATATAATAAAAGGGATATGACATAGATCAAAACATTAAAGCAAGCGATTAGAGCTTTTAATATCCACTTTATTACAAAGTTTACCCATTTGATTCCTACTTCAAGCTAGTTCATCTTCATGTTTTCTCACCCATCTAGTGATCTTATGCACCATGTTTCTAGTTCATGCACCCAGATTTAGATCGATTCAGTATGGTGGCTATCGTTGTTGAAATCAATTATGTTTCCATGGTGGAATAGATAACAAACTGGTCTTTCTTATATACGTCATTATAGCCCATCACAACTCTAAATAAAACCCATTGGAGAATGTTTGAGACCTTTATAGTTCATACACACCTTCTCAATTGGTCCAACAACTTTCTTTCCAAGCAAATGTCACTAATGACACATCTTGTGACCTTATGATGCATAAGAATGCTACATAGCCATCTACCCCATAACAATAATTAGCCACAACACTTATCAATAGTAGTGGGCCACTTTTCTAAGTGCAACGCTTAGACAAGTATCAAGGTGAGTGAGAATCTGATGTGCATCGATGTAGCTTACTTTTTTTGTCGTGTCATTTGAATGTTGGCCAGGTGTGTGTAGAGTCCCTAATCAATTACAAAATCTCTTTTAGACTAGGTAGTGCCTAATAACCTATCCTATCTTATCCGCGCCTTTAGAACCCAATGAAATAAAAAAGATCCATGTTCTATACGGTTGTGAATGCCCAACGAGAAGGAACTTTCTACCCCCAACCAATCTCTATGCTTTGTGCCCTAACATATCTTGAGGATGCCTCACCCATATCCAAGAAGCAAGGGGTTTCAGGAACAATTAGAAATAAATCTATGAACATATTCCATTCACGTAGAGACTGTATTTCCCTCAACTCCTTAGATTGGTAGCCCTAGGTGGTAAGGTCCATGATAAGTCAAATTAGAGAGAGAGAGAGAGAGAGAGAGAGAGAGAGAGAGAGAGAGAGAGAGAGAGAGAATACTTGCTATAGCAGTACTATACTAATTTTTGAACCCACCATGGTGGGCAAGCAAAGGTGTGCCACCAGTTGGTGACTTCAGATATTGTGGTGCTAAGACGGCTATTCTTAAATATCATTCACTTCAATAGTCAAAGATCAATTTCGACCAATAAAAATAGGACAAATATTTACCTTTTTTTGTTGTGAGTGAGATGAAAAATTACTGTTGATTGTTTGACCATTAAATGGATGATATTTAAGTAGAGTGTGCTAAAACTGAACACATAGACTTCTAACTTCCTTAAGAAAAGGCCTTCATTTTTGCCAACCCCGCCAACCTGTCTTATTTTGGTTGGCAGGTTGGGAGGGTAGAAATAGCAGTTTTGGGCTTCGTCAGCGTAGCTTTGGGATGGGTGGGAGGACTACAATTGCAAAGATTTCTGCCCGTGCCAATAATAGTTAACAGGGGCCTAACTAGTGGGGGTCGATAAGAGGAGATAGATAAATATTTCCTTTACATTAAAAAATCCTAGTGGGGTGGGTAAGTGGGGATAGATAAATATTTCCTTCTACGTAAATTTTTTTTTGTCGACTGATACAACTAATAAGAAATTTGAACCAGGTACTAATAAAACGAAATAAAGGCCATTTAAAACGTAAATTGAGAGGGACACAGACGAGTAAAATTTCTATTTTAACAGGCAGCGAGATTCGCTGGTAAGATTTTATCTGACATCCGACTGTCCCACTTGAGATGGAAGACACAAGATTCCATCGCGCACAAAACCAAAACGAAACATGAATGAAATTAGTAGCAGCTGCTTTATATACGGACTTCCCTCCCAGCAAAGTGAAGCACCAGTCTGCCTTTCTGGGTTTGCGTAGTAATGGGTCTCAGTATGAGTGTTTCTGCAATAGCACTTACAATTTTATTGTCTAGTCTATTGTTGTCCGTTGTATTGGGATGGGCGAGAAAAAACAATGGGAGATTGTCTTGACCAGGACCATTTCCACTTCCCATCATAGGAAACCTCCATCAGTTGGGACTCTTCCTCACCGCAGTCTGCAGCGGCTAGCTGACAAACATGGGCCAATAATGTTGGTGAAGTTGGGTTCTATTCCTGTTGTGGTTGCCTCTTCTTCTCAGGCGGCTAAGCAGTTTCTGAAAACTCATGACTTGATTTTTGCCAGCAGGCCGTCTACTGCCGCTGGAAAATACTTGCTTTACAATCGCAAGGACATCGTGTTTTCTCCCTACGGGGCTTATTGGCGAAAGATGAGAAAACTATGCATGTTGGAGCTTCTGAATGCCAAGAGAATCGAGTCGTTCAAAGGCATGCGGGAGGAAGAGGCGCAGGCGATGGTCCGATCAATATGGGAGAAGAGTGAGCAGGGAAGAGTGGACGTGGATGTGAGCCACAGCGTTGCCTGCTATGGTTGTATTAATATAAGGATAAAAAATATATTATAGATTTTTAAAAGGAGGATATTAGGAAAATTATATAAAATTAATTATTTGACATTTTAAAATATTATTTGAGTAAGAAATTGTTTTAGAAATGTTAAAATTTGTACATTAAAAAATTTGTAAAATCTTAATAATGCTGAGTGATTGGATTTAAGTAACTTTTCATAATTTGGAATTTATCAAAGTTGAACAAGGTTTGAGCCACTACCTTGCTACCCAATAATAACCTCCCCTCTCCATGACCACACTAAACATTATAATAAATATTTTGTATTCCAATTTACATGTAACTAAAGTTTTTTAAAATCTTATCCTCTAAACACTTTTCTTAGATTGTTGTGAAATGACTTATAAGTTGACGTGACATATTTTTAAAAATGAAAAGTGAAAGATCATTTTCCCAATCAAGAAAGTTGTGCCCTTATATTCGTGCAAAGACATGTAATAAAGACTTAAATCTTTTAGTTTTTTGGTATAATAAAATTGGAGAGGCCACAACTAGGGGATTTTGTCCTTGTTCTTGAAAATATTTGACTTGAATCTTTTAGTTTGATTCAAATGATTGTGCTATTTGAAAAAGGTTAAAGAAGGTTATTAACCATAGCCATATATTTTTATAACTTGAAATATATATTTTATTCTTTTTATTCCTTTTTTGGAAGTTTAATCTCCATTTATGAGAGGTAGGTATTGATTTTTAGTAAATATTCTAATGTAGTGGTTGCACTACTTGCTATTGATTATATTCATTTATTTATATGTTTGAATCTATGCATGTGTATATAGGATATATTTCTTGGTGCAATAGATACATCAGCAACAACATTGGAATGGGCAATGAGTGAATTATTGAGAAACCCGCATGTGATGAAGAAATTACAAGAAGAAATTGATTTTGTGGTAAAAAAAGATGAGAAAATTACAAATTCTCATATTGTAAGCATGGAATACTTGCATTGTGTGGTGAAAGAGACATTAAGATTATATCCAATAGTCCCCTTGCTCATCCCCCATGAATCTATTGACTCTTGTATTGTGGAAGGACCTCATTGTGACTACTTGATACCAGCAAAACAAAGGCTTATTTTTAATGCTTGGGCAATTGGAAGAGATCCAAGAGTATGGGAAGATCCCTTGGAATTCAGGCCTGAGAGGTTTATGGGTAAAATTTTTGACATAATGAAAAATTTAGAATTAAGCATGATTCCTTTTGGGGCAGGAAGGAGAGGTTGCCCTGGTGCTTCCATGGGCGTTGCCACTATTGAGGCTGCAATAGGACACCTCTTTCACTTCTTTGATTGGAGAAGTGCAAAAGAGATAGACATGCAAGAATCCTTTGGAGCCACCATTCCTAGAAAAGTACATCTCTTTGCTATTCCAACTTGGAGGTTAAGGGTGAATGCACCTTCTTCCCTCAAAATATAATTACTATAAAAGAATGTTCACTACTTTTTACCTAAATTAAGTAAACCATGACATTTATAAATAATTTTTCTTCTCATCATGTATGTGTCTTGCAATATGTTATTATTTTAGCTATTTCAATTAAATTACTTGATCTTTATACCTAGTTTACCTAATATGTTATGGTTCAATGCATAATAATTTCTCTTTTATAAGATGTTTATAGATGAAATTTGTTGTCTTATTCTTGTTGTGAGAACTTATATTTCTTGTCACTATTTAGTATGGTTGTTGAGTTAAGGATATTCATATATGATGAAGAATAAATATTGTAAATTGAATATATTTTAAAACTACATAATATTTTTAATTAGCATATACAATTGTGAATTTATAATTATTAAATAAATGGTGCTTTTTCTTTGTATACTACTTTGGATTGTTGTCCAATTCTTTATAATCTAAAAAATATATTCTCCCCATTATGTTAAATTATGATAAACATATTTATCCAACTAGTAACTTAACTCAAATATGGAAATAAACATCAAAATACTTACATACAATTCACTCAAAATATAAATGTCAAAATAGAACTAGATATTAGATAAGAATCCATGAATTTGTTTTTATTTTAAAGTTTCTTAGAATTTTAATTTGTACCATTTAGTGTGACACAAAATGGAATAGATCTGTGTGGTAGCACCACTTTTAAAATCAGAAGGTGAAGTGCAAAAGGCATGTGGGAACGTAGGTATGTGTACCTCTCTAGTGGTGCACTCATCTTCTCATAGGCATGCTTGAAATTCCTTCATATCTCTAGCATATGAAACATTACCTAGACATGCCTTAACTTCTCTATAAAAAATGTCTTATTTTTCTTTAATTTTAATGAGGAGGCATGTCCAATATAGAGAAGTGCACAAATTTGAATTATGAAATATTTTCTTGAAACCCTTCAATGTGGCATGTAATATATCTTCAAAATGTGCCAATATATTGAAAACAACTTAGTTTTATCCTTCATTCTAGCATGTGAGATGATCAAGAGGAATGACTTGAATGTTTGATCTTTTGCCAATGTTATCCTATTTACTAGTGTGTGCTTGATGGAATTGGCATACCTAATGTTAGGAAAGTGTGCTTGAAGTAAGAAGGAAATTCCTAAAGATAGAAAAATGTGTCTAAAGTTAGGAGTGTGTTCCTAAAGATAGAAAATGGGGCCTAAAGTTAGGAGGGCATGCCTAAAGATAGAAAATCATGTGTAGAGTTAGGAGGGCATGCTTGATGATATAAAAGTGTGCTTGAAGTCAAGAGGGTGTACCTAAAGATAAAAATGTGCAGCGAAAGTCAATCACTTAGGAAATCTACTTTGTTTAGATGTGTGGGATGATTGCCAGGCATGTTCCTACATTGAAATATCCTTGGTTTTACCTTTTATATGGCACACAAAATGATTTCCAAGAAAACTTCTCATGGAAACTTGAAAGATCCTATAGGATTTAGCAAGAGTAAAGATAAATGCATAAAGGATAACAAGATAAGGGTATACTTTATGAATTTTTTACTCTATGAGATTAACCAAATATAAATTTTTGTTTGGGTTCAACAATTGGCTTTATCTAGAGACCATGGTGTATACTTGTGGCATAGGAGAACTTTAGAATCTCTAGGTAACTTATGAGTGGATTAGTGCTTTATTAGTTGGGTAATGAAGTCAAAATATTCCTAAATCTCCTAAATGATGAAAACATACAATGTTAAATAATAGAAAGAGGAAAAACAATACAACATAACAAAGACATCACAAATTGGGAAACATAATACAAACAATATGAAAAACATAAATTCTTTTTATGATTAGGAACAAAGGGAAACAAAATGGGTTACATGAAACCATTTACAAGATAGGAAAAATAACAACTATTCCTCTTGATTTGGGTATCTAGTCATAATAACACATTGTCTTTCAACTTTTGAAATACTTGCTCAAAGAGCCATGGTTTAGGTGGATAAACATGATCATACAATGAAAAGTTTAAGATGAATTGATTAATATGCATTGCTTCTACATGATCATCCTCCTTAATGAGAAACCTCTATAGTGAGTGAATAAATTGAGCCTCCTTCTAAAGATATCTAGAAAGTTCATTTGTCCATAATACATCTGATGGCATTGTAATCACCACATGTTGAAATTGACCCTCTCCACTTGTCTCTTCAACATATGCAATTCTAAACTCGGTCCATATATTAACCTCTAGGAGGGGTTAGAGATGATAAAATAAAATCTCACTCACCAAGTCTTAATTAATTGGATCCACGATTGATATCAATGGGGTACCTTGTGATGAGATGACTTCTTGACCATGTTCATCAATCGATCTTTCTACCGAACAACCTATAGAGTTTGAATATGAATGGCCATCAAGATCCGAGTCTTCAAGCACTAGGTCATTATAAAACTATGTAATGCCTCTAACACATATGCCTATTATCTATTTACTTTTCTTTAGATCTGATACTTTTATTACTTATGATGTTTTTTATGCCATTGATGTGTTTTCTAATGGAGTTTTATATTTCTATATAGGCATCTACCTATGGATGTATATGTTGTATGTTGGATCTTTTAGTGATAATCTTTCATTAGTTTTATATATCTATATATATTGTACAAGTATGTTTATTGTACATAGATTAGTATGTGGATTGTTATAATTATTGCATCTTCATGATTATAGTTAATGATTCATGTTAGATGTGATGTTTATTAAATATATGATATGATGCCATAGTGTTTATGCTTTCCTTTGGCTATATGTATATGAGCAGGTATGCTTGATGTTTGACCTAAGTGTGTAGGTATAGGGTTATTCCCTAATAAGGGTTATAAATGAGGCATTTATATTGACTTATTATCTATGTGTGTTAACCTTTATCTCACCCAATTAAATTATGAGATGAATCTTTTATATCCCTATTTTAACCTAAATCTAAAATGGAAGTAATTCCAAAATCTATATGTTGTAAATACATGTAAAGTGTGTGGAAGTCATTTATGTGTGTTTATTTCTATTTTGGCACTTTGTATTTAAGATTATCTAGAAATGTGTGCATGAAATATTTTTAGAAAAGATGTTTAAATATATTTGGTAGAAATAAATTATATTATTTTATTAATTCTATGAAAAGAGAATGTATTGAATTTAATTGCCTTAAGGGAAATAAAATAATTATTTATCTATGGAAGGAATTGAATAATGTTTAATGTATTATATTATAATGTTTCTTCTATTTTAAATCATTCTAAAAATGTTCTATTTGAAATCACTTTATTTAAAAAAGTGGAGAAAGAAATAAAGAAAAGAAAAATAAACAAGCTAAGAAAAAGTGGAATATATAAAAGGAAAGTTGGAATTAAAAATGCGTATTCATTTCTTCCTTCAATTATATCTCTAGTTATTCTTGGAGTTTGATGGACTATTGTGACATCTTGGTTGTATTTATGTTCCAAGTTCTGGTGGCTCTCATCTAATTGTGATGATAGAGGTGGATCATGATCGTTATATAGCACATTGTGGTTTAAAGAAAATGCATGCAAATCTTTAGTAGTTGTTCCATTGGGTAGGAATCAGGTGTGACATTGATAATTTTGTTGGTACATGCCTTGAGTGCCAAAGAGTAAAAGATAAACATCAACATCTAAGAGGTCTCCTATAACAACATGATGTTCCTAAGTGGAAATTAGACACAATTTCTATAGACTTTATTGTTGGTTTTCTTTTTTCTTCCCATCATTATGATGCCATCATGGTGATAGTAGATAAGTTAACTAAGGTTTATTATTTTTCACCCATGAAGGCATCCTATAGTGCTATGTTAGTGGCATGTAACTTTATAGAGGATTTTATGCACTTGCATGGAGTACCTTGTAGGATTATTTCATACCATAATCATGTGTTCAAGTCATTGTTGTGGACATCCTTACAACATGCTTTGGGTACCTATTGTCTTATTTTGCCTCCCAGCCAAATAGCCCAAATCTAAAAAATCTTTAAGTGTTTTCCCCTTTTGAGATGAAAGGAAACACCCTAAAATTGACTAAGTCCCAAAATCCTGAGTTTACCTTGTGTTTTAAGTATAGTCAGAGTTTCAAAGTTCATAGTTTTATCCCTCATCCTTCCATCCTCATCGTCTTCAAACTCCACCTTGTCCTTTGCAAGTTTCTCTAAGTATTCAATGTTTTTTAGAGGTCAAAGTTTGGACCTTCCCTCTTCTTCCTTCTTTTCCTTAGAAGGAGGAGGGTTGAAGGCCTAAGAGCCAAATGTTGACCTTTTCCCTTTGTAAAGTGGCTAACTGTTTCAGGGCTCAAACTTTTTCCCTTCCCTCTTCATGTTTGGAAGGTGTACGGAGGAGAGCCTAAACCTTGACCCCTGATGAGTGTAAAATTTTCTAAGGCTTCCCACCATCCCATAGAATCTTTTGGTGGGGCCACGGTAGGCTACCAGGATAGTAGGAAGCTAACACATGGTAGTGACATCACCAAGGAATGTAAAAGGCAGAGGGCCTAAGCGTTGACTTCTACCCAAAAAGTTTGAAAATAAAGCTAAGTGTCTCAGACTTTGGGGATCAGACCTTCCTTCTTCCTCCTTCTCATTGAAGGTGAAAGATGGAAGGTCTGAGCTTTGAACTCTGCTAAAACTTTCAAAAGATTGGCTAAGTCTTTGACTCTCAGATCTCGGACTTTCTTCCTTCCTCCTCTGTGAAGGCGAAAGACGGAAATCCTGAGGCCCAAAGTATGTCGATAGTTTAATCTTTCTCTATAAAGCAGAGCACGGGGAGCATACTTTCTCCTTTCCTTATTCCCTCCTAGAAGGTCAAATGCCAAAGGCCCTAAGGCTCGAACTTCAATGACTTCCACAATCTTCAAAAATCAAGAAAGGGAAGCCAAATCAAGGCTCTACCATGATCATACATGATGATATTTTTCTTCCAAGGTAGGAATCTAGTCTAGAGAAAAGTCAAACATCCAGCTTCAGCTGGAAAATTGCAGTTGAGCATTTATGGCTGCAAAAGGCAGTTTCAAGCGCAAGTATTCAAACACAGATATTTTTTCAACCACTTCTTGGAGATATTTTATCTGCATTTATGTCAAGTTAATCAGATTTTCTTTTGATATTCTTTTGTAAATATCTCTGACAGGCCCATGGGCGCATTCATTAAGTAGGTAATGGTGCTTCATTGTAAATGCTATATAAGGCATGAAATGTAAGGTATTCATGCCGGCTTTTTGGTCTAAAAAACCATATCTCTTTTCAATTGTAACCATGCCTCTTTGAGAATAGCCAATAATACTTTTACCTTTTCATGAATTTTGCTTGCTATGTGTAATCTTTTTGTTTAAGTTTCCATTTATGAAACTTTCTTTCCTTTTGGATCTCAATTAGTTTCTTTTACCTTTGCAACTGATTTATGATTTGTGTATGTTTGTCTATTGTTTATTGTTATTTTGGGTATACATGGTTGACTTGAGGGTCGAACATTCAAACCTGGTGTATCACCTCCTTTCACTTTTAGTTCATCCCTCTTCCTCTTTTCATAAATGATGGATAGATTAGGTTTAGTCTTAGGAATAGATGGATCTCTTATTCAGCAAAGAAACCAACCTCTCTCTAGAGATTTTATCTCCCTGTAGGGTCCCACACCTGGAGATCATCTCAATGTTTCACTGGATTGTTGGAGCCCTAAAATCCTTTAACACAGGGTGCAAATCCATGTGACAACAGTACCCAACTTAATTTTATCTCTACCTATCACCCTGAGACTAATGGTTAGATATAAAGGGTGAATAATGTTTTTGAGGATATTCTTCACATGTATGTAGTGGATTAGTAGTCCCTTTGGAAGGACTATTTGTATTTGGTTGAGTTTTTTTATAATAATGGTTACCATATTACTGTTGGTATGTCACCATTTGAGGCCTTGTATGGGCATTTGTGTTGTATTCCCTTAAGTTGGGATAGATTCAAAGATTGGGTTTTTCTTGGTCCTAAGATGATTTAGGACATAGAGTAGCAAGTAGTTTGAATTAGAGCATAGTTAACTTCCTAGGATAGAAAAGAAGTATGCTGATGCCAAAAGGTTGGATCAACATTTCTCAATTGTCATTTATGTGTTCTTGAGAGTGCAACCACATAAGTGCCCAATCCGCTATGGAAAAGGTTCTAAACTCACATTGTGTTTTTTTGGACCTTTTGAAAACCTTGAGAGGGTTAGTCCAATCACTTATAACCTTGCATTACCACTCAATCTCTTGTGCATCCATGGTGCATTTCATGTTTCATTTTTCAGATAGTATATTCTAGATGTGACACATGTTCTTGATTGGGGTACTTTATACATTAAGGAGGGCAATCAACTTTCTTTAGAGTCCATTTATATGTTACAATATCAAAAGCTGGCACTTCAGGGCCAAGACCTGGATTAGATAAGGGTCTAGTGGGTTCTCTAGATGATTCCATAGCTACTTGGGAGGATGTCATGTAGTTGAGAGTGCTTTACCCTTAACTTTTTAAAGGCTTCCAAGAGTAAACCAAGTTCTAGGGAGTGAGGATCTAATGCCTCTTGCACTTCTGCTTGGTTATTTATTTACTTTTGTTTGTATCCAATGATATTTTTTATGCCATCAATTTTTTTTATAGAGTTTTGTATTGGTATCTAGAGGTATTTTCCTATAGATGTATATGTTGTATGTCGAATCTTTCAATGATACTATTCCATCATTTTGATATATGTATATATATTAGTACAAGTGGATTTATCATATATGGATTAGTATGTGGATTATTGTGAGTATTGCATCT
This sequence comes from Cunninghamia lanceolata, assembly GCA_027924645.1. Classification (NCBI taxonomy): domain Eukaryota; kingdom Viridiplantae; phylum Streptophyta; class Pinopsida; order Cupressales; family Cupressaceae; genus Cunninghamia; species Cunninghamia lanceolata. The sequence continues at coordinate 4,613,831 of BSBN01000287.1, read as the reverse complement.
TTATGATTATAGTTGATGGTTCAAGTTAGATGTGATCTTTATTTGATATATGATATGATGTTGTGCATTGGGTGCTTATGGTTTGCTTTGGCTATATATGAGTAGGTATGCCTAATGTTTAACCTAAGTGTGTATGTATAGGGTTATTGCCAATGGTGGTTATAAATTAGACATTCATATTGGGTTATTATCTATGTGTGTTAGTCTTTATCTTATTCGATTCAAGTATGAGATGAATCTTGTATATCCCTATGTTGATGTGTAAATTTGGAATAGAAAGGCAGTTTTAGATTCTGAAAATTTTTCCTAAATCAAAATATGGTCAAACCTAAAAGTTACATGTTCTCCATTAATGGAGGAAGAAAGTGTTAGAAATTAGGATATTAGGATACTAATCATTATAAACAAAATGTAAATTGAATAAAATGAGAATTATACTAGCAAAGATTTAACACATTACACAAAGTATACATAGGGAAAAACCTTTCAGGTAAAAAATCCCATAAAGCCTCATTTTACTAAAACACCTATGAAAAATAGTTTATTAAAAAATAGACTAAATCTGGGGACACTCCTCTAGTTACTTCCACATGGCCAATAATTCCTGTTACGGTAAAATGTGCATGAATATCAATAATACCCAATAACTCATTGAAATAAAAAATAAAGAAGATCAAACAAACAAAGAACTCAAAACCTTGCAAACCTCTTTACTTTGTGGCTTCCATTGGTCACCTATCTCAAACAATCTTGTGATGAATATGGCCCTTAGAAGGTGCACTTCCTTGCTATTTTCCAAGATGTCAAGTGGGAATTGCTATGATAGGTTTGCAATGAAGAGATTCTTCAACACAATTGCAATGATAAAAGGGTGATCACAAGCTATGGAATGATTTGGTGCCAAAGGCACACTGTGAATTCTGTAGAGTAAGTTTACTAACAGCTTGGATGATTGAAATGGAAGAAGAGGGTTGTATTTATAGGTTTGAGAGAGAGATTAACGGTATAGAATGAGTAAGAAGATCAATGGTAGAGGATACTTAAGAGGATGTGCGTGAATAGGAAGAGGACATGTGTCCTGCTCTATTTTGCATGAAAGGAGTTAATAAAATAGAAGAATGAGTTAACTGAAGAGATTAATCAATTAACAAAATAGATAGAAGAGTTAACTAATTAGAACTAGAGGATAAATAGGACATATGTGTGAGGAAATAAATAACTAAACATTAAAATATTTAATTAAGTTTGCACATGGATTAATTTTGGTGTTAATCTATTTTTAAGAAGAAATAGATAATCTAAATAAATGTTTCAATTTATTTAAATATAGAGGATGTTAAGTTTAGAAGAACTAATTAAATAATTTGACATTATTTAATTTAGAATGACTTTAGAATTTAGAAGAGGTAATTAATAATTTTGATATTATTTAATTTAGAGAAATTTTGGAAGAATTTTAATTAAATAAATGAAATTATTTAATTTGGAAGAACTAGGAGGATTTTAATTAAATAAATGAATTTATTTAATTTTGTGGAGGAATGTGAATCAGATAAATAAATTGACTTGTTTATTTATTGATAGAGGAATTAAACTAAAATAAATATTAGAAATATTTATTTAGACAAAGTCATATCACTTTCAGGTGTATATATTTTTCCTCTCTTTGATGCAATGTGTTTCATCACGTTGTTTCAAAGAATAAGATTTCTTGATAATGATATGTGCCCCAGTTTGCCCCTAGTATAGGTTTAAACAACAGTAAGATGCCCCCTCGGGAGATTGGACAGGAAGGAAGGGTCTAAGGCATGAGATGGACAATCTCACAATGAAGAAGGTGAAAAAATAGGTTAGGATGAAGAAAATTGGCTATGGTTCAAAGAAACAGGAGGAAACGGGCTAGGGAAGTAGTCACGGTCACCACACAACTAGTTAGGGTTCACTTGCTATAAATAGGAGCTGGGTCCACAATCCTAGTCATTTGCACACTTAGATTTTATTGATAGGTCCCTCAGAGCTTAGGAGAGCACAACAGCTAGAGCAGTCAATATAGAGATGGATATTCCACACGAGGAGCACCACTTTGAGCGTGTTCGATGGTTCGGGCAACTAGCTGAGGCAAGACCACGGGTATGTAGTTCGACAAAACTCACCTAGGGTCATTTATTAGGCTAATAAATGCTAGGGAAAAATTTCTTGAATGAATGCACTGAATCGTGTTTCAGTGCATTTTCCAGTAGAAACTGCTCATTTGTTGCAGTTCAACGTATTTGCATTATGTATTGGTGCATATGTTACTTCTATTCATTTATGTTGCAAATTGACACATCCATTAGGAAGTTGCGCATGTGTGACAAGTAGCTGCGCTTTTGTTCACTTGCTGCATCTATTAGCTGAAGCTGCGCATTCATTCTAGAATTGCGCATCTATTCAAAAGTTTAGTGCATATGCTTGGATTGGCATATTTGCCTTGATACTACACATTTGTAGCCTAGTTTGGTGCATTTGCATTTTGATACTCAGTTACTTAGAGAAATTGACTCAATTGGTATCTTGATCGATGCGTCAATTGATAAGCGATCTCCAAGATTGATACAATCTAGACAAGAGATGATATGCTTGTTTTGATCAATTTGATATATTAATTAATTGATAGGATAGTTTTGATAGTTGAGCAGGTTTGCTTTGATATAGTTATAGTTGAGGCTATGCTTTTCTTGATTGCAAGAGGATATCTTAGATGTCTTGATGTCGTGGGAGCAGTTTCCCTTACCATTGTTGAATCTCGCTATATGCTTACAGAGGTTGTCCTGATGGCACTTGGTGCTATGAGTTTGGACTATGTCTGCTTTATGCCTAAGGTTCATGCGATCCTCAATTTGTTGACTGCTATGGTGGAGCATTTTTATAGTGAGGATGGGATGTTCCATCTTATGATCAAAGAGATGGTGATTACTCTTGAGGACGTCTATAGGATGCTGCACTTACCAATCTAGGGTGAGCTCGTGGAGTACGAGTCTCAGCGTGATGTCAGACTAGTGGAGTATAGGCATGTTTTTGTTGATCTGAAGCTTGAGGGTACGGTGATCTCCTAGTAGGATATATATGATTACTATGACTACTTCCTGGGGATAGTGGTAGGACTGACTGGGGGTGTGGTATGCCCCAATAGGAGGTCACATGGGTCCCCATTGGCTAGGGAAGGACTTTAGAGAGGATGGTTACAGAGGGCACCTGCTTTGCATGGGGTGTCTATGTTTTGGCTCACTTGTATCATGACATGCATTAGGTGGTCTACCATAGAGGAGCTAGTTTGTCTTCTGGCATCTCATTGTTACAGTTTTGGTTATGGGAGTACATAGCCATCACTCAGCCCATTTGCGTGTTTTCTAGGCAGTGAGGGGAGCCTTACTCATATGGTTATGTAGGTGTTATTTCCTAGCATAAGCTAGGAAAGATTGAGTACTGGAGACATGTATTGGATAATGTGCATGGAGTTATCTGGCATCCATACATAGATTGCGAGCCATGGGATGATGAGGATGACGGACTCCCTTATTGCTTTTAGACTTAGTAGTTGATTGGGAAGACACGTCACATTTTGGAGAGGAAGATAGTCAACCAGGTGCAGAGACAGTTTGGGAGAGTGTAGGGTCAGCCATAGGGGTAGGCATGATTTGCCAGGACACATGCAGATCGGTTGAGATGGGGCTTGGTTGCTTCCTATGAGGAGGCTAGAGCAGACTTTTTGTAGATTCCCTAATAGGCTTGGCTGATGAGGAGGGAGGTAGGGGATACAGGGATGACTCCTAACTATGAGGAGTGGTTTATGACCCACCCATTCTCAAGGTATTCAGGACTAGGAGAGTTAGCTCCTCACATGGAGGTGGTGGATTTAGATGTTGAGGATGGTGGAGGTAGGAGGAGACAGAGGAGGGGGAGAGAAGGATGAGGAGATGGAAATGATGGAGGTGATGGAGGTGGAGGAGGGGATGGTGGAGATGGAGGTAGACAGAGACAGAGGAGGACAGCTGGGGAGGGATCCTCCTAGCAGTAGGTAGCGCAGTAGTAGGCTACATAGTAGACACAAGGGCTAGCACCATAGCATGTGCACCAGTAGGAAGTTGTATAGTAGTAGGTGCAGGTCCCACACGTTGTGGTTGCACTGCAGGTACCCAAGGCTCCGGGTTAGATTGACCCATAGCAGCAGGCACAAGATGGGGTTATTGCTATGTTACGGGGCTAGTTGAGCAGTTTAGAGCACTGTTGTGAGCTGTAGAGTCTTGCAGGGAGGCAGATGCAGGGGTGATATTTGGTCTTATTGCAGAGCGAGACACATCATTGGTGAGGGTATGGGACTTGATGGAAGAGAGAGACGTGGTCATAGCTGCCTTGGCTACTGATGGGGCTATAGGATTTTTGGGCACTCAAGTCACACAGGCTCAGACTCAGATGGCATAGGTTCAAGGTGAGCTTGCTAGAGTGTAGGCCCAGACTCAGTATTACAGGGGTCTATATCATGGGGTTGTGTCGACAGACCATAGGGCACCCAACTGCAGGAGCCTATCTGTGGCAGTCACATCTCAGAGGGTAGGGGGTCACGGTCTACAGCGTCTGCTATGGGTCCATAGCAGTCGGGGACCTTTTATGACTTGGCTCACACATGGACTTTGATATTGTACACTTGGACATATTTATGTTATATTTATACATGATGATCCTGCTTATTGATGGTCTACATGCATTATGTGATGTCTAATGGATGAATCCTATCTTATGAAGTTTCACATGTGATGCACATGTTTATTATGTCTATATGATGTTATGTGATGCCTTTATGAGAATGCAGTTTTATGTTTTGACACTATGATGCTTACATATGATTCTAGGACTTTGATTTGATGATGATCTAATGCAGACTTAGATGATTTATGATGATCTAATATGCAAATGTGAATGTTATCGATGTGATTATGTAGTTTTATGAGATGATCTACACGTATTTGTCTATGTTTTGTTTTTTTGGTTTTTTTTGTTGACACTATGTTATGCTAACGCAAATGTATATGAATGATCTAATGCACTATTATGTATGCAAATGATTGAATCATGTTAAATGACTATCTCATGTACTATGATATGCAAATTATGCTATGTTTTTGCTATATCCAAGAGTACTCAATCAACGTAGAAATGACACAATGATAGATAAAAGACTAACTAATAGAAGAAAGTCAAATGAAAGGATCACAAGGTTTTATATGTAAACATTGATACTCTGCATAAAAATTTTATTGCATGGGATATGGATGCCTTGTGGATGGTTTCTAGATGCGAAATGGTTTTGCCATCTTGATATTGCAAGTATTTTGAAGTGCTTATTTCATCATTGGGCACTTTTTTTTGTTTCTTTTCACGTATTTTGAAATGTTGTAAAGAAGTAAAAGCATCTAGGTATAATTAAACCATGATGACCTGAGTATTGCTTACATGGATTTTGATTTAGCAAATTAATACAAGCATCTAGGTATAATTGAACCGAGATGACCTGAGTATTTCTTGCGTATCAACAGACAAGGATTACACCTATTTCATGTTAGTCCTCGGATGTCCTCAATGATCTTTCGAATTGATCATGTCCTTAGTCAAGGCTTCACATTACTAAAGATAAACCCATAAGCAGCAAACAAAGAAAATAATCATGCTCCCATCATAGCATCTCTAGTTTTTAGACATCCTTGAGTAGCATAGGAAACATTGATAACAAAAGTGAAGATTTTAAGAGACAACTAATTAAAACAAAACATTCTTGCATTAGAGGAATCTTTCTTACCGTAATTTAGATAGAATCATTTGGATCATTTTGCTCTTGTTTTTTTTTTTCTTTGGATAGGTTGATGTCTTGCATCAAAACTTTAGTTTGAAAGCGGGTTTTGCTTGTGCTTGCATGCCTAGTGAAATGGACCCTAAGGGACTGACCTAGTGCCTCAGGGGCACATTGATAATAGCCTTGCCTACATGACGACACAGAGGCAATGTAGTTCGGGGTGAACCCTAATGGACCTAAGACCTAGGTGAGGAGAGATGGTGTGGATGCAGATGGACTAGAGGATAGATGACAAGAAACAAGATGGACGGGAAGCATTGGGGGCGCATTAACAATGGCCTTGCCTACGTGACGACGCAGAGACAACCTAGTTCGGGGTGACCCTATGATACCGACGATGGATGCTATGACAGGCTAACACTACGGATATGATACTAGATAAGATCTTAGTTAAAAAGGTGATAAAATGAGATAGAGTATCAAGTCATGATAGGTTATCATTGGGTTTTATTGTCAACTAGATATGGATCGAATGAGACACGATGGTAGGGAAAATGGGCAGAAGGTGATTGGTTTCCCAAAGATGGAGGAAGTGGTTTATCACAAGTGGCACCTATTTACCAAGTTTTCACCACTTGCTTTTATTTGCACAAAAGATAAAAGTACACATGACGCCTATTTGCCAATTTTTCATCATGGTACCTATCCAAGGCACCTGTTTGCCAAGTTTTCACCAAAGGACAATTTTTTTGTTATTTTTTTATTTTTCTCATTTTTTTATTTTTTAAAATTTTTTGCCCCCTTACATTGGGGTTCTCTTAGGTATAGAACCGAAGAAGATGTATGTTGTTGATGGGGTCATCGAACAACTCACCTTCTGATGTTGCTAACTGATACACTCATGATCCATAGGCAACAATGATTACATAAGGACCAAGCCAGTTGGGTTTAAACTTACCTTTATTTCCTCGATGCTGCTAATTGCAGGGGTTTTCCTTGAGTACTAGATCACCAACATTGAAGACCCTTGGATGGACCCTGTGATTGTAGCCTCGTGACATTCTTTGTTGATAGGCTTTGAGATGATTGAAAGCATTCTGTCTCTTCTCCTCCAACTGCTCTAACTCTTGTAGTTTGGTAACTCTGTAGTCTTCATCAGTGATAAGATCTTTTAATGATACCCTTAAAGACAGTAACTCGATCTCGATGGGAAAAATAGATTCTAATCCATAGACAAGGACATAAGGGGTAGCACTTGTGGGAGTGCGTATACTAGTTTGATAGGCCCACAGAGTGGGATTTAGTTGTATGTGCTAATCACGACCGGTATCATTGACAATTTTCTTGAGGATTTTCAAGATTGTTTTTTTGGATGCCTCTGCTTGGCTATTGCCTTACGGATAGTAGGGGGTGGAGAAATGGTGTTGGATTTTGAATTTGTCACAAAGCTCTTGGACATCCTGTTCTTGAAAGGTCTTCCGTTATCCATGACTATGGATGAGGGAATTTTGTATCTGCAAATGAGGTAATTGAGGATGAAGGAGGCAATTTGTTTGCCTATGACATTGGTGAGTGGAATGGCTTCAATCCACTTAGTAAAATATTCAGTGGTGGTTATTATGAACTTGTGGCCGTTGGATGATGGAGGGTGGATTTATCCACATGGTCGAGTCCCCATTGACAAAAGGGCCAAGGTGTCATTAAAGGTCATAGCTCTTGAGCTAGTGCATGGATGAGGTTACCATGTATCTGGCACTAATTGCATTTCTTCACAAATTGATGTGAATCGGTTTCCATGTTTAGCCAATAGTATCCCAAACGCATGAGTTTCTTAGCTAAAGAAGGACCACTAGAGTGTGTTCCGTAAATTTCTTTGTCCACATCTCATAAGGTGGTTTGAGATTCTTCATGTTCTAAACATCGGAGTAAAGTATCATCCAGACCTTGTTGGTGATAATGGTGTAACGGGAGGTTTGGTGAATGAAGGTTCGGCGTTGGTTGGTGGACAAGTCAGGTGGTAGGGTGTTATCCTTGAGGTAAGTGTAAATCTTACCATATAAGGGCGAATTAGATCGAACTAAGAGGCAAATGGAGTGTGTTTCAGGGATATCATAAGTTGGTTGTATAATTGACTCCACCAAGAACTCATACCATGACTCATTCTCTGGGATCTTGAGCGAGGCAATGGTTGCCATGGCATCTACTACTTTGTTTTCAATGCGAGGTATCTACTCAAAGGAGATGATCACAAAGTACCCTTTAAAGTCATCAACCATACGCTTGTATGGGATTAACTTGTCATCTTTGGTTTGATAATCATCATTGACCTGATTGATTACCAGTTGGGAATCACCATAGACATATAGCTCCTTCATTTTCCATTTTGCTACCATTTTGAGACCAATGACCAAGGCCTCATACTCTGTTATATACTTGATGTCATATTCACTTAGAGTTTCTTTGCTTAATAGGTATTTTAGTGGATCTATCTTTGCAACAAGTTTGATCGAATGTGCTAGCATGTAATGTAATAGTTTTTGGGAAGAAAAAACCATAGCAAGACATGATCTTTCTATTTGAGAATATTACAATTTGTTGACCACCAATGTGTGACTGATGTAGTAGATAGCCCTTTCTTTGCCTTCATAATCCTGTTGTGCTAATTGGACTTCAATAATTGTTGTTGTTGTAGCAGATATATATAGATACAGTGGCTTACCCTGGATAGGTGGCATTAGAATAGGAGGGTTCATGAGGTATTCCTTCAGTTTGTGAAATCCTTCCTCACACTTATCATCCCATCTAAATGGTATGTTTTTATACAATAGGTGACTAAAAGGTTACCACTTGTTTGCTAGTTGTGAGATGAACCAATGAATTGCCTGTAACTTGACTTGTAGATATCTCAATTGAGTGATGTTCTTTGGTAGTGGCATTTCCATGATAGCTTTGACTTTGGCAGGATCCACGTCGATCCCATTTGCTAATACAATGAAGCCCAAGAGTTTGCCAGAGGTGACTCCAAACACACATTTTTTTGGATTCAACCTAACTTTGAAGTGCTCTAGTCTCTAAAAGATCTTCTCTAGTACATCTAGGTGGGATTCTCTGGTTAGTGACTTTGCAAGGATGCCATCTACATAGTCCTCCATTGTGATGTGCATCATATCATGGAAGATAGTGGTCATAGAACATTGATATGTTTCCCCTATGTTCTTTAACCCAAATGACATGACATTATAGCAGAAGGTTCCCCATGGACAAGTGAAAGTTGTTTTATGTTGGTCTTCTAGTGCTATCATGATTTGATTGTACCTAGAGAAGCCATCCATAAGAGAAAGCATGGTGTGTCTTGTTGTCAAGTCGACTATGATGTCAATGTTAGGTAATGGGAAATCATCCTTGCAACAAGCCTTGTTTAGATCTCAGAAATCATTACACAATCTGACTCTGCCATCAGGTTTTGATACTGGTACTATGTTTGATACCCACTCTAGATAGTCAAGTGCCCTGATGAATTGTACGTCCAGCAGCTTCTTGAGTTCCTCTTTTACTAGTAATGTAATGTGGGGATGCATCTTCCTGAGCTTCTGTTTGACTAGTTTAAATCCTGGATCTAGTGGAAGATGATATAGAAAAAAAATTGGATCTAAACTGGGCATATTTGGATATGACCAAGTAAAGTTGACTTGCTTCTTTTTTAATAAAGCGGTACAAATTTTGTCTTTTCTGGTGGAGATAGAGACTTTGCAAAGTGCATGATCTTAGGAATATCCTTTGTTTTGATGCTGACAGGTTCTGTAGGTTCCACCACAATTTGAGACTTCTCTTGGTACATGTCGTTCGGGAGAGTGTCAAGCCTTCCATCGTCTGGTGCCTCAGAGAGGTTTTGACTATTCGATGCATCATTTCTTTTTACTAGTTTGGGATTTGACACTACTATAGAGCAGTTTTCACCATCAGATCCATTTTTTATTTTTATGTTTTTTTGACTGGAAGGCTTGGCACCCTCTCCAAACTAAGCCATGGTGTTGAGTTCAATGGTGAATCCAACTTTATGATCTCCTGTAGGTAGGTGGTCCCTAAGTTCCATGTAGTTAATATAGGAATCATCATTTTGGAACATGTCTAGTTATGGGGTTCCTCATAAATCCTAGTTGATAAGTTAAAGATGCACAAGGGGGAGGGTATCAGAAGATAGATTTGATTCATTGGGTGTGATATATTGAATGGATACATGGCTAGGATTCAGATTGATAGGGATAAGATCTGGGATGGTACTTTCCTCCAGATTGTTTATCGCGATGGAACTTTCACCTTCCTCGTAAGTAGTACTTTTAGGAGTGGGTGAATCACAGTCTAATGGTCTATACATTAGTGTTTGTCCCTCACGGTAGGGGCTATAGGTTCAAACGATGTCAATTCCTTTTTCTTCATAGGAGTGCTCTAAGAGTTCATCCCAATCATACTTGTTAGAGTCTGTGTCACTGTCTTCTTGTAGGTTATGGATTTGTTCCAAAAAACAAGCATTGGCCTTAGCTTTGCCCTTGTCAATGTATCCTAGCTCTCCTATATTTCTTGCCAATGAGGATGAGGAGGGTTGGATGTGTTCTATTATTCCTTCTTCTCTTAAGCCAATGGGACCTTGTCCTTCATAACCTATTCTGTGTAAGATAGATTCACCATGCCCATAGATTTCCATTGGGAGTTTAGGTGGTTCTTGTTGTGTGTTATCTTCCTTTGTGTAGAGCCATGACAAGACATCTCTTTCCTTGGTTTTGTCTAATAGGATCCTCCATTTTACAAAGGGAGTTGTGGGAGGTTCAGGAGGAGTAAATGGCTTTGGAAAAGGTGTAGGCCATCCAAAGGATCTTAGAGATAGAGGCATCTTGGCTAGGTTGAAGGAGTGATCAATGGAGTATTCTCCTACCCATGTTTCTTTGATTTTAACTTTCTACTCTTTAGGTTTGGACGAGGAAGCTTGGGAGCTAGAATCATGCTGGGGGGTTGGAGATGTGGAAGCTCTATTGTTGGGAATGATGCATTCAGGATCACCTTGGTTGGTGATCTGTCGGTTGTTATGGGGGAATTTGATGCATTAATGGTAGGTAGAAGGTACAACTTTCATGGCATGAATCCAAGGTCTACCTGGGAGAATGTTTTAGGCTATCTCCCTATCTAGGATTTGGAAAACAACATCCTTTATCACTAGTCTAACTTGTATTGGTAACACCATTGTTCCTTTAGTAGTTCTTTCTTCTTCATCATAGGCCTTTATAGTGATCTTTTTTCTTGGATCTAGTGCATTTTCTGAGAACCCAAATGTAAGGACTAGCTTCAGCGTGCAAATATTTAAACCTACTCCTCCATCAATGAGAACTCTTTTGATATGATGTTTATGAATGAAGGCTATGATATGTAAGGATGTGTAGACACTGAAAGGTCATCCTATTTGGTGAATGATAAGGTGTTAGAGGAGGTTAGATGACCTACCATGGCTTGGAACTTCTCTTGGACCATGTTCATGGGCACAGTTGTTTCCACTAGGACTTTATCAAGAATCTCCTTGTGGGAGGGAGACAAATGCAATAACTCTAAGATGGATATATGGGCAGGATTTTTCTGAAGTTGGTCTATGACACTGTACTTATGGGAGGTAGATGAAGAAGGTGACAACCTTGGGGGAAGTGTGTGTAATGTGACATTACCACTATGGGTTGTGATGTTGCAATCAAATTTATTGGGTTCTAATTGTTGGTTGAATGTGACTACATTGATTTGTGGGATGTATTCCGCTATGAAGTTAATGATATAATCGAATGGCACGTTTGCATAGTTAGCATTTTTGTTCCTGTTATTTTGGTTCTACCTATTGTTATTGTTGTTATTATATGACCTATTGTGGTTGAGGAGTGGATCCTTGTATACCACATGCAACTCATTGGAGGTATGATATTTTGTGCCTATACGACTTTGGTTGAGTAGGTCTTGAATGATGTTCTTCAGATGAATATAGTCATTAGTCTTATGGCCTTTTCCTCTATGATACTCATAGAAATCAGTCTCTTTCCACTAAGAAGGTTTTACTTGGGGTTCATAGTCGCTTGTAGCAGGAAGAGTGATATCATTCTTAGATATTAGCTTTCTCAATGCGGACTCATAGGACTCCTCTAGTTGTGTGAATTTTTGTCTAGGTGCAGAGTTATACCATTGTCTTGGTGTGCTAGATGAAGGTTTGTTTGGTGTAGCATTGTTTGATGCTCCTTGAAAAGTAAAGATTGGTTGTTGTTGTTTAGGAGCCACTACTTTGGCATCAACTACTCCATCATTGACGATATTTTTGTTCTTTGTCCAAAATTTTTCTTGTTTGTGGTATAGTTAGAGTTAGGGGTGTCCTTGAACAACTTTATTTGCCCCTTGGCAATCATAGCTTTCTCAATAAATAATCCCATCTCAATGACTTTCGTAAATGAGGTAGGGCATTGAATTTGGATTTAGTAGCTTAGATCGGGGTTAAGGTTGTGGAAAAACATCTCTGTCATTTGCTTCTTAGGCACATGATATGAGCATTTGCTCACGAGTTGTCTCCACCTTTGTAAGAAAGTGGCAAAGGATTCACCACTCCTTTGCTTTGTATTGCATAGGTCAAGCATGGAAACTTCGTGTTCAATGTTATATGAGAAGTGTGTGATGAACTTGTTTACTAACTCATTCCATGGCTTGTCCACCTAGAGATCTAGGGAATAGTCTCATTAGGAAGGTATCGTTGTGAGCCACCTCTAGACATTCAACGCTAAATTCCCTAATATGATCCCTGGGATCACCTTTTCCTTTATACTTGTCTAATTTTAGTAGTTCAAATCTAAAGGGAAAGGGGATCATTTTTAAGCTCTTATCAAAGGGATATGGTGAGATGTCCTCCAAGGAATAATGTTTAGTGGATGTCCCCATTTGGAGATCCACTAATTTATGTGTTAGGCTCTCAACTTGTTTCATTAATCCATCTAGAGGTGTGTTCGAGTCTATGGTTTGTTTACCTTTATCTTGGCCAATGGTTTTATCTTCACTTGTGTGGTCCTCTTGAGTTTCTTCTATGGAATCTCTTAGTTTGTTGAGATCAAAGTTCAGGGGAAGTTTAAGTCCTTGGGTTGCAAGATGAAGAAAGTACTTTTAAGGGTCTTTGTTGACCACTTTGTCCATTAATCGTTGGAACTTTCTATCTTGTAGAGCTGTTTGTAAGTTTTTTTGAGAGATCTCCTCATCATTATTGTGAGGGGATACAATTCTGTCAAATTTTCCAGCCATTTCAAGTTGCTTTTGTGTTTGGGATCTAGTTAAGACCATGCAAGGTGATGTGGAAAGGAGTGGGGTGAAACTAGTGATTTTGGTAAGGTGTTGGTGTAGATTGTTGAGAAGAGGATACTTGTGGTGACGAGATTCAAACAAGGGTTTCTTTTGATCAATGATTCCAAGAAAGTTGGTCAATACAAGGCGATAGCCACAAGTAAGGATAGTTGATACCCATTTACTATGTAGAGACTAGTCTTGCACGAAGACCACTAGTGATGTTCTGAGAGAGAAGGATGATTGATCCTTGAGAGTGGAGACTTACTAGGGTTACTTGAATCCAAAATGATAAAAAAAGGCCTTTGTACTGACCTTATTTGGATACTTTGACTTGATTATGAGAAGATTTTACAAAAAGGTGGACGAGACGACTGACGAGAAAGAAGGTATGCCATGGAAACAGATGGAAGAGGTGGCTGCACGGTAAATTTGATCTCTGAAACTGGAAAAAGGTTGAAATGGGTACTCAGAAAGGTTGAAAATTTTCTTTCAAAAGAATGGGAAATGCTCACTATGATAGATGCGTAGCAATCAATGCGCAATTACATAAGGTAAATGCACAACAGGTTAGAATATATGCGCGACTCTGGTAAATAACAAAAGTGTAGGAATAGATATTAAATGCACAGCAGGTTGAAATAAATGTGTAGTAGGTTAAAATGTGTGCACATCTCTACAGGACAAATGCACAGCTCTATGTTTTTGACTAATTTTGCAATGTTTTTGGCATGTTTTTTGATGTTTTTGATTTCTTGGCTAAAAGTTGGTCTTTTTGATCTAATTTTTCAATTATGGCAAGTAAGACAGAACAAACATAAAGAAAATGTCCATGAATATCAATAATTTCAATAATACCCAGTAACTCAATGAAATAAGAAACAAAGAAGATCAAACAAACAAAGAACTCAAAACCTTGCAAACCTCTTTACTTCGTAGCTTCCATTGGTCACCTATCTCAAATGATCTTGTGTATGAATATGGCCCTCAGAAGGTGCAGTTCCTTGCTATTTTCCAAGATGTCAAGTGGGAATGGCTATGATAGGTTTTCAATGAAGAGATTCTTCAACACAATTGTAATGATAAAAGGGTGATTGTAAGATATGGAATGATTTGGGTATGAAAGGCGCACTGTGAATTTTACAGAGTAAGTTTACTAAAAGCTTAGATGATTGAAATGGAGGAATAGGGGTTGTATTTATAGGTTTGAGAGAGAGACGATCAATAGTTGAGGATGAACAAGAAGATCAATGGTTGAGAATATTTGAGAAAATGTGCGCGAATGGGAAGAGGACAAGTGTCCTACTCCTTCATGCAACAGGGGAGTCAATAGAAATAGATTGAAGAGTTAACTAAATAGATTGTCTAGTTAACATAATAGACTAATCAGTTAAGTGAATTGACTGATTAGTTAACTGATTGGAACTGGAGGAGAAATAAGACATGTGTGAGGGAACAAATAATTAAATATTAGAATATTTAATTAAGTGTGCACATGGATTTGCATGCACTAATTTTGGTGTTAATCCATTTTTAAGAGGAAATAGATAATCTAAATAAATGTTTTGATTTATTTAAATATAGAGGATGTTATGTTTAGAAGAACTAATTAAATAATTGGACATTATTTAATTTAGAATGACTTTAGAATTTAGAAGATGTAATTAAATAATTTTGATATTATTTAATTTAAAGGAATTTTGGAAGAATTAATTAAATAATTGGGTATTATTTAATTTAGAAGAACTTGGAGGATTTTAATTAAATAAACGATTTTATTCAATTTGGAGGAATATGAAGGATTTAATTAAATAAATGATCTTATTTAATCTTGTGGACGAATGTAAATCAGATAAATAAATTGATTTGTTTATTTATTTATAGAGGAATTAAACTGAAATAAATATTAAAAATATTTATTTAGACAGAATCGTGTCACTTTTAGGAGTATACATTTTGCCCCTCTTTGATACAATGTGTTTTATCATGTTGTTTCAAAGAATAAGAATTTTTGATAATGATACATGTCCCAGTTTGCCCCTGGTATAGGTTACTATGACAAGAAGCCCCCTCGAGAGATTAGACGGGAAGGAGAATTGAGGGACATGAGACAGACAATCTCACGATGAGAAGGTTGAACAGTTAGGTTAGGGTGAAGAAATTGGTTGATGAGAAAGAAAAATAGGATCAAGAAAGAGTTGAATGATGTGTGATACAAGATAGAATGATAACACACACAAACAAGTAAGCAAGTGTGCACAAATGATATAAGAACAAACATGGTATTGCCCCTGTCTAGATGTAAACCAATGATTAATCGATAATGATTGATGATAGTGTTATCATTGTGGGGAATGATATATCCCTAGATCAACATGATAGGAACAGGAAAGATATATCCCACTGATAATTATGATTGATTGAGTTGGTTTATGACAAGATTGGGATCAAGACCACTGATTGCGATTGGATAATTTGACAAGATTGACTTTACTCGATTGGTATGGATTAAGGATGGACTTGCATTTGGATCATTGCTTGATTTGATTGGGTTGGGATGAAAGATACAATGATAAAAAGAAATTTGATTGTTAGAAGAAACGTGAATGAAGGAATCACAAGCTTTTATTTGTAAACTTTGACACTGTGAATAGAATCTTTATTGATGAATGGTATGCGAAATGTAAATGGATGTATTATGGATGCAGATATATGTCATCTTAATATTGCAAGTATTTTGAAGTGCTTGTTTCATCATTGGGCGATTTTTAAGATGTTGTAAGAAAATACAAGCATTGAGGTATAATTAAACCGAGATGACCTAATTATTACTTACATAGATTTTGATATAGCAAGTTAATACAATCATCTAGTCAAACTTGAATCTAGATGACCTGAGTATTTCTTGTGTTTCAAGAGACAAGGATTGCCCCTTTTCATGTTTAGACCTCTGAAGTCCTTGATGAACTTTTTCTGATCATGTCGTTAGACAAAAGTCATCACATTACTAAAGATTAATCCACAAACAACAAAAAAAGAAAATGACTATACCCCCATCATATATTATTTAGTTTTTGACATCCTTGAGTAGCATAGAAAGACATAATAACAAAAATCAAGACTCTGTAAGTTAATCTTCCCTAAAAAAACAAAACATTCTTGCATTAGATGTGTCTTCTTGCCATAATTCAGATAAAATCAATTTGAGTGTTTAGGTACTTGTTTTCTTTGCCTTGGATAGGTTGATGTCTTGAGTCAATATTTTTGTTTGGAAGCATGCTTTGTTGCACTTGCGTGTCTAGTGAAAGTAGCACAATCCTTATTGGTGTCCTCTTAGAACATTTGGCACTCAAGAATCCAATACTGTAACCAGGTCAAGGAGTTGGCCCCAGTCAAGCAAAGGATTGATTTATTATGGATGAACTAACAATAGATATGAAGAAATGGGCCCTAAGGGATAGAATTGTTGCCTCAGGGGCACATTGCTAAATGGGCTTGCCTACGTGATGATGCAGAGGCAACGTAGTTCGGGGTGAACTTAGTGGACCTATGACCTAGGTGATAGAAAATTGGATGGACAAAAGGATGGGATGGATGGGAAAGGAGCCAACCTCAGGGGTGCATCGATACAAGATGGCCTTGCCTATGTGATAACTCAGAGGTGATGTAGTTCGACAAATGGCACTAATGGATTGGGGTTACAGACGATTTGTTGTTTATGGGATTTTCTAGATTTTTCTAATGTTTTAATGTTTGTAGGGTTTTTTGATTGGGAGCATGGATAGCCTAAATGCTAGATACTGATGACAAGGGAACACCATGGATAGGTAAACATGGATGATAGTGGATAATGTATGGGTTGGTGGAAGGAAATATGGATGCGATCTCCAAGGGCTATGTTGAAGGAGGCTGAGAGGATTGGATTGTTTTGAAAAAGACTGGGTATACCAAGAGTCTTTCCAAAGCATGTTTCAACATTTTGTCCCCAATCTTTATCAAGATTAAAAGAGGAATAGAGGATGAATGGACTCAAATGATAGGTCTATGCAGGATACATATGATAGGAGGGTATGGTAAGATAGGATGGAAAATGATAGGGACAATGAGACAATGTGCTCCAAAGGGTAAGTGTCATAGAAGATCAACCTACACATGATGCCTATTTGCTAGGTTTTTCATCATGGTACTTATCTGAGGCACCTGTTTGCCAGATTTTCACTGTTGGACGAAGGGATTTCTCTTTACTTTTTTCATTTTTTATTTGAAACATTTGGATGGGAGAAGGTGGATATGGATGGGAGAGACTCAAGTGTCTAGTTCCATGAAAGGTGATAGTCCTGCTAGATGGATGTTGTTGCATGGACTATGCTAAGTGTTCTCATAGATGTTGGTAGGGGATTGCATGAAAGTGAGATGGAGAAGGTAGATAGTGGATTATGGAAGGTGCGATAGTGAATGATGCTGATTATGTAAGAACTATGCAAGGGTGGAGGGAAGGCTTATACAAAAGCATGGACCATGGGAATAAGATGGGGAAGATATCTACGATAATAGTGGAAGGAAGGGGAGATGGAGGTATATGGAAGTATCGTGGGATGAAAGGGAACCATGACCAACGGTTGCACATACTATGATAAACATTGAAGCTTATGATGGGAAGGTAGTGTAGGAAGAAAAGGAGAGTTTTGCTTGGTGGATGAATGATTTAGGCATTTAGGGACCCACATAGACTTAGTATACTTCTAATTTTTGCTTGTCATGTGGGATGAAGGAATTTGAGACTTTTGGATGGAGTGGGATTTTTGGATGGAAAAGGAGAAAGTGGATGGTTGGGATGTCTCATTTAACTTTATGGATTTTTTCTTAGGTACCCAAACCATTTTGCCTTTAGACTTCACTTGTGAAGGTATGGGATTGGGTGTATGTAGCTTGTGTGTAGCTTCTAAGATAATTACTTGTTGCTTGGGGACCCACATCTTTTTTAGTTTTGCTTTGAGGTGTGTGGATGTATGCAGATCTTAAGATGGGTTTTTCTTTGATTCTTAGATTTTGTATCCAAAAGCATGAGGACCTTTAGGATTGATGACTTTATAGGTAGAGGCAACCAAATATTTGCTATTGAATTCCTTTGGGATGGTGGAAGTGGGTTTGGTGGAAGCTCTTTGCTTAGACAATGTGTACATTTGTTGGCCATGATTGGGGTTTTTAGAGGATTTATGGATGGATAGATAAGGTGTTGGAATAAGTGTTGGTAAAATTCTTGGAGGGATGTTAGGAGTTGGAAGTAGCGGAGGTAGATTGGATGGTGGAAGGTGTATGGTCACATGCTTTTGGAATGTATATGATAAGGGAAGTGGAATGACAACATAGGTTTTGGGGATATGATAGGGTTTGCAATGGAAAGTGGTGGATTTAGGAGGCATGGAGGAAATACCAACATATTTGGATTGTTCACCTTGGGGTATGCATCCAAGGCCATAAGAGGGTGGAGGGACTTCGACATGGATAGGCTCCAAAATACCTTGTTCATGAAGGCCTAAGCCTTTACCTTAATAGTTCATATTTTGGAGTATGTGGTGGAAAATGGGATTATGTGTGCTTTGGACACTAGCAGTGAGCTCATTATTTGATGGGGAAGGTGAAGAGGTAGATAACAGTTGATGTTCTCCTAAGGAAGAACATTCATGCATGAAGGTAGTGAGACCAAGGGGATAGGATAATGGATTTGCAACATGGTCAATAATTGATGGTGGAGGATCATTAGGATCTTGATTATCATTATGCTCATTAAGATCCAAGTTATTGGTTTGATCATCTATGTGCACTTGGGAGGCAATTGTCTCATCAAGGAAAGTGTGTTATTGGATCATGGATACGACTAGATGGGGTAATAAGCTCATGACCATGGGATGCATAAAGTTGGCTAAGAGGATCATCATGGTTCGCTTGATCATAGATAGGCTCTTGATCATAGATAGGATTAAGCTTGATGTGATCAATGTGCTCATGTATAGATTCTTCATCAACAATAATATCTTGATCATATAAAAGATGTAGGTTATGGATGGGTTGGATGGGGGTACTTTGATCTTGATTTGGATAAATGGTTGATGTTTTCACATGCTCTAAAGTGTACTCTTGACATAACTCTTGATTTGCTTGAATTGAAGTGGATGTAGAAGACTCTTGGATAGGCTCTTGGTCAACAACATGAAGGTACGATGGACCTTGACATTAGTTCATGGTAGGAGGTTCTTCAATAATCTCAAGGGGTTGCAGATTACATGACGAGGTTGGAGCAATGGGCATGTTTGAAGGCTCTTTGATAGGCTCTTGGATAGGAGTGTTATGACATGGACATGGTTGATTCCTTGCTAAAAGCCATTGGATGACATCCTTCATGAGTGTATGGGTAGATGGTTTAGGCCCATGGTGAGGATTGCTTATGCTAGATGGGGATGAAATTGGATGAGCGGATTTGGATTTCTCCATAATTTTTCTTTTACTGTATAAATTTAGAAAAAGTCTTTGGAAAAATCATTCAAGGATTCTTTGGTTATCGGATTAGAGCTTGGGGAACTTGATGTCGATGTTGGTGTAGGACTAGTATGCTTTGGGCTATACCTTCTAGGGGATGGTGAAGGAGGACTAGTAGATGGAGTGGTATATGATTTCAAACTTAAGGTGGTGCTTCCCTTGTCAAGAGTATCATTAAGACGGGAAAAGAATGTACGATCTTGGTACGAGGCATAGCTAGTACTGGAATGCTTATGTTGGGAGGGGTTTGGTTCACATGGATCATTTCTTTCCCTATATTTGTCAAACTGAGGCACATCAAAATTAGAAGGTGAAGGTATCTTAGCTAAGATTTTATCAAATGGATAATGAGATATGCCCTCTAGCGAATATCATTTTGTGGAAGATCTAGCTTGTAAGATCACCATTTGTTGTTGCATGGCTTGGATTTGTTGGGTAAGTGCTTCTAATTGATTTGTCATCTCCACAAAAATTGATACTAGGCTGAAATGGGTGTCCAAAAAGGTTGAAATTTTTCTCTCCAAAGACTGGGAAATGCTCACTGTGATGGACGTACAAAAATAAATGTGCAGTTATAGAGAGTAAATGCATAGTAGAACAAGATAAATGTATTAGACTGGTAAATGACAGATACACAATAGGATTTAACAAAAGTGTAGCAAGTCAAAATGTATGCGCAATAGAAACATATGCACTACAAAAAGTGACAAATGCACAGTAGGAAGGTATATATGCATAGCTCTGTGTTTTTTGTTTGTTTGTTTTTTTTTGACTAATTTTTCAATGTTTTTGGCACATTTTTTATGTTTTTGGTGTTCTCTAGCTAAAAGTTGGTCTCTTTTGATCTGATTTTTCAATTATGGCAAGAAGAAACAACAAACACAAAGAATATTTTCATGGTTTTTGATTTTTTTAAAAGATTTTTAATTTTTTTAACTAAAAACAAGTACAAATCCTAGGATGGTAGGGGCAATATAAACTAAATTCTCATTGTTATGTGAGGCATTTTAGGGAGATGATAATCATTCTTCCCGGCACCAGTTTATAGGGGATTTTGGCTTCTAAAACAATGGATAATTAGTAAGTGCAACCATTCGAGTGGTTATACATGCAGTAGTGCTACTCTTCGTTATGAAGTCTCCCAGCCTTCAAGAGTTGTGTCTTGGAGGGTTTTGGGGGAGGTTGGCTATTGGTATAACTAACCAACACTCATTGCATGAAGCTTTCCCCTCAAGCACAATTTATTTATAGTGGCTATGCAGAGCTTGGCTTTAGCTTGTTACCACTTAAGGTCATTCCCACATGGATGGAAGGATATTTAAGGGCAAGCCTCTCTAAAAGTTAAACATGCAAAATGATAGGTTTGGCATTCTGGTCACCCAAGAAAGGGGAGAGGATAGGTCTACTATCATTCTGAAAACATGGAAGACAATGGTTCTTTAATCCTATTTAAAATAAAAAAAGACTAAATGAGTTAAGCTACTTGGGCACACACATGATTTGTTAACTTTGAAAGAAGCAAGATAGCAATGGTTCAATTTTATATCTTTCTAGTAGGGACTATGTTTGATTTGTTCATGCAAGAAGATCAAATTACAATCCTCCTAGTTAGAGCTAAATGAGATTTGCATGATCAATCCAATTACTTTCCTTTGGCTAATTAGATCAAAGATGAGTTAACAAATACATCTATATGACTAAACCAGCCCCTAACCTGCAAGTAGATCTAAGAATATTCCTATGAGAGATGTTAGCATTAGCAAAATCACAAGAAATATCTCAAGAACCCTATTAGAACAAATGTGTAGTTACAGAGAATATATGTGTAGGAATAGAGCACAAATGTGCAGAAATAGAGCACAAATACATAGAAATAGATGCCTTGAAAGAATGAACAAATGCATTGAAAGAATGAACAAATGCATAGAAATAAAGTTCCAAAAATTCAATAGAGAATAGATGCACAATAGGATGGAATAGATGCACTGCAGGATGGAACAGATGCACTACAGGATGGAACAGATGCACAGATTTGACAAATGCATTGATACAGATAATAGATGCATGTTAGAAATGAAAAGATGTGTAGAATCCTCCTGTGTATGAAACCTAATGCACAAAAACTCAGTTTTTGGGTTAAATTGGGGCAAGGCCCCACGGTGGGTGCAAAAAATGTTATCAGGAAAATGTGCATGAATATCAATAATATCAATAATACCCAATAACTCAATAAAATAAGAAACAAAGAAGATCAAACAAACAAAGAACTCAAAACCTTGCAAACCTCTTTACTTTGTCGCTTCCATTGGTCTCCTATCTCAAATGATCTTGTGTATGAATATGGCCCTCAGAAGGTGCACTTCCTTGCTATTTTTCAAGATGTCAAGTGTGAATGGCTATGATAGGCTTGCAATGAAGAGATTGTTCAACACAATTGTAATGATAAAAGGGTGTTCGCAAGCTATGGAATGATTTGGTGTGAAAGGCGCACTGTGAATTCTACAGATTAAGTTTACTAAAAGCTTAGATGATTAAAATTGAAGAAGAGGGTTGTATTTATAGGTTTGGGAGAGAGAAGATAAATGGTATAGAATGAATAAGAAGATCAATGGTAGAGGATACTTGATAGGATGTGTGAGAATAGGAAGAGGACATGTGTCCTACTCTATTTTGCGAGGAGCTAATAAAATAGAAGAATGAGTTAATTGAAGAGATTAATCAATTAACAAAATAGATAGAATAGTTAATTGATTAGAACTAGAGGATAAATAGGACATGTGTGTGAGGAAATAAGTAATTAAATATTAAAATATTTAATTAAGTGTGCACATGGATTTACATGGATTAATTTTGGTGTTAATGCATTTCTAAGAGGAAATAGATAATCTAAATAAATGTTTTGATTTATTTAAATACAGAGGATGTTAAGTTTAGAAGAACTAATTAAATAATTGGACATTATTTAATTTAGAATGACTTTAGAATTTAGAAAGGGTAATTAAATAATTTTGATATTATTTAATTTAGAGGAATTTTGGAAGAATTTTAATTAAATAAATGAATTTATTTAATTTGGAAGAACTTGGAGGATTTTAATTAAATTTAAATGAATTTATTTAATTTTGTGGAGGAATGTGAATCAGATAAATAAATTGACTTGTTTATTAAACTAAAATAAATATTAGAAATATTTATTTAGACAAAGTCGTGTCACTTTTAGGTGTATACAATTCCTCATCCACATAGTGATATAATTCAGTATAAATTTGCAAATTCACTTAACTCTCAAATGAGAGAGACCTCCTTAAATATAGGAGAAGGGGTGGAAAAATACTTGAAGGGGTATTAGTCACACCTATTCAAAGCAACCATTTGTAAATAATTAATAATCTAATAGTTATTACATAATTAATTATTAAATGTTATATGTTTTATAAATCATATAATAAACATACGATTTTATAACCTTATATTAGAATAATATATAAATGTTATAAGGGTATGACCGCTAATAACATTATGTTCTAACACTCTCCTTAATGTTAATAGGAGGCATGACATGTCAATTTCTATAACAAAAAGATGAAGTACTCTATTAACATACATCTTCCTTGATAGTGATAAACATGGACACAAATATATGCCAAAATGAAGAGCATGAATTCTAGACTACATGAGCATCATCTTATCATAATTTATAATCCTACTATTTTAAAAATGATTCTTATAATGTATTATAATGGTTTTATTGGAGATTGAAATTCCTCAAACCAACCTCCTCGAAGTTTATTACTGTTATGTCATAAAATGTCCCACTAGGACTTTTTACCTCCTAGTTTAGATCCTAGGTCCCCTTGATTTAATCATGCATGTGTAAAACTTGTCCTAGAGAAAATTCCCTAAAACCCATGACAAATGGGGCTTATTGGCCCATCTTAAATGATAATCATACCTAAAAATAGCCATCTAGACTTGGGCACCTATTCCATACTCTAGACCTATTTTGTCAGGACCTAAATTTGAATGTGTCAATTTATGATAGTTAAAAGGTTTCCCTTTCTTGGACTATTCAATTTAAATTACAAATGTTAGTGGGAATGTATATATAAACATGTTTAGGACTTCATTTTTGTTACATCCCATGTGTTTCTACCATTTACTATTTACCTAGATTGGTTAATTTGATTGATTAACGAATGATTGTGAAATCTTTGCATTTATGTGTTTATGTATCTTGATTTGAAAAAAAATGAAGAAAAATTGAATAATGCAATGTCTTGTATTATATTTGATTATTGTTTGAAATTATATAAAGAAAATGGTTATATTTTGATCAGCTAACTACTGTGATGGTGGTCTAAGTGGATGCACGAATAGATTTGCTCCTCCAAAAGGGAGGGGAAGTATCACTCAGGAGAAGGACTTTGTCTGGTAACCCTAAGAGAAACTTAAATTGAGCATGCACACACCACTATCCTATGTTGACCTAGATTGAGTTGAGTCAATGTGGGTAGTGGTAAGTGATCTAAGTTATGAGTCTTTAATCTTGATTGCATTTTGGATGATCATGAGAGAACTATGGTTTAATTTGCATGTTGATAAGTTTACGATTGCATAGACAAACTTTTATCGTGAAACAATTTTATGTTATGCATTTGTTTATGTGATTGTCATTCATGTCACCAATGTATGTGTGGTTTCTGTTCATTTGTGTCATTAGTATGTGGGTCATGAGTTTATTTAGTTTTGAGTGAAGTCAATATACCTATTTATGCATATATGTATGATAGCTATTGCTATCATAAACATATATATATATACACACATGTGTATATATACTTATTTATGATTTGTGAGATACTGATGAATTGGTGAGAATGTAATCATGTTTGTGGATTTCATGGCAATAAATGAGTTTAAGAATAATATGTTATAAGTGATTTTATTTACGATTTATGATACACACACACATATATATAATATTATTATTATTATACTCCTATGTTTAAAAAAAAAAATTTAATACTTTTGGAGAAATGATATTATTTTATTAAATATTATCCATTTATTATATATAAAATGCAAATAAAGATTAAACAGAGGAATGAAAAATACACAAAAATAATAACTGTGAGAGACAATTTTAACGTGGTTCACCCAAACTCAGCCTACATCCACCAATAGAGTCCACTATTATTATCTAGTAAATCAAACCGATTACAACCAGCAATCCTTGCAACTCAATACTACTGCAAAAATACTACAATACATCAATAGAAACCCTAACCCTTAGCTACTTTTATGAAGCCTTATGTCAGTTACAAAAGTAGGGTTTTTTATGTCAGTTAATAGAAAAAATAACTCCTGACACCTTTATAAAATAATAGACAATTTCTGCTTCGAGGGCGCTACCCTCGAGCTCCCGACTGGGGGCGTTGCCCACAACATCCCCCATAACCCCCACCGTGGGCTCCGCCCCTCGGGACCCATAGGAGGGGATCAGTGCTCCTGACACTCCCCCATTAAATAATTTGGGGGGAAACCACGATGATAAAAGTGGAGAAAATTTAACCTCCGAGTCTAATTAGGCTTTATATAATAACAATCTCCCACTTGGAGATTGATTATAACACCCCTGACCCTGTAGCTCCCACTAGAAATAAGCACCATAGACTTTGTTGTTCTAATTTTATTTTCAGTCTTGAAGACCAACCGAAGCTAAAGAAGAGCTCAGCTTCTCCCTTGTCACTGCCTTTGTAAACATATCTATTGGATTTTCATCTGTATGTATCTTTTCTAGCCTTAACTGTCCATCTTCCAACACCAACTGAATGAAGTGATAGCTCAACTGCATGTGTTTGGTCTTTGAATGCAAGGCATAATTCTTTGCAAGATGTATGGCACTCTGACTATCTATAAACAAATAACTATTAGCCTGTTGTTTGCCTAATTCTTACATGAAAGATTGCAGCCATATCATCTCCTTGCTTGCCTCTGTTGTAGCTACATATTCTGCCTCTGTGGTGGATAAAGCAACCACCTTTTGCAACCTAGAAATCAAATTCACCATTGTCCCACCTATAGTAAAGACATAACCTGTAGTACTTTACCTAGTATCAATATCCCCTGCCAAATTTGAGTCTACATAACCTGCTAAATCAATATTAAAGCCCCCAAAACATAAGTGTTTATTAGATGTACCTCTCAAATATCTAAGAATCTATTTTACTGCATTCCAAAGCTCCAATCCAGGATGACTCATATACCTGCTTATGACTCCTACAACATATGCAATATCTGGTCTCGTGCATACCATGGTGTAAATTAAACTTCCTACAACTGAAGCATATGGTACCTTGGACATTTTTTCTTCCTCCTTTGGTGTCTTAGGACACATCTCCTTAGTCAATTTCAAATGAGTAGGCAAAGGTGTGCTGATAGCTTTTGCATTCTCCATATGGAATCTCTACAACAGTTTTTCAACATAATCAACCTGAGAAAGAGTCAATTTTTTGTTCTTCCTATCTTTGCAAATTTTCATACCAAGGATTTGTTTTGCTACCCCCAAATCCTTCATAGCAAATGACTATGCTAACTACTATTTTAACTCTCTTATGCGATCCATGTTAGACCCTGCTACAAGCATGTCATCAACATATAAACATAAAATAATGTAGTTGTTATTATCCAACCTCTTAAAATAAACACAATGGTCAAAATTACACCGGTTGTAGCCTTGCTCAGCCATAAAACTATCAAATTTCAAGTACCATTGTCGATGTGCTTGTTTCAGGCCATACAAACTCTTCTTCAATCTACACACCAGTTTCTCCTTACTTGTGACCTCAAATCCTTGGGGTTGTTCCATGTATATCTCCTCCTCCAAATCACCATGGAGAAAGATAGTTTTCACATCTAGCTATTCCAAATGCAAATTCAGTAGCCACAATACTTAAAATAGTGCAAATAGAAGTCATCTTAACAATTGGAGAAAATATCTCATCAAAATCAATTCCATTTTTATGTGTAAATCCTTTTACAATTAACCTGGCTTTAAATCTTTTCTTACCTCCATCTTACTCTTTCATCCAATAAACCAAATTTGTTTCGTAAACCCTTTTTACCTACAGGCAACTTACATAAATCCCAAGTCTGATTATTCAGCAAGGAGTCCATTTCTTCTTTCATTGCAAGCTCCCACTAAACCTATGTATCCACCTACATAGCTTCATCATACCCTTCTAGTTCACTAGCATTTGTTAACAAAATAGAATACAAAGAGTGAGAAAACCTTTTAGGAGGTCTACTTAGCCTTATTAACCGTCTAACATTCATTAGAGTTTGTGGTATTTTTGGTTGCCATTGCGGAGCATGAGGAACCACTAGAACATCACTATTTGGAGTATCATCCAGCACCACATAATCCTATTCTTTCTTCTCATGCTGCTACGACTGATCTTTGTACAACACTTTCTCATTGGATACAACATCCCTACTTCTCACAATTTTCTAATTTTTAAAATCTCAAAGCCTATAACTAAATTCATCAATGCCATATCCAACAAAGGTACACTTTTTTGATTTTGCATCCATCTTGGTTCTATTTTTAGAATCTACATGTGCAAATGCTTCACATCTAAAGGTTTTGAGAAAAGAATAACTCACCTTCTTACTTGTCCATGCTTCCTCTAGAATACCACAACCCAAAGGAACTGAAGGGCCTCTATTAATTAAATATATAGTAGTATTAACAACCTCTGTCCACATGTTTAAAGGCAGCCCAACATGCAATCTCATGGTCCTTGCATGCTCCATTATTGTCATATTCATGCGTACAACCACTCCATTCTCCTATGGAGTCCTTGGAACTATTTTCTGCCTATGAATTCTATTAAAGGAACAATAATCCTCAAATTCTTTGCTACAATACTCACCACCATTATTAGATCTGAGACATTTTAATCTTTTACCCATCTCATTCTCAACCAAGCTTCTCCATTTCTTAAATGTTTCAAGTACATCAGATTTCTGCCTAAGGAAATAAATCCAAACCTTCCTAGTTGCATCATCTATGAATGTAACATAATACTGAGAGCCACCAAGAGAAGATACCTGAGCTAGTCCCCATACATCTGTATGCACAAGCTCCAACTTTTTCATCTTTTTTTCACTTCTCATCCTTAAGCAAACTAACTCTCTTTTATTTTCTGTACACACAACTTTCACAGAAATCCATATTAATACATTTCAAACCTAGTAAAACTTTCTTAGAATAAAGTACCTTCATACCTTTTTTACTCATATGACCAAGTCTATTATGCCACAATGTTGTCTTAGAACCTGCAGCAACTGTTTCAGTCTCTTCCTATGAACTTGCAACAATTGTTCCTGAACCTATTTGTTTTTTGTCTACAACAACTAAAGTAGAAGGAATAGTATGACCTGTACAAAGATATAAGGTACCTACTTTCACACCTTTTGCTACTATTAAGGCACCTTTTAAAATCAATAAATGTAACAATGCAACCTTCTTCAGCTAGCTGCCCTACTGAAATTAAATTCCTACTGAGCCTTGGAATATGCCTTACCTCTTGTAGTAGACAATGATTCCCATTCTACAACTTAATCTTGATTCTTCCCTTTCCAACAATTTGACAAAGTTTGTTATCTCCCAAATAAACTAGCCCAAAATCCCCTTGGACATAATCAAGAAAATAACTTCTATGGGGCGTAGCATGAAATGATGCCCCTAAATCTAAAACCCATGAATCATCAGCATTATCTAGGGAAAGAATCAAAGCATCATCTTCATATTTATTACTTACCACATTTGCCTCCTTATTGCCTTCTTGTTTGTCTCCTTCTTTATTCTTCTGAGACTAGCAATCTTTCTTTAGATGACCCAGTTTCCCACAGTGCCGACAATCCTTCTGTCCTCTGGATTGGGATCTCTTATCCTTTGATTTTCCTTGTGACTTCCCATGACCTCTAGAACCTTTTTCTCTCTCCTTTGATCTACCCCTGCTTTTTGCATTCAAAACACTACCTGATGTGGACCCTCTTGAGATTTTCTATCACATTTCCTCACTAAGGATAACACCAACAACATCATCAAATTTTAAAGTGTTTGAACCAAAGATAGAGTTACTTACATCCATTACCAATCTATTCTAGCTTTCTGGCGAAGAACATAAAACCGAGAGAGCCCTCACCTCTTCATCAAATTTCACTTTTACAGAAGTTAACTGACTGGCAATCATATTAAACTCATTTAAATGATCTGTCACATATCCACTTTCAATCATTTTCAGATTAAACAAACGCTTCATAAGAAATACCTTATTTGAGGCTGAGGGTTTTTCATACAATTTAGCCAAAGCTTTCATCAGTTCACTTGTCTTCACTTCTGTTATATTGAATGCCACAGATTGTGCTAGGCACAACCGAATGGTTCCCAGTGCCTTTTTGTCTAGAAGTTCCAAGTCCTCATCCATCATTCCTGTTAGTTTCTTGGACACTCCTTCCAATGGCATCCATAAATACTTCTGATAGAGGTAATCCTCCATTTGCATCTTCCATAACTGATAGTTCTACCCATTAAATTTATCAACCTTCAATTTATCCTCATCCGCCATTGCTCCCACTCAACCGTGAGACTCCCACTCAATTGTGACACCTTCCTACAGATGATAATCAAACACAACCCACTCTAATACCACTTGTTAGGGTTAGCTGGTAGAAGATATCAAGTTCGTAAAAGTGTTCCTCTTGCATTAGTTTGGTGTCAAGTAGGGATGTGGTTCCTTGGCTTGTTGAGTTTGTCTAGAGTCTAAATAAGGATCAGTGAATGGGTAGATAATGTCAAGACTTCACAGGCTTGGTTATGCACCTGGAAGGCTAGTGTTTTGGATTCGAAGTGATTCAACATTGTTTCTTAGTAGCCGAAGTGGATGTTGTTGAGTTGAGCACCATCTTGGTTGGACTTATTTCATGTGTTCCATATTGGGACAATGGTAGGTTCTAGAGCCAAGGTCTATTTGTTGATGTTACCCCATTTGGCTAGAACTGGGTAGAGATAAGGTGTTGGTGACCTAATGTCACTAGAGTAAGTCTTGTTGACGAATTAGATAGTCTAAGCAAGTAGGCATACTTGAAGGACAAGCAAGTTCATGGTTTTGTTAATGGTCTTATGCAGAAAGAAGGTTGGAGAGATAAGTTTTGGTTTTTGGTTCAGTGAGACAGACTTGTGTGTTGGAACCAGGCTTGGCCGTAAACCTAGAGGATGAGATTTTGATTGCTGAGTGTAGTTTGTCTAAGAATCAGATGAAATTGTGAAGATGCAGTTGTCATCATGTGGATTGGATTCTTGTTTCAGTTTATACTAGGGTGGTCCATCGTTTTGGTGGCTCATGAAGTCAAAGGAGGAGCATAAGGCTCTCAAATGTGTGAAGTCGGGAGTAAGTTTGTTCTCTCACAAAGCTGGCTTGGCTGATTTGTAGGCCTGGAAGTTGGTAGAGTTGCTGAAGGAAATTTTCAACAATTTGGTCCATCAGTATGGTGGTTTTGGAAGTCAAGAACAGTTGGTTCTGTTGGTTCTTGCAGGCAAATTGGATGGAGCAGCAGGCTCACATATCTGAGAAGTCGAAAGCAATTCTTTCATAGGCTAACTTGGTCATAGAAACATGGATGTTAGTTGCACTAGTGGAGGAGAAGCTTCTATCAGTTTTCATGAAGTTGGAGTTGTTCATTGTGCTATGAAATCTCCTTGGAGAAAGGAGATGCTTGATGTTTGGCAGCCTCAGGCTAAATGGATTGGCATTGAGGGTGTCACCTGATTCAAGTGGGGGAGATTGTCATGACTCTAGAAGCTACATGGTATTTACTGTACCATGCAATGAGTCCAGGTCGAGGAATGCATAGTAAAGTGAGGTTGTCTCAGACAAACTGGACAAGCCATGGGCAGTGCGGACAAGATGAATAGTATGTGGATGGATACCTTGTCATAAGCTTGTCACTAAACCGAGTTGGAATTTGAGTGTGGGTTTGCTACATTCTAGGGTTTGTGGTAATCTGCATACTAGGTTGTGTGGTGATTTCCATATCGGGTTGTGAGGTGATTTCCATGCCAGGTTGTCAGGTAGATTCCATGGTGAGTTGTGTCTTGATTGTCATACTAGTTTGTGTGATGATTGTAATCCGGACACTCATCCTTCCATCGTGCCGCATTCAGACTTATGACTATTATGAATGGGAAGTGTTCATAGTTTTGAGTGATATCAGATCGAACATGGGTCCATCCCCTTAGAGATGAAGAAGAGTAGTCTTGACACTCATGCATTGGACTAGTCATCCTGGGCTGGATGAGTGTGCTACATGGAACTTTAGGGGTGAAGAAGAGTAACATCGCCACATTGTAAAAGGTGTGGTTTCGTGACATGGACGGGGGACGCTACATGATTGGTGTAGTTCTAGACAGATCAAGTATAGTCTTAGTCTAGGCGAGTGAGGTTTCTATGGGAGTGACTAGGGGACGGTATGGTAGTTGTCCTAGGCGTTGTCTTGAGGATGTATGCCAATGAGGGATGTAGGATCCCAAGTCCTAGTGGAGTAAAATGGATTCTCAAATATTTGAGAGGTACATCCAATAAACACTTATGTTTTTGGGGCTCTAATACGGATTTAGCAAGTTATGTAAACTTAGATTTGGTAGGGGATATTGATACCAGGTGAAGTACTATAGGTTATTTCTTTACAATAGGTGGGACAGTGGTGAGTTAGATTTTTAGGTTACAAAAGGTGGTTGCTTTATCCACCATAGAGGTAGAATATGTAGCTGCAACAGAGGCAAGCAAGGAGATGATATGGCTACAATCTTTCATGGAAGAATTAGGTAAACAATAGGTTAACAGTTATTTGTTTATGGACAGTCAGAGTGCCATACACTTACAAAGAATCATGCCTTGCATTCAAAGACCAAACACATATAGTTGAGCTATCACTTCATTCGGTTGGTGTTGAATGATGGACAGTTAAGGCTGGAAAAGATACATACATATGAAAATCTAGTGGCTATGTTTACAAAGGTAGTGACAAGGGAGAAGCTGAGCTCCTTTTCAGCTTCAGTTGGTCTTCAAGACTGAAAACAAAATCAGAATAACAGAGTCTAGGGTGCTTATTTACAGTGGGAGCTACAGGGTCAGTGGTGTTATGATTAGTCTCCAAGTGGGAGATGATATGGTGTGGAGTTTGATCAGTCTCCAAGTGGGAGATTGTTGTTATATGGAGCCTAATCAGACTCGGAGGTTAAATTTTCCTCACTTTTATCATCGTGGTTTTCACCCAAATTATTTAATGGGGGAGTGTAGGGGGCAGAGCCCCTCCTATTGGGCCTGGGGGGCTTATCCCCCTGGCGGGGACCTGGGGGCGGGGACTTGGGGGCAGAGCCCATGGTGGGGGTCTGGGGGCAACACCTCTAGTGGGGGTTGCTAGAGGCAGCGCCCCAAGCAAAAATTGCCTATTATTTTATAAAGGCGTAGGGAGTTATTTTTTCTATTAGACGACATAAAAAAACCCTATTTTTGTAACCAATATAAGGCTTGATAAAAGCAGCTAAGGGTTAGGGTTTCCATTGATATATTGTAGTATTTTTGTAGTGGTATTGAGTTGCAAGGATTGCAGGTTGTAATTAGTTTGATTTACTGGATAATAATATTGGACTCTCTATTGGTGGATGTAGCCTAAGTTTGGGTGAACCACATTAAAATTGTCTCTTGCAGTTATTATTTCTTTGTATTTTTCATTCCTCTGTTTAATCTTTATTTTTTTAAAAATAAATAATTTTAATACTTTTTGAAAAATGATATTGTTTTATTATATATTATCCATTTGATATATATATATATATATATATATATATCGTTTATAAAATTTAAAAAGGCATGTATCCCTTAAAAAGGGGAAGAACTTTATTAAAGGTTATGAAGTTAAAAGTATGATATAAGGCTATTTAAAAGACATGTTATATGGTGAGCGCTCTTATAAGGACGTGACCTAGGCTTGGGAGTCGTCACCCTTATGCAGCTCGTGTGGTGACCGTTTGAAGGAGGTAGTGGATAAGACTTAGTCTTACCACTTTATCTCATTCACTTTTTACCTTTTATAATGCATGCCTTATAAAATATTCATGATGCACTTAGTGGTGGAGATCAATATGCTTCACCTTGTTAATTTATAACAAATTCTTTTATTTTTAGAAAGTTTGTTTTAGTTTTATGAAACTAATTTTATATTTTGTTAAGAATGTCACCATTGTGTCGACATTTTTACTAATTTTAGATTTTGTTAAGAATGTCACCATTGTGTTGACATTTTTGAGTTAGTTGCTAAATAAAAGGAAAGGTGGCAAATTTCTTTGCTTGTTTTTAGCAAGACCACACCTTAGGTTTTTAGTATAAAGGGGGGTGCTCTCCCTCATTTTTATGGGCACATTTTTCAATCAAGAGGTTTCTCTTCTTGCTTTTGAGTTTGAGTTAGTTTGGAAATCTTTGTCATATTGCTTTTTGTGAGTTGTTCTATTTAGAGGAGCTCTCTCTCTCATTCAAATACAGACAAGTTTTGTGAAGAGCACTCTTATTCTACTATTTTCATTTTTGAATTAGCATTGAGAGTTTTTGCCATTTTTTCTTTGAAGTTGTGAGGAAAGGTTTTGCAAGTTTAGAAGGAGAATTGTTTTACTTGGAAGGAGCTTAAGCAAGGGAATCTTGTTGATTCATTTGGGAGCTTATATTAGAGGCATGGGGATTTCGCTTTAATTATTCTTTTCTATTTTGAAGGCATTTTATGTTGAATGCATTGTTGTTTATATATGTGATTGTCAACTTGATTATATAATAGCATTTATATTTATATATCTAAGTAAGTGAAAATTATGTTGTGAAAGTAAAATTAATCTCAGTAATAGAGATTTGTGTCTATTTGGGACTTAATGTATATTTATCAGTTTGAGTATGATTAGTTGATTGTATAAGGGGAAAGACAGTAAACTGTAATTTTGCAAGTAGAGTTATTTCGACATATGTGTCATGATGAAACTTAGGATATGTTAACCTTGGGATATGTGATCCAAGGAAGAGGGGGAATAACCTAGAATAAAGTTTGATGTAATTGTTAAGTGGGAATATTCCTAGGATTTGTTGATCCATGGGAAAGGTAATATCCTATGCGTAGAGAATGATGCATTTGTTAAGTGGGGTTATTCCTGGGATTTGTTGATCCATGGATAAGGGAATAACTTTTATATAGAGATTGTTGTCTTTCCCAATCGAGATAGAAGGGTGGGTGAATATAAGACAAGAAAACTTTGGCCAAAGTGGTGAAAATTGCGAATGTTTACACTGTCTAGGTTCACTATGGTCTAGGTTTACATTTTTAGTAGAGATTTCATATTTTGATGGTTGTAGCCATAGTATGATAGTACTAGTTAATGTAGGACACCACACCTTGCTCAAATTAGGCATATTTTATTTGGGGTTACCATACCAATCCCTTCGTCGAAGGGTAGGGTTGTTTACGAGTTTGGTAAATGTGCAGGGGACCATAGTTAGTCCATGGTTAGAGGTAAATCACTCGAGCGATGCTTCCCCTCATGCGGTTGGTGGCCAGGAATATTGAAGATAGACAAGTATACAATCATGTATCTCTATTTTTTAGTTAAGCTCTTGGAGCTTGTATGTATTTATTTTATGAAAAACTTGTAAAGAGAAATATTCAATTATTTTATTGAGGAAATGTAATTTGATTATGCACTTGGAGTTTGGAATGTGTTTCAAATGTGCATTTTATCAAATAAAGGAAGGAAAAAATTTATTACTCGTTTATTGGATTCATGATTTATTTACTCTTGGGTTAAAACTCAGTTGTTTTTACTTGGTAGAACAAGTGGCATGTTACAATTTGATGGGGAGGCCTATGGGCTTAGAAAACCTATCTTGAACCAACACTTCAAGACCTCAATCACACCCAAGTCTCCCTACCAATTCAAGTGCTTAAAGACATTTTCTACCCAAAATGCCTAATCCAACCTACACAATCTATTACAGAGGTGAAAGACCTATTTGTCTGTCATTTTTTTAGTACAGACGATGCTTTCTTGGTGTGAGGTATTCTTCTTTGTCCTCACTGTGTACCAAGATTCTCAATATCCAAGGCTTATAGCCTTCTTGAGCCGTTATCAACCCTCCTCTTTAGGTCCAGGGTTTTGATTGCTTAGTGCTCAATTCTCCCTTCTCTATTTTTCACCCTTGTCTACTTAGACTGCAACTTGCATACCTAGCCAGGCTATAGCAGAGCTCACCTAGGACAAATTCTCATTGTCTCCCATTAACAATCCAATCACTAACACAAACAGAAACAAAAGAAACAAGGTCTTTGCTTGATGGCCCTCCATGACTGTACAAGGAAAATGCAGGGGCATCAAGACAGAGACATCTTGTACAAACAGAAACAAAAGAACAAAAATTAAACTATCTACTCTACTGCAAACTGGATTATACAAGTACTCTACAGACAATATACAAATGGATTCAAACTGTCAATGTTTCTATTATCAGAAGTTTCTCTATTACATTTAATGTATGTTCTTCAATCTTCCACATTTTTCCACCTTCTCTAACCAATCTACAAAGCCAAAAATAGTTCTTATACCATTCGTCATTTCTCTATTATCAGATAGTTAGGGTTTTTTGTCTGTTCGGTTAGGTTTTCCATGCTTTTGTTTTCATTATCGGCAAAACAAGTTTTTTTTTGTTTCACCGATCATATTCTTCCCCTGTTGATATACATTCTATCGATTCATTCACTTTTGCATATACATGCATTACCTTCGTGCCTTGTGTAGAACTGCGACCTTTATTTCCCAATGTATGTTCCTCCGTGTATACATGCTCAAAACACTAAACATACAAAAGGTGGGACCTACTATCTTTGAACTCCACAATGGTTTACATATTGCACATTTGCTTGTATCACATACAAAGCTTTTATGCATTGAGATATACATTCACTTTATCATCAGCCAGATATCTTGACTTTTGCACCAAAATGCTCCTTCCCTTTTCATCGGCCTGATCCACCTTATCGGCCACTACTTAACTTCTTCTGCCGATGTACCATTTCTCTCTGATGGATAAAGTATCTATCGTTCAGACGTTGCATTACTGGCGTAGCTTTTCCTTTGTTTCCCAATGTTCATTCTTACTCCGATGGATCCATTTCGCATATGCAAACATTACTGACATGCAAAAGGTGGGGTCCACAACTTAAGCTTCCTGATGTATCTTAGGGCTTGGATCTCTATTTATACATTCACCGCATACATTACAAACATGCAAGAGGTGGGGCCCGTGCTTCGTAACCTTCCTTGTATCTCATTAACTTGTATCTCATGACTTGTATGTTCTTTCACTTGCAACATACAAGAGATGGGACCTACGATCCCCTATCGGTCAATGTACCTCGGCCATTGTATCTTTATAAATGCTGATCCGCTTTGTATATACATGTGAAGCTTGCATGCATTGTGTGGGACCCACATTGACTTATCTTCCTATCAGCCAGACGTAAGACTTCAGTGGAACTCTAGGCCTATTTGCCGATACACTCGATCATACCGATTGCTTCTTATATACATCCGCTGACTCCCTACCACTGGTTTTCCTCACCGCCATAGTTGGTCACCAAATGTATGTTCCCGCTCTATATGAAAAATCAAAAACTTCACACCAAAATGTGAGGGTATGTACATGGGTTCTAAACCCTTTATACATGGGTTCCAAACCCTTGGTGCTCCTGCACCATACTCCCCCTGTGCAGAGAAAGTTAAGTCACCTCCAGTGACAACAAGGCAAAATCAATGCCCCATTTCTTAATATTAGACTTGGTGAATCAGGTAGCCTTTGCTTCAGGCAATTGTTGCCACTTGACCAGATGCTCCATGTACACGCCATGTCTGGTCTATTTCTATACTCGAGAATCTAGAATTCTCTCAGCCTGTGGTTTGGTTTTTGGAGGCAAGGTCACATCACTCACTGTCTGTGTAGCTTTTGAACTAGATCCCCCTGCTATTGGATGATGACCTTTATAAGGTACCAAGTCCTGAACATTAAACACTGGTGAAATTGCCAAGTCAGCTGGTAAATCAATCCTATAAGCATTGTTGCCATACTTGTTTAGAATTTTGCAAGGACCAATCCATCTCATCTACAATTTGGTTGGCATCCCTTTCTACAATCTGGCTTTGTTCAAATGAACCATGACTAAATCACCAACTACAAATTGAATATCCTTCCTATATGCATTTACCCTATCTTTGATTTTCAGGGTATTTTCCATCAATTGCTGCTTCACTTGGTCATGAATCTCCTTCATAGATTGTGCAAAATCCTCTGCATGACCACTTCTATGTTCCATGTCTCCAAGATGTCAGAGTTCATATACACCTCTAGGATGCATTCCATACACTATCTCAAATGGACTTTTTCCAGTAGTCCTATTCACACTGTCATTATAGGCAAATTCTGCCTAATAAATGACTTGATCCCAACTCTGTCCATATTCTTTTGTCAAACACCTTAATAGGTTGCCCAATGTCCTGTTCACCACTTCTGTTTGGTCATCTGTCTATGGATGATATGCTGATCCAAAAGATAGATTTGTTCCTAGCCTCTACCATAAAGTTTTCCAGAAGTGTCCCATAAACTTAGCATCTCTATCAGACACAATGCTTGCTGGAAGTCCATGAATCCTTATGACCTATTTGAAAAAAAATTGAGCTATATGACTGGCATCATGAGTCACCTTACAAGGAATGAAATGACTCATCTTGCTAAATCTATCAACAACTACAAAAATGCTATCAAAACCAGTCTTAGTCTTTGGTAGACCAACTACAAAATCCATACTTACACAATCCCACGGTCTGGAAGGTATGGGTAGTGGTTGGTACAGTCCAACATTTGAAGAAGTTCCCTTAGCCTTTTGACAGATGATACACTGCTCCACATGCTTTCTGATGTCTTTGTGCATCTTCAGCCAATAGTAGAACCTCTGGACTAACTCCAATGTTTTGTTTAGACCAAAATGTCTGCTCAAATTGCCATTATGCTTCTCCTATATGAGATTTTCCCTCATGGATCCTTTTGGTACACACAACTGTCCACCTTTGAACAACAATCCCTGCTGCAATGTGTAATCTACAAACTCCCTATGAAAGTGATTTTCAAAGTCTTGACAGACCTTGTATGCTTCAGCAAAATCATCATCCTCTTTGTAGAGGGTTGTGAACTCTTCCATCCCTATACTTCTTAAATGCATCTCTTGTACTATAAGAAACCTCCTGCTTAAGGCATCTGCTACCTTGTTGAGCTGTCTCTTCTTATGTTTAATGGTGAATGTGTAGGACTGTAAATACTCCATCCACTTGACATGTCTATGGCTCAACTTATCTTGTGAGTTCAGAAAACTCAAAGCTTGATTTTCTGTATATACAACAAATTCCTTTGGTAGGAGATAATGCCTCCATTTTCTAAGTGCTTGGACTAGAGCATAGAGCTCCAAGTCATATGAAGAGTATCTGCTCTTTGCTTCATTTAGCCTCTCACTGAAAAAGGCTACTAGCCTATTCTCTTGGTTGAGTATTGCACCTACTGCAACATGACTAGCATCACATTCTAAAGTGAATAACTTATCAAAATTTGGTAGCACTAACACTGGCTGTGTGGCTACTTCTTTCTTCAATAACTCAAAACTCTTATCAGCTGCTTGTGTCCATTGAAACTTTGTTTTCATTCCACCTTTTATTGTATCAAGCATGGGTGCACAAATAGCACTGAAATTCCTTATGAACTTTCTAAAAAACTAAGCTAAGCCATGAAAACTTCTCACTTCAATTGCTGCTCTGGGAGTGGGCCAATTCAATATGGCTTCTACCTTTGACTTGTCCATTTTCAATTCTCCTTTGGACAACACAAAACCAAGGTATACCAATTCCTGCTTCATAAATTCACACTTCTCCAAATTTATGGTTAGTTGTTCATCATGTAACTTTTTGAAAACAGTATTTACATATTCAAGATGCTCTTCTTTAGTTTGACTAAAAATCAAGATGTCATCTAAATAAACAACTACAAATTTACCCGCATAGTCCTTGAGGACTTCATTCATGAGCCTCATGAATGTGTTGGGAGCATTTGATAAACCGAATGGCATAACAAGCCATTCATACAGTCCTTCTATAGTCTTGAAGGCTGTTTTCCACTCATCACCTTCCTTGATTCTGATTTGGTGGTAACCACTTTTTAGGTCTATCTTGGTGAAATACTTAGCTCCTCCTAAATAGTCCATAAGATCTTCAATTCTGGGAATTGGAAATTGATACCTTATGGTGATCTTATTGATAGCTCTGGAGTCTGTGCACAATCTCCATGTTCCTCCTTTCTTTGGTGCCAAAACTGTAGGCACTGCACAAGGACTTATGTTGTTTCTAACCAATCCTTGGTCAAGCAACTCTTGCACTTGTCTAGCTATCTCCTTATGTTGTTCTGGAGTCATCTTGTAAGGGGCTTTGTTTGGAAAAGATGCTCCTGGGATCAGATCTATCTGATGACTAATAGTTCTTTGTGGAGGTAGTGTTGCTGGTGTTCCATCACTAATGATGTCCTTATACTGTTCCAGTATAGTTTGTACCTCTTTTGGGATCACTACCTTTTTGTCTTTCCACTCTTCCTTAGGCTTTACTATGATAGCATAGCCAATACCATCCTCCTTAAGAGTGTTTAAAAAATCTTTACCACTCATAATTAAGACACTAGGACTTTTTGTCTTATTTGCTTCTTCATCTTCCAATGACTAAATTTTATAGGTGACACCATCTTTTTGAAAAGAATATGCATTCCTCTCACCATCATGTATGGCCTTCCGGTTAAACTGCCATGGTCTACCCAATAGTAGATGACATGCATCCATAGGTAGGATATCATAGAGTACCTTGTCTTTGTATCCACCTATACCAAACTCTACCCAAGTTTGCTCATTGACTATCACATGCTGACCTTTATTTAACCATGTAACTCTATATGGATTTGAATGAAGTATTCTTTGCAAATTTAATTTCCTAACTGCTTCATCAGACACTATATTATCAGTAGACCCTGAGTCTATAATTACTTGACATACCTTATTTATAATCTTGCATCTGATTCTGAATAATGCTCTCCTCTAGCTTGGTTCAGCTTTCACTGGTTCTTTGATCAAGGTTCTCCTTACCATGATGTTCTCTCCCACTTCTGAGGTTAGGCTAACTTCAAGTGACTTGTTGTTTGATACATCATCTTGCACATAATGATTTCTTTTATCAACTCCTTGAGAAGAAGATGTGCCTTTATCAGGACATCTATATGTTGGATGGCCTAATTGACCACAATTGTAGCATTTCATAGTGGCAAAGTAGGATCCTCTGTCTGATCCTCCTGATCTTCCTCTATTAGATCCCCTTCCTCGGTAGTTTCCTCTACTACTAGTCTCCCCACTCTGTTCTATGAGTTTGGATTCTCCTTGGGGTCTTTGATCAATGTGTCTACCACCATAACTTCCTCTTCCTCTATTGTCTCTACCTCTTCCTCTTGATCTGCTGTTTGATTCTTGTTTCTTCTTGCCCTTCTCCTCTACCTTGAGTACTAGCTGATAGCTTTCTTGTATTGTTGTAGGGCTGAACAAGCTAATTTCCTCTTGAATACTCCACCTCAAACCATTTAGGTATCTTGCTACCTTTACATTTTCATCTTCCATCACCTTAGACCTCAAGCATAGTTTTTGAAATTCCTCAGTGTATGCATTGACATCTAATTCTCTTTGTCTCAAATTCTATCTTTTCTTGTGCAACTAAACTTCATAATCCCCAGGCATGTAGACTTCTTTGATTTTAGCCACCATACCTTTCCAAGAAGCTATAGGTTTCTTGCCTTCTTTTTCTCTTTCTGTTTGAACAAATTTCCACCATGTCAAGGTAGTTCCTCTGAGTCTAGATTTAGCCACCTTCACCTTTTGTGCTTCACTCACTCCATCACATTCAAAGTGATTTTCTAAACCTTCTATCCATTCCATAACCAAATCAGGTTCCATCTTTCCACTAAAAAGAGGAACTCTTTCCAATGACTTGCCACTCATGGCTTTCAAAGCCTTCAAGAAAGGTTCTTCTGTCAACACAAGATCAGGTGTGGGCTCTTCATCTTCTATAGACACACCTTTTTCCTTACCTTTAGAACTCTTGACTTTTTGACTTACTTCTTTAGTCTTTATTATCATTGCACCTAGCTTACTTTCCATTTCAGCTAGTCTTTCCTGTAGGAGCCTATTCTCCTCTTCTTGCTCATCAACTTTCTTTGCCAACTCTGCATTAGTCACCATCTCTCTAGCTAAGCCTATAGACTCACTCGAACTTGGTGATGACATACAACTTCTTCTATTCCCAGCTAGGAATAGCCCAAATCTTTAACTTGCTCTGATACCAATTTGATGGGGAGGCCTATGGGCTTAGAAAACCTATCTTGAACCAACACTTCAAGACATAGATCACACCCAAGTCTCCTTACCAATTCAAGTGCTTAAAGACATTTTCTACCCAAAATGCCTAATCCAACCTACACAATCTATTATAGAGGTGAAAGACCTATTTGCCTATCATTTTTCAGTACAGATGATGCTTTCTTGGTGTGAGGTATTCTTCTTTGTCCTCACTGTGTACCAAGATTCTCAATATCCAAGGCTTATAGCCTTCTTGAGCCCGTTATCAACCCTCCTCTTTAGGTCTAGGGTTTTGATTGCTTAGTGCTCAATTCTCCCTTCTCTGTTTTTCACCCCTGTCTACTTAGACTGCAACTTGCATACCTAGACGGGCTATAGTAAAGCTCGCCTAGGACAAGTTCTCATTGTCTCCCATTAACAATCCAATCACTAACACAAACAGAAACAAAAGAAACAAGGTCTCTTCTTGATGGCCCTCCATGATTGTACAAGGAAAATGCAAGGGCATCAAGACAGAGACATCTTGTACAAACAGAAACAAAAGAACAGAAATTAAACTGTCTACTCTACTGCAAACCAGATTATACAAGTACCCTACATACAATATATAAATGGATTCAAACTGTCAATGTTTCTATTATCAGAAGTTTCTCTATTACATTCAATGTATGTTCTTCAATCTTCCACGTTTTTCCACCTTCTCTAATCGATCTACAAAGCCAAAAATAGTTCTTATACCATTCGTCATTTCTTTGTTATCAGACAGTTAGGGTTTTCTGTCTGTTCAGTTAGGTTTTCCATGCTTTTGTTTTCATTATCGGCAAAACAAGTTTTTTTTTGTTTCACCGATCATATTCTTCCCCTGTCGATATGCATTCTATCGATACATTCACTTTTGCATATACATGCATTGCCTTCGTGCCTTGTGTAGAAACGCGACCTTTATTTCCCAATGTATGTTCCTCTGTGTATACATGCTCAAAACACTAAACATACAAGAGGTGGGACCTACTATCTTCGAACTCCACAATGGTTTACGTATTGCACATTTGCTTGTATCACATACAAAGCTTTTATGCATCGAGATATACATTCACTTTTTCATCAGCCAGATATCTTGACTTTTGCACCAAAATGCTCCTTCCCTTTTCATCGGTCTGATCCACCTTATCGGCCACTACTTAACTTCTTCCGCCGATATACCATTTCTCTCTGACAGATAAAGTATCTATCACTCAAACATTGTATTGCTAGCGTAGCTTTTCCTTTGTTTCCCGATGTTCATTCTTACTCTGATGGATCCATTTCACATATGTAAATATTACCGACGTGCAAAAGGTGGGGTCCACAACTTAAGCTTCCTGATGTATCTTAGGGCTTGGATCTCTGTTTATACATTGACCGCATACATTGCGAACATGCAAGAGGTGGGGCCCATGCTTCGTAACCTTCCTTGTATCTCATTAACTTGTATCTCATGACTTGTATGTTCTTTCACTTGCAACATACAAGAGATGGGACCCACGATCCCCTATCGGTCAATGTACCTCGACCATTGTATCTTTGTAAATGCAGATCCACTTTGTACATACATGTGAAGCTTGCATGCATTGTGTGGGACCGCATTGACTTATCTTCCTATCGGCCAGACGTAAGACTTCAGTGGAACTCCGGGCCTGTCTGCCGATACACTCGATCATACCGATTGCTTCTTATATACATCCGCTGACTCCCTACCGCCGGTTCTCCTCACCGCCACAGTTGGTCACCGAATGTATGTTCCTACTCTGTATGAAAAATCAAAAACTTCACACCAAAATGTGAGGGTATGTACATGGGTTCCAAACCCTTGGTGCTTCTGCACCACAATTTTACTCCTAGTTGATTGAGGTGAACTTATGATCATCAAGCAAAGAGCATTCAAGGCATTCATTGTGTTGCAGAGTAGAATTGTGTTGTGTTTATTATAGATTTGGCTTCATCAACTCATCTCCTCATGATTTGAAGGCACTTCATCTCCTTGAGGGTTTCACCTCTAAGGTGATATCTATTTTGTGTTTCAATCAATCTATCTTATCATTTGATTTTGCCTCTATACACCAAGGACACATACTCTATCTAACAATGGTGTTGGAAGGCTTGAATGCCATTGTGAGGCTTAACTGAGGCAAGATCCTAAACACCACAACCCCCAACCCCTCTCTTGTGATTGTAGGTTATAGGTGTAGGATCTTACGAAGTGCAGTTGCCGAAGATCAGAGCAGAAGATATAGATTCAATATCTAAAGAAAATATTAGAGAATATCTCCTTCTAGACTAGGACACTTGCCCCCTTGTCCTCCATTTTGGCTTTTCTAGAAACTCTGAAGTAGGTTGCAGTATGATACAAATCACTATTACAGATCCACAAAAAAGTTGCCCTATCAGACTAGGGCACCTGCCCCAGTGTCCCCAAATTTTTTGCCTTTGGAAATCTAAATCCTAGTATGTCTCTAATCTATATTTAGTGCCTTCCCATGTGATCATTTATCATGTTTCATTCTTCTATATCTAGAATCATATAATTAGGGTTTAAGGCTTAATAGGACTAGGGTTTGACATATCTAACAATCTCATCTATCTTTCCATATCAATCCTAAGTGACATCAACCTATAGATAAGTCCTCTCAATCTGTAGTGACTTGACTTGATTATTGTCCTTTAGTGTTATTCTGAAAGGAGGGTTTGATTGAATCTACCTTAACTATAGATTCAACTTTATCTTCTTTTCATTTATAACATTTAGGTGAACCCATGTTTTTATTGAACTTGCATCTTTTTGAGTTTTGTAATCATATTTACATTCATTCATATCATATTCACTATCATACATTCAAAAATCTTCCATAAATTTGAATTTTTTTTAAAATAAGCATTTTTGGCTTGCATTAAGGCATAGTTTGCACTATTTTCCTTGAATATCATTCAATACATTTAATTTTATAATATTTACATCAGATCTGAGATAAATTACATCATTTAATTATTTCATGATCATTTATGCATTTGCATATCTCATTTGCTAGGTTTTTGCTCGAAATTTTGCATTTTTTCATATAACCTATAATTTCAAAAGACAAGGTTTGTATTTAAGATCTTTCTTCAGATTTTACTACTCATTTAAACACTCTTTCAAACATTATTTTGGACTATAGTGTTTCATCATTGTGTGTTATTGCATTTAGATTTCAAATTCTGCATTTACACATTGTGTATTTCAACAAAAATCAACACATTCATCCCTTCTTCCTTAATTTTGATTGTGCATTGAGCATAGTAGGATTTTCACATCCTTTTTGCATAATATCTAAGCTATATTACACATTATATCTAATTTTATTCCATTCATCCATCATTTTCCATAGTCTCATAGCATCTTTTGCAATTTGCATTGAAAAAAAAAATGAAAATTTTGAGCATTTTAGGTTCACAAACAAGCATAGATTTGTGTAACTGCTTCATTGCATTTGTCATAAATCTCTTTCATTTCAGATCTTGCATCCATTTTCAAGCATAT
Source organism: Cunninghamia lanceolata (assembly GCA_027924645.1). Taxonomy (NCBI): domain Eukaryota; kingdom Viridiplantae; phylum Streptophyta; class Pinopsida; order Cupressales; family Cupressaceae; genus Cunninghamia; species Cunninghamia lanceolata. The sequence goes on along the minus strand of BSBN01000287.1, from coordinate 4,568,991 downwards.
ATTATGTTTATGTTCCTTGAACAACTAAGAGGGGGGTGAATTAGTTGTCACAAAAACTTAAACACTTCTGCAATTAAACATCAATCACTTGTACACAATTATTATGATTTAACAATAAATGCATGAAGTCAAAAACCTAACCATAGATACAACATCAAACACAAGAGACACTAGATTTTACGTGGAAAACCCCAAGGTGGGGAAAAACCATGGAGATGATTAGCTCTCAATATATATTGCAATCTTGAAATAATGATGTTCAGGCTTGGTCACTCCATGGGCCTAAACATACTGGCTTACTACCACGAAGAACAACTAGGTCTAGTAGGCTCACTATCTCAACCCTAAACTTAGCAAGATTACAATAAGGGTTGTTAAACCCTAAGGGCTATTAAACCCTATTGGTGGCTCACTGCCATACTCACTGCCACGATCAACACCTTTTTATGTCTATGATTGAAGTACAATAATTCCTCTACTCTGCTCTACCTCTACTCTACTTTGCCTCTTCTTAGCTCTACCTCTTCTTAGCTCTGCCTCTTCTTTGCTTTGTCTCTTCTTTCCTCTTCCTCTTCTCTACTCTACCTTTTGGACCTTTCTTATTATCTTTCCATTTTCTCTCAAGGACACCTTTTCCATGACTGAACTACAAGAATTTATACACTTTATCAACCTTCGAATGATCATCAAGGTCGGCATCACAATTATCAACTATTGGAACAATCTTCAAGTTTAGCACTACAAACATTTACAAAATAGGTCTTGACCTATTACAACATTATGCAAAGGAAATGAAATACATATCATGCCATGCCTTAGTTGGAACTCAAACACAATCTTCCATGCCACAACATGCTTCCACAATCTTCTAGAGATCTCTGTAATCACTGGGATTAAGCGGCCAAAACTAGTTGCACGTTACATTATCTAGGAACAATCCTCAAGCATGATCTCAAATCCTTAACGCAGACCAATATCAACATAGGATCATAATTAGGAGACATCCACAAGCATGTTATAATCATCAGAAGCAACCACACAAACCTTAAGCACTTTATCCGTAGGAATCTTCTCACCAGAAGACATGAACTTCACTGTCTTCAACTCTCACAAAAGAAAGATAGCTTGCGGACCACCAAAAACATGAACAACTATAATTGTAGGCATTTATCATCATCTTAGACTTCCCTACAGAACCTCAGAGCAAAATACTTTATTGTGGAGGAATGCGAAGCATAACACTTTCTCCCTATCACCAGAGAATAATTAGAAAGGGAAGGCTTTATTCTAGTGAATGTAACTTTCTCACAACTTCACAACAGAGGCTCAAACTTAGGATTTAACATCTTCAAACATCCCTTTGAACAACTTCCAATCTATGGACCTAGATTTGTAAGAAGAAGTAAATGTGGAGCAATCTACCAGACTGTTCTTCAGCATACAACTCACTTGATTCTTCCAGAGAAGCTAATTTTCTCAATATCCTCAACACATAAGGATTCTAGACAAGTAATAGAATATGACACAATTGACACTAATAAGAACAAAGATATGTTGACATCAATGACAACACCAATTAGGCACATACTTGCAACAATCTCCCCCTTTGTCATTGATGGCGATATATGATGTGAAAAATTACAATAGCTATCAAGACAAGATTCTCCCCCTTTATCTTTACAAACTTGTACTCTTTCTTTCTACAAGAATGTCCCCCTTTCTCTTTACACATTTGCACTCTTTGTCCAACTAAGTTTTTCACATGACTTCTCTCCCCCTTTGACATTAATGGCAAAGGACACACACTTGTACTTTTCTGCTTTGATTCAATCTTTCTTCTAAACTCTCTAACTACTCCCCCTAAGAATTATTTCTAAAAGGCATCAATTTGGATCTGAGGAGGCATGACCAAACTGATGCACTACTATGCATCTTAGTTTAGAGTAGGAGGGGTACTAACCCCTAGCTTTTCTTTGAGATACTCAAAAGTATCCATAGGCAAAGGCTTTGTGAAAATGTCTACAATCTGATCTTTAGTAGAATTATATTCAAACTTGACTTCATTCTCTATCACTTTTTCTCTCAGAAAATGATACCTAATAGATATGTGCTTTGTCCTTGAATGCATTACTGGATTCTTTGATATGTTTAAGGCATTTATGTTGTCACAAAAGATTGCGATTGGATCCTCATATACAACTCTGATGTCCTTCAAAGTCTACTTCATCCATAACACTTGAGTACAATTGCATGCAGCTACAATATATTTTGCTTCTGTAATAGATAAGGATATTGAATCCTGTTTCTTGCTCAACCAAGATACTAACCTTTTTCCCAAGAAGAATGCACCTCCACTTGTACTTTTTATTGTTGGCAAGAGACACTATATGGACTCATGAATGTTGTCATTGATGGCAACAAAGGTTATCTCACACATCCGCAAGATATGATGAGTCTCTACCAGAAGTCAGATTGAAGAAGTGTTATGACCCAGTAAGCAAGAATAGAGCAGTTAGGAAGGTCCGACAGTCAGGTCTGGATCTCTCAGAGCAAGTATTTTAGTAAAGTGCAGATTTGGGGAAGTCAAGAGGAGTACCTTGACAAATAGATTCCAAGGATTTATCCTCCGGTGATGGAAGGGTGAAGAGATATGAACACTTGAGTGTTGGGTTCCTGTTTGACAGAATAGATAGAGGAAGAACTGTACCGATAGATTGTCAAACCCAAATCTGGAAGAGATATTGCAAATGACTAAGTTTCTTGAGGTATCATTCATGATTGGCTGACATGATCGAAGACTTCCACAAACATATTCTTGATCTGCAAGGATTCAGCTAACAGACCAGAATTTGAAATAATATTGACTATTCTGGATGCCGACTAGAAAAGTGTTGAAATCACCTGTGCGGATATATATACAAGATGGATTTAGATGTGAAGTGTGTGTGTGTGGTGTGTGTGGATTGAAGTGCAAATAAAAGTAGAAGAATAGAATAAAAGGCAGAAAAATAGGTTCGGAATGTAAGTGAACAGTAGCACTTAAGGAGAGTAAGAATGAAGTGCAACAGATCAGTCTATTGAGCTTAACCGAAACTGAACTTCAGCATGTGTGGATGCTTCTCATCAGTTCAAGTTCTCTTCTTATAAACAGTAAGTCTTTTGTAGGTAGTGAACCTCTTGTGAGCAGTGTGCTTGGATAGTGAGCCCTAATTGGCAAGTGCCATTTTGTATCTTCTATTTCTTCTAACAGAGAATAATATCTTGGGTTAATCACCCCGTGGTTTTTTCCTTTAATAGGGTTTCCATGTCAAAACCATTGTGTCATGTGTATTGGTGTTATTTCCATTTCATGATTATGCTTGCTTGTTTGATCTGATGTTGCATTAACTGTTAAGAAAGCACAAAAAGTTGAAATATTAGGATAACTGATTCACCTCCCCCTCTTAGTTATCAACAATTGGTATCAGAGCCAAGTTCCTCCCAATAGAGCCTAACAGCTTGAGGAAGATCTAGGAATTCAAATGGATGTGTATGGTATGAGGGAGCAACTTAAGTCTGCCCTTGATGATCTTGAACAGTCAAATTCTGAAGTCAATGAACTGAAGGAAAGACTCAAACAAGCTGATGATTTCATAAAAGAACTAAAAGAAAAACTAAGTCTCTCTATGAAAAAGAGAAAGGAGCTACTTCAGTAGCTGACAAGTCAAGGTGAAGCCAATGATACAAGTGGAGATCTGAAAGAGAAAACTAAGTTATGTGAAAAGTTATCAAAAGAAATCATCATGGTAAGACATGAAATGGAATCAAGAGTTATAAAGTTTACCCAAGAAATTGAAGAGAGAAGAAAATCTGAAGATGATCTAAGACAATCTCTCAAGGAAAAATCAGAAGACTGCCACAAGATGGATAGAATAATTAGACATCTTGAATCTGATCTTGAAGACACTAAAGACAATGAAGAAAAACTTGAAGATCAAATTGTCTCTCTAAAAAGGGATCTTCAAACAACAAATGAATACAAAGAGAAGTTCAAGATAATCTCTGCTCAACTTGAAGTTCTTCTTGAAAGCCAAAAGAGGGTAGATGACAAGTGTGGCCTGGGATATGAAAAAGGTGAAATCTTTGGATCCGGTTAGAAGAATTTTGGATTAGAAAATCCAAGGAACAGGCCTAGAAGACCTCTGGTAAGGTAGCCTAATGCTCAAAGTTATCCATCCTTCAATGGATACTATCACAACAGCAATAACTTTGGTCATAAAGCTAATCAGTGCAGAAAGAGAATGAATCAAACTAATACATCCTTCTCCGGACAGTGTTTCAACTGCAAAAGGTATGATCACAAATCTCATGAATGCAGAAATATGAAAATGAACAATTCATTCAATGGTAGATGCTTTGCATGCAATAGAATGGGTCATATGGCTAATCAATGCAAATCAAGAGGATATCAATCAAATATGCAAAGAATTGTTGTTTGCCAAATTTGCAATAGATCCGGTCATATTGCAAAATTCTGTAGAAACAAGAATTAGGACAAAAGAGGTCCGGTACATCATAATCAGAATCAAGATAAGGGAAAACAAAAAGTGAATGTGGATGAAGTTCAAAGTGAGATGAACAAGATTTGGGTGAAGAAAAGTACATAAAATGTAGGGGATGGATCCGCACCAGACTCTGGTGCTGATATTCCTTCTGAAAATTAAAAAGTGAGCTCTGGCTCAGGGGGAGACACAAAGAAAACCATTTTCCCTCAGCTAGTCAATTGGTGCTGGAATTGGCACAAGGAGTGTTGTAAATTAGAGGGTTCATAAGAGAAACATCTAAACAAACTATGGTTAAGATTTGGAAGATGCGCAGGATGTTTAGATCAAGATTGATCATGTTCTTCAAATCATCCAACTATGGCAAACCGGAATGACTTAGGTCGAGCATTTATTGCAACTTGATATTAGGGTTTGCAGAGCAATATAAGGGTTTTATCATTAAGCATTTGTTTATTCTACATTCAAGAAGAAACGAAAAGAAGCTCTGCAAAAGAAATTCCTCAAGCCCATCAAAGATCATCTATAGAATCTGATTCATCCAGCAATTGATCTGGCTCACTTCGTGTAACCTAGAAGCGTAAAAGGTATTTTCCATTCTTAATATCTCTCTGTAAATCTTTGAAAGATGGCTACTCCAAATGTAGTGAAGATTTCTGATAGGCCTCAACCTAAATTTAAGAAGCATCCATATAAATCCCTAGAATTTGATCCCCTAGGCACCTTGTCAAGCATTCCGCATGGGGTTTTGCATGTAAAAGATGTTAGGGCATATATTCATGCGAGTATTGAAAAATTTGGGGAATCTAAGTTGGTCAATATCTATCACAAGCAATTGATAGATGACTCATGCGAACTCAAAACCCAGTATAAAGCTATCCGGGATAAACATTTTACACAGTGCATTCATTTCCCCTATTTTCTAGAAGATGAATGGGTCCGGTATATTTTGAGTCGAATGCATGACAACTTCATGTGGTTGAACAAGCCGTTTAAAATCACTAAGGATGCCATTAAGGCTGTAACCGGATTACACTCAACTGGTGAGATGCCCATTCTCAAATCTATCAAAAACCAAATTGTAAGTGAGGCTACTGGATCAAAGTTTGATAAAAGAGCAATGACTATAGAGGATATCATAGATCCAGATATCAAGTTTGCATCAATAATAATTGGATATAAGATATATCACTCTAGCAGGGAGAATTCAGTTTCTGGAATTGCTATATATACTGCTTATGAAATGTTGAGGAAGAATGTAGACTATGATCTTTATGAGCTCCTTCTGAACCAACTCTTTGAGAATCTATAGAAGATAAAGAAGGATAAGAAGAACTCCTTCAAATACGGTGGTTTGATCCTTTGTCTCTTCTTTTATTACATGAATGAGCTTCCCGGATCTAGTGGCTGGGTATGACAGAATGATAGACCAATAGCCATTCAGATTAGAGAATATATACATGGGCTTGGTGATGCCAAGGCACAGAATACAGCTCTCTGGGCATATTTCAAAAACTTTCAGAACATGATGCAAGATAGAGAGAGAATTTCCCAATCTCTAGTTGAGAAATACAAAGACACAGTATGCTTTATGGTAGAGACTGATCAGTGCCTAATGGAGGCAGTGGAACCAAGAACAGTGTGGATCATGCCAATGGGGTATGAGGTGGATGAGAAAATCGTAGAGCTGCATGTTCAGCACATGTTGAGTCAACCAAAGGACCCTAAGGTAGAAAGGTTTGGAACCTTTGAAGAATTAAGTATAAAAATCCATGTGGAACTCAGACAACCGGAGATTAAGAGAAAAGTGAGAAAAGAGGTAGAAGATTTTGCAAAGAGGCATGGAATCTCAAAAGAAGCACTTGATGCACATAGAGAAAAGATGTAAAGGGTAGAAAAAGAGAAGGAAGAAGCAGAAAAGGAAAGTGATCTAGTAAAAGGCTCCTCCCGAAACAGATCCTCTAAAAGGTCTGCACCTACTAAGACCTCAAAGGCATCAAAACAGGAAGCAAAATCATCCGGTAAAGAAGAGAAAAGAACTAAGACAAAGGCCACAAGGTCTTACTTTAGTCAGAAAGATGAAGAAGAGACAGAATCTGATGAAGAAATCAAGAAGATGAAGAAGAAGAAGAAAGTATCTGGTGCAGATAAGGTGGCAGAGGCAGAAGAGTTTGTTGAAAAGCCCACTCTATCCCCAGATGATGTAGTCAAAGCTGTTACTATGGATGGGAACTTGCAACCAATAACAGAATTCTATGATGCATATAATGATGCAGATAGAAAAATCTTGGAGGAAGCCACAGTTAAGTACTTGAGCATATACAATAAAGCCTTGATTGAAATAATTTCTCTAATTCCCAAAAGTTTGGAAAAGGAACTTGAAATGAGAAAAGAAAATGCTAAGGCTAAGGACTTAGAAATTAGAGAATAGATAGCCATTCAGCTCTACCCTTCAATTACTCCAAAACAAATGGATATGATCTTCAAAGATTGCAAGAATGAGTTCCAGAGTAAGACTAGAATGTGGCAAAAGAAACAGAAGAAATCCTACGGAATGCATACTCAAGATTCAACATTCCTATTATAGAGGACTTGGGTGTTGATCCCTCGGCTACAAGTGTTGAAAAAGAATCTACTGAGGCAATGATAGAAGAAGTAATGGACACCGGTGAAGAAAAAGATAAGGACTTGAAATCCTCTACTCCGGAAGAGGTGGCCCGTGAACAAACAAACATCACTCCTCCAGTTTGTCCTGCTGACTCTGGATCCAAAGGAGAAGAAAGGATAAAGGAGAAAGAAAAAGAAGTGAAGGGAAAAGAAGATGACAGCTCTAAAACTGTAGAAGAAAAGAAAACTCTATCTTCGACAAGAGACACTGTAGAAATTGTCAAAGAATTCTTAAATAAAGAGACAATGGAAATTGATGAACTGGAACTTCTACTAGGACCATTTGATTTTGATTCTCTTTCCCCGGTACAAACAATGAAGATAGCTTCATTTCCTAATGCTAAGGCAAAAGAAAAACTCCTGAAGTCTCACATGGAAGACTGTGAGCTAATAGAAGTTGCATCTGGTGTGCTTGAAAAGATCATGCCATCCTTTCTGAAGGATTCATCGGCTTCCTCATCAGGTAGTCCTAAGTCTCTTGTTAGTTCAGTCAGCACTCATTTTGAGTCCTTAGAGAAATCAGCTGAGGAAAAGGTCTGGAAAGAGTTTTTGGATAAAAGATTCTCTGAAGTACTAAGTCTAATATCAAATGATAGAAGAAATATGGATATAGGAATAAAGAGCTTAGAAAATGCTCTTAAAAATGGTGGGGAAATATATAAATTCTATCTATCATGGTCCAAAGCAACAATGGAGATTGAGAAGAAAATGAAAGAACATGAGATCAAACTAACAAAACTTTCTCAAAATTTTGATCCACCTACCTCATCCATAGTAAATCAAGAATGTCAGACCATTATAGTCTTGGATGAAATTAAGAAGCTAGAGAAAGAAAAGAAAAATAGAATCAGCAGGTTAAATGAACTTAGAAGAATAATCATTCCTAAGTTGGAGGCCATGCATGAGGCCCTAAGTGATGCTCAACCCATAGCAAAGACAAATGATCTGACAAATCTGAAGAAGGTCGAAGCTTTTGCATTCCTGTTGAGTGGTCACATATCAATTTTGGATAAGATGAAGTTGAGTTGGGCAACCGAAGTTGTACAATTGAAAAACACTTTTGCAGACATACTAAAGTATATATAGAGTATAACCAGATGATATACTTATGCGACTAAGTATAGATTAATTTTTGAAAATTTTGGTGTGCAGACCCCACCCTTTGCCATTGATGTCAAAAGGGGAGTAATGAGCAATGAAAAATGAGGAATCCAACTAAGGGGGAGCTCTAGAAAATGTACATAGAGACAGAGCATCAGCCAAGGGGGAGTATAGTGTGACACTTAGTCATTTTTCACTAAGTGTTTCCATCAATGCCAAAGGGGGAAATTGTTGGCAAGAGACACTATATGGACTGATGAATGTTGCCATTGATGGCAACAAAAGTTATCTCACACATCCGTAAGACATGATGAGTCTCTATCGGAAGTCAGATTGAAGAAGTGTTATGATCTGGTAAGCAAGAACAGAGCAGTCAGCAAGGTCCGACAGTCAGGTCTGGATCTCTCAGAGCAAGTATTTCAGTAAAGTGTAGATTTGGGGAAGTCAAGAGGAGTACTTTGACAAATAGATTCCAAGGATTTATCCTCTGGTGATGGAAGGGTGAAGAGATATGAACACTTGAGTGTTGGGTTCCTATTTGACAGAATAGATAGAGGAAGAACTGTACCGGTAGATTGTCAGACCCAAATCCGGAAGAGATATTACAAATGACTAAGTTTCTTGAGGTATCATTCATGATTGGCTGACATGATTGAAGACTTCCACAAGCATATTCTTGATCCGCAAGGATTCAGCTGACAGACCAGAATTTGAAATAATATTGACTATTTCAGATGCCAACTAGAAAAGTGTTGAAATCACCTATGCGGATATATATAAGATGGATTTAGATGTGAAGTGTGTGTGTGTGGTGTGTGTGGATTGAAGTGCGAATAAAAGTAGAAGAATAGAATAAAAGGTAGAAAAATAGGTTTAGAATGTAAGTGAACAGTAGCACTTAAGGAGAGTAAGAATGAAGTGTAGCAGATCAATCTATTGAGCTTAACTGGAACTGAACCTCAGCATGTGTGGATGCTTCTCATCAGTTCATGTTCTCTTCTTGTAAACAGTAAGTCTTTTGTAGGTAGTGAGCCTCTTGTGAGCAGTGTGCTCGGACAGTGAGCCCTAATTGGCAAGTACCATTTTGTATCTTCTATTTCTTCTAACAGAGAATAATATCTTGGGTTAATCACCCCATGGTTTTTTCCCTTAACAGGGTTTCCACGTCAAAACCATTGTGTCATGTGTATTGGTGTTATTTCCATTCATGATTATGCTTGCTTATTTGATCTGACGTTGCATTAACTGTTAAGAAAGCACAGAAAGTTGAAATATTAGGATAACCGATTCACCCCCCCTCTCAGTTATCAACATTTATGTCATCCACATCTCTGGCCCAATTTGCATCAGTATAAGCACTGAGAGTAAAGTCACTATCCTTAGGGTACCACAAACCATGATCCATTATACCTTTTAAATACCTTAGAATTCTGTGGACTGCCATCACATGTGATTCCTTGGGTTCTTCTTGAAATATTGCCACAAGACATACTACATGCATTATGTTAGGTCTGGTTTGAGTTAGATAAAGTAATCCTCCAATCATAGATTTGTACTTTTTTTGGTCCACCATGGGTGAGTTATCATCTTTGATTAACTTACAACTAGTTATCATAGGTGTGCATACTGGTTTAGAGTCTTCCATCCCAAATTTCTTTAATAGCTCTTTCACATACTTAGACTAAGAAATGAAGATACCTTTATCTGATTGACTTATTTGCAGATGTAAAAAGAAGTTCATCTCCCCAAACATGGACATTTCAAATTCACTTTGCATTTCTCTAGTAAAAACTGAGCACATACCTTCATTGCCTCCAAAAATAATATCATCAACAAAAACTACAACAATTAGGATTTGTTCATCATTGATTTTGAAGTAGAGATTGTTGTTTGTAGTACCTGTACTAAACCCTATCTATATTAGATACTTGTCCAACCATGTGTACCATGCCTTGGGTGCTTACTTTAATCCATACAAGGCTTTCTTCAATCTTCATACCATGTCACCCTGATTTGATGATTGAAACCCTTCCGGTTGTTCAATATATACTTCTTCTTCCAATTCTCCATTTAAGAAGGAAAACTTCACATCCATTTGATAAACCTTGAAATCTTTGTAGGCTGCAAATGCCAAAAATATCCTTATTGCTTCAATCCTTGCCACTAGAGAAAAAGTTTCTTCAAAGTCTATCCCTTCAACTTGAGCATATCCTTTGCATACCAACCTTGCTTTGTTTCTTATCACTTCACCATTCTCATTCATCTTGTTTCTTAAGACCCACTTTGTGCTAATAACATTCTTATTTGCTAGTCTAGGAACAAGATCCCAAGTCTTATTCTTCTCTATCTGCATCAATTCCTCTTCCATAGCCTTTGTCCAATTCTCATCTTTGTAAGCCTCATCCACAATTTTAGGTTCAATCTTGGAAATCAGATAGAAATTTACTTATTCCTCTACAACTTTTCTTTTGGTTAAGATCCCTTTGCTTTTATCTCCTATGATTTGGTCTTCAGAATGACCGAGTCTTACATATCTTGGAGTTTTGGTAGCATTTTCTAGAGCTTGTTCTTCTTCATCTGAACTGTCTTCATGCTTCACCACTTTTGAAACATCTGGTTCATGTGATTCGTATCCACCTGATTCTAAAGACCTTTCCTTACATTCATCAACTTTAACATTTGCACTTTTAATGATCTTATTCAGCCTCTTATTATAGCACTGGTAGGCCTTTCTCTTAGTGGAGTAACCAAGGAAGATTCCTTCATCACATCTAGCATCAAACTTGCCTAAATCTTCTTCTCTTTTGATATAACATTTGCTACCAAAAACTTTAAAATATTTCATAGTAGGAACTTTACCATGCCACAATTCATAGGGTGTCTTAAAATAGCTACCTTTTACTTGGACTCTATTTAGAATATATACAGTGGTGTGAATTGCCTCTCTCCAATATGCTTCCGGAAGATCAACTTCTTTCATCATGGTTCTAATAGCTTCTTGAATTGTTCTATTTTTTCTTTCAACAACTCCATTTTGTTGTGGAGTTCTAGGTGTAGATAGCTGTCTCTTTATTCCATATTCTTCACAAAAGAATATGAATTCATTTGATGTGAACTCTCCTCCTCTATCTAACTTCAGGCATTTAATTTTCAAATCCATCTCATTTTCAGGCATTGCCTTAAATGCCTTGAACTTATCAAGAGCTTCATCTTTTTCTTTCAAAAAGGTGACCCAAGTCATTCTAGAATAATCTCAATAAGGAACATGAAATACTTGTCTCCTTGCAAGCTTCTTACTTTGGTAGGCCCACACAAATCTATATGCACTAGCTCAAGTAGTCCTCCAACTAATTGGTCCTTACTTTTGAAACTTGTTCTTGTTTGTTTCCCAAATTAACACTCCTTGCAAATAGGATTAGCAGGCTTCACAAGTTTGGGTAGATCTCTAATAGCCTGTGTAGTACTTATCTTCATAATGTTATCAAAATTTATGTGACACAATCTTCTATACCATAACCAACTCTCATCAGTCTGAGCCAACAAGTAATAGTATCAGTTCCTTTCAGGTGATAGATGTTACCTCTGGTCTTCTTACCAGTTGGAATTACTGTTCTAGAGGTTTCCCTGATCTTGCATCCATTTTCCTTGAAGCTTAAATCGTATCCCTTGTCACACATCTGACCCATACTCAAGAGATTGTGCTTTAATCCTTACACATACAAGACATCTTCAATATTATGCTTTCCATAAAAAGAGATAGATCCTTTTCCACAAATCTTACCAGTTGTATCATCTCCAAACCTAACTAGTCCACCATCATATCTTTCCAAACTCACAAACTTACCTTTGTCACCAGTCATGTGGTGAGAGTAACCAATATCATTAACCCATTCATCTTTGTCATTAATGACCTGAGTAGCCAAAGCACTTTCCACTAGTTTTTCTTCTTTCACATAGCTAATAAATTAGTAGACACAGGATCTTCCTTAATAGCAATAAACAAACATTCATTTCTAGAAGTACTAACATTATCTTGTTCACCATTATCAAAATCTTCAACATAATAACACTTCTTTTGGGTCCTAGGCCTATTCTTCTTTTTCTATTCATTTCAATTCTTTTAAGACATCTGGAGGCAAAATGACCTACTTTACCACAAGAAAATTATTTGAACGGTAATTTACCTTTATACTTATTAGATCCTCTTTGCAGTCTGCTTACAAAGTTTTCTTTAATTTCATCAAACTCATCATCAGATTCTATCTTGTACTTTTCTGATCTAGAGGTTCTTCCAAGAGTATTGGCTTTGAAGGCAATCTCAACTTTTAGCAGAGCATCACCAAACTCTCTCATTTCAAAGGAAGTAAGCTTACCAAGTAGTTGATCCCTATCAACTTCTTTTACTTGCATGAATTATTCAATTGCAACCACCTTGTGATAGTAGGACTTGGACAGAGATCTAAGAATTTTCATTACAATTTCCTTATCATCGAGAGGTCCCCCCATGGCTTTTATACCTATGACAAGTTCATCAACTCTTTGCATAAAGGCTAATACATTTTCATCTTCATTCATTTTCAAACTTTCATATTTCACTTTCAGACATTGTAGCTTGGCTTCCTTCATAGAATCATGTCCTTCATATAGATTTTTCAACTTTTCCCATACCTCATTTGCAGTTTCAAGATACACAACTTTTGTCAATATTGAGTCAGTTAATGAGCTTAGTAGAGCATCTTTTGCCTTGACATAATTCTCATAATCTTTGAATTCATCTTCAATCGTCAGACCATTTGGAGGTAAGGTGTATTTTGTTTTTGCATATCTCCATACTTTGTGGCCAAGACAAAGAAGATGGCTTTTCATCTGTGCCTTCCAGAGAGCATAATTCATTCCATCAAAGTGTGACACTTCCTTCTTGTAAGACATTTTGGATCTTCCTCAAGTTGTTAAAATTTCTTTTGAGGAACCTAGCTTTGATACCGATTGTTGATATTCCGCGGACAACTAAGAGGGGGGGTGAATCAGTTGTCCCAAAAACTGAAACACTTCTACAATTAAACATCAATCACTTGTCCACAATTATTATGATATAACAATAAATGCATGAAGTCAGAAACTTAACCACAGATACAACATCAAACACAAGAGACACCAAATTTTACGTAGAAAACCTCAAGGTGGGGAAAAACCACAGAGAGGGTTAGCTCTCAATATATATTGCAATCTTGAAATAATGAAATTCAAGCTTGGTCACTCCATGGGCCTGAACATACTGGCTTACTTCTATGAAGAACAACTAGGTCTAGTAGGCTCACTGCCTCAACCCTAAACCTAGCAAGATTACAATGAGGGCTATTAAACCTTGAGGGCTATTAAATCCTACTGGAGGCTCACTACCATACTCACTACCATGATAAACACCTTTTTATGTCTATGATTGAAGTACAATAATTCCTCTACTCTGCCTCTTCTCTGCTCTTCCTCTTCTCTGTTCTACCTTTTGGACCTTTCTTATTATCTTTCCATTTTTGCTCAAGGAAACCTTTTCCACAACTCAACTACAAGTATTTATACACTTCATCAACCTTTAAATAATCATCAAGGTCGGCATCACAATCATCAACCATTGGAACAATCTCCAAGGTCAGCATTACAAACATTCACAAAATAGGTCCTGACCTATTACAGCATTATGCAAAGGAAATGAAATGTGGATTGTAGCCATGCCTTAGCTAGGACTCAAACATGATATTCCATGCCACACCACGCTTCCACAATCTTCCAGAGATCTTTGCAATCACTAGGATTAACCAGGTTGCCAAAACTAGTTACACGTTACACTATCTAGGAACAATCCTTGAACACAATATCAAATCCTTAATGCAGACTAATATCAAGATAGGAACATGATTAGGAGACATCCACAAGATGTTATAATTATCAGGATCAACTGTACGAACCTTAACCACTTTATCCATAGGAATGGTCTCACCGGAACACATGAACTTTACTGTCTTCAACTGTCATAAAAGAAAGATAGCTTGCAAACCACCAAAAACATGAACCACTATAATTGTAGGCATTTATCATCATCCTAGACTTCCCTCTAGAACTGCAGAGCAAAATACTTTATTGCAGAGGAATGCAGAGCATAATACTTTTTCCCTATCACCAGAGAATAATTAGAATGAGCAGGCTTTATTCTAGTGAATGCAACTTTCTCACACCAGAGGCTCAAACTAAGGATTTAGTATCTTCAGACATCCCTTTGAACAACTTCCAATCCATAGACCTAGATCTATAAGCAGAAGGAAATGCGGAGCAATCTATCAGATTATTCTTCAACATACAACTCACTGTCTACACTACACTCCACTGTAACTTACTTGATTCTTCCAGAGAGGCCAAATTTCTCAATATCCTCAACACATAAGGCTTCTAAACAAGTAATAGAATATGACACAATTGACACTAATAAGAACAAAGATATGTTGACATCAATGACAACACCAATTAGGCACATACTTGCAACAATATTCATCTATCATTTGAAAATTGTCCACTATTCAATGCTTTAGATTGAAAATTTGCATATACTTAATTACACAGTGTGCATTTAAAAACAAAATGTTTATACACCTCATTCACATTTCCTCGATCAAATCCATTAAACTCACTTACTTTTCCTTGTTGTGTAGTACTTTTTTCTCTACCCACTTTGTTTGTTGTGAACTCTATGTCTTTTTAATCACTTGTTTTCCTCAAACAAGTGCATTAGGGCAAAATAGTCTCACATTTATGGCTTCTCATCATAAAACCAATACTATGGTCTATCCTCAAATTTATAAGAAAATGAAGACCCCCGAACTAGAAATAACATTTAAACCAAAATATAGAACAGTTGGAGACATTGAAGGTCCCCTTTACATTACCATTAACATAATGAAGACTCCTGTAAGATGAGCCCTTGTTGATCCAAATTTCATGAGTAACATCACTACGAAAGAGTTCCTTTATTCACATAAATTGATACAATAAACTTATGAGCCTACAGACATGATGATAAAAACATACACTAGAGCTTTACTCCCCACTATAGGGAAGACTAACTTTAATGATGTGAGTGCTTGATAAAGCTTTAGAATAATCATTTGATATCATCCCTACATCTGACCTCTTCCATATAAAACTAGGTCGTCCATGGCTCAAGGCTATGAAAGTTGTCCCTTCAACCTGTTAAGAGTTAAGGTGTCTCAACCTTGGTAATTCCTTGTATTATTTTCATTGTATTTATTTATTTATTGCCTATGTTGTAAATTAAATTGTAAATTCATATTGTCATCTTGTGGGATGTGGCACGGTGATGATTTTGTCCATCTTCCAAGAGTGGAAAATATTTTTGCAGATTTTATGTCAAGAGAAGGACATGAAGAGAACCCGCAAGTAGATGGAGTTGTTCGAGTCATCTGAATCAAAGAACAATGGTGGTATGAAGAAAGTCATCGCAAATGGAGCACAAATCCTTTCCAGCAAAGGGATCTGCATAACATTCAGATGAGCAATGATTTTCCTTTTGATCGCTTTAGAATGTTAATTGCTAAACAACAATTAACATCATCAGGATTATGGACTGAGCAACCATTTTTTTAGTTTTCTGCTGAAGCGGAACCTATCGATCCAGACATAGGCCATGTGCTTCAAAATTGGTGTGGCAATTTTGTCCTACCAGTTAAGTTTCTCAATCCTCACGTAGCAGAACCAGATCAGTGGTTGAATGCTGAAGATGGTAAGATCCTCATTCGCAACCTGTTTCAAGGACCATATCCACCAGCAGAACAATTATAGTTTGAAGGAACTACTGCCTATACTGGATGTATCTTTAAACTTGTTTTTAGTTCCCCAGAGGAAAATCCAATCAGCAGACATGTATGTCAAGTATATGGTCCAGCCGGACCCTCTTCTGTCTTCGAACATTGGATGGTCGGTAATCATCTGAGGTATTTCCATGCCCATCAGACTCCTATCTGGATTCATACTAAAACGTATCGAATGAATGGTGCTACCCCACAAGCTATGTCTCACGGATTATATGGTCCTTACAAGTTAAAGACAATGAGCATTATGTGGAAAGAATAAGAAGGGAGTTAACCAACTGGATGCATTCCACATTCCTCCACGCAAACCTATGCTAATTGTGTCGATTGTTCTGATGATGATCCGAGAATACCAACCTATGGAGCCAGTGGAAATTATCGCTCACCAGATTGTACTCATCCTGATGGAGAGTTTTGTGAAGGCTGCATGTTCAACCAGCCAAGTCACCTTAACTCTAGCACCTCTAACAGTACCAGGTCCTAGGCTAATGGATGGGCTTGTCATCCATCGAGAGCATCTATCTTCTCAATGTAAATGATAGACGTGGACCACACCACGGTAAAAGGGGAAAGCTTACATGCCTTATCGTAAGCATGAGTTATTCCTCTCATGTTCAAAAGGAATCTTGTAAAGTTTTGTCGGTCGGTCGGCCTTATCTTGGTCACAGATTAATTGGTCCCACTAGAGGAATCCTTATCCTCAATTGGGTAATCCTTCAGATAAGGTTTGCAACATGTCCACTTTCTATGGACGGATTTTAAAAGAATTGTGAAAGATAAGGTTAAAGCTTTGCCCACACTCCCTATATAAGGCAAGAAGGATGCCTTCTCTTCTCAACGATTTCTGGCAAAGTGAAATCCTAGAGAGTCTAAAGTTTATTTACAATCCCCATTGTTGCTAAACCTAGCAGTTCCTCAGCCATTCCTCGATCCTCATGCATCCATAAAAAATTTTCTAAATTAGATAATGGATTATATAAATGTGAAGACTATTCTTTTGTCTTTCCTCCTAAATCGAATAGGATATTTCTGAAGCCCATGAAAAGGCTATAGCCACTCCTACTGACCCTTGTCTAGTTCTCAGAACCATTCCTCTATTTAAGGATTTCATTTTATTCGATATATCCGAAACTTATAAAGCTAATTTCTGGCCTTTGCATTTATTTCCTATTGATAAAAGTTCCCAAGGTTCCAGCCAAAGCAAATTTCTTAACTGGACAAACCTTTGTCTAAGGAAATCCATGCTCCTTGTGGAAGATAGAAAGATCTGGCATCAGATTGAAGCAGTCAAGGCTGAGAAAGCACGCCTCAGTGCTCAAGAGAATTTTCATTCTCTTATCTCCACTCTTGAACACTTAGAAAAGCGTCTCACTGATCAGTGGATGAACTCTGTTAACAAAGATCTGCAGGAACTCAAAGCCTAGTATAATGAGTTTAAAAGTCAAGCTGAAACTTGGTGGGTAGCCCAGCAGAGAGCTTTAGAGCAACAGAGAGAACTTCTACAAAAGGTCAGAAGTGAAATGAAATTAGATTGTGATGTGCTTGGGTCTCAGTTGAATACTACAAATATACATGCAAAGCATAATGCTCAGAGACTTTCTGAAATCTCTGAAGAAGTTCATTCAGTGGCACAATCACAACTACTCATGAATGATTCCATCAAATCAGAATCATCTGACATAAAGTGTTATTGTCTGTTGTTATCGTTGTTGTCTAACCATAACTAGCCAATAAGTGTTATACTATTCACTGTATTGCTCCTTATATTGCTCTCTGTATTGCTCATACAACCCGGCATCCTGTTGTAAGTCCTTATAGTGTAAGTCCCGTTTAAGCTTGTTGTGTCAGGGCAGAGTTGAGGCAATAATTTGTATTTCGAGCGCAGAATGGATAGAGCAAGCACTTCTAGCTCAACTATGGAAAGCATCGACCATACCGCAGATCGCAACACAGAAGTTAAGTTCACCAATTTCTTTGCTTATAATGAAAGTTCATTTTCTACTCCTGAGTCAAGTAGCAATGTTTTAGATGAAGTTTCTGCTAGTAATCAGTTTCCTGATAAGGAATTTCGTGTGCCTAAGATTAAAGCTTTTGAGATTTATAAAGATGTACCTAATGTTGTGATAGATATGTTTAATAAGAATAAATGTTTAAAGAATTGGTTTGGTTATAAAACTTTGCAATGTTGTCATGTCGCCACCCTGCAACATGTTGTTACAGGTGGAAGTAAGGGCAAGTTAAATATTTTCTTAGATGCTCTTGTAGCAAAGTTTCAGAAAGAAGCCTTAGCTAGTTCTGATAATCCACAGTTCATGCATCTGTCATATGAAAGAATAGGAATCTATGGCCATTATAGAAAAGGCTTACCTATCATCGTAATGATGATGTTGAAAGATGCCCGATTTTACAAATTGTCTCATTCCCTTCTTGGTGCTGATTGTGATTCAATGTCCAAAGGCCCAATCTATGTAGATTGCCTATTAGACTTCCCCATCAGTCTAAAAGATGGAAACCTTAAAGATGTTCTTGAATACAACTTCAAGACAATGAACCTCTTCATGAAGAAGAAGTCTGTTGACCATTCCCTGACCTTTTTGGTTCACTACCGATTGTATAATAAAGTCATACCTTTAATGATTAATCCCAGAAAAGTGCAAGGATTAGAAGGTCTTTCCACTATCTGGACATCCTCCACTGACAGCACACAGTTGACTGCACCTAAAATAGTGAAGCACAAAGATATTCAGATGCCTAAAGAATGGGCACTAGATCTTTGGGACAGTGACAGTCAAATAGAAGCAGAAAATGAGAAACAACCACAATTGAGAGGCATCTCAATTGAAGAAATAGATGATCAGGCACTAATTAGATTCTCATCCGGTAACCAGTCTGCCTTACGCACTGGACCTTCCATGAGAACAGAAAAAGTTTTTACTCCTAATCAACCTGGTCCATCTGTGAGTTCTTTACCTCGCTCCTAGAGCTTTAAACTACAACCCTAAAAGGGTTTTGAAAGTTTATTTACAATCCCCACTATTGCTAAACCTAGCAGTTCCTCAGCCATTCCTCGATCCTCATGCATCCATAAAAAATTTTCTGAATTAGATAATGGATTATATAAATGTGAAGACTATTCTTTTGTCTTTCCTCCTAAATCAGGCCATTTCTGAATGTTTTCAGCCCGACAAGCCACTATACCTGAACAGGATATTTCTGAAGCCCATGAAAAGGCTATAGCCACTTCTGCTGGCCCTTGTCTAGTTCCTAGAACCATTCCTCCATTTAGGGATTTCACTTTATTCGATACATCCGGAACTTATAAAGCTGATTTCTAGCCTTTGCATTTATTTCCTATTGCTGAAAGTTCCCAAGGTTCCAGCCAAAGCAAATTGCTTAACTGGACAAACCTTTGTCTAAGGAAATCCATGCTCCTTGCAGAAGATAGAAAGATTTGGCATCAGATCGAAGCAGTCAAGGCTGAAAAAGCACGCCTCAGTGCTCAAGAGAATTTTCATTCTCTTATCTCCACTCTTGAATGCTTAGAAGAGTGTCTCACTAATTAGTGGATGAACTCTATTAACAAAGATCTACAGGAACTCAAAGCCCAGTATAATGAGTTTAAAAGTCAACCTGAAACTTGGTGGGTAACCCAGCAGAGAGCTTTAGAGCAACAGAGAGAACTTCTGCAAAAGGTCAGAAGTGAAATGAAATTAGATTGTGATGTGCTTGGGTCTCAGTTGAATACTACAAATATACATGTAAAGCATAATGCTCAGAGACTTTCTGAAATCTCTGAAGAAGTTCATTCAGTGGCACAATCACAACTACTCACGAATGATTCCATCAAATCAGAATCATCCGACATAAAGTCTGCTTTACAAGAAGAGTCTAGAACTATTTAGTCCGTAACCCATATAGTCCAACAGCAGCAGACAATAAAAACAAAGAATTTCCCTTCTAGTGCAAAGGGATATTTACAGGCTCAGTATGAAGGACCTAAGCTAAAAACTGAGGTTAGGCAGCCTGTGATTGAAAAGGTTTATGATCCCTCTACAGGGAATCTGAGGGAAACCACTCTAGAGGAACAAGCCAAAGGAAAGTTCCAAATGGCCCGTGGTTCTAGTTCAAACCCTAATGGATCTAATCCTATTGATCCATTCAAAAATATTCAAACTCTGAAAGCTGATACACTGCCCCTTGTAAATTTTGATCATTTTGAAGATATTGAAAATACAAGAGGTATAGATGCAAATGCGAGCCTGGATAACAAATTATATATCCACTAATGCTGACGCTTATGAAAAGCAGGTGATAAAATAGGCTCTGAATGCAATGACAGGTGTTGCTCGACATGTTTGGGATCATCTCGATCATGCTTACAGAGAAAGTCTGTTGGACAGAGGTACAGATCAAGTCTGTGCTCAGTTGACACGTCTGTTTGTTAGAAAAACAGACACCAGAGAAAAGTTGGCCTACAACAAGTTCATCAAAGGTAAATGTAAGGATCTCAAATATTTTAAACAATATTGTGATGTCCAATATGAGAATTTCTATTTGTCAGGCCGTGAACAGAATCATGAATTCATGTTCACAACTTTTCTGAAAAGTTTTCGTAGTGTGATAGGAGAATTCTATCACAAGAAAGTTCTTGAAAATCTGGTAATAGAAAATATAGAAATGAAAGAATTGACATATCCACAGTTAGTTCAATTCTTAACACAGATCAATGAAGAGATCTGCGAAGAAGGAAAAGCCAAGAAAGAAATAAAAAAGGTACAACCTTTACTTTCTTCATCAGTTTGATACCAGATTATGCCTTCTACTTAGTTTCCCGAAAAGGAAAAATCTTCTTGTTACAATTGTGACAATTCTGAACAGACTTACAAGAAGAAGAAAAAGAAATTCAAGAATAAGTATCCCAAGAAAAAAGGATACTTCAGAAAAAGAGATAAGAGGAAAAGGGGTTCCAAAAAGTGGAAACCCACCTGTTATATTTGCAAAGGTGAACACTTTGCAAACAAATGCCCGGACTGGAATAAGAAGAAAGGAAAAGGCAAAGTCCGTGCAGCCCGTAAAGCCGGAGTTGAGAATGATGAATTTGAATTCATCAATGCTTATCCATCAGACTCAGAGGACATTATCCTCTCCAGCACAGAGTCAGAATCAAGTACAGATGCAGAGTCTGATGAATATGTATCAGCTTAAGTACAAGCTCAGGTCAATCTCATGACCAAAGAAGTTCAATCCTTTGATGAGGATTCGGAAGTCTCTTTCTATTGCAGAATGCTCAGACAAGACACCCATGCTAAATTGGACAAAGTAATTGAAGATATTGTCCAACTTGAATCCCGGCTCCATACTATGTATATGGGATAGGAAACATGGAGGAAGCTGACAACTCAATTTGACCAGCTCAAGTTCAGAAAGTATTTCTTACTACAGCCACAACCATCCATGGAAAGTAGAGCTAAGCTCCCAGTCAAAAGAGCTCCTATGTTATCAGAGACTCCGCATGGTTATAGACCATCACCGTGGTTCCCTAGACCTCCAGCTCAACAGCCACAAGCACTACCATTGGATCAGAGATCCATGATTGATGCTCCTTCTCTTGGAAGTATGGCAAGGCACATTTGGAGAAGAAATAGAAAAGCCTTTCTTGAAAAGGTTATTACTCAAGCTCAGGTAGAAATTTCAGAGATAGATGAGGAAGAAAACTTCTACCTTACAGAAGAAATGGAGAAAGCCCCTGAACTTGATAAATTCGTCAGCCAGTTTAATTTTGTCAGGTCTATACAGTTGCCTGCCCAAGCTTCTTTCTCAGAAGAACAACTGTATTGTGAAGAAAAGCCCTATAGTCCTCTCGTTCAATAGGCTATAGAAGTAGAGCAAGAAGTCACCTTTGAAGAAGGTTCAAGTAGCCGCCAGATGAAAGCCTACAAAAGGACTGCTAAGCCAGCCACTTCATGCCCTGGTGTTATCCTAACCATACACTTTCCAGGTATAATGGCATACCCTCTCACATTTCTTATTGATACTGGAGCAGATTTAAACATTGCAAGATACAATGCTTTTCCAAAAGATGCTTGGATGGAAGGTACTATAGGTATTACTTTTGGTAATTCTGAAAAGGAAGACAGTTCCTCCTTCTGCATTGCTCCTATTCAAATTGGGTTTGATGGTTTTACAGATAATCTAATGTTTGTTTAATATGAAGTTGAAGGCTATGACGGTGTGATTGGAAGCAAAGCCATCCAACAATGGGAACCCTTCACCATTGATTCTAATTTCATTATAATTTGGAACACATATCAACTTCCAAGGCTTTATCAAGATCTAGCTTATTCCACTAAGCTCGAAAAGGAAAAGAAAAAGAAACCAGTTAACTCAGTCTAGCTAGCTAACCAAATGGATACAGGTCAAGAATCTCTTGCAGAGATTAAAACTGCTTTTGCTGACATAGTCATGACAAAAGATTTAAAGAAGCAGAAAATGAACCTGACATGTGATCTCCCTCTGAAGCAGGATCCTCAAGGTAATGAATGCATGCCTAAGGCTAAGGCTAATAATTTTTTAATGAGTTCATCTGAAGTAATAACTTGCAGAGTTGAAATTGCAGATCTTGAAAGGCTCAAGATTATTCAAACTTCTAACTCTCCATTCTCTTGTCATGCCATGTATGTACCAAAGGTTGATGAGAATGGAAAAGAATTACCTGAAAAATGGCTAGTTGTCAATTATAAGCCGTTAAATGACTGTCTTGTTGATAATAGGCATCCTCTGCCTAGTAAGGATCATATCTGGCAAACTATCTAAGGTAGTCATATCTATTCTAAATTTGATTTAACTAAAGGGTTCTGGCAAATTGGCCTTAAAAGTGTTGATTTCTATAAAACAGCCTTTTCTGTTCCACAAGGTTTGTATGAATGGACTGTCCTTCCATTCGGCATTAAAACTACTCCATCTATTTTTTAGCAAAAAATGGATATTATTTTCTGACCCTATGCCAAGTTTATCCAACCCTATATTGATGATATTCTTGTCTTCATCCAAGATATGCCTCACCATCTTGACTATCTTCATCAAATCCTCTCTATTTGTCAACATCATGGTCTTGCTGTCAATCCCGCCAAGTCTTTCTTTGCTTAGTCTCAGATCGTCTTTATTGGCATCAAGCTTCTTCTAGGGGGGAGGATGGAGGCCCAACCACATATCCTCCATAAAATTGCCCTTCTTCCTGTCACCAATGTCAAGGAACTTCAATGGTTTTTGGGCCTTGTAAATTACATTGCAGGATTCTATTATAAGCTTGCTGAGGACAGGCTTGAATTAAACAAGCTTCTGGGAAAAAGGCCACCACCATGGACACCAAAGCATGATGCATTAATTGATCACATCAAGCACAAATGTTCCCAGTTACCACCATTAAAGCTGCCAGGGAAAGGTTTCAAAATTGTCGAAACAGATGCAAGTGAAGGTGCCTG
This sequence comes from Cunninghamia lanceolata, assembly GCA_027924645.1. Taxonomy (NCBI): domain Eukaryota; kingdom Viridiplantae; phylum Streptophyta; class Pinopsida; order Cupressales; family Cupressaceae; genus Cunninghamia; species Cunninghamia lanceolata. The sequence continues at coordinate 4,545,324 of BSBN01000287.1, read as the reverse complement.
GGCAGGAGTTCTTCGAGAACAGAAAACAAGCTCGTTTAATCCCAAAGATAAAGGTGAGATTGTTTGGTATATCTATAGTAGTTTCAAAAATAGTGAAGTAGACTACCATAGTACTCATAAAGAAATTCTCGCTGTTGTCAATACTTTCCAAGTTTTTCAGATGTTCATTGCAGACAAGAGATTTCTGTTAAAAAGTGATTTACAAAACCTACGTGGGTTCTTCCGAAAAGAATCAAAAAATAAGGTGGTCAGATGTCGCCCCCTTAGATGGGCTCAACTCCTGAGTACATATGAATTTGATTTTGTCCATCTTCTAGGAGTTGATCCCATCTAAGGGTGTGACCTTTGACCACCTTATTTTTTGATTCTTTTTGGAAGAACCCACGCAGGTTTTGTAAATCACTTTTTAACAGAAATCTCTTGTCTACAATGAACATTTGAAAAGCTTGGAAAGTATTGACAACAACAAGAATTTCTTTATGAGTACTATGGTAGTCTACTTCACTATTTTTGAAACTACCAGAGATATACCGAACAATCTCACCTTTATCTTTGGGATTAAACGAGCTTGTTTTCTGTTCTCAAAGAACTCCTGCCCAGGCACTTTCACTTGCATCTGTTTCGACAATTTTGAAACCTTTCCTTGGCAGCTTTAATGGTGGTAACTGGGAACATTTGTGCTTGATGTGATCAATTAATGCATCATGCTTTGGTGTCCATGGTGGTGGCCTTTTTCCCAGAAGCTTGTTTAATTCAAGCCTATCCTTAGCAAGCTTATAATAGAATCCTACAATGTAATTTACAAAGCCCAAAAACCGTTGAAGTTCCTTGACATTAGTGATAGGAAGAAGGGCAATTTTATGGAGGATATGTGGTTGGGCCTCCATCCTCCCCCCCGGAAGAAGCTTGATGCCAATAAAGACGATCTGAGACTGAGCAAAGAAAGACTTGGCGGGATTGACAACAAGACCATGATGTTGACAAATAAAGAGGAATTGATGAAGATGGTCAAGATGGTGAGGCATATCCTGGTTGAAGACAAGAATATCATCAATATAGGGTTGGATAAACTTGGCATAGGGTTGGAAAATAATATCCATTTTTTGCTGAAAAATGGATGGAGCAGTTTTAATGCCGAATGGAAGGACAGTCCATTCATACAGACCTTGTGGAACAGAAAAGGCTGTTTTATAGAAATCAGCACTTTTAAGGCCAATTTGCCAGAACCCTTTAGTTAAATCAAATTTAGAATAGATATGACTACCTTGGATAGTTTGCCAGATATGATCCTTACTAGGCAGAGGATGCCTATTATCAACAAGACAGTCATTTAACGGCTTATAATTGACAACTAGCCATTTTTCAGGTAATTCTTTTCCATTCTCATCAACCTTTGGTACATACATGGCATGACAAGAGAATGGAGATTCAGAAGTTTGAATAATCTTGAGCCTTTCAAGCTCTACAATTTTGGCTATACAAGTTATTACTTCAGATGAACTCATTAAAAAATAATTAGCCTTAGCCTTAGGCATGCATTCGTTACCTTGAGGATCCCGCTTTAGAGGGAGATCACATGTCAGGTTCCTTTTCTGCTTCTTTAAATCTTTTGTCATGATTGTGTCAGCAAAAGCAGTTTTAATCTCCGCAAGAGATTCTTGACCTGCATCCATTTGGTTAGCTAGCCAGACTGAGTTAACTGGTTTCTTTTTCTTTTCCTTTTCTAGCTTAGTGGAATAAGCTAGATCTTGATAAAGCCTTGGAAGTTGATATGTGTTCCAAATTATAATGAAATCAAAATCAATGGTGAAGGGTTCCCATTGTTGGATGGCTTTGCTTCCAATCACACTGTCATAGCCTTCAACTTCATATTGAACAAACATTAGATTATCTGTAAAACCATCAAACCCAATTTGAATAGGAGCAATGCAGAAGGAGGAACTGTCTTCCTTTTCAGAATTACCAAAAGTAATAACTGTAGTACCTTCCATCCACGCATCTTTTGGAAAAGCATTGTATCTTGCAATGTTTAAATCTGCTCCAGTATCAATAAGAAATGCGAGAGGGTATGCCATTATACTTGGAAAGTGTATGGTTAGGATAACACCAGGGCATGAAGTGGTTGGCTTAGCAGTCCTTTTGTAGGCTTTCATCTGGTGGCTACTTGAACCTTCTTCAAAGGCGACTTCTTGCTTTGCTTCTATAGCCTGTTGAACGAGAGGACTATAGGGCTTTTCTTCACAATATAGTTGTTCTTCTGAGAAAGAAGCTTGGGCAGGCAACTGTATGGACCCTGCAGAATTAAACTGGCTGATGAATTTATCATGTTCAGGGGCTTTCTCCATTTCTTCTGTAAGGTAGAAGTTTTCTTCCTCGTCTATCTCTGAAATTTCTACCTGAGCTTGAGTAATAACCGTTTCAAGAAAGGCTTTTATATTTCTTCTCCAAATGCACCTTGCCATACTTCCAAGAGAAGGAGCATCAATCATGGATCTCTGATCCAATGGTAGTGCTTGTGGCCGTTGAGCTGGAGGTCTAGGGAACCACGGTGATGGTCTATAGCCATGCGGAGTCTCTGATAACATAGGAGCTCTTTTGTCTGGAAGCTTAGCTCTACTTTCCATGGATGGTTGTGGCTATAGTAAGAAATACTTTCCGGACTTGAGCTGGTCCAATTAAGCTATTAGCTTCCTCCATGTTTCCTATCCCATATCCATAGCATGGAGCCAGGATTCAAGTTGGATAATATCTTCAATTACTTTGTCCAATTCAGCATGGGTGTCTCCTCTGAGCATTCTGTAATAGAAATAGACTTCTGAATCCTCATTAGAGGATTGAACTTCTTTGGTCATGAGATTGACCTAAGCTTGTTCTTGAGCTGATACATATTCGTCAAACTCTACGTTTGTACTTGATTCTGACTCTGTACTGGAGAGGATAATGTCCTCTGAGTCTGATGGATAAGCATTGATGAATTCAAATTCATCATTCTCAACTCTGGCTTCGCGGGTTGCACGGACTTTGCCTCTTCCTTTCTTCTTATTTTGGTCTGAGCATTTGTTTGCAAAGTGCTCGCCTTTGCAAATATAACAGGTGGGTTTCCACTTTTTGGAACCCCTTTTCCTCTTATCTCTTTTTCTAAAGTATCCTTTTTTCTTGGGATACTTATTCTTGAATTTCTTTTTCTTCTTCTTGTAAGTCTGTTCAGAATTGTCACAATTGTAACAAGAAGATTTTCCCTTTTCGGGAAACTGAGTAGAAGGCATAATCTAGTAGCAAATTGATGAAGAAAGTAAAGGTTGTACCTTTTTTATTTCTTTCTTGGCTTTTCCTTCTTCGCAGATCTCTTCATTGATCTATGTTAAGAATTGAACTAACTGTGGATATGTTAATTCTTTCATTTCTATATTTTTTGTTACCAGATTTTCAAGAATTTTCTTGTGATAGAATTCTCCTATCACACTACCAAAACTTTTCAGAAAAGTTGTGAACATGAATTCATGATTCTGTTCACGGCCTGACAAATAGGAATTCTCATATTGGACATCACAATATTGTTTAAAATATTTGAGATCCTTACATTTACCTTTGATGAACTTGTTGTAGGCCAACTTTTCTCTGGTGTCTGTTTTTCCAACAAACAGACGTGTCAATTAAGCACAGACTTGATCTGTACCTCTGTCCAATAGACTTTCTCTGTAAGCATCATCGAGACGATCCCAGACATGTCGAGCAACACCTGTCATTGCATTCAGAGCCTGTTTTATCACCTGCTTTTCATCAACGTCAACATTAGTGGATATATAATTTGTTATCCAGGCTCGCATAGCATCTATACCTCTTGTATTTTCAATATCTTCAAAATGATCAAAATTTACAAGGGGCGGTGTATCAGCTTTCAGAGTTTGAATATTTTTGAATGGATCAATAGGATTAGATCCATTAGGGTTTGAACTAGAACCACGGGCCATTTGGAACTTTCCTTTGGCTTGTTCCTCTGGAGTGGTTTCCCTCAGATTCCCTATAGAGGGATCATAAACCTTTTCAATCACAGGCTGCCTAACCTCAGTTTTTAGCTTAGGTCCTTCATACTGAGCCTGTAAATATCCCTTTGCACTAGAAGGGAAATTCTTTGTTTTTATTATCTGCTGCTGTCGGACTATATGGGTTACGGACTAAATAGTCCTAGACTCTTCTTGTAAAGCCGACTTTATGTCGGATGATTCTGATTTGATGGAATCATTCATGAGTAGTTGTGATTGTGCCACTGAATGAACTTCTTCAGAGATTTCAGAAAGTCTCTGAGCATTATGCTTTACATGTATATTTGTAGTATTCAACTGAGACCCAAGCACATCACAATCTAATTTCATTTCACTTCTGACCTTTTGCAGAAGTTCTCTCTGTTGCTCTAAAGCTCTCTGCTGGGTTACCCACCAAGTTTCAGGTTGAATTTTAAACTCATTATATTGGGCTTTGAGTTCCTGTAGATCTTTGTTAACAGAGTTCATCCACTGATTAGTGAAACGCTCTTCTAAGCATTCAAGAGTGGAGATAAGAGAATGAAGATTCTCTTGAGCACTGAGGCGTGCTTTCTCAGCCTTGTCTGCTTCGATCTAATGCCAGATCTTTCTATCTTCTGCAAGGAGCATGGATTTCCTTAGACAAAGGTTTGTCCAGTTAAGCAATTTGCTTTGGCTGGAACCTTGGGAACTTTCAGCAATAGGAAATAAATGCAAAGGCCAGAAATCAGCTTTATAAGTTCTGGATGTATCGACTAAAATGAAATCCCTAAATGGAGGAATGGTTCCGGGAACTAGACAAGATCCAGCAAGAGTGGCTATAGCCTTTTCATGGGCTTCAGAAATATCTTGTTCAGGTATAGTGGCTTGTCGAGATGAAAACATTCAGAAATGCCCTGATTTAGGAGGAAAGACAAAAGAACAGTCTTCACATTTATATAATCCATTATCTAATTTAGAAAAAATTTTATGGATGCATGAGGATCAAGGAATGGCCGAGGAACTGCTAGGTTTAGCAACAGTGGGGATTGTAAATGAACTTTCAAAACCCTTTGAGGGTTGTAGTTTAAAGCTTTGTGAGCGAGGTAAAGAACTCACAGATGGACCATGTTGATTAGGAGTAAAAACTTTTTCTATTCTCATGGAAGGTCCAGTGCGCAAGGCAGACTGGTTGCCAGATGAGAATCTTATTACTACCTGATCATCTATTTCTTCAATTGAGATGCCTCTCAATTGTGGTTGTTTCTCATTTTCTGCTTCTATTTGACTGTCACTGTCCCAAAGATCTAGTGCCCATTCTTCAGGCATCTAAATATCTTTGTGCTTCACTATTTTAGGTGCAGTCAACTGTGTGCTGTCACTGGAGGATGTCCAGATAGTGGAAAGACCTTCTAATCCTTGCACTTTTCTGGGATTAATCATTAAAGGTATGACTTTATTATACAATCGGTAGTGAACCAGAAAGGTCAGGGAACGGTCAATAGACTTCTTCTTCATGAAGAGGTTCATTGTCTTGAAGTTGTATTCAAGAACATCTTTAAGGTTTCCATCTTTTAGACTGATGAGGAAGTCTAATAGGCAATCTACATAGATTGGGCCTTTGGACATTGAATCACAACCAGCACCAAGAAGGGAATGAGACAATTTGTAAAATCGAGCATCTTTCAACATCATCATTACAATGATAGGTAAGCCTTTTCTATAATGGCCACAGATTCCTATTCTTACATATGACAGATGCATGAACTGTGGATTATCAGAACTAGCTAATGCTTCTTTCTGAAACTTTGCTACAAGAGCATCTGAGAAAATATTTAACTTGCCCTTACTTCCACCTGTAACAACATGTTGCAGGGTGGCGACATGACAACGTTGTGAAGTTTTATAACCAAACCAATTCTTTAAACCTTTATTCTTATTAAACATATCTATCACACCATTAGGTACATCTTTATAAATCTCAGAAGCTTTAATCTTAGGCACATGAAATTCCTTATCAGGAAACTGATTACTAGCAGAAACTTCATCTAAAACATTACTACTTGACTCAGGAGTAGAAAATGAACTTTCATTATCAGCAAAGAAATTGGTGAACTTAACTTCTGTGTTGCGATCTGTGGTATGGTTGATGCTTTCCATAGTCGAGCTAGAAGTGCTTGCTCTATCCATTCTGCGCTTGAAGTTATGCTCAAAACTGCACTCGAAATACAAATTACTGCCTCAACTCTGCCCTGACACAACAAGCTTAAACAGGACTTACACTATGAGGACTTACAACAGGATGCCAGGTTGTATGAGCAATATAGAGAGCAATATAAGGAGTAATACATTGAATAGTATAACACTTATTGGCTAGTTATGGTTAGACAACAACGATAACAACATACAATAACATCATCGGCTCTGATACCAACTTTGTAACACAACTGCAAATGACAAATGAAGTGCGGAATAGAATATCTGATCCTCAGATAAATTTTATGTATATTATGCTGATGGAAACTCAGGAACATTACATTCATCATCTTACAATGCGCACTGGCATAGACTTAGACATCTATGTGGAAAGAGGAGCTTAAAACATACAGAGCAAGCTAGAGATAACAGCACTCTTGTTTTTAAACTCTTCTGTCTACATAAAGAGCATGTTATCTTTAAACAAGACCAAACCAGAGATAATGGTACTCTTTTACACTTAGACTCTAGACTCTCTAGGATTTCACTTCGCCAGAAATCGTTGAGAAGAGAAGGCGTCCCTCTTACCTTATATAGGGAGTGTGGGCAAAGCTTTAACCTTATCTTTCACAATTCTTTTGAAATCTATCCATAGAAAGTGGACACGTTGCGAACCTTATCCAAAGGATTACCCGGTTGAGGATAAGGATTCCTCTGGTGGGACCAATTAATCCGTGAACAAGATAAGGCTGACCGACCGACAAAACTTTACAAGATTCCTTTTAAACACGAGAGGAATAACTTGTGCTTATGATAAGGCATGTAAGCTTTCCCCTTTTACCGTGGTGTGGTCCACGTCTATCATTTACATCGAGAAGTTAGATGCTCTTGATGGATGACAAGCCCATCCATTAGCCTAGGACCCGGTACTATTAGAGGTACTGGAGTTAAGGTGACTTGGCTGGTTGAACATGTAGCCTTCACAGAACTCTCCATTAGGATGAGTGCAATCTGGTGAGTGATAATTTCCACTGGCTCCATAGGTTGGTATTCTCGGATCATCATCAGAACAGTTGACACAATTGGCACAGGTTTGCGTGGAGGAATGTGGAATGCATCCAGTTGGTTGACTCCCTTCTTGTTCTTTCCACATAATGCTCATTGTCTTTAACTTGTAAGGACCATATAATTCGCGAGACATAGCTTGTGGGGTAGCACCATTCATTCGATAGGTTTTAGTATGAATCTAGATAGGAGTCTAATGGGCATGGAAATACCTCAGACAATTACCGACCATCCAATGTTCGAAGACAGAAGAGGGTCCAGCTGGACCATATACTTGACATACATGTCTGCTAATTGGATTTTCCTCTGGGGAACCAAAAACAAGTTTAAAAATACATCCGGTATAGGCAGTAGTTCCTTCAAACTATAAATCTTCTGTTGGTGGATATGGTCCTTGAAATAGGTTGTGAATGAGGATCTTACCATCTTCAGCATTCAACCACTACTCTGGTCGTGCTACGTGAGGATTGAGAAACTTAATTGGTAAGACGAAATCGCCACACCAATTTTGAAGCACATGGCCTATGTCTGGTAGGACAAAATCACTACACCAATTTTGAAGCACATGGCCTATGTCTGGATCAATAGGTTCCGCTTCAGCAGAAAACTGAAAAAATGGTTGCTTAGTCCATAATCCTGATGATGTTAATTGTTGTTTAGCAATTAACATTCTAAAGCGGTCAAAAAGAAAATCATTGCTCATCTGAAAGTTATTTAGATCCCTTCGTTGGAAAGGATTTGTGCTCCATTCACGATGACTTTATTCATACCATTGTTGTTCTCTGATTCGGATGACTCGAACAACTCCATCTACTTGCGGGTTCTCTTCATGTCCTTCTCTTGACATAAAATCTGCAAAAATATTTTCCACTCCTGGAAGATGGACAAAATCAAATTCATATGTACTCAAGAGTTGAGCCCATCTAAGGAGGCAACCTCTGACCACCTTATTTTTTGATTCTGTTCGGAAGAACCCACGTAGGTTTTGTAAATCACTTTTTAACAGAAATCTCTTGTCTGCAATGAACATCTGAAAAGCTTGGAAAGTATTGACAACAGCAAGAATTTCTTTATGAGTACTATGGTAGTCTACTTCACTATTTTTGAAACTACCAGAGATATACCGAACAATCTCACCTTTATCTTTGGGATTAAACAAGCTTGTTTTCTATTCTCAAAGAACTCCTGCCCAGGCACCTTCACTTGCATCTGTTTTGACAATTTTGAAACCTTTCCCTGGCAGCTTTAATGGTGGTAATTAGGAACATTTGTGCTTGATGCGATCAATTAATGCATCATGCTTTGGTGTCCATGGTGGTGGCCTTTTTCCCAGAAGCTTGTTTAATTCAAGCCTGTCCTCAGCAAGCTTATAATAGAATCCTGCAATGTAATTTACAAGGCCCAAAAACCATTGAAGTTCCTTGACATTGGTGATAGGAAGAAGGGCAATTTTACAGAGGATATGTGGTTCACATGAGGAGATAGGCATCCCACTTTGTGGTAGGAATATTTTTCCATGTGTCAGTATCTTAGATGTTGTGTAAGGGAATATTGACCGTAACGATCATGATAGATTCCTATGACGAAGTTATGATGTGTAAGAGTTAGAAATACCAGATTCTATGACAGGTGAAGACATGTGTCAAAGAGAATCTTTGAAAAAAGAATCTTTGGGCACCCCAAGGTGGACTATGACATGTTGTAAGAGAATATGTTATTTCTAGCCTATGTATGATAGATTCTCTTATAGCTATAAGTTGTAACTGCTATGATAGATTCTATGATGGTCATAAGAGTCGTAAGAGCATCTCTCATAGCCCATTTTTGAAATAGGTGACCTCTTTGGGATGGGGTGTGTGGACAAGTGTTAAAAACATATTACAATGTTGACCAAGTGTCCATAGGCATGAGTTTTGGGCCATGAGGCCAAGTTGGAAGCCCATTCCAAGATAGAGGCAATTTTGCCCTATATTTTCTATATAAATAGGTGGTTGGAGGATGAGATGTATTACAAGTTTGACAGGTATTGCTATGCTGCCAATTTTTCTCTAAATATGAGTGTCAAAGACTCTTGAGAGCTTAAACCATTTTATTTTTGTTAATACATTGTGTAGGTTTTGGAGTGTGGGGTTTTTCACCTGATAAGGGTTTTCCCCACGTATATCTTGTGTCTCTCTTCTTCTGTCTCACTTTCTTGTTTATGTGTTTTCTACAATATCTCTATTATCTCTATTAGTGGGTTTAATATTGTTGTAATAGTAAGGATAAAATCAAATTTGCACTCTCCTCCCCTCATTAGATTAGTGTAGGAAGTGATTTTTGTACACCTAGCTTCCTTTCAGTTAGTATCAGAGCTTGATCACATTTGGTCCTAGTTGTTGGGTAGGGGTTTTTTGAGCTAATCTTAGGTTGAGTGGGAGTGTTGTGCAGAGTATTATGTATCTTGCTGTAGCAATGAGATGACAACCATATTCAGAAGGTTAGAGGTTGAGAAATTCAATGTCACGAATTTCAAGTTGTGGAAACTCAAGATGGAGGACCTACTTGTTGATCGTGACCTATGGGAAATGGTATCTAGTGTGAAACCTATAGAAATGTCACAAGTTGATTGGTACCTCAAAGATCAGAAGGCTAAGGGTCTCATAAGACTCTATTTAGCTAACTCTGTCTTATTGAATGTCCATGAGGAGAAGAGCACAAAAGATTTTTGAAAGAAGTTTGGTGATGTTTATTAGGCTAAGTCCTTGGTAAACAAACTTTTCTTGAAAAAGAAATTGTTCACTCTAAAGATGGAATACAGAGGATCTGTTGTGGATCACATGAATTCTTTCAACATGATCATTGCATAGTTGACATCTGTGGGTATGAAAATGGAGGAGGAGGATCGTTGCATGACCCTACTTTGTTCTTTGCCAGATTTGTGGGATCATCTTGTCATGGCCATCAGTAGCACCACTACCACCTTCAAGATGGAAGATGTGGTGTCCTCACTATTATCTAAAGAAATACAAAGGAAGACATTCGAATCAGCCAAAGAGGCTCTTACGATTTGTGGAAGACCCAAGGAGAAAGTGAAGAAGAAAGACAAGAAAGATAAGAAGGGAAGATCCAAATCTCCTAGAAAGTCCAAAGCTCTCTATTGGAATTGTGGAAAAACCAGGCATTTTTGAAAGGAATGCAAAGAGGAAAAGAAAAAGAAGAAGAAAGCCCCTGATTCAGATTCTGACAAGTCACAGGATGATGGTGATACCTTCATTGCAACCTTGGCCACCCATGCATCTGATGATGTGTGGTTGATTGATTTTGGTGTAACAATCCACATGACTTCGCATCAAGATTGGTTCACAAAATATGAAGAGTTTGATGGTAGAAGAGTGTACTTGGGTGATGACTATAATCTAAAGATTGTTGGTCATGGAAGAGTCTCAATTTGATTCCTGGAGAATGAGTGAATGGGATCACTGGAGTAATGCACATTCCAGGCCTTGCACAGAACCTACTTTTTGTAAGTATGTTGAATGATGTAGGTGTGCAGGTTGTCTTTTCAAAGGATGGATGCAATATGACTAGAGGATCTATGGTGCTTGCAAAGGGTACTTAGAGAAGTACTTTGTTTCAGCTAGAGGCATGCACTTCACAGTGTAATAGTTCTTCTCACTCAAAGAAATGAGCTGCAGTCACTTCATCCCCACCATCTGAACGAGTAGTGAAGAAATCTATTGTAACTAGTTTTGATGGTAGTGCATATGCTATGGAAGCTAATCTTCCTACTGAAAAGAGTATGTTATGGCATTTAAGATATGGCCACATTGGTGAGAAGGATCTACGTACCCTAAAAAATAAAAACCTCGTTGAGGGGTTAAATGATTGTAATCTTGAGTTTTACTTTTGCGAACATTGCATTTATGGAAAGCAAAATTGTGTTTAGTTTTACTCTAGTTCTCACAAGTCTTCTGGTGTATTGGATCTTATTCATACTGATGTGTTTAGTCCTATTAATGTTCATTCAATTTTAAAATATATCTATTTTGTATCTTTCATAGATGATTATAATAGGACATGGGTTTATTTTATCAGAAGCAAGACTGAAGTCTTTAGTCAGTTTAAGGAGTTTAAAGCCTTTCCTAAAAATTAGACTAGTAAAAAGATTAAGTGTTTGAGAACTGACAATGGTGGTGAGTTTTGTTTAGTAGAGTTTAATAAGTTCTGCAAAGAGCAAGGAATTGAAAGGCATAAGACAACTCCATATACCCCATAGCAAAATGTTGTTGCACAGAGGATGAATATGACACTGATGGAGAAGGCTAGGAGTATGCTTAGTGGAGCAAGCCTCAAACAAAAGTTTTGGGCTGAAGTTGTTGCCACTGCTTGCTATCTTGTAAACAGATCTCCTACATCATCTCTTGTTGGTAAGACACCTATGGAGGTCTAGTCTGGTAAGAAGCATTTAGTTACACATCTTCATGTTTTTAGTTGTGAGGCATATGCACATGTGCCTAGGGAGAAATGGTCTAAATTGGAGAACAAGGTTGTTAAATGTATTTTTATTGGCTATGGTGTCAGTGTGAAAGGAAACAACCTTTGGGATCTGGTGGCTGGAAAAGTGTTGTATAGCAGAAGTGTTATCTTCAGAGAGATAACACCTTCTTCCATTATTCTATAGCCAAAACAGACAAAAAAGAAAGAGGATGTGGTTCAGTTTCCTTCTATCCCTGAGAAGACTGAACATACAAACCCTGTGAGACTTGACGATGAGGAGAGCTCTAGCAGCTCTAAAAGCTCAGAAGAAGAAGTAGAACCTCAACCTCATCTATTGAGGAGGTCTACATGAACAAGAAAGCAATCTAATATGTTTGGTTATTCATTACTTGATTCTAGTTGTGCTTTTTCTTTACTTACCAACATTGATGAGCCTAGAACTGTGAAAGAGGCTATGGGCATGAAAGATCTAGGTTCCTGGAAGGAGGCCATGGAGGATGAGATGGCTTCTTTGCAAAAGAACAAAACATGGGACTTGGTGCCTTTGTCTGATGGATAGAAACCTGTTGGTTGCAAATGGGTGTTCAAGAAGAAATTTGGTGCATATGGCAGTGTTGAAAAGTAAAAGGCTAGATTGGTTGCAAAGGGGTACTCACAAGTAGAGGGAATTGATTATGGTGAAATTTTCTCTCCCATTACAAAGTTGACATCCATTAGATTTCTATTATCTCTTGCAACTACTTATGATTTAGAGGTAGAACAGATGGATGTGAAGACAACTTTCCTTCATGGTGATTTGGAGGAAGAAATTATGTACATGTCACAGCTAGAGCATTACATAGTGAAAGGTAAAGAAAATTTGGTTTGCAAATTGAAAAAGTCTTTGTATGGTTTGAAGTAGTCTCCTAGGATGTGGTACTTGAAGTTTGATTCCTTTATGTTGTTAATTGGAATCGTGAGATCAAAATTGGATCACTGTGTGTATTATAAGTTTGATGGTGATTGTATTCTCATTATTGCATTATATGTTGATGATATGTTGCTGATTGGGAAGGGTAAGAATATGATTTCTGATTTTAAGTCTTAGTTCACAACACAGTTTGAAATGAAAGATTTAGGGGCAGCTAGGTACATTCTAGGAATGGAAATCACAAAGCTAATAGAAAACTTTGGTTATGCTAGAGTAAGTATGTGAAGTCCGTGTTGGATAGGTTTAGCATGATAGATTGTAGACCATTGTGTGTTCTTATTTCATTGGGGATAAAGTTATCTATTAGTGATTGTCCAAAATCTCCTAGTGAGGTGGAGGACATGAGCAGAGTACCTTATGCTGTGTTGTTGGTAGTTTGATGTATGCTATGGTCTACAAAAGACCAAACATTGCCCAAGCAGTGGGAGTCCTTAGTCAATTTATGGATAATCTTGGACGGGTACATTAGGATGCAGTTAAGTGAGTGTTCAGATATTTGAGGGGTACTTCCAAGTATTCCATTCACTATCATGGCAATGCTGCAAGACCTTTGCATTCAGTTTGTATTCATGGATTTGTGGATTCTGATTGAGCAGGTGACATTGACAGTAGGAGATCCACCAGTGCATATGAGTTCACAATGTTTGGTGGTGCAATTAGTTGGATGAGTAAGAGACAACCTACGGTTTCTTTGACCATGATAGAAGCTGAGTACATGGCAACAACTCATGCTTGTAAGGAAGCCATTTGGCTTAAGAGATTGTGTTTGGGTATTGGTGTTGATGCAGGATAGATTATGATTTTTTGTGACAGTCAAAGTACAATTTGCCTGGCAAAGAATCCAACTTTCCATGCTAGAACAAAGCATATTGATGTACAGATTCACTTCATGTGAGACATGGTAGAGGATGGGAAGGTAAATTTGGAGAAGGTAGATAATTTGAAGAATGTTGCAGATGCATTGACGAAGCCAATGGGCATAGAGAAGTTTAGATGGTGTTCAGAGTCTATGGGCCTCTCAGCCTATAGTAGTTAAATCTTGTTAATTCTATTATCTCTTACAAGGTGTTTGACAAGTGGGAAAATGTTGGGAATTAAGGTATCTCAACCTTGGTAATTCCTTGTATTATTTTTATTGTATTTATTTATTTATTGCCTATGTTGTAAATTAAATTGTAAATTCATATTGTCATCTTATCAGATGTGGTATGGTGATGTGTCATCTTACATGGAAGATGATAACTTGTAATTTTGTCCTCACATGAGGAGATAAGTGTCCCACTTTATGGTAGGAATATTTTTCCATGTGTCAGCATCTTGGATGTTGTGTAGGGGAATATTGACCGTAACAGTCATGACAGATTCCTATGATGAAGTTATGACATGTAAGAGTCAGAAATAGGAGATTCTATGACAGGTGAAGACATGTGTCGAAGAGCATCTTTACAAAAGGCATCCTTGGGCACCCCAAGGTGGACTAGGACATGTTGTAAGAGAATATGCTATTTATAGCCTTTGTATGATAGATTCTCTTATAGCTGTAACTTGTAACTGCTATGACAGATTCTATGACGGTCATAAGAGTCATAAGAGCATCTGTCATAGCCCATTTTGGAAATAGGCAACCTCTTTGGGATGGTGTGTGGACAAGTGTTAGAAGCATCTTACAATGTTGACCAAGTGTCCATAGGTGTGAGTTTTAGGCCATGAGGCCAAGTTGGATGCCCATTCCAAGATAGAGGCAATTTTGCCTTGTATTTTCTATATAAATAGATGCTTGGAGGAGGAGATGTATTACAGGTTTGATAGGTATTGTTATGTTGCCAATTTGTCTCCAGATATGAGTGTCGAAGACTCATGAGAGCTTGCATTGCAAGTGCATTGTATACCATTTCAATTTTGTTAATACATTGTGCAGGTTTTGGAGTGTGGGGTTTTTCATCCAATAAGAGTTTTCACCATGTATATCTTGTGTGTCTCTTCTTCTATCTCACTTTCTTGTTTATGTGTTTGCTGCAATATCTTTGTTAGCTCTGTTAGTGGGTTTAACATTGCTGTAATAGTAAGGATAAAATTGAATTTGCACTCTCCTCCCCTCATTAGATTAGTGTAGGAAGTGATTTCTGCACACCTAGCTTCCTTTCACAACCCTTCACCAATGCTTAAAATTTCCTCACCATGGGTCTATATGAACTATTCACCATAGTTAATGGCAACCTATGGTCATGTCAAAAAAATTCATTCTTGATTACTTTTGGTTGGAACCTACTAAATAGCCAGAACCACAATGAAATCAAACTTTCTTGGGATATTGACGTTACAGAGCACAATTACTATAAAAATTAGTCTAACCCCCTATTTAACAAACAACAAATAAAGAACAACTTACATTACAAGATACCCCTAGACCGCGAGGTAAGTGGATATTTGTTGAGGTTCCTCCTCCATCATCCTTACAAGGATCTAGACATACCCATAGAAAACAACGAAATGCATCATTAAGAGATAATCACATGTTTGCTCCTTCTAAGATATAGAAAACTATGGAAAATCATGAGAATCCTCTTGATAACATCACTAATAAAACACGAAGGAATCGACTAGCGAGAGAAAGATGGAAGAGAAAACAAGCATTGGCTCAAAATACACCACCACAACAAGAGAACATTTCACCATCTAACATTGAATCAAGAAAAGAAGAGATTAAGGCTAAAGAGTTAAAGGATGATAATTTATGTCAGGTAATTGTACCTTATGTACCTCTTTCTTTGTGTATTCAAGATTGGGAGGAAGATGAATTACTCGATGACAACCTCTAGCTCAATTATGTACATAGGTGAGTATTTCTAACCCTGTTGGCCACCTTTGTCATAGAATGCCTTTGATCACTTACATGGCCTTCTCTTATGTGTTGTGTTCCCCCCGTCATGTGTTATGTGTTGTTTAGGTCTCCTTGGATGACCCTTGATACTCTTGTAAGGTCAAGGATACTAGGAGACCATCTCTATTGTGACCATTCTTCTATCTTGCCTCTCCTCTATTTTATTGTTGTGTGTCATGCCTTAGGGGCATAGCATTGCGGAGGGTATTTTGGGGGCATCCTCCTACATGGTGTTCCTAAGGCACTCATTCTCCTCTCTCATTTTTATTGTTTATCTTCTTCAATGATTCTACCTAGTTGGAGGATGACAAGAACAAATAAATACTAATACAGGCCATGTGTCCCTTTAGTAAGAAAGTAAAAATGGACCTAGTCCATACATGAAGATGGGGTTAATATATATATATATATATCTGACACTTGACTAGTACAATCACTTTGTGTGATGTATCATCTTATGGCAGTTCTTATGACTAACATTTTACAATCCACTCATACTACTCTTGTAGACTTTGATTGGTGTATCTCTTGAGCTAGTGCACATCCTTATTTAAATTCATATAAAAAATCCCTCTCTGCAAGGTAGGATAATGTATCTCTTGAGCTAGTGCATATCTTTTTATACAAATCCCTTCTATGGAAGGTGAGATGGTGTATCTCTTGAGCTAGTGCACATCCTTTTATACAAGGTCCTCATCGGGAGGTGGGGTTGGATCTTGAGCTATCCTCCCTTAAGTGTGTCTTTGGCGGTTATTGTAGCATAAACTCAATTGTCAAGTGTGTTTGACATGTTTTATATTGTGGGACTTAGCAATAATCTCCTCCCATCACTCATGTTTTCCATGTATAAGATATATAGTATGTCTATGGCATGCTATATGATGCTCGTGTATTCTGTGTGTCTTCTTTATGTGTCTTACCCCTTGTGTCATTTTAAGGGTGTAGCGATGAGCTTCCCCCACACTTGGGTTTTTTTAGCATGTCTTCCCCCTTGTGTGGTATCAAGGGCATAGTGATGAGCTCCCCCACACTTAGGTTTTGATTGGCATGCCTTCCTCCTAGTGTAGTATCAAGGGCATAGTGATGAGCTTTGCCTACATTTTGGGTTTTGTATTGCATGTTTTTGGCAGTTTCAAGGGCATAGCAATGAGTTCCCCCATCCCTTAGGGTTTTATTTCATATATAAAAATGTTATATCAATGCATTCATCATTTTTTGTGTGCTTCCATTGTAATCACCATGTTTTGTGTCCTTCCTACTATTTGCATTGTGTCTTGCATGTCTTCAATGTGTCTTCTAGTGCATACCTAAGACTAGGGGCTAGAAATAGTTCCTCAATCTTTGTAAATGCCTTTGCTTCATGTGCCTAGCACGTTTGATATGTTTTTTATCATACTTTAATGCATGTATGGATTGTAAGATCATACATACATTAAAGTGGGGGACTAAATGTTATGTCGTAAAATGTCCCCCGAGGACTTTTACCTCCTAGTTTAGCTCCTAGGTCCCCTTGATTTAATCATGCATGTGTAAAACTTATCCTAGAGAAAATTCCCCTAAAACCCATTACAAATGCTGCTTAGGGGCCCATACTAAATGATAATCATGACTAAAAATATCCCTCTAGACTTGGGCACCTGTACCCTAGTCTAGACCTATTTTGTTGGGACCCAAATTTGAATGTGTTGATTTATGACCGTTAAAAGGTTTCCCTTTGCCGGCCTTTTCAATTTGAATTACTAATGTTAGCAGGAATGCATATATAAACATGTTTAGGACTTCATTTTAGTCCCAGTTGATTAAGGTGAACTTATGATCATCAAGCAAAGAACATTCAAGTCATTCATTGTGTTGTAGAGTAGAATTGTATTGTGTTTGGATGTGTTTATTGTAAATTTGGCTTCATTAACTCATCTCCTTATGATTTGAAGGCACTTCATCTCCGTGAGGGCTTCAACTCTAAGGTGATATCTATTTTGTGTTTTTAATCAATCTATCTTATCATTTGATTTTGCCTCTATCACTAGTATAGAAATAATAATATATGATTAAAAAAACTACTAAAAACTACATATAAATGACTAAACATGGTCACGTGACCATTAGTGGTTTATTACAAGTCATTTATAATGTGATTGAATTGATGACTAAACCATTTTTAGTCATTTATTGGTTGTTTTGATTGATTGATTTGGTAGTATATTTAGTCGTTAATTTAGTGATTGATTTTGTAAATTGGTCACTTATTTAGTCATTTTTTATTCACTGATATATTTAGTTGTTAATTTAGTCATTGATTGTTGTTAGCTAGTCACTTATTTAGTCATTTTTATTCACTGATTTCCGTCCATTTGTAGTGTATTTAGTCATTAATTTTAATCATCATTTTGATCAATTTGCTAGTTTATTTCATTATTTTGTTCACTAATTTTTATCAACTGGTAGTATATTGATACATTGTTTATTAATTGCATAATCATTATATTTAGTCATAGTTATTCACTTATTTTTGTCAATTGGTAGTATATTTAGTCAATTGGTCGTTTATTTAATTTTTTTTGTTCACTGATTTCTGCCTAAATTAAAAGTTTTGGAAATGAGACAATACTTTTGAGGTTTAAACATAAAACACAGAAAATCATAATCAATCATTCATTTGCACATAATGAAACAACTAGTAAGAAGGCAAAATACTAAAATTTTATTGAGAAAAGGTGTTCTTACAATAGATACAAGATAGAAATATGTGTCTTTGCTTTGAAAAATGTGTTACAAAGTGTGTTTCTCAGTGTTGTGACTCAGAAAACTAAGTTACAATGCCTTTTTTTCTTATATAGATCCAAAATAGACAAAAAAACACTAAGATCCCTGAACAACACATTCAAACTATTGCATAAAGTAGTGGGCAAAGCTATCTAACAGCTAGTACATGATAAACATCAACTATGTCATTTATTCAAATATTTTAGTGGCCACCATGTGAAGGTCCCTTCTTTCTCTTTCATATGGATAGCTCCATCTATTTTTTCTTCATAAGAAAGGGGTATGTTACTTGTGACCTTTAAAATATTTACGTTTGCATCTTTTGTTCCTTTCAATTTGACTCCATGTATAATAGATAGTGAGTGAATTAGCCCAATGCCCATAGCAGAACCATCAAATGGATTCAACACCCCAACTTTATCCCCTTCTTGGATTTTATCAATAAATGTATACAAAAACAAAAAGATACACATTATATTGAGATATAAAACACACATTATATTGTTTTTGGCAACCATGTAATGTCTTATGTCTTGGAACAAATCAGTTTTTGTATGTGCTTTTTTGGTTTTTGTTGAATAACAAAGAAGTAACTTTTTACTCTGAAAAAAAACTAAGCCATTGTGAGGTACAAACAAATGGAGGGAAAGACTAAAATAGTGCTAGATTGTACAAGTACTCCATAAATAGATATGGGTTGACAATGAAGTCCGCCCAACTAAAGACCATGACATCCCCAAACACAATTCACTAATGCATTGTCAAAATCTATGTATGCAGTCTATTACAACTAATCTCTAAGCTTCCATATGTAAGTTATATGTTCTCCCTTATTTCCATAATCTATGTATACTAGCTAATTATACTTCACTACTATTCTAATCAACTTCTATCAAATAGGTAATGATTAGCCTTATTTACATAATAAAACAACCATTACTTACTTGAATAGTACTTACTTGCATGTGGTTTCATAGCACTAACCTTGAGTTTAGCACAACTATGAATATCATGCACATGTTCGTTGAGTTCATCATCATAATCACTATCAACATTGACATGAAGTTGTACAGTTTTGCAGAGAGATCTATTAACATAAGCTTTTTCTTTTCATTATGCTTTCATATAATTGCTCTGCATGTGGTTTAATCATCATGTAAAAATTAATATAAGTCAAGTAAAGAATACAAAAGCTATTTTTTTGGTCCAAAAGTACATTTTAAGCAAGAAGAATGACAAAACATTGGGATAGATTAACTTAACTTAAAGAATGCAAAAGCTATTTTTTTTTCTAGAAGAACATTTTAAGCATGAAGAATGATAAAACATTGGGATAGATAACTAACAACTACTATATTACCTCAACTAATTTAGCACAACTATGATGACTATGCTACACATTCTTGTCTAGTTCATCATGATCACTATCAATATTGGCAGCTCTGTTGACATCATGAAGGCATTTTCATTTTCCTGCTACTTTGATAAAATTTCTCTACATGTTGTTTAACCATCATGCAAAAAATATACAAATCATTCAATAGTTAAGTAAAGAATGCAAGCTATAAATTTGTCTAAAAGAACATTTTCTGGATCACTCCAACAATAAATAAACTGGGTTGGATTCTCCTATGCTCAGATTTCAATAATGCACATATTAAGAGGCATTTGTATACAAAATTGCCAAACAAGAAAAAATGAGATCAATAGAGCCTCTTACCTCATATGAATCCATGAATTTATGCTCATTCCATGTAGAAACTATAGGGTTAGGCAACCAACTGCGAAACTTCTTGAGTGAGACCGAATATACAACTCATTACCTAATATTACCCTTCATTTGATTTGACATGATGTAGAGAGGCTCCTATTGGGAATTTAATAGATGGTTGTGACATCTCTGTTGACAAACTAAATTTCCACTTCATCCTACTCTTAGATTTACTAGGTCGATCTAGTGCTGCCATATAATTGAAAATATCTTCTACACCTGCTTCTCTATTACTATTTTCCACCTAAATACAATGTCAATTTCAACATATAGTCAGTTCCATAAAAAATTGAAATAAATAACACAATATAAATTGAACCAAAAAGCCATACACTTACTGCAAATTTGTCCATTTTGGCCTGCAACCCACCAAATGTATATCCAGCCCTCACATTATCTCTTGTTCTCTTGCCTCTGTTACTCTTTACCAAATATTCTTCGGAATGCATAATTTCTTTCAATGCCTCCCACTATTTGGGAGATAGAGTGGAGTCTAACCTCTCTTTTCCCTCCATGATTGTTTTTCTCCAATTGTATCTAAAATTGTTCATCAAAATTCTCATCTTTTACTTGTAATATTTTCTAGAGATTTGTCCACTAGTAGTCTCCAAAGTATTTTCCATTTTTGTATAACTTTTTCCATAGTTCATGCATCTTTCTCTGTAAAACTTGATTTACAAATATCCGAATGGCCCCTACATCTTACACCCAACTTGGATGCCTACTTTGTGGCATTTGGCCCAATGGGCTCACCATCTCTCGATACCTCAACCAAGAATGGATTCTTGCCTTCTAATTTTATTTCTTTTGCATTCCTCTCTGTAGATCTATACAAATCTTAAATCAATCTTTGTCTTTTGACAAATACAAACACATCTTCTATTAAACCACTACTAGTATTTCTAGTTGATCCACTAGTTCCATCAAAAGTTCTAGATGCAACAGGTACACTATGAGGCACAACAAATGCATGTGGTCTCTCTTCATGACATTCATTAACTAGAACTTTGTGCTCCTTGGCCACACTAGGCATGTGGCATGAGTAGGTAGATCAGTACTGGTCTCCACAAAATTCACTTCAAACACATCCTTTAATGTTGAATAAATCATCTGCAGAAATGTTGTGTGATGCCTACTTATGAAAATATCAATAAAATTACTAAATTAGACAGAAATAATGAGATAAATATGATGACAAGAGGAAATTCATTTATATCCAACTTAATAAATTTCATGTTAAACATAAGTATTATTTTATTTATCATAAAAGAAAATTAAAGATATAATTTTTCTTATACAATTATACACATTTACAATAATTAACATATGATCTTCCTTTCTCAAGATAAGAAATAATTTCTTAGCTCCAGTATCCTACTTGATTATCAGATCAAAATCTACACACTAAATAAAAACATTAGCTCCACAAGGTAATTAAATACATAAAAGTGCTATTAATTTACACAAGTTAACAAGCCTAAGGCCCTAGGGGCCGACCTAATGTCTTGAGGGCTCATGATGGTCTTGCCTACATACATGTAGTGCAGAGACTTTGTAGTTCAGAACATGAACTTACATCCACACGATGGTTTCATATAAATCTATAAATAAAACTTTATATAAAAAATAAATTAGTGGTTGCTTCTTATTCTTAGTTACACCTATCCTTGGTTTGACAATTTCACCTACCCTTATCTATTATTCCATATTCGTAACCCATCCATGCTCTTTCTCAATCCCATCATACATAAATACAAGAATACATTCACAACATATAACATCAACATTGTATACAAGGACACATGAAAGGAATGCTTACTTATGCAATATATCATTCATCTTTGTCTCAAGAAAACGTTCAAACATTTGAAGAGGAAAATAACACTATGAAGTGGAAAGTCTATACATATGGTTCAACAGGCATTCATGAAAATATGACATTCTAAAGTCAGATACTAGATTGGTAATTTCACAAAATATGTTAATACAAGAATAGCTCAAGTTTACCCATTATGGATCTACACCCACATAGTAACATAAAATATTTATTTTAACAATAGAATACTATCACCCATAACTAATGCTAATCTATTCATTTATCATTATATGATGACACATGCAATCATTGTGGTACATTTAAAACAATTATAGTTCCTTTGGAACTTGCCAATGTATTTGGATATCATGCACTGGTGTAGTCATGTAAGCCTTTAATGATTATTTTGTACACATCTACCTAGTCTGAGGAATTCTTAGAGGTTTAAACATCATCATGAAACAACTGTAGTGGATTTAAGTTGCAACAAATACATATAATCTCACAAGACCCTTGTTCCAAGGCTTCTCAGTTTCATGAGATAAATCAATTTTTCTAGAATTTCTTTTTGGACTCTCCATACTGTACACTTCAACTACTCTTTCTCACAAAACTACTTACAGAGTTTTAAATTTCTAGCAACGGCATAGAAGCTACAACCCTGTTGTGGTGACCTAATAACCAAACTAAAACTTGGATCAGCTAAGGTTTTATTTAACAATTTTCTGCAGCCAAGTGGCATGTGGTTGATGTTTACTTGATATGTATGCTTATGGGTACAATTAGAATTAGATGGTGAAGGAATAATAGAGATATATTTTATGTCTACATGTTAAATTGCTCTACCGACTGATCAATTATTTGGCATCTAATATTGTCTAATTAGACTCAAAGAATTCATCTAATATGCAAAAGAGAGCCGATGTCCATGAAATGGGTATTTAGGAGCATCCATGAATGGTTGTCTTTGATCAATTCACAAAGTCCTTTGGTGAAGTTTTGAACTCATATTTTCTTTAATTGCTCTCTATTTTGAAATAAGTATTGATTTATGCAATATGATCATTGAACTAAAGTGTAATCTATTGACATATGATGGAAATGCCAAACTCCACTTAACACAATACAAGTAGAGAATTAGCTAGATCTATAACTATGATGAACTAAATATTCCTGGTAAATAGTAGGTGGGGGTTTCCTTACCTAAAATGGTACATTGGATATCTTTGATGATTGATGCTACATTCATTGATCTGCTAACACCTATGTAATCTAGTAGTGAGGGTGCCCCTGAAAAAAATACCTCCTTCCAAATTATGTTCCACCCAACATATTTTCTATTATAATTGAACGAACTGAATCATTCCCCATTGTCACACTCACCCTACTGTCTAGAGGGAATCGACCCATCTTGTTTCCATGTACACTTTCATTCTCAAGTCATATTCCCATGTCTTTCACGCCCACTATCACATCTACTTCCTAATTCAAATGCTATGACCATAGTCCACCACCATTAGTGAGGCTAAGAAATTGAGAGGAGTATGTGGTAAGAGCTTATTGATAGAGGATGGAATCAGAACCAAACATCCATCCATGCTCTCCAAAGATGCAACCTTTGCACTGATCATCTTGACTGCACCAACATGGAGAAGTACATCATAAATAATGCTCATGCAAACTAAAGGGCTCAGGTTTCATGGATTTCATTTTGTAAACAATGTGAGGCTTTCTTGCAATTTCTTCACTTATTGAAGTCAATAGCGGAAACAAGATTAATGTTACCAGTGTGGTGATGGCCATGCTACTTGTTATTGTGTGTCACTCAGACCTAGGAGATGGAAAATCTTTAGGATAGAGAGGCCTTCTAAAGATAGTGTGGATTGTTTTAAAAACATATCCATGCTAGTTGTCCATGAGACTGAGGAATCCCCCCATGATCTCCATGACTTGTCTTATTCCCAAATGGTCTTCCTACTCTATCCTCTAATGAGTCCTCAAGATACCCTTTTACACCAAATAAGATAGATAAAAAAGAAAATGACTCTTCATCTTTAGATACCATCACCCATTTTTCTTATCCTCTTTCATAACTAAAATTAGCTCCACTAACTTAAAACTGCAAATAAATATTAATCTCATTTCTTTCAATTGATATAAAATAAAACAATCTTTATAAAGTCTATAATTATAGAATATTAAATTATCTAAATAATTATTTTGAAGAGATATAACTAATTAATTATTTTTCAATAAAATATCATAATTAATAAATAGATTTCATAAATGCGTTACATTCTTCTCCCCTAGGAATGGACTTCCTCATGTAAGTCATCAAGAGAAATGCATATTTCCTGACTTCACACTTCCATCAAAAGTTAGTTTTCATCAAAATATTTACTAAGTCATCTAGATATTCTTTTTGCCATCATGCAAGGGTACAAAACTTGAAACCTGCATCACCAAATGAGGAAAATATAGAGAAATCCAAATTTGTTGTTCAATACTAATCTTCTTATCACGAATAGATTTAGTCTATAAATTTCCATAGTCTATAAATTATATCAACCCAGATTAGCTCACATGTTTTGCAACCACAAAATTAGTAACAATCTAGATTTTTTCACCACCCTACCATAGGATTTGACCAATCAAATCCACCCCTGAGCAATACAAGAGAAACATTTTCTTGATGTTCAACATATTAAATAGATTACAACTCTATTTTCAAGAATTTAATTCACAAATTTATCACACTTTATTTCACAATAAAATCAATAACTCCCATAAGCATTAAGCTCCCATTAATCATTACTCCCTTAATCATCACCTCCCAAAATCTCCCTTTAGCATCAACTCCCAAATACAATAATCTCCCAACTCCCATAAACAATTTTCTCCTAAAATTTCATTTAATAATATTCTCCCAAAACACCATAAAATAATAGTCTCCCAAATCACCTTACAACAACAATCTCCCAAAAACTCCCAAGAATGATCACCTCCCAATACATTATCATTTCACAAATCATCAGCTCCCAGCAATACTTTCCATCACAACATCAATTTTAGACAACATAATAATACTCATGTAAGAATTCATCATTCTTGGCAATTTAAATATGCAAGCAATAGCAAACATATTTCTTTCAAAATTCAGTTGCTACATTCATTTAATTTGTAAAATAGAAATATAATTTATTTTTCCCTAATATCTCTCTCTATCTCCAACAACTCATAACAATCAGAAAATGCCATTCTTTCCATTGGAATTCTGTAATATCATCATTACTTATCCTAGAAACATATTTATATAATCTAAATATTACTGAAAATCAAATTTATTACAACACATTCTTTTATAACAACTTTTAACATTTAAATATCACATATATCACTTTCATACATCATGTATACTTTCAATAAGATTAGGATGATTAGTGCCAAATAGAACCATAATGCCATAGAATAGATCTTACACAATTTTACAATATACATTCCCCACGTAATCTACTCCCCTATACAAACTGCCACTGACCTCTCTTGGGTATGAAAATCTACTTAATTCACATTACTCCACACAAGCCAGCAACAATAAACATTAATATAGCCTCAAAATACAGAAGTTTCCAATGAGTAAAAATTTCAAATAAAATCAATATATAAAAAAATAAAGTAAATAGCACAAAAAGCAATAGTTCAAATCAAAATCAAAATCAAAACCTTAATAAAATAGTCCTCGAGGCAAAAGGACAATAAACAACCATATATCTTAAATAAATCTTCAAACTGTTGGCTCACTAAAACAAAAGAGAAAATAAAAATTTTAAATATTCTTACAAAACTAAACATTATAATCACTACGTGACTTCAAATGAGCCACCTAAGGGGATGAGGGGAATGTGGTGGTCTCAAACCACATGGAGCTCCAACAAATACCACAAAAAAGAATTGATCATGAAACTTATGCAATTATGGACATTTGATAATTAAGAATAATTTCAGTTTAGAAAAACACTTGTTTTACAAATGTAGCTCCCTTATCACAACATCAGCTCCCATATAGCACATAAACTCCCATAAAAGTATTCATAAAAGAACTCTCGTAAATAATAACTCCCATGATCAACAAATCCCTTATCATAACATATACTCCCATAAATATAAACTCCCTTTATATCACATCAAATTAACTCCCATATCATATTTGAAAACTCCCTTAATACAAACCTCCAGTAATTCATAACTCCCAACAATTTACATTATCAAAACCCCATTTCTCCCATACTCATTTTCTTTTTCAGCCAACATTTTATTCACAATATCATCACCAAAATATATTCAACATCAAAAGAAACAATCACAAATCATTTCCTCAATCAATTTATTCACATTTCCACATCAGATCTTTCATTAAAACCATTTCTATATAATCATATCAAAATAGAAATAACATTAAATTTCATACCTTACTTGTTCATGCCTAGATCAGCTCCTTAGTCTTCCAGCCTTCCTCTCTTCAACCTTTATTTCCTCCTTTGAATTCTGAAAATCTCACAAACTCACAAAAACTCCAATACCATAAGGATTGGGTTACACCCCAAAACTAAAACTCTTTCTTTTTAGATAGAAGATTAAAAATAACAGACTTTCTTTGCATTTCTTCACATGAAATAAAACAAATAATATGATAAAAGGAAACCATATATTTGCTCCTAATAACAAAACTCCCATAAATAATAATCTCCCAGAACACCACAGAACTCCCATAACACAATACAACTCCCAAATTCACATTTTCAATTCCCATTATACTAGCAATCCCATCTTCAATATGTTCAACATTATCAATCACAACATATTTATAGAAATAACATTTACTTCCATACCTAAACCAAACTGGAAGGTTTCAAACTAGATTAAATCATGAAGTCTAGTAAAAAAACTTTCATCTTTCTCTAAATGTACTTCAAACTAATATTACCCTATCAATATGTATAAATGTAAACAATTAAGATCAATAACATTCAAGTCTTCTTATACTTTTGAATTAATCATCAACAAAATTATGAATGTTTGCAATACTGAGACCCTTATAGTGTGCCTAAGCATGGAAAGATTTTTGCAGTAGATATATGTTCAACCAACCATCAATTTTGGACAATATTCTCCAACCCCACATTTCACCAATACATGGTGAAATCTAAAAATGGGTTTTCACTACTAATACTCTTACCCCAAAGCTCCCAAGTGTTGCAACCTATTGCTCTTATACCTATGTAATGCCTACTCATGAAAATATCAATAAAATAACTAAATTAGAGAGAAATAATGAGATAAATATGATGACAAGAGGAAATTCATTTATATCCAACTTAATAAAGTTCTTGTTAAACATAAGTATTATTTAATTCATCATAAATGAAAATTAAAGATATAATTTTTCTTATACAATTATACACATTTTGATGGAGGTAAATCATAAAACTCACAATAACAAAAATTGCACACAGAAAATAGAATGATATTTTATTAATATCGGCAAAACATTACATTACATAAGCTCAAATACAATCAAAGGATGAATCCTCTACAGGCTGCAACACGTTACAGCTCCATCTCTCAAGACTCTAGAATCTTCAGCCTTCTATAACCCCAAGTCAGCTAGGGTTTCTATTTTCTCACATTTGCTTGACTCTACACCTACCCCCTTAACTCTACTACCCCAAGGGTTCCCAAAAATGGTCATATATAGCCCTTTTTGGTGGCCACTAGCTTAATTTCAAAATTTGCATCTCCCTCCAAAAATAGGTCAACTTCATGGGGCCATAACATTCAATCCAACTGTTGGAATTTCAATTATAATACCTTTTTGGAAAGATCTCAAAAAGATGATGGTGCACAAGCAACACCTAAAGGTAGGCTACTTGGGTTTCCCACCAAATTTTGGGTCCATCTGGAGCCTCTAAGTGCCTCAAATTTGACTTTGAATATTTCAATAGGATTTTTAGAATTTGAAATTTTAATATCTCACAAATGACAAATGATATTGAAGTGATTTCTTCACCATTAGCTTCAATTCAGCATTCTAGAGGTCTGTGTAAGATTTTGTATCCAACTATGCATAAATGCAAACTTACTAAAAATAGTAACCCTACCAAATTTAGCCCTTATTGAAAAGAAACAACATTTTTTTTTGGTTGATGCAAGATTACTCTTACACCCTAGATGCTCCTGCATCAGACACCCAGGGTAATTTGAAAAGTGACCCTATCACTTCTCATGAGTTAGAGGGAAACCAAAATAGTTAACCTCAGTCTTAGATAACCATGATGAATCTTCAACAAGCCTTCCTTTCCATTTCACCAAGTATTCTATATACTACCTGTTTCGTGTAGTCTTACCCACACGGCTATCCAGAATGCCCTCTATCTCCTTCTTCTCTGAAGTAGATGCTCGAATGTCCCATTGTGTTCCTTTATCAAGTCCATCATCATGATACTCTAACAAATCTAAAATGTTGAACACTGGTGAAATATTTATGTCATTAGGTAACTCTACCTCAAATGCATTTCTTGAATCATGCTTCTTCAGGATTCTACACGGTCCAAATTTCTTCAGTTTCAACTTATTATATGTTCCAATTGGGAACCTTTCTTTTGTCAAGTGAACCATGACTTCATCTGCTACCTAGAACTCCTTATATCTCCTCTTCTAATCTGCCTTAGTCTTGTACTAAATATTCATCTTATTAATGTGCTTTCTCACTTCATGTAAATTCTTCAGGTGTTTTGCAAAGTCTTCGGCCTCAACACTTGTCTTTTTTCCTTTGTCTAGCTTCCTTAACTCTGAAGCATTTCTTGGACTATTGCCATATACAATCTAGAATGGTGATTTAATAGTACTCCTATCGACAGAATTGTTGTAAGCGAATTCTGCCTGTGCCAAAATCAAATCCCATCCCTTGGGCTTATCTCCTACTAAGCATCATAGCAGGTTACCCAAACTCTTATTCACCACTTCTGTATGTCCATCAATCTATGGATGGTGTGTAGAACTAAACTTCAAATCTATTTTCAACTTCTTCCACAATGTCGTCTAGAAATAACCAACAAACTTGGTATCTTGACCATGTAGTCTTACCACTTCCCTGAAAAATAACTCTGCAATATGAATAGCATCATTAGTCTTCTTACAAGGAATAAAATGGGCCATAATTGAGAATCTATCCACCACCACAAAAATGGAATCATGTCCTCTCTGTGTCCTTGGTAAACAAAGAATAAAATCCATACTAATATCATCCCATGGCTTCTCTGGTACAGGTAATGGCTGATATAGCCCTGTATTCTGACTTGTTCCTTTTGCCATCTGACACACTCTGCAACTTTGCACAAATTTCCTCACATCTTGCTACAATTGTGGCCAGTAATAATGTTCACCAACAATAGCAAGGGTCTTATCTCGACCAAAGTGTCCGGCTAATCCTCCACTATGCTTCTCCTTAATCAGGTTCTCTCTCATGGAACTACTTGGAATGCACAACTGGCTTCCTCTAAATAGCATGTCATCTTGGATTATGAAATCCAACCATTTTGTCCTATCTAAAGTAATAGGTTCCAGACAAGCTTTCCAGGCCTCTGTAAAATCTGGATCTTCAGGATACAAACTTTTGAGCTCATCAAACCCAACAACCTATATCTTCATTTTTGTCAACAAATTTTGCCTTCTGCTCAAGGTATTTGCAACTCTATTGGACTTCCCACTTCTATGCTTCAAAACAAAAGTATAACTCTGCAAAAACTCAACCCATTTTAAGTGACTTTGATTGAACTTTCCTTGACTATTAAGATACTGCAAATCCTGATGATTAGTATATAAACAAACTCTTTTGGAAACAAATAATGTCTCCATTTCCTCAAAGCCTGAACTATTGCATAAAAATCTTAATCATAAACAAAATAGTTTTTCTTGGCATCATTAAGCTTCTAACTAAAATAGGCAATGGGCTTATCTTCTTGACTCAAAACAACTCCTATACCACTACCACTAGCATCACAATCTACCTGAAATACCTTATTGAAATTTGGAATTGCCAAAATAGGTTGTTCTATGACTTTCTGCTTCAATGTATCAAAACTCTTGCCTTCTCCTTTAGTCTATCTAAACTCTTTTCTATCCCCTCTCATTGTCTCAGTTAGAGGTGCACAAATTCTACTGAAATTCCTGATAAACTTTCTATAAAAACTTGCCAAACCATGAAAAGATCTTACCTTGAAAGCATTCCTTGGCATAGGCCATTCATTGATAGCCCTCACCTTCTCTTGGTCCATCTTAAAACCTTCCTCTGAGACAACAAATCCAAGGTATACCAACTCCTTCTTTGCAAAACTACATTTCTTGAGATTGATCAACAACTTCTCCTCCCTCAGCTTCTCTAAAAATCTTCTATATGCATCAAATGCTCATCCCAAGTCTTAGTGAATATCAAAATGTCATCTAAATAAACAATAACAAAACTTCCCAAAAATTCTTTCAGTACCTCGTTCATGAGCCACATGAATGTGCTTGGTGCATTGGTTAGCCCAAATGGCATGACTAACCACTCATACAAACCTTCCTTTGTTTTGAAGGCTATCTTCCACTCGTCTCCTTCTCTTATTCGAATCTGGTGATACCTACTCTTCAGATCAATCTTCATGAAGTACTTGCCTCCACTCAAACAATCCATTATTTCATCCATTCTGGGCAATAGAAATCTATACTTGATTGTGATTTTGTTGATGGCTCAAGAATCTGTACACATCCTCCACCCTCCATCTTTCTTCGGTGCTAGTACTGCAGGTACTACACATGGACTTAGGCTTTCTCTTATCAATGCCTTCCTCAACAACTCTTGAACTTGTCTATTCAACTCATCACTCTCTGCTGGAGTCATTCTATGGGCTGCCTTGTATGGTAAACTAGCTCCTGGTATCAAATCTATTTGATGACTTATCTTCCTTACTGGTGGTAAACCTTCTGGTACATTATCAGAGATAATATCTTGAAATTCTTCCAACATATCTGAGACTTCTACTAGTACATCTTTACATTTCTCTTAACTAATCTTAGGAATCAATGCAAAGAAATGATGCTCATGCTTCATACCCTCCAAAAATTTTCTACCATCTACCAAGCAAATTCTGGCAGTACTACATTCATTTTCTTCCACCTCCTTCAAGGGCTTCAACTTATGATGAACTCCATTCTTTGTTAGGGAATATGTGTTTGTATGACCATCATGGAAAATACTCCTATCATACTGCCATGACCTCCCCAATAACATATGACATGCATCCATTGGTATGATATCACACAACACCCCATCATGGTAGTCTCCAATCTTGAACTTCACTAAACACTGCTCATTGACCAAAGCTCTATGGTCCTTCTACAACCATGCAATCTGATATGGATGTGGATGCTTTCTTCTTGTCAACTTCAACTTGTCAACCATTTCCTCTGAAACAAGATTAAGTGTGCTCCCACTATCAATAATAATATCACAACACTTACCTTCACATTTGTACCTTGTGCAGAATAAACTCTTCCTCTGATTGGGTTCTTTCTCCTCATTCAACAAAGTTCTTCTGACAACTAAGGTTTCTCCCCTTTCAGCATCCTCAGAGCGCTCAGATTGTGCATCTTCATCAACACGTGCAACTCGTGCATTACCTTCAGGTCTTCTATTCATCCTTCCTTGATGTTATGAACACTTGTATGCTCGATGGCCTTCTTATCCACATTAGAAACATGTTCTTTTGAAACCTCCTCTTGCAGGTCCTTTCCCAGATCTACCTCTTCCTCTTCCTCTTTTCTTACCATTATTTTGGTCATGAGGGCGGTAGGTATTATCTCCTCTCTGATTTCAATTGGTTCCAGCTTTTTCACTTTTCTTTGGATCTTCATTTCGGACTCCATAGGGTCTTCCACCTATCCTTTTGCCTTGACCTCTTCCCCTTTGCTTGCTTTCAAATCTCTTATTCAACTTCTCTTCCACCTTTAGGGAAAATTGATACGCATCTTCTATGGTGGTCATTCTAACTGGCCTCAACTCTTCTTGAATACTTGGCCTCATCCAATTAATGTAATGGGCTACCTTCTCCTTATTGGCCTCTCTATGACCTGTCCTGATAGTGATCTTATAAAAATCTTCTGTATACTCCTTAACAGATTTGTTACCTTGCTTCAATCCTTGCAGCTTCTTTAGCAACTCCATCTCATAGTCCACAGGAATGAACTACTTCTTCAATTTCTCCACCATCTGATTCCATCTGGTAATCTTTGCTTTCCCTCTTCTATTTCTCTCTAACTAGACCTCCTTCCACCAAATACTGGCATGGCCCTTCAACTTTGCCTTTACAAACTTGACCCATTCTGGGTCTTCCACATCTTCATACTCGAAATACTCCTCCATATCACTGATCCAATCAATAAGTTGTTCCGGATTTAAATCTCTAGAATAGGTAGAAACTTTGATCTTGGGCCTCTTTCTGATATTTGAAATGGCCCTCAACAACCTAACTTCTGTGGGATCTCCCACATCTTCTTGTTCTTCCTTAGAGAGCTCTTCTTCAGCTTCATCTTCACTTTCCTCTCTCCTTCTCAGCTCAAACCCTCTTCGTAGCTCCTCTTGCAATGCATCGATTTGTCTTTGCAGGGCTCTAAAACCATCTTCTGTCAAAGCATTCCTCCCACCATGGTTTCTTTGTGGAGGCATCTTGATCTCTGCAAGAAACCCACAACCTCAGGTCCTGGTACAAACTACCTCACAGTTGTCGATCTGTCTACACACTCAGGAACCCTTGCTCTGATACCACTTAATGGAGGAGGTAAACCATAAAACACACAATAACAAAAATTACACAGAAAATATAATGATATTTTATTAATATCAGCAAAACATTACATTACAGAAGCTCAAATACAATTAGAGGATGAATCCTCTACAGGCTGCAACACATTACAGCGCCATCTCTCAAGACTCTGGAATCTTCAGTCTTCTGTAACCCCAAGTTAGCTAGGGTTTCTATATTCCCACCTTTGCTTGACTCTACACCTACCTGCTTAACTCTACTACCCCAAGGGTTCCCAAAAATGGTCATATATAGCCCTTTTTGGTAGTCACCAACTTAATTTTGAAATTTGCATCTCCCTCCAAAAATAGGTCAACTTCGCGGGGCCATAACTTTCGATTTGACCATTGGAGTTTCAATCATAATACCTTTTTGGAAAGCTCTTGAAATGATGATGGTGCCCAAGCAATATCTAAAGGTAGGATGCTTGGGTTTCCCACCAAATTTTGGGCCCATCCGGAGCCTCTAACTACCTCAAATTTGACTTTGAATATTTCAATATGATTTTTGGAATTTGAAATTTTAATATCTCAAAAATGACAAATCATATTGAAGTGATTTCTTCACCATTAGCTTCAATTCACCATTCTAGAGGTCTGTGTAAGATTTTGTATGCAATCGTGCACAAATGCAAACTTACTAAACATAGTAACCTTGCCAAATTTAGCCCTTATTGAAAGAAACAACATTTTTTTTTTGGTTGATGCAAGATCGCTCTTACACCCTTCACCATTAGCTTCAATTCACCATTCTAGAGGTCTGTGTAAGATTTTGTATCCAATCGTGCACAAATACAAACTTACTAAAAATAGTAACCTTGCCAAATTTAGCCCTTATTGAAAAGAAACAACATTTTTTTTGGTTGATGCAAGATTGCTCTTACACCCTAGATGCTCCTGCATCACATTTACAATAATTAACATATGATCTTCCTTTCTCAAGATAAGAAATAATTTCTTGGCTCCAGTATCCTACTCAATCATCAGACTAAAATCTACACACTAAATAAAAACATTAGCTCTGCAAGGTCATTAAATACATAAAAGTGCTATTAATTTACACAAGTTAACAAGCCTAAGGCCCTAAGGGGCCGACCTAATGTCTCGAGGGTTCATGATGGCCTTGCCTACATATGCATAGCCAATAGACTTCATAGTTTACAACATGAACTTGCATCCACATGATGGTTTTATATAAATCAATAAATAAAAATTTATATAAAAAACAAATTAGCTACTGTTTCTTATTCTTAGTTACACATATCCTTGGTTCGACAATTTCACCTACCCTTCTCTATTATTCCATATTTGTAACCTATCCATGCTTTTTCTCAATCCCATCATACAGAAATACAAGAATACATTCACAACATATAACATCAACATTGTATACAAGGACACATGAATGGATTGCTTACTTATGCGATATATCATTCATCTTTGTCTCAAGAAAACATTCAAACATTTGAAGAGGAAAACAACACTCTAAAGTTGAAACCATATACATATGGTTCAATAGGCATTCATGAAAATATGACATTCTAAATTCAGATTATACATTGGTAATTTCACAAAATATGATAATTTAATACAAGAATAACTCTACTTTACCCATTATGGATCTACACCCACTTAGAAACATAAAATATTTATTTTAACAATAGAATATTATCACCCATAACTAATGCTAATCTATACATTTGTCATTGTATGATGACACATGCAATCATTGTGGTACATTTAAAACAACTATAGTTCCTTTGGAACATGCCAATGTATTTGGATATCATGCACTAGTGTAGTCATGTAAGCCTTTAGTGATTATTTTGTTCAAAGCTACCTAGTCCGAGGAATGCTCAAAGGTTTAAACATCAGTATGAAACAACTGCAGTGGATTTAAGTTGCAACAAATACATATTATCTCAGAAGACCCTTGTTCCAAGGCTTCTTAGGTTCTTGAGATAAATCATTTTTTCTATAATTTCTCTTTGGACTCTCCATACTATACACTTCAACTATTCTTTGTGACAAAACTACTTACAGAGTTTTATATTTCCAACAATGGTATAGAAACTACAACCCTATTGTGGTGACCTAATAACCAAACTACCACTTGGATCAGCTAAGGTTTTATTCAGAATTTTCTACAACCAAGTGGCATGTGGTTGACATTTGCTTTATATGTATGCTTATGGGTACAATTAGAATTAGATGGTGAAGGAATAATAGAGATATCTTTTAGGTCTACATGTTAAATCACTCTATTGACTGATAGATTATCTGGTGTAGAATCTTGTCTACTTAGGACTCAAAAAATTCATCTAACAGGAAAAAGAGAACTAATATCCATGAAATGGGCAGTTAGGAGCATCCATGAATGGTTGTCTCTGATCAATTGACAAACTCCTTTGGTGAAGTTTTGAAATCATATTTTCTTTAATTGCTCTATATTTCAAAATAAGTGTTGTTTTATACAATATGGTCATTGAAAAAAAGTGCAATCTATTGAGATATGATAAAAACACCAAACTCCACATAAGACAATATAAGTAGAGAAGTAGCTAGAGCTATAACTATGACGAACTACATATTCTTGGTAAATAGTAGGTGGCGTTTTCCTTGAAATGGTACATTGGATATCTTTGATGATTGATGATGCATTTGTTGTTCTGTTGTAATGAGCCAAACTTAAAAATAACATTTCACATCAGGTCTGAAAATGAATTTAAATATCTTCACCAATTTTGCATCAAATTTGACGAAACTAGCTAGCTAGTCTTACTCAGGATTAACACTCAAAATATGAAACTTGACCAAAATGTTTTTTGACTGATTTCTAATGTAAATAACATGTTATCAGATCTATAATAGTGATTTGCAGCAGCAACAAATAATACAACTTTGAACAACAAGATTTGGGCAAAACCCACAAAAACTGCCAACACTGTCAATCATCGAAATACACCAAAAACACCCCAAACTGATATTGTTTGATTTCCAGATGGAGATTACATGAAATATGATCTGATACCATTAAATTAATAGTAGCAAACTACACAATCAAATCTTCACAAGAAGTTGAAATACACATTGGGTATTCTGACCCAAAAAGCCAAAATCAACACAACACTACCCACAAATTCCAATACTAATCTCTGACATTAGAAAATGAAAATCTACAACTACTACATAACAAACCAAAGGAAATAAAAATAGCAACTCTTCCCAGCACTTCTGGAACTACCACAACAACACAAGAAGACCTGCACACACAAACAATGGAAACTGTCAGAAACTACTTAATCCTTGAAGCTTTATGCAACCTTTGGATGAAGCTACTCCTTGTGATCAAAGGGTTTGTGTCCTCTAGCCACCTGAAACTCATGGGTTTTCATCTACAAGTCTCTTTACTCCAATGGGTTTTTGTCCATTGAAGCCACAATCTGCAAATCTGCAAATTTGAGAGAAAATATCAAATCAACAATAGCCCAAATCACCAAAATTGCATATTTTGTATCAGTATTTCATGGGAGAGAGGGAAATCCAAGATTCCCACGTTTTTCTTTGATTTCTTTCTATTTTGGGGTATGATAGTTGTCATAAGCTATCATACAATGTCATAAAGTCTCCCACCACTTGTGATTTACCAAGATTTTCAAAATCTTCATGCAAATGGACACCTCACCAAACCCAATGTCCCTTTTTGAGTCTTAAACTATTTAATTTAATATTTAATTGTCCTCTTGAAATAGATATTAGTTGGAAAATATTAAATATTTATTCTTCCTATGCTTTCCCAATTAACCCATGGAAGAATAAGATGGGTTAATATTGACCATTAATTAATTATTTTAGAAAGGGGACATGACAAGTCCTCCCTCCTGGAAATTGCTTGTCCTCAAGTAAAGTAAGTTTGGATGGTCAAGAATTTCTAGCCTTCCCATGTTGCATCTTCCACTGGCAAATTATTCCATTTGATCAAATATTCTGAAATGCTCCTGTTCCTTAATCTTTTATCCCTCATTTCCAAAATCTTTTTAGGTATCAAAATCAACTTCCCTTCATCACCCAAAGGTGGTAAATCAGATGAAGGCATAATTTTTTGTCCAAGGACCTTCTTCAAACAAGAAACATGAAATACATTATGTATCCTGCTATTTGGAGGAAGCTCCAACTCATAAGCTACCTCACCAATTTTCCTGATGATCCTGTAAGGCCCAAAGAACTTAGACTTAAGCTTTTCAGCCCCACTCTTCTTCAAAGAGATTTTTTTATATGGTTGCAATCTAAGAATTACCAAGTCTCCCACCTCAAAAAATCCCTTTCTCTTCCTATCTGCATATATCTTTTGTTGGTTATGTGCTTGCCTCAAGTTATCTTTTAGTGACCTTATGATCTCTTGACTATGATTGATAAGATCACTAGCTGCAGGTACTCTACTATCTGTAAATATCAAATCAAAAAAAGAAAGTGCATCATAACCATAAAGAGCTTGAAATGGAGGCATACCAATTGACATATGATGTGATGTATTGTAACAATACTATCCCAAGTGCAACCATTTGACCCAAGTAGTTTACTGATCTGAAACATAATTCCTCAAATACCCCTCTATCCACTTGTTAACAATTTATGTTTGTCCATCTATTTGTGGATGGTAACTTGTGCTTGGTGTGAGCTCTGTTCCTATCAAGTGAAATAGTTCCTTCCAAAAAGAACTAAGGAACCTACTATCTCTATCACTAACAATGTTCTTTGGCAAACGATGCAACTTAAATATCTCTTTGAAAAACAACTCTGCTACTTGAGGAGCCTTAAACTCTGAAGTGATGGGAAAGAAATGAACATACTTTGCTAATCTATCCACCACCACATATATACAATCCTTACCTTGTATCTTGGGAAGTACTGTGATAAAGTCCATGGAGATGCTCTCCCATTTCTGTTCAGGAATTGGAAGCGGTTGTAGGAGACCTGCAGGAAAAAATTGTTCACCTTTGTTCCTTTGGCAAGTCATACACTCTTTGATATGCTTGTGGACATCCACTTTCAAACCTTTCTAAGAAAATCTCTCATGGATCTACCTGTATGTTTTGAAGTAACTTTGATGACCAGCCATGGGAGTGTCATGGAAAACTCTTAAAATCTTTTCCTTGATTTTTGATTCAGGAACAAGGAAAATTCAGTTCTTGTAATGAATCAACCCATCATACACTGTATACTTATCATATTCTACTAAATCATACAATACATTAGATACAAAAGTATTTTTGACATATTCAATAATGATAGAATCTTTCCACTCTGCAGAAATAGAAGATAATGAACACAAAGTTGGCTTCCAAGAAAGTGCATCTGCTACCACATTTATTTTACCCTTCATATATTCTATTTCAAAATCATATGCCTATAGCTTGCTTACCCACCTTTGTTGGTGATCATTCAAATCCTTTTGATCAAGAAAATACTTCAAACTATTATGATCAATTTTCACAACAAACTTCCCACACACACGATATTGTCTGGACTTCTCTAGTGCATGCATAATTGCCAACATTTCCTTGTCATAAATGTGATATGTTTTTTCTAGATTGTTTAGCTTCCTACTCTCAAAATCAATTAGATGTCCCTTTTGAGTTAGGATAGCCCCAACACCTTCACTCAAAGCATCACATTCAACTACAAAAGGCAATGAAAAATTAGGAATAGCAAGCACAGGGCATGAACTCATTACCTCCTTAAACTTGTCAAAAGTTTTCTGAGCTTCTTCAGACCATGCAAAGGCTCCCTTCTTAGTCAAATGTGTTAATGGAATAGAAAGCTGAGAAAAACCTTTTACAAACCTCCTATAATAGCAACATAGCCCAAATAGTCCTTTCAACTATGTAAGATTTGTAGGTGGAGGCCAATCAAGTATTGCTTGAATCTTTTGTTGATCTACTTGAACACCCTTAGAACTTATGACATATCCCAAGTAAATAATTTTAGTTAATCCAAACTCACATTTGGACAACTTAGCATAGAAAGATTGCTGCTCCAAAACACCGAAAACTGTATCTAAATGTTCCAAGTGCTCCTTCCAAGTTTTATTGTAGATCAATATATCATCAAAGAAAACCAAGACAAACTTCCTGAGTTGCTTGCTAAATACCTTGTTCATGCATGATTGGAAAGTTATTAGTACATTAGTGAGGGCAAAGGGCATGACCAAGAAATCAAAATGCCCATAGTGACATTGAAAAGTTATCTTTTCCACATCTTTGTCTCTCATCTGAATCTGGTGGTATCCCCATCTCAAATCAATCTTAGAAAAGAAAACAACTCCATGCAACTCATCAATAAGTTCATCTATCCTTGGTATGGGATATCTATTCTTAATGGTTTTTTTATTCAAAGCTCTATAGTTAATGCACATCCTTAGAGTTCCATCCTTCTTCTTCACAAGAACTACAGATGATGCAAAAGGACTAGAACTTGGTCTAATGAATCCCGTATCTAAGAGCTCTCTGATAGTCTTCTCTATCTCTTCCTTGTAACCGCTTGAATGTCTATATGGAGTAGTTATAACAGGTTTGGCATCTTTTTCCAACTCTATAACATGCTGAAACCCTCTATCTGGAGGTAATTCTGGGGGTATATCATTGAAAACAATGCTATGCTTATCTAAAATTTCTTGAATTTCAAAATGAAATTAACCATTTCTATTTGGAGAGCTTGAAGGTTAGATTAAGCAAGTGGCTGCCCAAGCAACTTGACCTCTTCTGAAAGTCCTCTTCATCTTCTTTGATGTCACCACTCATGGAGCTCCATTTGAAATCCCTCTAAGTGTAATCTCCTTGCCTTCTGATTAAAACTTGAACTCCATAGTTTGATAGTTCTGATAGTGTCCTCCAATAGAATGAAACCATTGAACACCCTAGACAACATCAGTTTCACTAATACCAACAACATAAAAATCATCACAAACCTTGTAGTCTCCCATAGTGATGCTCAATTGTTTGACCACTCTAGTGCACGGCATAGTGAATCCATCTGCAACAATCACATTGAACCCTTCAAATTCTTTAGTCTTCAATCCTCTCTTCATTACTAACCCTTCATCAATAAAATTGTGGGTTGCCCCACTATCAATCAAAATAGTCATTCGTTGCCCTGCTAACACTCCACAAACCCTGAAAGGATGATATCTTGGTGCTCTTGAAAGTGCAGCTAATGAACCTTCTTTTTTAGTCTCCTCTTCGATCTCAAGTTCAGAATCCTCTACGTCATGAAACTTCTCATTACCATCAGAGTCTAAATCCTTATCTGAGACAACCTCTATGTAATGGACTTGTCCCTTTCCCAAACACCTATGTCTAGGGACCCAAGGTTCTCTACAAGAAAAAATAAAGTCTCTTCCTCCTAAGCTCATTCCTTGTTTCTTCATCCATCTTCTTTGCAGTATTAGGAGTTGTGTTTTTTGGTATAGGTGTAGGTGCATGGAATGGTTTCTTTTGGAATTCTCCCTTATTATGCCATGTGTTTGGTTTGGAGGAGTATGGGAAAACATTCTTTGGAATTGATGGCTTAAGGGTTAGAGCCCTTTTGATAGCTTCTTGCAAAGTGAGAGGTGTGAAAGATCTGACAAACCCCCTAATAGGTTCAGTGAGCCCTGTGATGAATAGATGTACTCTTCTCTTCTCTTCTATTTTAGGTACCATCACTACAATCTTTTGAAAGTCTACTATATACTCACTTACTGAGTTCTTTTGCTTAATTTCAGACAACTCGCTGAAATATTCTTCTTCTTTCAGTTCATACCTGTCAAGAATCCTTTGTTTGAAATCACCAAAGGTCTATACTTGATCATGTCCCAAAGTAGTGCAACCATGGTACCACCATTCATAGGCTTCTCATTCCAAATGCAAAGTGGCAAACTGAACTGCATCCTTCTCTATCATGGGATTGAGCGTAAAGTATATCTCTATCTTCTACAGCCAAGCTCTAGCTGAAATCTTTTCACTTCCATCAAATAAAGTTGTAGTTAACTTACCCAACTTGTGTTTTAGTTCTTTATTTTTGCCTTTCCCCTTCTTTTTAGATTCACCTCTTCTCAGGAACTCTACATATTCTCCCAAAGACATATCATGCTTGATCTCATCTGCTAATGCATTGTATTCTCCACACCATTTGTTAAGGGTCTCCACATTGAACAAACTAGTAGTTGCAGACTCAACCTGTTCAGGTTCCTCTTCAAATAGGAATAAGGGTTTGTTTGCAGCCCCTGAATTTTGTGTCTCAATTTCCTTCCCTTTTTGATTGTTACTGTTGTTTGCACTCGAAGTACTACCACCATTGTTTTCATTGTTATTGTTGTTGTTGTTGTTGTTTTGAATCCATTGCATCATTTACCCAAACATTTTAGAAAGTCTGGTTTGTGCCTCAACCATTTGAGTAAATCTCCTCGATGCATCATCTTCTTTTGCATCTCTTCTATCTGCCATTGTTTCCTCCAATTGCAATTTCCTTTGCTCTCTCCTCAAATATCTAATTTCTCTATCACTCGATATCATCAATCATCTGAATAACCTACAGGCTGGCAAGATCATGCTCTGATACCACTATAATGATCCAAAATTAAAAATAACATTTCACATCAGGTCTGAAAATGAATTTAAATATCTTCACCAATTTTGCATCAAATTTGACGAAACTACCTAGCTAGTCTTACTCAGGACTAACACCCAAAGTATGAAACTTCACCAAAATATTTTTTGATTGATTTCTGATGTAAATAACATGTTATCAGATCTATAATACTTATTTGCAGCAGCAACAAATAATACAACTTTGAACAACAAGACTGGGCAAAACCTAGGCAAAACCCACAAAAACTACCAACACTGTCAATCACTGAAATACACCAAAAACACCCCAAACTGATATTGTTTGATTTTCAGATGGAGAGTAGATAAAATATGATATGATACCATTAAATTAACAGCAGAAAACACCTATAGAACTCAGCATCAAACTACACAATCAAATCTTCACAACAAGCTAAAATACACATTGGGTATTCTGACCCACAAAGCCAAAATCAACACAACACTACCCACAACTTCCAATACTGATCTTTGACATTAGAAAATGGAAATCTACAAATAATACACCTAAAACCAAAGGAAATAACAACATAAACTCTTCCTAACACTTCTGGAACTACCACGGCAACACAAGAAGACTTGCACACACAAACAATGGAAATTGCCAGAAACTACGGGAAACTACTTAATCCTTGAAGATCTGTACAACCTCTGAATGAAGCTACTCCTTGTGATCAAGGGGTTTGTGTCCTCTAGCCTCCTTAAACTCATGGGTTTTCTTCCACAAGCCTCTTTACTCCAATGGGTTTTCATCCATTGAAGCCACAATTTGCAAATCTGCAAGTTTGAGAGAAAATATCAAATCAACAATAGCCCCAAATCACTAAAATTGCATATTTTGTATCAATATTTCATGGGAGAGAGGGAAATCCAATATTCCCATATTTTTCTTTGATTCCTTGCTATTTTGGGGTATGACAGTTGTCATAAGCTGTCATACATTGTCATAAAGTCTCCCGCCACTTGTGATTTACCAAGATTTTTGAAATCTTCTTGCAAATGGACACCTCACCAAACCCAATGGCCCTTTTTGAGTCTCAAAATATTTAATTTAATATTTAATTGTCCTCTTGAAATAGATATTAGTTGGACAATATTAAATATTAAATATTTATTCTTCCTATGCTTGCCCAATTAACCCATGGAAGAATAAGATGGGTTAATATTGACCATTAATGAATTATTTTTGAAAGGAGACATGACATCTACTAAGCACCTATGTAATCCAGCAGTGAGGGTGTCCTTGACAAAATACCTCCTTCCAAATTATGTTCGACCCAACATGTTTTCTATTACAGTTGGATGACCTAAATCATTCCCCACTGTCACACTTGCCCTACCGTCTAGATGGAATCGACCCCATTCTATTTCCATGGATGCTTTCATTCTTGAGTCATATTCCCATGTCTACCATGCCCACTATCACATCTACTTGCTAATTCAAATGATATAACTATTTTCCTCCACCATTAGTGAGATTGAGAAACTGAGAGGAGTATGTGGTAAAAGCTTATTGATAGAGGATGGAATAACAACCAGACATCCATTTGCACTCTACAAAGATACAGCCTTTGCACTAGTCATCTTGACTACCCCAGCATGGAGAAGTACATCATACATAATGCTCATGCAAACTAAAGGGCTCAAGTTTCATGGATTTCATTCTGTGAACAATGTGAGGCTTTCTTGCAATTTTGTCACTTATTGAAGTTGATAGCAGAAACAAGATTAATGTTACCAGTGTGGTGATGTCCATGCTACTTGTTATTGTGTGTCACTCAGAGCTAGGAGATGGAAAATATGTAGGACAGAGAGGCCTTCTAAAGATAGGGTGGATTGTTCTGAAAGCATATCCATGCTAGTTGTCCATGAGACCAAGGAGCCCCCCATGATCTGCATGACTTGTCTTATTCCCAAATGGTCTTCCTACCCCATCCTCCAATGACTCCTCAAGATACCCTTTTTATACCAAATAACACATCTCTTTATCTTCCAAATGAGAGTTACAAAAGAAAATGACTCTTCATCTTTAGATAACATCAACCATTTTTGTTATCCTCTTTCATAACTAAAATTATCTCCACTAACTTAAAACTACAAAGAAATATTAATCTCATTTCCTTCAATTGATATAAAAAAATAATTTTTATAAATTATGTAATTATAGAATATTAAATTATCTAAATAATTATTTTAAATAGATATAACTAATTAATTATTTTCTAATAAAATATCATAATTAATAAATAGATTTCAGAAATGCCTCACATGTTGTTCCTTTGCTCTGATGATTTTCAATAATCGCTCTTAGGCCTTGTGCTATGATATCATCATGACATTGCACATCACCATGTGCTATATCAAGCTTCACATCACCATGCTATATCAGGCTGCACATCACCATGTGCTATATTAGGCTACGCATCATCATATGATATATCAGGCTGCACATCATCACAACTATTGTTTTCAACAACTGCATTTTTTGAATCACCTATGTATTGGTTTCTATGGGATGGCGGCATTGTATCTTTTCTTTCCTTTTGTTTTTTCTCTGTATTTTCTTTGCACTCTTTTTCTTTCCTATAAAATAAAAAAAAATGTCATATTATGTCTTATATACATAAAGCTCTTGCCTATAAAATTTCATTAAACACTATTAAACAAATAATATACTACTTAGTGGATTTACAACTTGCCTGTTTGTCAAACCAAGACGCGATAAATATTCATTATTCTTGGCCACTTTTTCTCTACGAAAGCACTCATAATCTATCACTAAAATTTTAGCATTGTGATCACAATCATCTAATTTGTGCCTTACAATCCTTTTCCTCATTTCCTGAAGTCCAAATAAACAATACTGTATAAATCAGCAACTTGAATCCATAAAACTTTATTGAATTCATAAGTTGATAACTATTGATTTTCTAATCCATTGGTAACTGCAAATGGAAACTTAAAATAGAATTCAGTTTACAAATTAAAAAGAATTTGCAGTTAAAAACCAAGAAGATGTTTACAAGTACAAGTATTAGATAAATTTTCCTTAGGGATATATTCACAAGAAAAGAACTGATAAAAACATAACACAAGAAGGATGAAGGAAAAACATACTCTAGTAAGGTTATGTCTGATTTGTCTCCAGTTATCCTGGGAGTTGAACCAAGACTTAGGGTTTCAAGGAAAATAGGAAAATACCCAAATGAAACTAATTTCCACTACATATACCTTTTTCCTTCCTCCAGAGACTCGCCACGTGTCACCATCTCACACTAGCAAGGATAATCTTTCCCACTGACTAGATTCTCCTGCGAGGATGCGCTACCATCAGATCTTATTATACATGTGGCCCCACTATTTCACTC
Organism: Cunninghamia lanceolata; assembly: GCA_027924645.1. Classification (NCBI taxonomy): domain Eukaryota; kingdom Viridiplantae; phylum Streptophyta; class Pinopsida; order Cupressales; family Cupressaceae; genus Cunninghamia; species Cunninghamia lanceolata. The sequence goes on along the minus strand of BSBN01000287.1, from coordinate 4,500,472 downwards.
GATCCTTCGACACCTGGCACCATATCCTTTGTTCAACTAAATGGTCGATATTATGGCCATAGGCCATGATGTCTATGACACTTGTATTCATCTCGCAGCACCGTGGTACAAACATGATGTTACCTTCAGTGTTGTGTGATCTTGCAATATCCTGCCAAGTGGCACTTTTAGACCTTTACAAGGATATACAACCAAGACTTAGCAATGTATATGATTTAACGGGCTAGAATGGGTAACTCAATACTTGGGGCTGGTCAACTTATGACATGAAAGACATAAGGTTATAACTTAGCTGACTGGGAACCTAGGCTAGACAGTCAACAACAAAATAGAAGATAAAGTAAACTTTTGACCATAAGACTTAGGGTTTCAAGGAAAATAGGAAAATACCCAAATTATTATATTGTGTACCAATGGGAGCAACAATATATTTTGACTTAAGAATGAACATGCCAACTATGCAGTGGAGCAATGAGCATCAAGTTGTAGTAAAACAATAGTGAATAAGTATACCTATACTCATATCTTTATTACATTCAATTATAAATTACACCATACATATAACCCAATTTTAGGTGACAAGCTAACCTCTTAAGGTGATAGGCTATTTAAGGTGTAAAACATCATCATAATCATCTATATTGCCAGCAAGATTAGAATCCTGATCACTCATGTCTGCATCTATTTGATTTTCTTTCTTATCCTCATCTATGGCATGCAATACATTCTCTCTCTCAATCTCTTCATTGGTAATCAAAATCTCTTCTTCAAACACTCCATCATCATCTTCATCCACTTATTTGAATGTTTCTTGTAAATTAACATATTGCCCATCATACATTATATCGACAACTTCCATGAATTTTTGTTTCAAATGAGACTATGTTTGAATGACATATGACCATCCTGGGATTCTTACATCATCAATTAGAAATGATTTGTTAATCTGAAGAGGAGAAACATACGGCTCATCTGTCTTTGATAAAAAATTGTCATGTATCTGCGCGTACAAATCCATACTTATCAAATTGTACTATGGATGGTTGGATCCACTTACATTTTAATAATACAAGACTATTTTCACCAAAATCCACTTGAATAATTTCTTAGATGAATCCAACATAAAATTTCTTCTTAGTTTTGTGAAGAAATTCAGCACTAACAACACAATCACAATTTGTCTTTCCTTTGTCTTTTTCTTCCACTCTTAAATGACTACCATAGGCCCACATTCCACTAAAATGCATAGCCCATAAATGTGGAGATTGTGAAATATCACATTCCTCTATTTTTATATCTTGGTCCCTTCTTTTGCATCATTGACTGCATTAGCAATCCATTCTTTAAATTTTGGAAAAGAATCACTTGCAATCAAATCATGACATCTTTACTTTTGAGGTTGATATTGCATCCAAGCTTAATTCTCTTCTTCATATTTTCTAAATAGAATATTAACATACAAATAGTAAGATTAATAATATAAATGTGTAAATGCAATTGAGTAAATAAATTATTGTGTAAATTTTTTTACCTCTATCACTTATCGAACAAATATGTGTTTTGAAGAATATAGGCATGTATTGCACTTCTTTCTTGATGTGATAGCTTGAAGTGACATCCATTTCCTTCTAATACTTCACCTTCAACTCTCTCTCATCTTTTTCATCATCCCATACACATCGATTGACATTTTTAAAATCCTTCATTATATTTTGAGCAAAATTTTCCCTAGTACGAACATTTTTTTTCAAAACCTTCATATATATCGTTCTAAATGATACATCCATCTCGTTCTTACTGGGCCACAATGCTCTAGTTCATATTCTAGATGTATCAAAAGATGCATAGAAATATTAAAGATTGTTGGTGGAAATTCTCGTTCCAATAGACAGAGGACTTCAACAACCTCCTCCCTCAAACTATCAAAGTTTGAAGGATCTAATAAATGTAAAGTCCTTCTCTTTAATATTAGGCCCAACCTTATAATTGCCAATCTTGGACCCTTTGCCAAACTTGATATATTTACCACAATAGGTAAAATATTCTTGATTATGAGATGATAGTCATGGGTCTTGAGGCTTTTTAAGTCATTAATGTCAGTTTGGCTTCTAATACTACTACTTACATATCCGGTGGGAAAGCGAATCTAAGATATCAACTGTAAGAATTGTGCACGTTGTTCCTTTGTCTAGACATAAGGAGCACTAGGTTTTCTATATTTTTCATCATCATATTTTTTAACCCAAAGATTTCGATGAATCTTTAGTTGTCAAAAGTCTTCACGTGATGAAATAGTATCAAAAGGACCAATAAGAGTTTCTATAATAGCATAGGCTATATTTTTCTTAGTGTGCATAAAGTCAATAGTATGCCTAATGGGTATATCCTTAAAGTATGGAAACTTATAGAATATGCACAACCATTTTACACTGCTTTCATTACATGTATAATATCTACTACCAACAATCCCATCATTTTCAATAAATGACATTCTTTTTTGTCCATTCTCAACTATGTAATCACCCATTATTAGCTATGGTGATTCATGATTCTTTTCTTGACCATTGAAACATGTTTTTTGTCAATGATATGGATGATCCATTTTAAGGTAAGTACAATGTCCATAATAAATACACTTATGCAAAATTCTTGAGTGCCTCATAAAATCCTTAAAGTTACAAGAAGGACATCCATGGTATCCATGAACACTGAGACCAGACAATGTGCCATATGTAGGAAGATCATGAATTGTAAACAATAAGGAAGCTCTTAAAGTGAATTTGATTGAATGACCATCCCTTAAAGATTGAATTGTTTCAATTCCTTTCCACAATTCCACTAGCTCATCATATAATGGCTCTATAGAAGCATCAATTGTATCTGAAGTCACACTTTTCTTTCCTGGTATAATCAATGACAACATTAAGAAAAATGGTTTAGTTGTTAAGCATGGAGGCAAGTTATAATTTATTAAAAACACTAGTCAAATTGACCATTTAATAGTTTGATCTAAAAATGGGTTCACCCCATCTAGAGCTAAACCTAACCTTATATTACGAGGATCTTGAGAAAAATTAGGCCATATGTTATCAAATACCATCCATGTCTTAGAATGAGGAACATGTCATTGTTTTCCAGATTGGTGCTCTTATTTTGGGCATGCCATTGCATAAGTTTAGCAATGTCTCTACACCTATGCATTTGAAGCAATCATGGGATTATCACAAAGTGGCAAAGAACCTTTCTAGGAACCATATCTGATTTCAACCCTTGTCTATACCTTGCTTCATGACATTTTGGACATTCACTCTCACTTGCAAGATTATTGTGAAATAATACACAACCATTCACACATGTGTGGATTTTTTCATACCCTAAGCCTAGCTTAGTGATTTGCTCTTTACATTGACTTCATTTTGTTGGCAATGTGGAGTCAGGTGGTAACAATGAACTTAATAATGCCAATAACTGATCTACACTCTCATTTGTCCAACCAAACACCACTTGCAAGTTAAGAATTTGAAGAATTGTTGTCAAACGACTAAACTTGCAATTAGCATGTACACAGGCTTTAAAGAATCCTCCATCAACTTGGCCCAATCATTGTTTAGACCCTCATTCAACATTCTATCAACTTCAAACCCTTCATCTAACATTGTTGCCTCATCATCTATGTTTGGTGCCACTTCGTCTATGTTTGTTGCCTCTTCATCTCTCACACTCTATAATTCTACCATATCTTCATAATAATTGTAATCCCAAGGGCTTATACTACTATGCCCATATCTTACCATATGTCGATCAATCAGATTTCTTGTTTTCACCTTTCCACCAAGACAGTCATTACATGGACATGGATATTTGTCCATGTTCCTCTCATCAGCTACTTTCTGGTCTTAATGTTCATGGATACCATGGTATTGATCTATAGTCAACCTTTGATGTTAATCCATCTATAATGTTCTACACATAGAAACAAAATTGGCAAACCAAAAGTTCAATATTTAAAAAAAAATAGGAAAAAATCAGATTTTTTTAAAAATGTAAAAAATTGTAGACCAAGAGAAAAAAAACTATTTTTTTAATTGAAAGGCATTTCCATAGCAATAGAGTTATAGAGAGCAAATAAAATAGAGAGTTTAACTAATGAATTGTAAAAAATAGATTTTTGTAGTTTATATTCAAATTGTTGATTACATTGCATTGTGCATCTTTCAAACTCAAAGTATTACTTCACATTGCATAACTAATAACTAGATGTTGATAGATGATAAAATTTTAACTACAATATAGATTTTACAAAGTCAACCTAAGCAGTTATGCAATTACTTCACATTGCATAACTAATAACTAGGAGTAGCTAGCAATTGCATTTTGTTATCATGGCACTCCATGAGACCACATTTCTTTGAGACATTTTTTCAAATCATTCACTTCCTTGTCTATGACATGTGTACCAAAGCATTTTATCAAACACTTCACTACCTTGTTGCTATGGCTAAAATCCTAAAATAAGTGCTTTCAAACAAGCTATGGATGCTTGGAAAAAATCTATCAAAGCATAATAGTAAGCAATAGCATAGATAAGGTAGTGAACTGGTTGAAAAAATGCCTCAAAGAAATGTGGTCTCATGGTGATGGAATGCCATGACAATCCATAACAATTCACTTGTCATGGCATTCGTCATGGAATTCCATCACCATGAGACCACATTTCTTTGAGACATTTTTTCCAAATTTCATTGCCTTGTCTATGCTACCACCTTTTTCATACATGTCTACCAAAGTATTTTATCAAACAATTCACTGCCTTGTTGCTATGCCTGAAATCCTAAAAAAGGTGACTTAAAACAAGCTATGGATGCTTGGAAAAAATTTGTTAAAGCATAATAGTAAGCAACAAGCTATGGTCTCATGATTTTTTTGGTGTGAAAATCAATGTGATTTTATTTGCATTTTTTGCATGTTTTAAACACATTTTTTTTGCAATTTTGCTCTTTGGAATGGGAAAAATCTCTATGGTCAATTTTGTGCATTTTTTAATTGTAGGATTCGGTGGTACCTATCTATGTTTTAGGGTTTTGAGTCATTTTTTATCAAGTGTTTTCCTTATTCCCCCTTAAAACCCTAAGTCTTGTGGTCATATCTTTACTTTATGTTATACTCCATCATTGACCGCCTAGCCTAAGTTTTTGATTGTTTAAGTCATGACTTGATGCCTTTAATATCATGAATTAAATGGTCCGAAGACCTAGTGTTTACCCTTTGTTTCCCGTCAAATTCATGTTCCTTACAAAGTTCTTAAGTCCTAAGTCTTTGTAGGGGTTCGAAGGTGCCACATGGCAGGATATTGCAAGACTGCAGTCCACTGATGCTGACATCATATCCCCACTACATGTTTGTGAAATGAGGATAGGTGTAAAGTATATCGTGCCATATGGCCATAAGATCACTTTATGTTATAATCCATCATTGACCACATAGCCTAAGTTTTTGGTTGTTTAAGTTATGACTTGATGCCTTTAATATCATGAGTTAATTAGCCCCATGACCTAGTGTTTACCCTTTATTGCCCATAAAAGTCATATTCCTTATAAATTTATTAATTCCTGAGTCTTTGTAGGGGCCTACAGGTGCCACATGGCAAGATATTGCAAGCCCGCAGACTATCGATGTTGACGTCATATCTCCACCATGTGGCTGCAAAATGAGGATAGGTGTAAAGTATATCGTGGCCTATGGCCATATGATCACTTTATGTTATAATCCATCATTGACCACCTAGCCTAAGTTTCTGGTCGATTAAGTTATGACTTGATGCCTTTAATATCGTGAGTTAACCAGCCCTAAGACCTAGTGTTTACCCTTTATTGCCAATCAAAGTCATGTTCCTTATAAAGTTCTTAAGTCCTAAGTCTTTGTGGGGGCTTGAAGGTGCCAGATGATAGGATATTGCAATCACGCAGACCACCAATGCTGACATCATATGTCTACTATGTAACTATGAAATGAGGACAGGTGTAAAGTATATCGTGACCTAGAGACATAGGATCGATGATTCAGTTGAATGAAGCAAATCATGTCAAGTGTCGAAGGATGAAGTGAAGAGATGGGGCTAATAAGGATTGGCTGATAGCACAATGTCACAAAAGAATCTTCTCTACATGAAAGATTCTATGTGCGGCTGCGAGATGATAATATGTGAGCTATTTTTGAAAGGAAGGAAAAGGCTTATATAAGGGAATCCATGTGGAAGGATTAGCGTGCTCCCATGGAGTCAAAAAGAGGTGGCCCACTTGTTACTGTGCAACTATACAATGATGCCATATGGCCACATAGGACAAAAAAGGAAGAAAAGTTAGCAAAAAGAGCGTTTGAGATAAAATAATTTGATTGGCTGTTAGCTTTTCATGTAAAGGTTCATATTTTGAAATCCGATGGTTGATTCATAGCCATTGATCTGACAGTTTGAAGATTCTATCAATGATCTGAAATCAAACTTTCTATGTAGATGTTCAGCACCACCCCTGTATCACGAACTTGTAGTAATAGCTAAAGTGACATGTAGTAAAGAGGTGAGCTATAATCTATAAGCCCAATTAAAGTAGAAGGTAAGGGTTTTTTCTGGCATTTTTACAAGCATGAAGAAAATTCCTGCACATAGCAAGCATTTGGTCGAAGAAATATTGAAATTCTGAGCTTTTGTAGTTAAAACCAGTATGCTAAATCTTTGCCAACTGTGTTTATTTCAATTGAAGTTGCTATCTTTTGAGCATTGTTAAAAAATAAAACCCTAGTTTGGAAAAGAATTGTTCAAAATGAGTCAAACTAGCTAGCCTTCAACTTCAAAAAGAGGTCAGGATGAAGACTTGATGGTTCAATTGCCTATGTCATCAAGAAGGCCCATAAATGTGCATGGCCCCGGTGGGCCAAATGATAGATTGTTAGATTTATGATCCAAGTGCCGAGATGCTCAATTGACTGTGCCTGGATGGATCCTATTTAAACATTGGTATGATAGGAGGGAGTACAAATCTCCTGTTTGTAATGCTTGGACTATGGATTTGGTGAAGTTAATGTGCCCTAATGTTTTCATAAACCTAGATTTTGTAAGGGAGTTGCATAGAGGTATGATCTTGGGTCTAGGGCTATCATGGCAGGAAATAATGCAATCATGATTAGGACTACAAAAGAATTCATCACAAAAGGGTTTAGCCTCAACCCTACTACAAATAAAAACATTGATCTCAATACTCTGAAAGATGACTACAAAAGGGTTCGGTGTGCATATAGAGCGTTCAAGCTGCCTAAGCACAGACCAAGGGGAATTGATGGAAAATTGGTCAAAATATTGGACAAGGATGATGAACCCTTTGATGTTTCTCAATTTATGCACTACTTTGTGAACACATACCATACTTTGTGTCATGTGTTGGGAAGGGATGCATTAGATAAAATTCTAGTCTCAATGATGATGAGAGTTGTTATGTGTAAGACATTTCAACAATAGAGGCCTTTGATTATGCAACTTACATAGTAGATAAAATGCATAATCAGTTGATGAAGATTAAGAATAATCTATATACTGTAGATGTAAAGGTGGAGTTTAATTGGTATTCAATCATGTGCCATATGTTTTTGTATGTTGGATCAGGAATGTGGCATCAAGATTTGCATGTTAGAGAAGTTGATCATGATGGTACCCTATACCATGTCCAGATGTGGACTCATATGATAGATATGCATTGTACATATGTAGATTATCTAATTTTTGAAGAGCATTTTGTTAGAAAGTTGTTGAATTTCTTGGAGCATGAAGGGGAAAGCATTCCAAAGGATGCACTAGATTTCTTGAGGCCACTGGATAGAACCCCTGAGTTGGGAATTCAACACAATTGGGGAGATTGGTTTCTTCATACTGATACTACATGTATCAAAGATTATGGGAGCAAGGATGCCCCATATATTGCTAAAATATGTGCCAAAGAGAATTGTATATTTAGAAATCATCAGGCAATTGAATGAGTCAGATAAAGAACATCAGAGATTGCAAAAGAATGGGTCTTTCTTCCCCACTTCTATAAAGTTTTGTGACTTTTGGGCCACTAATAATGATGCTCTCGATCAAATTGAGTCAGTATTGATAGTCTATAAGATGGGATTGGAGCAACCAAGGGTGTTTGACCTAGAAGTATTCATTAACAGAGTGAGGCTTGGCATCAAAAGGCCCTAATACACCCACTGAGTCTTATTTGATGAGGATGTAGTAATAAATTCTGCCATAATGGAATAAATTCATTTTTTAAGGGGAAGGTGGGAAGCAGTAATGGAAGGAGAAAGAATGAGAAAAAATCTCAATCTTACATATCCAGAGGTATTTGCGGATGAGAATGACCACATAGTAAGAATTCAAAGAATGTTGGCTCTGGCAAAAACTCTGCTTGCAAAAGCTCCACCATAAGAAGAAAGGCCAACATATGTTAGAGACTCAAAGGCTCCAACCAAGCCATATAGAAGAGGAAATGAGTCTCTTGATACACCTCCAGCCAAGAAAGTGAAAATCATTGACTTGGAGCATGAAGAGGAAGTAGATTTGATAAACTTGGAGGAGGAAACAAATGAATAAGAACAAGAAATTTCCCAACAGGTGAATTCACTTGTGAGAATAAGGCCTTATGCCTCTCCTCATAATAGATTAAGGTCATTTGTTGGTAATCATGTTGATATAGAGGACATTAGAGTGTTGGCTTGTACACAATTCCTAGAAGTTGATGCCTTTATCAATACCCCATAATTTAAGGGGTATGTGTTGAAAGTAAGGAATGAAGAGTTTCAGAGGAGGGTAGAGGAAGCCATGAGAGGAGTTGATCCAGAAACGTATGAAGAGATAACTCAGAGGGTGTTAAATAAAGTAGGTCAAGATATCAGCGGTATGGCCCCTAATGAAGGAAGAGCCTTGGTAGCAAAGAGTGGTCTGATGCTACTTACACATTGGACTCTAGAAATTGCAATTGCTTTTGACACTGTCTAGAAAATGGGCACAGATATATCAAAAGACCAAGTAGATAAAGCACTCTCTGGTGCAAGGTTTAATCCCAAATTTGAAACCCTAGCATGGGTGTTGGCCCCAAACAATAATAAGCCAAGGGTGGGCTTCAATGAATTGACATGGGATGTGATAATAAAGAGAGTGTCAGATACTCCAACTCCTCAAGCTACAATCTTGGGTCTTCATACAACCCAATTTGTTGAAGTTATCACAAATAAATTGTAAAAAGACTATGATGAACTTCTATTGAACTATGGGCAAGCCTTTTCAGAATTGAACAAATGTAAGGTGCATATGTTGTTGTCTCTAGGTCCTTTAGCTCAGAGTGTTTCCGCTCTTATAGAAACTACAGAATCATTTCCAACAGATAGAGAGGCACTACTCTCAAAGATTAAGGAGTTGAAAGAAGAGGTAAAGAGTTTGAAGGATGAGAAAAAGAACACTGTCAAAGACATAGTTACAAATCTAATCAACCATAGGTTATCCAAGATCATATCCAGGTTGATGACACATGGATGTCTTATTCAAATTTGAAGACATCTTTGAACAAAAATTAGAGGGACAAGGAAATCCTAAAAGACATGTGTAGAGTGTGGCTACCAAGAACTAGAGAAATAAGGGAGGTTCACAAATGTTCAAGGTTTTCCCCTAATGATCCACTGGAAATAAAATTAACCCTTAATATATTAATTTTATTAGAAGAGGTGGTTGCCTTCCAACTGAAATTGAACAAGGTTTTGAATGAGAAAAGACAGTCAATTGAGAATATAGATAAAAGAATTATGCGAAGCATATTGGAAGATGATAGATAGATATAAAGTTTAGACAAATGGAAAGTTGATTTTGAAAGTATAGCTGGCCAACTCATATCTTCCACTTGTGTGGATGGTGACCCAAGCATGAAAATTCTAAGTTCTACACTCGATAAGATACATGTGTTGGAATTGAATTTTGAGATGTTTTGTAAGGAAACAAAGATGTTATTGGATGCAAGGTATACAGGGCATAATGAAAAAATAGCAAAATCAATTCCTTTCTAATGGCCATTAGAGAAATCATGTGCATCCTAGGCGGAGAAGTATGGATAAATGTGTTTACGACGAATGAGGATCCAATCATGTGATATGTCTTCTTCATCAGTGGGATAAAGCATCTCCAAGATAAATTGTATTTTTGTCTTTTCTCTTTCATATGTAATTTGAATTAGTTTCCCAATGCCTATGGGCGATGGCTTCTAATGTAAGATTTATAACTGACTATTGGTAATGAGTTTTTGGGAAACATGTTCTTGTGTCTATAAAAGAGCATGTTGTTCCACTTTTTAAGGGGTTGGAAGATTTGGGAAACTTTGATAATGAAATATAGAGCAATTCTAAGATTTTGTCCATATCTTGAGTTGTAAGTTTTAGTTTCTTACATGTTTAATGAATTTTATCTATAAGCATTTTTATCAGTTTCAAATTGCAATATACGAAAAATGCCTTTGAGCATGTGTTTCCATCAATTGTCAACCTTTGACGTTAATCCATCTATAATGTTCTTCACATAGAAACAAAAAACTTTTGGGGAAAAATCGGCAAACCAAAAGTTCAATATTTAAAAAAAAAATCAGGAAAAAATCAGATTTTTTTAAAAATGTAAAAAATTGTAGACCAAGAGACAAAAACTATTTTTTTAATTGAAAGGCATTTCCATAGCAATAGAGTTATAGAGAGCAAATAAAATAGAGAGTTTAACTAATGAATTGTAAAAAATAGATTTTTGTAGTTTGTATTCAAATTGTTGATTACATTGCATTGTGCATCTTTCAAACTCAAAGTATTACTTCACATTGCATAACTAATAACTAGATGTTGATAGATGATAAAATTTTAACTACGATATAGATTTTACAAAGTCAACCTAAGCAGTTATGCAATTACTTCACATTGCATAACTAATAACTAGGAGTAGCCACCAATTGTATTTTCTTATCATGGCATTCCATGAGACCACATTTCTTTGAGACATTTTTTCAAATAGTTCACTTCCTTGTTTATGCTACCACATTTTTCATACATGTGTACCAAAGCATTTTATCAAACACTTCACTACCTTGCTACTATGGCTAAAATCCTAAAATAAGTGCTTTCAAACAAGCTATGGATGCTTGGAAAAAATCTATCAAAGCATAATAGTAAGCAATAGCATAGATAAGGTAGTGAACTAGTTGAAAAAATGCCTCAAAGAAATGTGGTCTCATGGTGATGGAATGCCATGACAATCCATAACAATTCACTTGTCATGGCATTCGTCATGGAATTCCATCACCATGAGAACACATTTCTTTGAGACATTTTTTCCAAATTTCATTGCCTTGTCTATGCTACCACCTTTTTCATAAATGTCTACCAAAGCATTTTATCAAACAGTTCACTACCTTGTTCCTATGGCTAAAATCCTAAAAAAGGTGACTTAAAACAAGGTATGGATGCTTGGAAAAAAATTGTTAAAGCATAATAGTAAACAACAAGCTATGGTCTCATGATTTTTTTTGGCGTGAAAATCAATGTGATTTTATTTGCATTTTTTTCATGTTTTAAACACATTTTTTTCGCAAGTTTGCTCTTTGAAATGGGAAAAATCTCTATGGTCAGTTTTGTGCATTTTTTAATTGTAGGATTCAGTGGTACCTATTTATGTTTTAGGGTTTTGAGTCATTTTTTATCAAGTGTTTTTCTTTATTCCTCCTTAAAACCCTAAGTCTTGTGGTCATATCTTTACTTTATGTTATACTCCATCATTGACCGCCTAGCCTAAGTTTTTGATTGTTTAAGTCATGACTTGATGCCTTTAATATCATGAATTAACCGGTCCCAAGACCTAGTGTTTACCCTTTGTTTCCCATCAAATTCATGTTCTTTATAAAGTTCTGAAGTCCTGAGTCTTTGTAGGGGCTCGAAGGTGCCACATGGCAGGATATTGCAAGACCGTAGTCCACCGATGCTGACATCATATCCCCACTACATGGTTGTGAAATGAGGATAGGTGTAAAGTATATCGTGCTATATGGCCATAAGTTCACTTTATGTTATAATCCATCATTGACCACATAGCCTAAGGTTCTGGTTGTTTAAGTTATGACTTGATGCCTTTAATATCATGAGTTGATTAGCCCTAAGACCTAGTGTTTACCCTTTATTGCCCATCAAAGTCATATTCCTTATAAAGTTATTAATACCTGAGTCTTTGTAGGGGCCTAAAGGTGCCACATGGCAAGATATCGCAAGCCCGCAGACTGTCAATGCTGACGTCATATCTCCACCATGTGGTTGCAAAATGAGGATAGGTGTAAAGTATATCATGGCCTATGGCCATATGATCACTTTATGTTATAATCCATCATTGACCGCCTAGCCTAAGTTTCTGGTTGTTTAAGTTATGACTTGATGCCTTTAATATTGTGAGTTAACCAGCCCTAAGACCTAGTGTTTACCCTTTATTGCCCATCAAAGTCTTGTTCCTTATATAGTTCTTAAATCTTGAGTCTTTGTGGCGGCTCGAAGGTGCCACATGGTAGGATATTGCAATCCCGCAGATCGCCAATGCTGACATCATATCTCTACTGTGTAACTATGAAATGAGGACAGGTGTAAAGTATATCATGACCTAGGGCCATAAGATCGATGATTCAATTGAATGAAGCAAATCATGCCAAGTGTCGAAGGATGAAGTGAAGAGATGTGGCTAATAAGGATTGCACGATAACACAGTGTCACAAAAGAATCTTGTCTACATCAAACATTCTACGAGTGGCTACGAGATGATAACATGTGACCTATTTTTGAAAGGAAGGAAAAGGCTTATATAAGGGAATCCATGTGGAAGGATTAGCGTGCTCCCATGGAGTGAAAAAGAGGTGGACCACTTGTTACTGCGCAACTACAGAATGATGACACATGGCCACATAGGACAAAAAAGGAAGAAAAGTCAGCAAAAAGAGTGTCTATGATGGAATAATTTGATTGGCTATTAGCTTTTCATGTAAAGGTTCATATGTTCAAATCCGATGGTTGATTCATAGCCATTGATCTCATAGTTTGAAGATTCTATCAACGATCTGAAATCAAACTTTCTATGTAGATGTTTGGCACCACCCCTATGTCACGAACTTGTAGTAATGGCTGAAGTGACATGTAGTAAAGAGGTGAGCTATAATCTATAAGCCCAATTAAAGTAGAAGGTAAGGGTTTTTCCTGGCATTTTTACAAGCATGAAGAAAATTCCTGCATGTAGCAAGCATTTACTCAAAGAAATATAGAAATTCTGAGCTTTTGTAGTTAAAACTAGTAAGCTAACTCTTTGCCAACTATGTTTATTTCAATTGAAGTTGCTATTTTTTGAGCATTGTTAAAAAATAAAACCCTAGTTTGGAAAAGAATTGTTCAAAATGAGTCAAACTAGCTAGCCTTCAACTTCAAAAAGGGGTCAAGATGAAGACTTGATGGTTCAATTGCCTAGGTCCTCAAGAAGGCCCATAAATGTGCATGGCCCCAGTGGGCCAAATGATAGATTGTTAGATTTATGATCCAAGTGTCGAGATGCTCAATTGACTGTGCCTGGAGGGATCCTATTTAAACATTGGTACGATAGGAAGGAGTACAAAGATCCTATTTGTAATGCTTGGAATATGGATTTGGTGAAGTTAATGTGCCCTAATGTTTTCATAGACCTAGATTTTGTAAGGGAGTTGCATAGAGGTATGATCTTGGGTCTAGGGCTATCAGGGTAGGAAATAATGCAATCATGATTAGAAATACAAAATATTTCATCACAAAAGTGTTTAGACTCAACCCTACTACAAACAAAAACATTGATCTCAATACTCTGAAAGATGACTACAAAAGGGTTTGGTGTGCATATAGAGTGTTCAAGCTACCTAAGCATAGACCAAGGGGAATTCATGGAAAATTGGTCAAAATATTGCACAAGGATGATGAACCCTTTGATGTTTCTCAATTTATGCACTACTTTGTGAAAACATACCATACTTTGTGTCATGTGTTGGGAAGGGATGCATTAGATAAAATTCTAGTCTCAATGATGATGATAGTTGTTATGTGCAAGACATTTCAACAATAGAGGCCTTTGATTATGCAACTTACATAGTAGATAAAATGCATAATCAGTTGATGAAGACTAAGAATAATCTATATATTGTAGATGCAAATCATGTGCCATATGTTTTTGTATGTTGGATCAGGAATGTGGCATAAAGATTTGCATGTTAGAGAAGTTGATCATGATGGTACCCTATACCATATCCAGATGTGGACTCATATGATAGATATGCACTGTGCATATGCAGATTATCGAATTTTTGAAGAGCATTTTGTTAGAAAGTTGTTGAATTTCTTGGAGCATGAAGGGGAAAGCGTTCCAAAGGACATGCTAGATTTCTTGAGGCCACTGGATAGAACCCCTGAGTTGGGAATTCAACACAATTGGGGAGATTGGTTTCTTCATACTGATTCTACATGTATCAAAGTTTATGGGAGCAAGGTTGCCCCATATATTACAAAAATATGTGCCAAAGAGAATTGCATATTTAGAAATCATCAGTCAATTGAATGAGTCAGACAAAGAACATCAGAGATTGCAAAAGAATGGGTCTTTCTTCCCCACTTCTATAAAGTTTTGTGACTTTTGGGCCACTAATAATGATGCTTTGGATCAAATTAAGTCAGTATTGATAGTCTGTAGGATGGGATTGGAGCAACCAAGGGTGTTTGACCTAGAAGTATTCATTAACATAGTGCGGCTTGGCATCAAAAGGCCCTAATTCACCCACCAGGGCTTATTTGATGAGGATGTAGTAATAAATTCTGCCATAACGGAATAAATTCATTTTTTGAGGGGAAGGTGGGAAGCAGTAATGGAAGGAGAAAGAAAGAGAAAAAATCTCAATCTTACATATCCAGAGGCATTTGCGGATGAGAATGACCCCATCGTAAGAATTCAAAGAATTTTGGCTCATGCAAAAACTCTAATTGCAAAAGCTCCACCATAAGAAGAAAAGCCAACATATGTTAGAGACTTAAAGGTTCCAATCAAGCCATATAGAAGAGGAAATGAGTCTCTTGATACACCTCCAGCCAAGAAAGTGAAAATCATTGACTTGGAGCATGAAGAGGAAGTATATTTGATAAACTTGGAGGAGGAAAAAAATATATAAGAACAAGAAATTTCCCAACAGGTGAATTCACTTGTGAGAATAAGGCCTTATGCCTCCCCTGGTAATAGATTAAGGTCACTTGTTGGTAATCATGTGGATATACAGGACATTAGAGTGTTGGCTTGTACACAATTCCTAGAAGTTGATGCCTTTATCAATACCCCAGAATTTAAGGGGTATGTGTTGAAAGTAAGGAATGAAGAGTTTCAGAGGAGGGTAGAGGAAGCCAAGAGAGGAGTTGATCCAGAAACGTATGAAGAGATAACTCAGAGGGTGTTGAATAAAGTAGGTCAAGATATCGGTGGAATGGCCCCTAATGAAGGAAGAGCCTTGGTAGCAAAGAGTGGTCTGATGCTACTTACACATTAGACTCTAGAAATTGCAATTGCTTTTGACACTATCTAGAAAATGGGCACAGATATATCAAAAGACCAAGTAGATAAAGCACTTTCTGGTGCAAGGTTTAATCCCAAATTTGAAACCCTGGCATGGGTGTTGGCCCCAAACAATAATAAGCCAAGGGTATGCTTCAATGAATTGACATGGGCTGTGATAATAAAGAGAGTGTCAAATACTCCAACTCCTCAAGCTGCAATCTTGGGTGTTCACACAACCCAATTTGTTGAAGTTATCACAAAAAAATTGTAAAAAGATTATGACAAAATTCTATTGAACTATGGGCAAGCCTTTTTAAAATTGAACAAACGTAAGGGGCATATGTTGTTGTCTCTAGGTGCTTTACCTCAGAGTGTTCCTGCTCTTATAGAAACTATAGAATCATTTCCAACAAATAGAGAGGCACTGCTCTCAAAGATTAAGGAGTTGAAAGAAGAGGTAAAGAGTTTGAAGGATGAGAAAAAGAACACTGTCAAAGACATAGTTACAAATCTAATCAACCATAGGTTATCCAAGATCATATCTAGGGTTGATGACACATGGATGTCTTATTCAAATTTGAAGACATCTTTGAACAAACGTGAGAGGAACAAGGAAATCCCAAAAGACGTGTAGAGTGTGGCTACCAAGAACTAGAGAAATAAGGGAGGTTCATAGATGTTCAAGGTTTTCCCTTAATGATCCACCAGAAATAAAATTAACCCTTGATATGTTAATTTTATAAGAAGAGGTGGTTGCCTTCCAACTAAAATTGGACAAGGTTTTGAATGAGAAAAGACAGTCAATTGAGAATATAGATAAAAGAATTATGGCAAGCATATTGGAAGATGATAGATAGATAAAACATTTAGACAAATGGAAAGTTGATTTTGAAAGTATAGCTGGCCAACTCATATCTTCCACTTGTGTGGATGGTTACCCAAGCATGAAAATTCTAAGTTCTACACGCGATAAGATACATGTGTTGGAATTGAATTTTGAGGTGTTTTGTAAGGAAACAAAGATGTTATTGGATGCAAGATATATAGGGCATAATAAAAAATAGCAAAATCAATCCCTTTCTAATGGCCATCAGAGAAATCATGTGCATCCTAGGTGTATAAGTATGGATAAATGTGTCTAGGATGAATGAGGATCCAATCATGTGATATGTCTTCTTCATCAGTGGGATAAAGCATCTCCAAGATAAATTGTATTTTTGTCTTTTCTCTTTCATATGTAATTTGAATTAGTTTCCCAATGCCTATGGGCGATGGCTTCTAATGTAAGATTTATAACTAACTATTGGTAATGAGTTTTTGGGAAACATGTTCTTATGTCTATAAAAGAGCATGTTGTTCCACTTTGTAAGGGGTTGGAAGATTTGGGAAACTTTGATAATGAAATATAGAGCAATTCTAAGAGGTTGTCCATATCTTGAGTTGTAAGTTTTAGTTTCTTACATGTTTAATGAATTTTATCTATAAGCATTTTTATCAGTTTCAAATTGCAATATACGAAAAATGCCTTTGAGCATGTGTTTCCATCAATTGTCAACCTTTGACGTTAATCCATCTATAATGTTCTACACAGAAACAAAAAACTTTTGGGGAAAAATCGACAAACCAAAAGTTCAATATTTAAAAAAAAATCAGGAAAAAATCAATTTTTTTAAAAAATGTAAAAAATTGTAGACCAAGACACAAAAACTATTTTTTTAATTGAAAGGCATTTCCACAGCAATAGAGTTATAGAGAGCAAATAAAATAGAGAGTTTAACTAATGAATTGTAAAAAATAGATTTTTGTAGTTTATATTCAAATTGTTGATTACATTGCATTGTGCATCTTTCAAACTCAAAGTATTACTTCACATTGCATAACTAATAACTAGGAGTAGCTACCAATTGCATTTTCTTATCATGGCATTCCATGAGACCACATTTCTTTGAGACATTTTTTCAAATCGTTCAATTCCTTGTTTATGCTACCACATTTTTCATACATGTGTACCAAAGCATTTTATCAAACACTTCACTACCTTGTTGCTATGGCTAAAATCCTAAAATAAGTGCTTTTAAACAAGCTATGGATGCTTGGAAAAAATCTATCAAAGCATAATAGTAAGTAATAGCATAGATAAGGTAGTGAACTAGTTGAAAAAATGCCTGAAAGAAATGTGGTCTCAGGGTGATGGAATGCCATGACAATCCATAACAATTCACTTGTCATGGCATTCGTCATGGAATTCCATCAGCATGAGACCACATTTCTTTAAGACATTTTTTCCAAATTTCATTGCCTTATCTATGCTACCACCTTTTTCATACATGTCTACCAAAGCATTTTATCAAACAATTCACTGCCTTGTTGCTATGGCTAAAATCCTACAAAAGGTGACTTAAAACAAGCTATGGATGCTTGGAAAAAAATTGTTAAAGCATAATAGTAAGCAACAAGCTATGGTCTCATGATTTTTTTTGGTGTGAAAATCAATGTGATTTTATTTGCATTTTTTGCATGTTTTAAACACATTTTTTTCGTAATTTTGCTCTTTGAAATGGGAAAAATCTCTATGGTCAGTTTTGTGCATTTTTTAATTGTAGGATTTGGTGGTACCTATCTATGTTTTAGGGTTTTGAGTCATTTTTTATCAAGTGTTTTCCTTATTCCCCCTTAAAACCCTAAGTCTTGTGGTCATATCTTTACTTTATGTTATACTCCATCATTGACCACCTAGCCTAAGTTTTTGATTGTTTAAGTCATGACTTGATTCCTATAATATCATGAATTAACCAGTCCCAAGACCTAGTGTTTACCCTTTTTTTCCCGTCAAATTCATGTTCCTTATAAAGTTCTTAAGTCCTGAGTCTTTGTAGGGGCCCGAAGGTGCCACATGGCAAGATATTGCAAGACCATAGTCCACCGATGCTGACATCATATCTCCACTACACAATTGTGAAATGAGGATAGGTGTAAAGTATATCATGGCATATGGCCATAAGATCACTTTATGTTGTAATCCATCATTGACCACATAGCCTAAGTTTCTGGTTGTTTAAGTTATGACTTGATGCCTTTAATATCATGAGTTAATTAGCCCCAAGACCTAGTTTTTACCCTTTATTGTCCATTAAAGTCATTTTCCTTATAAAGTTATTAATTCCTGAGTCTTTGTAGGGGCCTAAAGGTGCCACATGGCAAGATATCGCAAGCCTGTAGACTGTCGATGCTGACGTCATATCTCCACCATGTGGCTGGGAAATGAAGTCAGGTGTAAATTATATCATGGCCTATGGCCATATGATCACTTTATGTTATAATCCATCCTTGACCACCTAGCTGTTTAAGTTATGACTTGATGCCTTTAATATCATGAGTTAACCAGCCCTAAGACCTAGTGCTTACCCTTTATTGCCCATCAAAGTCATGTTCCTTATAAAATTCTTAAGTCTTGAGTCTTTGTGGGGGCTCGAAGGTGCCACAAGGGAGGATATTGCAATCCCGCAGATCCCCAATGCTAACATCATATCTCTATTATGTAATTATGAAATGAGGACAGGTGTAAAGTATATCGTGACCTAGGGCCATAAGATCGATGAATCAGTTGAATGAAGCAAATCATGCCAAGTGTCAAAGGATGAAGTGAAGAGATGAGGCTAATAAGGATTGGATGATAGCACAGTGTCACAAAAGAATCTTGTCTACATGAAAGATTCTACGTGCGGCTATGAGATGATAACATGTCACCTATTTTTGAAAGGAAGGAAAAGGTTTATATAAGGGAATCCATGTGGAAGGATTAGTGTGCTCCCATGGAGTCAAAAAGAGGTGGCCCACTTGTTACTGTGCAACTACAGAATGATGCCACATGGCCACATAAGACAAAAAAGGAAGAAAAGTTAGCAAAAAGAACATCTGAGATGGAATAATTTGATTGGCTGTTAGCTTTTCATGTAAAGGTTCATATTTTCAAATCCGATGGTTGATTCATAGCCATTGATCTGACAGTTTGAAGATTCTATCAATGATCTGAAATCAAACTTTCTATGTAGATGTTCGGCACCACCCCTGTGTCATGAACTTGTAGTAATGGCTGAAGTGACATGTAGTAAAGAGGTGAGCTATAATCTATAAGCCCAATTAAAGTAGAAGGTAAGGGTTTTTCATGGCATTTTTACAAGCATGAAGAAAATTCCTACACGTAGTAAGCATTTGGTCGATCTGAAATATTGAAATTCTGAGCTTTTGTAGTTAAAACTATTAAGTTAAACCTTTGCCAACTGTGTTTATTTCAATTGAAGTTGCTATCTTTTGAGCATTGTTAAAAAATAAAACCCTAGTTTGGAAAAGAATTGTTCAAAATGAGTCAAACTAGCTAGCCTTCAACTTCAAAAAGGGGTCAGGATGAAGACTTGATGGTTCAATTGCCTGGGTCCTCAAGAAGGCCCATAAATGTGTATGGCCCCAGTGGGCCAAACGACAGATTGTTAGATTTATGATCCAAGTGCTGAGATGCTCAATTGACTATGCCTGGATGGATCCTATTTAAACATTGGTACGATAGGAGGGAGTACAAAGCTCCCGTTTGTAATGCTTGGAATATGGATTTGGTGAAGTTAATTTGCCCTAATGTTTTCATAAACCTAGATTTTGTAAGGGAGTTGCATAGAGGTATGATCCTGGGTCTAGGGCTATCAGGGTAGGAAATAATGCAATCATGATTAGGACTACAAAAGAATTCATCACAAAAGTGTTTAGCCTCAACCCTACTACAAACAAAAACATTGATCTCAATACTCTGAAAGATGACTACAAAAGGGTTCGGTGTGCATATAGAGCGTTCAATCTGCCTAAGCACAGACCAAGGGGAATTGATGGAAAATTGGTCAAAATCTTGGACAAGGATGATGAACCCTTTGATGTTTCTCAATTTATGCACTACTTTGTGAAAACATACCATACTTTATGTCATGTGTTGGGAAGGGATGCATTAGATAAAATTCTAGTCTCAATGATAATGATAGTTGTTATGTGCAAGACATTTCAACAATAGAGGCCTTTGATTATGCAACTTACATAGTAGATAAAATGCATAATCAGTTGATGAAGATTAAGAATAATCTATATACTGTAGATGCAAAGGTGGAGTTTAATTGGTATTCATTCATGTGCCATATGTCTTTGTATGTTGGATCAGGAATGTGGCATCAAGATTTGCATGTTAGAGAAGTTGATCATGATGGTACCCTATACCATGTCCAGATGTGGACTCAAATGATAGATATCCACTGTACATATGCAGATTATCTAATTTTTGAGGAGAATTTTGTTAGAAAGTTGTTGAATTTCTTGGAGCATGAAGGGGAAAGCGTTCCAAAGGATGTGCTAGATTTCTTGAGGCCACTGGATAGAACCCCTAAGTTGGTAATTCAACACAATTGGGGAGATTGGTTTCTTCATACTAATACTACATGTATCAAAGTTTATGGGAGAAAGGTTGCCCCATATATATTGCTAAAATATGTGCCAAAGAGAATTGCATATTTAGAAATCATTAGGCAATTGAATGAGTTAGACAAAGAACATCAGAGATTGCAAAAGAATGGGTCTTTCTTCCCCACTTCTATAAAGTTTTGTGACAATCGTAGTGCTTCTAGGCAAAACTGTGTATGCTTTTTTGACTCAACATTTTGGATCATACTCCATGATCCATCATCAGGAGGAAAGTGTGAGAATACATATTTATTGCAGCCAGAGTTTCTTAAGAAGATATAGAGAGGGTGGGCATGGATAACAATGAGTTAAGGAAGAACCAAGAGGAATAGGGAAAGACAAGAGAGGAGGAAATAAACTCATTGTTATCCTTGCCCACCCTCTTTATATCTTCTTAAGAAACTCTGGCTACAATTCATATGTATTCTCACACTTTCCTTCTGATGATGGATCATGGAGTATGATCCGAAACATTGAGTCAAAAAAGTATACATAGTTTTGCCCAGAAGCACTACGATTATCATTATGGACTATGGAAATATCATGTCTACAAGTTTTGTGACTTTTGGGCCACTAATAAGGATGCTCTGGATCAAATTGAGCTAGTATTGATAGTCTATAGGATGGGGTTGGAGCAACCAAGGGTCTTTGACCTAGAAGTATTCATTAAAAGAGTGAGGCTTGGCATCAAAAGGCCCTAATTCACCCACCGAGTCTTATTTGATGAGGATGTAGTAATAAATTCTACCATAATGGAATAAATTCATTTTTTGAGGGGAATGTGGGAAGCAGTAATGGAAGGAGAAAGAATGAGAAAAAATCTCAATCTTACATATCTAGAGGCATTTGCGGATGAGAATGACCCCATAGTAAGAATTCAAAGAATTTTGGCTCATGCAAAAACTTTGATTGCAAAAGCTCCACCATAAGAAGAAAGGCCAACATATGTGGTGTAGGAGCACCCAATCAACAGTGGCCTCCATGAGGCATTTAACTATTTTATGTTTATTTTTATGTTTTTAATAAGGTCCTAAATGGGCATTTAATGTAATAAGGTCTGTTTGACCATTTCTGTTATTGTAGGGACACTTGTCAATCTGTAGATGACAAGGTTGTTAGTTTGTTAGAAGTTGTTGTCTCCCAGCCGCTGGGAATCATTTTCTGTACTACTCATATGAGGGGATAAATACCCAAGATCTGATCGATTTCAGATATGATGATATGAGTTGTGACATGTGAGACAGAGATATATATGTGAAGTCAGATATCTGTATCAATTTTTGAAATCAATAAAGAAGATTCTGTTTGTATTTCTGGTGTTCGATTTACTGGTGCAATCAATTTTTTGGTTTGCAGTCGAGATGGATATCTAATCCATTCCACCGGTTGATTACTCTGTAATCGATGGAATGGCTGTACTTAGTAATCTAGATTTTCTATTTTGTGTTTGTTCATTTTGTGCTTATAGGGTCGGTTGCAGCATGCGTTGATAAGCCTAGCATCGGCATGTGCTAGAGTGATAATTTGCAGAAGTTTATTTAATCGTAGGAGAAAGGCTCGGTGAAATCACAAGGGTTTCATCAGACTAAATTGGTGAAATTGAAATGTTTAGGTTTCCTACGTTTGAACCAATTCCAATGGTTCAGTGGTTCATTAATCAGCTTGTCGGTGTGAAGGGAACCTTTGTTTGAACCAAACGGCTGAACTGGTTCAAAGGTTCAATGGTTTAACTGTTCAATGACAGAGACAGTGTTAGAGAAGTAGAGATAGTTGAACCGATGGTTGAAGAGGTTCAATGGTCCAACGAAGTGTGGTGGTTCAACAAAATGGAGAGGAGTTCGAGGAGTTTGGCGATTCAATAGTCACCGATAGCAAAGGTGGTGTTGGTCGAACCTCCGACTAAACCAGTTCAATGGTTCAATGGTTCAGAGGTTCAACGAGTTCAACGAAGGGCGAAGGTTCGTTAAGGTGCCAATTCAAGAAGGCAGTGTTATAGGTTTAGAAGGTGCGTGTGGTTTGAGGATTCAATCACAGTAACAGTTCAGTGTAGTTGACTGGCAAGCCTGAATGTTTCAGGGTGACAACTGAAAGTGTCACCGATAGATAGTTTATCGATGGAAGCGGTTTGCGCACATCGGGGCGACCGTTAGCATCGGAGTGAAGTCTAAGAAGAAGCTAATAGCGATGGGTGTTCCCGATAGGCAATTGGAACATGGTCACACATATAAATAAATGACTGTTAAGAATTAGGGAAAGGCAGGCTAGGGTTTTTGGCTCTACATCAATATGTCAGAGACTCAAAGGCTCCAATCAAGCCATATAGAAGAGGAAATGAGTCTCTTGATACACCTCCATCCAAGAAAGTTAAAATCATTGACTTGGAGCATGAAGAGGAAGTAGATTTGATAAACTTGGAGGAGGAAACAAATGAATAAGAATAAGAAATTTCCCAACAGGTGAATTCACTTGTGAGAATAAGGCCTTATGCCTCCCCTGGTAATAGATTAAGGTCACTTGTTGGTAATCATGTGGATATAGAGGACATTAGAGTGTTGGCTTGTACACAATTCCTAGAAGTTGATGCCTTTATCAATACCCTAGAATTTAAGGGGTATGTGTTGAAAGTAAGGAATGAAGAGTTTCAAAGGAGGGTAGAGGAAGCCAAGAGAAGAGCTGATCTAGAAACGTATGAAGAGATAACTTAGAGCGTGTTGAATAAAGTAGGTCAAGATATTAGTAGAATGGCCCCTAATGAAGGAAGAGCCATGGTAGCAAAGATTGGTCTAATGTTACTTACACATTGGACTCTAGAAATCACAATTTCTTTTGACACTGTCTAGAAAATGGGCATTAATATATCAAAAAACCAAGTAGATAAAGCACTCTCTGGTGCAAGGTTTAATCCCGAATTTGAAACCCTGGCATGGGTGTTGGCCCCAAACAATAATAAGCTAAGGGTGGGCTTCAATGAATTGACATGGGATGTGATAATAAAGAGAGTGTCAGATACTCCAACTCCTCAAGCTGCAATCTTGGGTGTTCATACAACCTAATTTGTTGAAGTTATCACAAATAAATTGTAAAAAGATTATGATGAACTTCTATTGAACTATGGGCAATCCTTTTCAGAATTGAACAAATGTAAGGGGCATATGTTGTTGTCTTTAGGTGCTTTACCTCAGAGTGTTCCTGCTCTTATAGAAACTATAGAATCATTTCCAACAGATAGAGAGGCACTGCTCTCAAAGATTAAGGAGTTGAAAGAAGAGGTAAAGAGTTTGAAGGATGAGAAAAAGAACACTGTCAAAGACATAGCTATAAATCTAATCAACCATAGGTTATCCAAGATCATAGCCAGGGTTGATGACACATGGATGTCTTATTCAAATTTGAAGACATCTTTGAACAAACATGAGAGGGACAAGGAAATCCTAAAAGACATGTGTAGAGTGTGGCTACCAAGAACTAGAGAAATAAGGGAGGTTCACAGATGTTCAAGGTTTTCCCCTAATGATCCACCGGAAATAAAATTAACCCTTGATATGATAATTTTATTAGAAGAGGTGGTTGCCTTCCAACTAAAATTGGACAAGGTTTTGAATGAGAAAAGATAGTCAATTGAGAATATAGATAAAAGAATTATGCGAAGCATATTGGAAGATGATAGATAGATAAAAAGTTTAGACAAATGGAAAGTTGATTTTGAAAGTATAGCTGGCCAACTCATATCTTCCACTTGTGTGGATGGTGACCCAAGCATGAAAATTCTAAGTTCTACACTCGATAAGATACATGTGTTGGAATTGAATTTTGAGATGTTTTGTAAGGAAACAAAGATGTTATTGGATGCAAGGTATACAGGGCATAATGAAAAAATAGCAAAATCAATTCCTTGCTAATGGCCATCAGAGAAATCATGTGCATCTTGGGTGGAGAAGTATGGATAAATGTGTCAACGATGAATGAGGATCCAATCATGTGATATGTCTTCTTCATCATTGGGATAAAGCATCTCCAAGATAAATTGTATTTTTGTCTTTTCTCTTTCATATGTAATTTGAATTAGTTTCCCAATGCCTATGGGCGATGGCTTCTAATGTAAGATTTATAACTGACTATTGGTAATGAGTTTTTGGGAAACATGTTCTTGTGTCTATAAAAGAGCATGTTGTTCCACTTTTTAAGGGGTTGGAAGATTTGGGAAACTTTGATAATGAAATATAGAGCAATTCTAAGAGGTTGTCCATATCTTGAGTTGTAAGTTTTAGTTTGTTACATGTTTAATGAATTTTATCTATAAGCATTTTTATCAGTTTTAAATTGCAATATACGAAAAAATGCCTTTGAGCATGTGTTTCCATCAATTGTCTCCTATGTTGTTTGCATTTCTCTTTTTAATGAAGATACAAAGGGTTTCTACTTTCCTGAATATACATTTGCTATATTGCATGTTTGGTTTGTTGCTTCTATTCAAGGAATAGATTAAAATGCTTTGAGTCAGATATGGAGAGATGTGTTTTGCAACATGGATATTTATAAGAAAAGTTGTTGGAAATACTCATTCTTGGATTGTTATCTGTAAGACAGGAACATAATAAATCCACTAAATCTGAATGTTTGTGTCATTTATGAGAAGTAATATGCATTGTAAGGAATTAACTTCAAACCCTAGAATTGGCACCAATCAAAGTTGGGCTTATTTTCATAAATTACCAACAATAAAACAATCACATGCATTAAAAAGAAGAACAAATCAATTTATTAGTTTTAGGAGTAGGGTTTAGTTTCATGTTCTCTGAGCCATTCAACAAAGTAATTACTAGAGCTAGCCAGCTTTGAAGTGATTATACAATTTTGGTAGGCATATAGGAGAACATATCTACTTTAGGTGTCAATATCTGATGAAGTATGGATTTTTCATATAGATATTGAAGTAAGCGAATACCCCCTAGGTCTAGTAGAGCCTAAAGTGCAGAGGAGAACAAGCAATTGTCTCTTGTTCATTGGCCATTGACCTAAGAATTGTAAGCATAAAAGATGGTAACTTTTTAGATAAACTCATACCATCAGTTGGGAACAACAACATGATTCTCATAGTTAGTGAAAAAGGTAGTGTTCATGAATGAATGGAAAAGATGTGTAAAGCCTTTGAATTATACCCATACTATGTAATGACATTGAATCATTTATTAAACCATTTTTTCTTCACAGGGAAACATTTTCTTATGGAACAGTTGACTGAGATAGCTCTTGTTTCAACTGACCACCCTCTCATGAAATCTCATTCATATTATAATCTTGCATGATCTTATCATAGAAAGGGTGATTATGACACTGTTGGCTGCTACTACATGGTATCAATCAAGGAAAGCCAGAGACCACAAGATTTTGTGTTTCTATACTTTGGGCTGGGATAGGTTCAATTGAAGTTGGGAGATCTTAAGAGTTCTCTCTCAAATTTTGAAAAGGTTCCGGAGGTCCATCTTAAGAATTGTGAGAGCTTAAAATTTGTAGGCCATATATATGCTTAGCAAGGGTAGGTAGAGAAGGCTTTGGAAATTTTAAGGCAACTTGCATAGATCCACATGATGACCATCCTTTTATCAAGATGGGTGAGTTATTAATATCATCAGACCCCAGTGTAGCCTTAGATTCTCTTAAGACACCAAAGTATCTTTTGAAGAAGAGCAGAGAAGAAGTACCCATTGAATTAGTAAACAACATTGGGGATCTTCATTTTGAGTGTGATGAACTAGAGTTGGCTCAAGAAACTTTTATGGAGGCATTAGGAAATGATGTTCTACCTCTGCATAAATCTCTATGGTCATTTTTTCTCATAGTTAGTGAAAAAGGTAGTGTTCATGAAGGAATGGAAAAGATGCGTAGAGCCATTGAATTATACCCGTAGGGAAGCATTTTCTTGTTGAACAGTTGACAAAGATAGCTCTTGTTTCAACTGACCACCCTCTCATGAAATCTCCTTCATATTATAATCTTCAATGATCTTATCATAGTAAAGGTGATTATGACACCACTAGCCACTACTACATGGCATCAGACAAGGAAAGCTAAAGGCCACAAGATTTCATGGACAGGTTCAATTGAAGCTGGGAGATCTTAAGAGATCTCTCTCAAATTTTAAAAAGGTTCTAGAGGTCCAGCCTGAGAATTGTGAGAGCTTAAAATTTGTAGGCTAGATATATGCTTAGCAAGGGGAGGCAGACAAGGATTTGGAAATTTTAAGAAAGGTAACTTGCATAGATCCATGTGATGCCCATGCATTTATCAAGATGGGTGAGTTATTAATATTGTTAGATCCTAGTGTAGCCTTAGATTCTCTTAAGATAGCAAAGTCTCTTCTAAAGAAGAGCAGAGAAGAAGTACCCATTGAATTTCTAAACAACATTTGGGTTCTTCATGTTGAGCATGATGAACTAGAGTTGGCTCAACAAAATTTATGGAGGCATTAGGAAATGGCATTTGGGTTGAATTCATAAATAAAAGTCCCAGTGCTAATTGTGCAGTTGTTTCTGCACCATGTGCTTTAAGGATATGGAATTCTTCCAATGACTAGAAGAAGTTGGTGTTTCACTTGAGTTACAAGCTCAATTTCTATATGCTCCAAAATACATAGAGGAAACTAATGAAAAAATAGTCTCCTAAACCCTAAACTCCCTGTACGGTTTAGGTACTGAGTTGCCTATGTAACTACTGTAAGTTTCCAATCAAAAAGCCATAGATTTTGTGTTTAATGTAATGAGGGTTTTAAATTACCTCTAAATTCACTGTAGAGGTTGTCCCCAAATCTAACTTCATTGCAAAGGGCCTTACCGACTTCAAATTCATTGCAGTAAACTTTGAATTCCTTGCCCGCCTTTTTAGAAGTTTCCAGGTCCTCTCCAAACAAGCTTTATCACCCATGCAAGTAGTTTCTATAATCCAAAAGGCCTCAGTGCTAGGATAACCAACTAATGAAATGATGAATTCAATGAATAATAAATTGTGCGTAATACACTCCCACCAATAATTTTTTGAAATATTTTTTTAAAACTTTGTCTAATTTGTATTTTTATGACTAACTATTTAGTCATTTTTATTTGTATGACTAAATATTTTTTTAGTAGACAACCAAATTAATCATTTATTTACTCATTTATAATTGAGTTGCAAAACAATAGTAGAATTTAGTCATTTTTAGTTGTTGTGAACAAAATTTTTAGTCATGTCATTTATTTGCCAAATTTTACTAGTGTATCCACCCAAAGACACACACTCTATCTAACAATGGTGTTGGAAGTCTTGAATGTCATTCTGAGGCTTGACTAAAGCAAGCTCCTAAACACCACAACTCCTCTCTTGTGATTACAAGTTACAAGTGTAGGATCTTGTGAAGTGGAGTTGTAGTTAGAGAAGAAGATATAGATTTAGGATCTAAAGAAAAGAGCAAAGAATATTCCCTTCTAGAGTAGGGCACCTGCCCCCTTGTCCTCCATTTGTGCTTTTCTAGAAACTCTAAAGCATGCTGCATTCTGATATAGATCGCTATTCTAGATCCACAGAAAAGTTTCCCTATTAGATTAGGGCACCTGCCCTAGTGTCCCCAAAGTTTTCACCTTCAAAAATTTGAATCCTGGTATGTTTCTAATCTATATTTAGTACCTTCCTGTGTGATCATTTTTCATGTTTCATTTGTCTAAGTCTGGAATCATATAATTAGGGTTTAAGGATTAATCAGACTACAGTTTGACATATCTAAGAATCTCATCTATCTCTCCATATCATTCCTAAGTGACATCAATCTGTAGTTGATTCCTCTCCATCTATAGTGACTCAGCTCGATTGTTGTCCTTGAGTGTTATTGTGAAAGGAGTGTTTGATTGAATCTACCTTAACTACACATTCAGCCTTATCTTCTTCTCATACATAACAATTACATAGTGCTCGTAAGTCTTATATAATACAATGCTTTTACAAGTGGAAGATTTATAGAGAGAACTTTCAATATGCTTGAAGGAAAGATAAATCTTAGAGGTTAGAAACACAAATAAAATGCATGAAAACACACAAAATATACCTCAAGATCTTCTTACTCCTTGATAAGGTCGAAGAGAGTGCACCCAAGAGTTCTCCTAGCTTTACCCGAGTTGATGTAGTGTGAATGTAGATTACTCCTTATTCTTCAACACAATATGATGATGAGGATTTGATGAAGGATTTGATGGAGATTGGATAGAGATTGGATATGGATAGACAGGCTAGAATAATTTTGGCATGGTAAGGGTATGATGAGAGAAGACAATAGAAATTTTGACATAGTTTTGATGCAAGGAGTTATGAAAATGGCTTGGGCGAGGGTTCTATTTATAGTTTTTTGATAAAAGGATGGAGGGTGAGGATTGAAAGTTTAGATCAATGGCTAGGAATGCTTAAGGACTAGGGTTTGGATTGGATTTGTAGTCTTGTGACAAGTGTCACAAGAGGGTTGGATAAGAGAGATCAAGGGTTAAGATTAGGTCAATGAGATTGGATGGCTCTCATTATTTGTGTATTTTAAATTCACATAGCGAAGGGTGATGAGAATTAAAATGAATTAAAAATTCATTTTGGGCGAAGAGTTAGATATGACAAGTTAGATGTGAATTTTTAATTCACACATGAGGAAGAGTTCCCTTCATGGGGAAGAGTTTCCATTAATTGAGACTAAGAAAAATGGGAAGGTCAAGGACACATGTACACTTACATGTGTAACAGGAAGATGTGACCATTTGAATAAAAAAATGATTTTTATTCAAAGTGTGTGGGAGAAGGGGTTAAGAAAGGTTTAATTAAGTGTTTAGCTTAATTAATTTGGTTCTAGGAGACAGGTAGGCTAGGGTAGCTAAGTAAATAATTGCTATTTAATCAACTAGGCTAGGTTTAGGTTGATTAGTAGGGTAGATTAATTAAATAAGTATGGTTTATTTAATTAATAAGGATTAGGGAGATGGAGAAATTAACTAAATAAATATTAAGAATATTTATTTAATCAATGAAGGCAGTGTTGTAAGGTATAGTGATAAATTAAATGAATTAATTGATCACAAAGGATGGATAAATAGTTAAGGGTAGATGATTAGTGATAAATTAATTAAATAAAATGAATTTATTTAATTAATAGGAGGGATAATTGGTAGTATAGAGATATAGGAAATTGGTTTGTGGAGCAAGTCAATTTTAGGTGTCTACATTTGCCCCTCTTTGAAATGGTGTTGCTGCTAAGTAACATTATTTCAAAGAAGTTTAAAATATAGAGTTGGATTGGATAGAAAAAGATTTTAGCTTAGAAGAATAGGATTAGGTTTAGGGATGATTGGTAAGGGTGATGCCCCCTCAAGAGGACAGGCAAGTTGCAAGAACATGAGTGTGCTCTTGAAATGGATGGGACATATTGGTAGAAGTGGTTGGAGGATAAGGAGTGAGATGAAAGATTGATTATTTCGGGTAGATTGGTTGACGGGTGATCATTGTGCTGAGAAAGATTTAGAGCAATCCTAGATTTGTTATAGAAAAGTGGATATTTTCACCAAGGTATAGAAGACTAGGGTGATGATGTTTAGCCAACACATTGCATGGACTAGACATGCAAACAAAGGGATGATCCTATGCATGCCCAAGATAGTACAACCTTGTCCAGTTGAGGGAAGGGGACTCATAGCATAAGCCCTTAATACACAAAAGGTATGAAGAACCTTAGATGCAAAAGGATGTCAATATGCTAGAACCAACCCACCGATCCATAAGATATGAATACTATCTTAGAGTAATGAGACCAACCCACAAGCACAACATACGAAAGCAAGGCCATGCCCTATTCTAGATGTTTTTGCCACATACCATGATATAGTGAGATCAAGGTAGTTTTGATGTGATCTTCGAATAAGACAAAATATAAAAGTCAAAAACTAAAAGACCAAGAAACCAAACAAATAGTCATTGTATCTTTTACTAAGATGGATGATGATTGATGGATTCTACCTATTGTAGGAATGATATATCCTAAGACAGGGATAGATGGATGATATTGATGGTTGATGTTGTTGGATTAGTGTGAGATATGATGGTTACAAGTTGTGGTTGATGCTACTGTGATAGTTGATGATTTTGGTTATGGGATGATTACTTTGATAGGTAATGTGATGCTTGGGATATTGCATTTGGATCTAGTGTAAGATCAGGGGATAGGGACCATCCAAGCAGGTTGGATGGATGCATCTTATGTACCTAAGTATTGGAAACTTCCTTCGTATTCCAGACTACCTACATACCCTGTATGCATGGGATCAAGGCACATTAAGATGTGGGTGATGATGATATGTAGTTCTAATTTGTGATGATGATGTGGGATGATGTTGTTTTTAGGATTTTTGTAATTTTTGGATTTTTTTGGTGTTTTTGGATTTTGTATTGTTTTTGGGATAATTTGATTTTTTGGATTTATGAATTTTCTAATTTTATGGATTTTTGTGATTTTGAAAGTTTTCGATGGGGTATGGTTTATTATGAGATGGTTGTATTGGATTGTGTTTGGATAACCTTTGCGCTAGATACCAATGACAAGGGAACATCAAGTCTAGAGGTGAAGGTGGATAAAGTTATAGGATTAGATTGGATTGGCTATGAAAGGATAATGGATAGGATATTTGAGATAGATGGATAGATGGATGGGGGGTTTTAGTATTTTCTCCAAGGTCTAGGTTGCAAGGAATCATATGGCCCAATGCTTAGAATTTTGTATGATGGGTTCACATTTGAATGGATGGACTTTGTAGTAGATGGATGGAAGAAGATATAGTAGATAGAATAGATGGGAAATGATAGGATACATAGGGGGATGGTGGATAGGAATATGATTGGATAGGTAAATGGATAGGATATACAAGAAGATTATACGGATGTTGGTAAATGATATGATTTTGCCCCCAAGTGTAGGGATACAAAATGGATGGAGAGGGGATTACTCATGACACCCACATCTTGTCTTCATCATGGTACTTGACCAAGGTGCCACAAGGAGTGGTTTTCACCATTGGATGGAGTTTTCTCTTTACTATTTTCTTGTTTTTCTTTTGAGGGAATGGGGACTCTAGCATTTGTTTCCATAGCAGGGAGAAGATGGTCCCATGTTGGATAGTGGTAAGGTAGATGGAGATAGCATTATGCATGATGGATGTTGGTATATAGGAGGAGGTGGAATGGATGGTGGATAGTGGATTGTGACATGGATTATGTGGATTATGATATGGATTATGTGGATTATGATGTGGATTATGTGGATTATGATGTGGTTTATGTGGATTATGTGAGGTTAATGCAAAAGCATGGACCATAGGGATGGGATGGGGGAGATATGTAGGATAGTGGATGAAAGAAGGAGAGATGAAGGTATGTCAAAATGTCATGTGGTGGAGGGGAACCAAGACCAACGGTTGCACATACCATGATGTATTTGAAAGATTATACTTTGAATGGGGGTGGGTAGTAATGGGGATCGGGAAAGGGGATTTTTGGATGGTTGATTTGGGATTTTAGGGACCCAAATAGACTTAGGAATTATGGGATTTTTAGATGGGGAGCTAGATGTTTGAGATTTTGGGGTGGTTTGGGAGGTGGATTCCTCATTTGGTTTATTTTCTTTGTACTTAGGGACTCACACCATTTTTTCTTTTGCTTTTTCTTTTGATGGTGGGGGCTTTGGTAGCCTTTTGGGTTTTTGATTTTGATTGGAAGGGATAACATATTTAGGCTTTTGTGCTTTATGAGTTGAGGCATTAAAATTATTACTTTTGAATCCCATGGATTTGGGGGAAGCTTCATGTTTGAATGATGTGTGATTTTGTTGGTCTTGATTGGGAATGTTAGGGGATTTATGGGTGGAGGGGTTAAAAGTGTATTTATGGATAAATGGATGTGGGGATTTGAGGATAGGGATATTAGGAGTTGGGAGGATGGGAGGATAAGAGGATTCAATTTTAGGAGTTGGAAGGATGGAAGGATAAAGGGATTTGAGGATGGAGACGTTAGGGGTTGGGAGTAGTGGAGGTAAGTTGGATGGGGGGAGATGTATGGTCACATTCTTTTGCTCATGTTATGAAGATGGAGGAGGGATGGTGACATATGATTTGGGGGTGTGATGAGATGCACCATGTTTTGGATTGGATGAATGGATTTTGGAAGGTGTGCAGATGGCACCAACATGTTGAAATTGTTTACCTTGGGATGTATAGCCAAGGCCATGCAAGAATGGATGGAATGTGGTGTGGATGGGCTCCAAGATACCTTGTTCATGAAGGTGTAAGCCTTTGCCTTGATAGTTCATATGTTGGAGCATGCGACATGCAATGGGATGTTTAATGCTTTGGAAACAAGACATAATTCCATTATTTGTTGGAAGAGGATAGGTGGTGGATGGAAGTTGTTCACCTCCTACGAGGGAGTCACCATGGATGAAATTGATTTTTCAAAGTGGATAAGAGGATGGATTTGGGATGGGCTTGGTAGATGGTGTAGGAGGATCAATAGGGGTTGTTGTGGTAGAATTGATAGTGTTGATGTGGATCGGGTGATCCTTAGATGGGAGGGGATCAGGGATGGGGTTAGATGGGATGCTTAGATCTTGATTAGGATAGCGGGTCGATGCTTGAACATGCTTTGGATTTAACTCTTGACATAGCTCATGTGTTTGGATAGAAGTGGGAGTGACTTGGATAGATGTGTTGGGTGCTTGGATGTATGTGATAGGTGCTTGACTTATGGGTTCTTAAGCATGGCTACATGATGGTTTTTGACTTATGATAAGAGATTGTTCAAGAGGTTTGGTGGGTGTTGGATTCCTTTCTAATAGCCAATGGATGACATCTTTCATGAGTGTATGGGTTGAAGAACAATATAATGGATGGATAGTAAGGGTGGATGGTGTAGGATTAGGATTGGGATTGGATAGTTAGATGATGGGATTAGATAGTGATGTTTCTTGGATGAGTTCAAGGATAGGAAATGGATTGGATGGTGGTGTTGGAGGGGTGGGGGATTTAGAGGACTCCCTATCTTCTCTTTTTCTTTGGAGAAAATCCCTCAAGGATTCATTGGGTGTTCTTGGCTTAAGATTTGGAAGGTTTGATGGTGGATTAGATGGTGGATGGGTGATAGGGATTGATGGATTGGGAGATACATAGGATGATGGATTAAGGTTGATAAGTTTGGAGGGATATTGTGATGAGGGGATTGGAGGATGGGGATTAGGGGATGGGGGATTTGCATGGGGGAATGGTTGTTGATGTAAGTTTTGAATTTCAGCCATGAAGTGTGCTATATTGGTGTTCCCTTGATCAAAGTTAGCATGACAAAGGTTGGGGGATGGATGAGTTGGAGGTATTGATTGGTTGGATAAGTATGATGGCATAGATGTATAAGGCGATGAAGATTTATACGAGGGTAAAGGTTGATATGGCAAAGGTTGATATGAGGTTGATGGGGTGGATATAAAGGATGAAGGTTGGTATGATGACGGTTGATATGAGGTTGATGGAGTGGCTATGTAATATGTTGAAGGTTGTTATAAGGTTGATGGGGTGGATATATAGGATGAAGGTTGGTATGATGGAGGTTGATATGATGAATATGGGGTAGGGTTTTGGGATTCTCCAATTATGAGGTGTGCTAAGGGGATATCTTCAATCATGTTTTTGCATTTCTCCTTAGTGATAGGATCAAAATCCTCATAGGCATATTTAAGTCTTTGTAAGTGTTGCATTGCCACATAAGGATCCGATTTGTTAGAGAGATATGGGATAATGGAGAATAATGGATGATTGTGATCTTGGGGATAAAATTTCAAGACCTTAGGGTGATTTGATTTTTTTTTTTTTGGATGGATAATTGATGATTCTCTATGCTTAAGGTAGACTAATGACACTTAAGCAATAGAGTCAATTGGGTTGATTTGATTGGATGACTTACTTAAGATAGACTAATGATCTTAGGCAAGTTTGGATAAAGGTTGATAATGATCAACTAAGGTCTTGATTTTTGATTGAGTTGATTTAGATTTGGATTTTGATAATGATGTTAATGATTGTGATTGGGATTTTAGATGAAGGAGACTAAATCCTTAACCAAAGTTTGATTTGCAAAGGATGATTATTGATTAAGGATTAAGGTTTGGGATGTTTTATTTTGGAGATATATGTGGTTTATTAAGGATGAGGTAGATGTGATTAGGATAGGATTGGATTGAATGATTTGGATGAAAGTGATAGGTTGATTGAATGATGATGTGGATAAGATAGATGGTTAGAATGATGAAGATAGACTATAACTAAGGATGAAGTACATTGGAAAATCTCAATTGATGGGGTTTGATAAATGTGGGGGGGGTTGGTTTAGCAGTGTTGGGAGGGAAAACCTAGCCCAACGTGAGAGAAAACCCAGCCCGACTAGAAATTTTTTTTAAAATGCACTTATAAAATTTATGTTTTTGATGAAATTTTTTTATTTTTGGACATGCATGAAGAAGGCACTAAAAAATATGGAAATGGCATTGAAACTGAGGGAAATGGTGCTAAGAGATAGATAGATGGTGCTACATGATTAATAGATGGCACAAAATAGAGGAAAGAAGGTACTAAATGGGTGGTCCAATGTTGAATGTTGTTGGATTTGATTGGGAATTTGGATTTTTTTTATGGTTTGAGCTCTTGGATAGAGATAAATCAAACAAGAAAGCATAATGGCCAAAGGTTTTATTGTGAAAATGTGGAAATTTATCAAGCACTTGTACAACCTAAGTTGAGGCAAGGACAATACTTGTTGGATTCCTACTTAGATTTCTCCAATCACACTTACTCAAAGAAGATAACTTAGATGCTTGGTGGCACTGGCTCCCCCTTACATGACACTCACTTCTTAGGAACACCAAGCTTTGAATCCCAAAAGATGCACAAATCTCAATGGATTTTGCTATCTCTACTTTAAATTGTGAAAACATGGGACGACTTTAGAGGTTTGATCTCCTGCGCCAACAAGTAGAATGATTTTTAGCCTCCAAAACAAAGGTTTGTAGTGGGGGAACATTCGGGGACTTGACTCTCATTCATGTGGAAGTGACCCACCTAAGAGCCTATCCCAGCCACTTACATCAATCCTTTTGCAAGGAGAGAATGGGGTTGACACATCACACACACAAGTGTGTGGATACTAGGGAACTGTCAAAATGATAATGCGTCGCTAAGAAGCTTCAGCTTTCACCTAGGCCTTTTATATAGTAGATTGAATGGAAAGTACTGCTTGAGGTTGCCAATGAGTTCTCCTTGTAGATGTGTCTCAAAGGTAGGTCCCTCCTAAAAAGAAAAAGAGAGTACAACCATTTTTCTTCACCTAAGATCCTTTTGAAGGTGAGGGGAGAGGATACTTTAATTCTATCCCTTAGGTTTAACACAAGTATGCAAGTGCACAAGACATGCCAAACAAAGATTCTATGTTCTTTTTAAGCATCAAGATCAAATGTTCCTAGATTTGTTTGCAAGCAAGGTTCATTTTAATGCACAAAAAGTAAATATTTTCTAAGTTAAGCACATAATGCTCATTTTAGTGCAACAAAAGAATATGTGTCTAAGCTATCAAAACCCTACAAAAACTATTAGTAATTTTGATTTTGGTCTTGGACAAATGTTTTTGATACCTACAAAGATGAGTTAGATTCCTACACAGATCCCAAAAAATACTATCAAAAAATGTTGCCAAAACAGAGATAAATGACACCAAAATAGAAGATATTGTCAAAAATTTGGAAGATGGTGCCAAAATAGAAGATGGCACCAGAGGTTTGGCAAATAGTTCCAAAACAAAGAATGGCGCCAAACCAGAAGATGGCACCAAACCAGAAGATTGCGCCTATTGGTACCCATTTTGGCCTAGAGGTTGAGCTTGCATGTTGGAGGGTTTCTTCACTTAAGCCCTATGTATTCTTTCCCATCGGCGTGACCTCGCAGGTGTTTTGGCGATTAGGTTGGTGGTAGTGATTTGTCGTCGACGTGACGTTCACCATCAGCATGTCTTTTTTCTAGTTCCCCGACGGGATTGTTCTTACCAATGGTGCCATCGGTGTGATTTATACTATCGGCGAAGCATTTTCCTGTTCGACCGACAATGGATGTTTGGCCGATGAAGTGTCATCGGCATGTGTCTCGCCAAGGGATATGTGTATCGGGGTGATCGTTGTTATCGGCATGCTTCGTTTGTTTTTGGCCGATATGGATGGTGTGGCCGACGGTGGAGTTGGCATTCAATACATTGGGAAGTGTTCATCTCCATGACTTTGGCTATCGGGCGAGCTTGCGTGGGGTTCACCGATGGAGTGGTGTCTGGCCGATGGTGTTGTATCGGCGTAACAAGTGATGTTGGTAGGTGAGTTTTGGTTGGGCCGATGGTGTGGGTCACGCCGACAGCGGAGTATGGAGTAGCAATCGGCGAGATAGTTGTCTATCGGCGAAGGTTTTTTGGGAGCTGCCGATGTGAGGAGTTTGGCTGACAAGGGTGTCATCGGCGTAAGTCACACCGACAAGGGGGCAGTGTAGTTTGTGATCGGCCAGACTTTTGAGATCGGCAGGAGTTTTTTGGGGTTGGCCGATGGCCTAAGTCTTGGCGATGGGTATTTGGCAGATGGTCGTGTGTCGAGCGTAGCAAAAGGTGCTCGACATCTATTGAGCATGCGGTTATGTTTATAAAGCGCTAGTGTCTTCTCCTCACCGTGCATGTGGGATTATTCCCCTGTATGTTTTGAACCTGCGAAGGAGGCGTTTTGGCGGGAAGCCTCATGTTGACTACAGCGACAGTCTCCAAGTGAAATGCAGGTGGTTGAGCCATCAATGACGGTCGTGCAGGGGTATGGGCGAGGAATACAAATGGTCAGGCTGCCTGATTGAGAAGAGAGACCCCCAGATAGTGGCATAGGGCTCGAGGGTTCCTTCTGTCTCTGCAGCAATAAATTTTGAGCACCATTCCTTCTGAGGATGGTATCTGGCAGATTTCTTTGTAATAACCATGTAATTAATTGCTGTGGTACACTCTCTGGCTGTTATAAGCAGACTGTGTTACCATTTTTAGAGGTTGTTGAAAACTGGACATTTTGGCTCTGTAATAAGATACAACTAGTTTTGGTTGCTCTGTGCAGCAAACTTGTGAGTTTATGTATCTCCAGTTGTATGTTTTTGCATGAATCCACTGATTTCATGGTTAATCTTATATGAACAATGCTATATTTGCATGTGTTATGCTGACTCTATCTCCAGTTTTGCATGTATCTTTCTTCTGAGTCCAGGTATTCAAGGAATGTCTGAGATTCTAGAACATAGAATTCCTGTGTTGAATGTTTAATCTTTTAACTTCTGCTCAAGGAGTAGATTAAATTGTTTTCAGATTGAATATTGGGAAGGGTATATTGCAATAGGGATGCCATAAGTATCGACAGCTTAACACTCTGTATTGGGAGATGTTTGTAAGGCAGGTATCATGTGTATCCCCCTGAAATCCAGTTTTAGCTGTTCATGCTGATCATTCACAGGTGTATGTCTACTGACTCCAAGCCCTAGATAGGCACCAATCTAGCTCTGTGTTGAGGTTATACACCAGGTCCAGGTTTGCATCCAAACATCAAATCAAACCACCTCATTCTTCCACCTGTTAGTTGTAGGATTAGGATTAGGAACCTCTGCATGCTCTCATACCCAAC
Organism: Cunninghamia lanceolata; assembly: GCA_027924645.1. Taxonomy (NCBI): domain Eukaryota; kingdom Viridiplantae; phylum Streptophyta; class Pinopsida; order Cupressales; family Cupressaceae; genus Cunninghamia; species Cunninghamia lanceolata. The sequence continues at coordinate 4,461,575 of BSBN01000287.1, read as the reverse complement.
CAGACATCATGTCCAAGAATGTTGCCAACCTTGTGATTTGTTACACAAATCTTGGTCCTTACATGAGAGTATTCTGCCTGCTGCTGTCAAGTTATATCCTTCTGTCGTTGAGCTAGTCAAGGTTATACTTTTATCAAGTAGGGAAACCCCCCTTGGTGCGGCAGAACCAGAAGTGAAGGGGAGGAGCTCACGCAACCTCCTGTATTCAGTTGGCTGAATCTGCCTGTGCATTAGAACTGGCAAACCCTAATGCTGATTCAGAAGAAAAACTAACAAAATGGTGACCCTGTTGGGGACCAATGTCATATCCATGAAAGTTTGAGTCTACAAGATTGAAAAATCAGACCTGGAAACTGTTTGTTGCAGCAGAGAAAAGGGTTATATATGTGACTCTACTGGTGGATGACCCAGAAAGAAGGAAATCAATTTGCAGCTTCAACTTGTTTGAAGCTCATTCCTCTTCAAGGAGGTGGCGACTCTGCATCAAAGAACCTGATAAAAGAACAAAATTAGTCAGAGAAGAATTTGCGGCTCCTGCAACATATCCAGGTATTTCATATTGTTTGACAGACTCCCTATTTGGTGAGATAGCACTGGTTAAAAGGGAAACATTGGTGAAAGCAGAGCTTGCATGCTTTTATTAGAATTTATTCTGTATTTCAAAGGGCATGCAATGTTGCTAAAAGGACTCATTTAAAGGACTTTAGGAAAGTTTGAAAAAACAGTCTAAATTTTGAGTGCCTAAAGTCATTGTTTGTAGAAAATCAGAGTAGAGAGGAGGGTTGCAAAAACATAAAGGATGTATTATCAGCCCATGCACCCTTATGAAGTGTCAAGTGCAAAAATGTATAACAGTCAATCCCAACCATCTAATAAAAGAAGTTTCAACATAGACAGATATAAGCCCATAAATTTCAGTGGCATTTGTGGCTATCCAAATGCTTTTCCACCTAAAATCAGAAATTTTTTGCCTAAATTTAATGGTATAAAGGATGAATCAGCTGAGAGACACTTGCAGTAGTTTATAAATGTGATAGATGACTTTGAGATTGACCATGAGGATGTGGTTATGAGATTATTTGTTCAATCTCTAGATGAAGATGCAAGGGACTGGTTTTCCTACCTTCCAGCTCACTCTGTCAGCTCTTGGCATGGTTTTAAATGTGCATTTCTAGTACAGTATGGTGAAAGAATCTCTGAATATGCAGTTATTAGTAATTTTATGTACATCCATATTGAAGAAGGTGAGTTGATCCCAGCCTTTAACCTCAGATTTATGAGGGCATTGAATAGAATTCTAGAATGCATGAGACCTAATGATGCACTGTGCTTACTTGTCTATTTGGGAGCCTTTGATAAGAAAATGAGTTACCGATTAAGAGACAAGGAGCCCACCACATTGCATCAGGCACATCAGTTTGCAATAGATATTGAAAACAATTGGAGGTATGGAATACAAAAGGGTTATTTCTCTAAAAATTTTTGTTGTCATGCAGCCCCCAGTGTTAATGAAAGATTTGATTCAGGAGTTGACAATGAATGTCAAAGTATTCACGCCCCTGTTGTCCCAGTTTTTGCATCATTCCAAGTTGATGATGTTTCTGTTATAAAGGAGGATGTCTTGTTTTGCCCAGTAAATGAAGTTGAAAACAATGGTTTTTCAAGTAATATTTACATACCAGCCCTTATCAAAGAGCCATCATGTTTAAATGATCCAGTTGTGCAAGGTTGTGATCATGTGGATCAACAGTCAGTATCAGTTTCATCAGGAAGTATTAGAGGGATGGAGAATGATGCAGATAGCTCAACTTCAGAATGCATTGAAGTAGCAGAAATCTTGTATGTGGGGCAATCAGATGATAAAAATGATATCCATGATCAATTCATGGATCAAGTTTGTTCTTCTTATGACTCTGGATCTGATAATAATGAAGAAGAATTGGAGTGTCATGAAGAAGAAGCAGAGGCCTTTGCAGTGAGTGTTAATCCCCTTTATGATGAGTCTACAGGTGCCTTTGATGCTGTGAATCTTGACTTTCAGTGGTGCAGGATTAATCCTCTTTTTGAGGATGATGATGAATATAAAGAGACTGTTGACCTTGGTGTTACATCAGTTTGTGAGGAGGGCACATATGAATAAGATATTTTCAGTTCTTGTGAAGATACTATGGATTTGCAAACTGTGAATGATGGATGTCCATCATCACCTGGTTTAGATATGTGCAACATTGGGTGTGTGGATCAGGATTTGTTTTCAATATCAGTAGATATTGGGGGTCTCATTTTTTCTGAGTATTTTGAGTTTTTGGATTAGCTGGATGAGTGCCTGATGGTGTGCAGTAGTCAGATAAATGATGAAGACTGCCAAGAGCAGTATGATGTACCATCTGAAGAGTATAACATGCATATGTTGCTTAATGCTGAAGGATTTTTTAGCATGTATGGTTGCATGTTTGATTTTGAAATGCAAAGTGACAGAGGCAGTACTACAAGTGGCAAGCTATCAAAGGTGGTGGAATATCTAATTGAGCAGATGACATTATGGGCAGATTATGCCAATCTTTTCAGTTGGGATTGGGATCTTTCAGTTTGGAATCAGGCATTTGGCAGGAAAAAATTTTTGTTCTTCCTTTTTGGCTACCTGGGGCCACCCAAGTGATGACTAAAATATAGTTTTTGTGCAGGTTGGTGCAATGATTGACTCTGTTGCCCAATGGATATGGCCCAATCTACGAAACCAGAGATTCTGGGGTCCTCGCTGCAGTTTTGCACCTGCACGTCCCCAAACAGAGCCAGTGTTGGTACCCATTTTGGCCTAGAGGTTGAGCTTGCATGTTGGAGGGTTTCTTCACTTAAGCCCTATGTATTCTTTCCCATCAGCGTGACCTCGCAGGTGTTTTGGCGATCAGGTTGGTGGTAGTGATTTGCCGTCGGCGTGACGTTCACCATCGACATGTCTTTTTTCTAGTTCCCCGACGGGATTGTTCTTACCGATGGTGCCATCGGTGTGATTTATACTATCGGCGAAGCATTTTCCTGTTCGACTGACAATGGATGTTTGGCCGATGAAGTGTCATCGGCATGTGTCTCGCCGAGGGATATGTGTATCGGGGTGATCGTTGTTATCGGCATGCTTCATTTATTTTTGGCCGATATGGATGGTCTGGCTGACGGTGGAGTTGGCGTTCAATACATTGGGAAGTGTTCATCGCCATGACTTTGGCTATCGGGCGAGCCGGCATGGGGTTCACCGATGGAGTGGTGTCTGGCCGATGGTGTTGTATCGGCATAACAAGTGATGTCGGCAGGTGAGTTTTTGGTTGGGCCGATGGTGTGGGTCATGCCGACAGCGGAGTATGGAGTAGCGATCGGTGAGACAGTTGTCTATCGGTGAAGGTTTTTTGGGAGCTGCCGATGTGAGGAGTTTGGCTGACAAGGGTGTCATCGGCGTAAGTCACACCGACAAGGGGGGCAGTGTAGTTTGTGATCAGCCAGACTTTTGAGATCGGCGGGAGTTTTTTGGGGTTGGCTGATGGCCTAAGTCTTGGCAATGGGTATTTGGCGGATGGTCGTGTGTCAAGCGTAGCAAAAGGTGCTCGACATCTATTGAGCATGCGGCTATGTTTATAAAGCGCTAGTGTCTTCTCCTCACCGTGCATGTGGGATTATTCCCCTGTATGTTTTGAACCTGCGAAGGAGGCGTTTTGGCGGGAAGCCTCATGTTGACTACAGCGACAGTCTCCAAGTGAAATGCGGGTGGTTGAGCCATCAATGACGGTTGTGCAGGGGTATGGGCGAGGAATACAAATGGTCAGGCTGCTTGATTGAGAAGAGAGACCCCCAGATAGTGGCGCAGGGCTCGAGGGTTCCTTCTGTCTCTACAGTAATAAATTTTGAGCACCATTCCTTCTGAGGATGGTATCTGGCGGATTTCTTTGTAATAACCATGTAATTAATTGCTGTGGTACACTCTCTGGCTGTTATAAGCAGACTGTGTTACCATTTTTAGAGGTTGTTGAAAACTCGACATTTTGGCTCTGTAATAAGATACAACTAGTTTTGGTTGCTCTGTGCAGCAAACTTGTGAGTTTATGTATCTCCAGTTGTATGTTTTTGCATGAATCCACTGATTTCATGGTTAATCTTATATGAACAATGCTATATTTGCATGTGTTATGCTGACTCTATCTCCAGTTTTGCATGTATCTTTCTTCTGAGTCCAGGTATTCAAGGAATGTCTGAGATTCTAGAACATAGAATTCCTGTGTTGAATGTTTAATCTTTTAACTTCTGCTCAAGGAGTAGATTAAATTGTTTTCAGATTGAATATTGGGAAGGGTATACTGCAATAGGGATGCCATAAGTATCGACAGCTTAACACTCTGTATTGGGAGATGTTTGTAAGGCAGGTATCATGTGTATCCCCCTGAAATCCAGTTTTAGCTGTTCATGCTGATCATTCACAGGTGTATGTCTACTGACTCCAAGCCCTAGATAGGCACCAATCTAGCTCTGTGTTGAGGTTATACACCAGGTCCAGGTTTGGATCCAAACATCAAATCAAACCACCTCATTCTTCCACCTATTAGTTGTAGGATTAGGATTAGGAACCTCTGCATGCTCTCATACCCAACCAGACATCATGTCCAAGAATGTTGCCAACCTTGTGATTTGTTACACAAATCTTGGTCCTTACATGAGAGTATTCTGCCTGCTGCTGTCAAGTTATATCCTTCTGTTGTTGAGCTAGTCAAGGTTATACTTTTATCAAGTAGGGAAACCCCCCTTGGTGCGGCAGAACCAGAAGTGAAGGGGAGGAGCTCACGCAACCTCCTGTATTCAGTTGGCTGAATCTGCCTGTGCATTAGAACTGGCAAACCCTAATGCTGATTCAGAAGAAAAACCAACAATGCCAAAATAGAGGATGATGCCAAATTGTGTAAATATGGCGCTAAAACATCATAGTGCTTCAAAAACATGCATCACTATATAAATTTTGACATTATAACCCCTTGTTTTTGTGTTATTCTAATAAACACATAGAGGAGAAAATCTAATAATCCACCAAAAACCTTTGAAAAAGCTATTAAGAACAACTTTCAAGCACAAAGATTTAGTATGATGTTGCAAAGAGATGGCACCAAAATAGAGCCAAATAGCACCACAGGATGATGAAATGGCACAGAAACTAAAAATAGGGCCAAATAATGAGCTTTTGGCACCAAAACCTATGAAACACATCTTTTTCACAAGAAAACTCACACAAAATGTTAGATTAGGACCTTGTGGGTCCCACTGTGTGTGCCAAATGAAGACAAGATAAATCTTAGAGGTTAGAAATACAAATAAAATGCATGAAAACACACAAAATATACCTCAAGATCTTCTTTCTCCTTGATAAGGTGGAGGAGAGTGCACCCAAGAGTTCTAGCTTTACCCGAGTTGATGTAGTGTGAATGTTGATTTCTTCTTGTTCTTCAACACAATATGATGATGAGGATTTGATGGAGGATTTGATGGAGATAGGATAGAGATTGTATATGGATAGATAGGCTAGAATAAATTTGGCATGGTAAGGGTATGATGAGAGAAGATAAGAGAAATTTTGGCATAGTTTTGATGCAAGGAGTTATGAAAATGGCTAGGGTGAGGGTTTTATTTATAGATTTTTTATAAAAAGATGGAGGGTGATGATTGAAAGTTTAGATCAATGTCTAGGAATGCTTGAGGATTAGGGTTTGGATTGGAGTTGTAGTCTTGTGACAAGTGTCACAAGAGGGTTGGGTAAGAGAGATCAAGGGTTAAGATTAGGCCAATGAGATTGGATGGTTCTCATTATTTGTGTATTTTAAATTCACATGGGGAAGGGTGATGAGAATTAAAATGAATTAAAAATTCATTTTAGGGGAAGAATTGGATGTGACAAGTTAGATGTGAATTTTTAATTCACACATGGGGAAGAGTTCCCTTCATGGGGAAGAGTTCCATTCATGGGGAAAAGTTTCCATTAATTAAGACTAAGACAAGTGGGAAGGTCAAGGACACATGTACACTTACATGTGTAAGAGGAAGATGTGACCCTTTGAATAAAAAAATTATTTTTATTCAAAGTGTGTGGGAGAAGGGGTTAAGAAAGGTTTAATTAAGTGTTTGTCTTAATTAATTTAGGTCTAGGGGATAGGTAGGCAGCTAGGGTAGCAAATTAATTAATTTCTATTTAATCAACTAGGCTAGGTTTAGGTTGATTAGTAGGGTAGATTGATTAAATAAATATGGTTTTTTTAATTAATAAGGATTAGGGAGATTGACAAATTAACTAAATAAATATTGAGAATATTTATTTAATCAATGAGGGTAGTGTTGTAAGGTATAGTGATAAATTAAATGAATTAATTGATCACAAAGGATGGATAAATAGTTAAGGGTAGATGATTAGGGATAAATTAATTAAATAAAATGAATTCATTTAATTAATAGGAGGGATAAGTGGTGGTGTAGAGATATAGGAAATTGGTTTGCGGGGCAAATCAATTTTAGGTATCTACAATGCCCATAGGGCTTACATATAATTCCTAGAGGTCTTATCTCATGCGTATTAGGTCTTACATCAAAGGATTTATCCATATATATAATTCCTAGAGGTCTTATGTTAGTCCTTTTATGTCTTAAATCATGAGGTGTCATTTCAATGAACACTACCCCTCAATAGAAACTCCTTACGACCAAGCATTGATTTGAATTTAGAGAATTTTGTTTTACACCAAGGTTTGATGCTATAGTGTATATATGATTTCTTTTGTGATTATTGGGAGCCTAGATCCTAATTATTTTTTTCCATAGTATTTTTACCATTTCATAATTAGTCTAGTAGAACTAAAGAATAATATTAGGATGGAAATATTTTCTTTTGAATGATTTGCCCATGAACTTTAAATGGGCTTTATCTATGGAAATAGGAGTCTCTAGTAAGAGTAAATATATTTCATTATATAATAAAGTGGGACTTTTAATAATACCTAGATGAAAAACACTTCCAGTAATCTCCTAAGCCACATTGATTCTTTTTGTAGCTACTTTTGTAGGCAGTTTTTGATTAAATGACTATAGAAGATAGTTGTTTAAATATTACTCCATTCATGTGATAGCAGTTGCATCATATGTTGAAGACATAGCTTGAGGTATATGTCCTATCAATAAGATGACCAAAATAGTTAGTAACACAATAATTGATAATTTTTATTTATAATGTAGGAATAATAAAAGCCAATAATTAATTTAATAAGAAGTAAGTCAACATATAATATGCCATGAAAATACTTTAAAATGATCTAACAATCTTATCAAGGAGATCATATGGGATTTTCATAATTGTAAGTATGTATAATTTGCCATGTTTCTATAAGGATTTTTAAGAAATAGTCATCCAATTAAACATATAGCAATGATCCATAAAAAAAATTAAATCAATGGGTGAGATATCCTTTGCAGGCTTTCTCCTTGGACAATTTATTAAGGTGACAAACACCCATTACAAGTAGGTTCTTATACCCAATAAATTTAGATTTTTTAGAGAAAATACTAACATCCTTAGATAGTTATGAAAAACACTTATGTACTATATCAAAATGTCATTTTTTTTACCCATTTGGACATACCTTTTTACATTGTAGTATTTCCCTTCAATGGACCTCCCTTCTTCATGGAATATAGGATAAAATTTGCTTCTTCATTATGACAATATTCAAATAACTAATATCAAATGTTATCAATCCCCTAGCCATGCAAACTCATCCTAGGTTTTTATCAAATAATTTCATATACAAGATAATTATCTAAACCTGGAGACTTTACATATGATAATATCTTATATGCATGGAAATACAAACTGTATGACATATCTTATTTTTATATGTGATGACCTTATTTAACATCAAAAACATCCTCTATGTTTATAACAATAATAATAATATAGTTATATTTTTAGGTGTTCCTTGCATCTTTCAAATATATATATATATATGATGGAGTTTGACTCATTTAACTTTAGTACCTCATAAGTAATGTTAGGTTTATAATTAGTGAAGTTAGTCCTTCAACTTTCATAGCTCTAGTGATGGAAGGATTTCCATTTAGTGGGAGTGGGGAGTAATGGGGATGTGTTATTATGGGACAGGGATGACGGATTGGACGATTGCTGATTTGGGAATTTAGGGACCCAAATAGACTTAGGATTTGTAGGATTTTTTGGGTTTGTGGATGGAATGGGATATGTATTCTCCACTTGGATTTGTTTCTTTTTGGGGGGAACCATGCCATTTGAGTGTTTTCTTTTGGGGTTGTGGGGGTATGTAGCCTTTTGGATGTTGGATTGGATTGTGCATATCGATGCCCTATGGCATGATACTCTTTAGGATTTGGATTTTTTGCTTTATAAGTGGAGGCATTCAAAGAATTACTTTTGAATCCCATGGGGTGTTTGATAGCTTCATGTTTGGATGATGTGTACTTTCATTGATCTTGACTGAGGATTTTGGAGGATTGGGAGTTATGGATGGGGATATTAACGATAGGGGGATAAGGGGATTTGAGGATGGGGATATTAGGAGTTGGGAGTAGTGGAGGAAGTGTGTACTTAGGGAGGTGTATGGTCACATGATTTTGTGATTGGTGGATGAAATAGGATGGAGGAGGAGGGATGGAGGCATATTATTTGGGGGTGCGATGAGATGCACCAAGTTTGGGTTTGGTAGAAGTTGATTTGGGAGGTGCATCGGTGGTACCAACATCCTTATATTTTTTTCCTTGGAATGTGTAGCCAAGGCCATGGGAATGTAGATGGATTTTGACATGGATAGGCCTTAAAATGCTATCTTCATGAAGGCCCCTAGGTCTTTACCATGATAGTTCATGTTTTGAAGCATAAATTGTGTGATGGGATGGGTGTTTTTTTGGAAACAAGATGTGAGTCCATTATTAGATGGAGGGGGATAAGTGGTGGAAGAATTTATTTCCTCTCCTATGAGAGAACCACCACAGATGAAGGTAGCAAGACTAAGAGGATAGTATGATGGATTTGAGATGGAGTCAATAGATGATGGTGAAGGAACAATTGGGGATGGCAAAGGATTAATGGGGGATGATGGGGATCAATAGGAGATGGTGCAAGATTAGGATTAGATGGGAGGCTTGGATCATTATTAGGAAGGGGAGTAGATGTTTCAACATGCTTTGGGTAAGGCTCTTTACATAGCCAGATTTGTGTGGATGGTGTGATGGGGGAAGAGAAAGCAGTTTCAATTATTTGAATAGGCTCCTTGGATGGGGTGGATGGAGGAGAGGGTGATACTTTGGATAAGATGGAGGAAGATGATGATGTGGTTTTGATTGGGATGAGGTGGATGATGGGGTCATCAACAACACATGTATGTAATTGGGGAGGAGTAGGGTGTCATGACTCCATAAGTTTGTTTTAGTGATTTGTCTCTAGATCCTTAGCAAGGAGTCCTTGGAGAAAGGATGATATGGATCTAGTACATGATTTGGATGATGGAGTAGATGGGGGATTGGATAGCGGGGTAGATGGTGAGGTTGATGAGTAAGGAGATGGTGGATTTGGATACAATGGATTTAGATAAGGGGATGGTGGATTTTGATATGAGGGACTTGGATAGGGAGAGGATGGATTGGATAAGTGGAATAAGGATAAGAAGGATGTGGATAAGAGGTGGAGTTGATGAGGATTTCATATGAGGATGGATGTTGGGGGATGAATGGAGGATAGAATGGGTTTCCCTTTTCAAGGGTAGCATAATAATGACCATAGGGAAAGCAATTAGGTGAGTGAGCATAACTTGTGCTAGCTAATGTATGGTTAAAGGGTGCTTTCATGTTTATAGATGACTGAGGGTGGTTTATGGAAAGCTTACCTACAATGCTTTCATCAAGGATCTCAAGTTTTAGCTTAAATTCAACAACATAATCATATGAAGTCATAATTAGATTTGGATTTAGGATGATGTGATGTAAGATAACTTGATGAATTGATTTGAATTTTGGATTAGATGTTGAAGAACAAGATAATTGAGAGGGGGGTGAATCAGTTGTATCAAAAATTTTAAATCCTCACAAACATTCAAATCCACATTAACCTTTAAACTTGATGTTTTGGCATGAAAAGAAAATAACAAAAACTGAATCATAATTGCACCAAACACATGACAACACTAGATTTTATGTGGAAAACCCAAAAAGGGAAAAACCACAGTGAGGAAATTAGCTCACAATATAATGTAGTAGAAATACCGAATTACAAAAGGCTCACTGCCAAAGGGGTCACTACTCAAAAGAAAGAGTGCTCACTGTAGGTGGACTCACTGTCCAAGTGGACTCATTGCCTACTAAGAAAGAAAGAGTGAAGGGAAGTGTGGCTCATTTCTAGGATTTGAATTGGTATAATTGCATCTAACCTATGCATGGAGTTCAGTTCCAATGAAGCTTAATATTCACCACAACACAAACAACATCTTCATAGAAACACTGGAAAATAATAGACACCTACTGCTCATTGTGTCTAGTAGCCTAACACATGAAATCTCTTACTACACTAATCAAATTTGCATCACAAACATCATATTCATCACACACACCACCACTCATGAATCCTTGACACTTATTTATACCACAATCAATCTTGAAAACATTCTCGAAGGTTGGCAACACAACTTAACCAATAAAATTCAAATTAGGTCTAGACCAAAACAATACCATGGAGGAAAGGAATGAATGTAGACCACATCATGCCTTAGCATGGACCTAAATCCACTCTTGCACACTTCATCATGCTTTCACAATCAATGAAGCACAACCGTAAATAGTGTAAACAACCAAGTCAATCAACCTTGTGTTAACACGATGAACCTTTAAATGCACACTTTCTTAAAATCAAATGATGACATGTGAACCATGCACCACACTCGAACATGGTCTAGAAACATTCACAAGCACCTAAAAACCAACAAATTTCTTTGCAACATCTTTCACCTGAAGAAACTTTACATCAGGGTACTTAACCATCTATATCATACTCTATCATCATCTGCAACTTGAGAAATGTACTTACAAAGTACCAAATCATGAACCACTTGAAATAAAGAAAGATATATTCCTTATAAGCATAAATCCAAAACTGCAAAGCCATAAACAAATTTGAGGAGAAATGTGGAGAAAAATAGTTTCTCCCAAACATTTTTGCATAACTCAGAAACATTGTTCGCACACTCGTGAACGTAATTTTATCTGCACAATAAATCAGAGCAGAAAATCTAAAATATAACATCTCTAAACACCTATGAGAAACATATCCAAACCGTACAATCAGATAATCAATTAGGAAGAAATGTAGAGTAAAACTCGATCACAACTCTATTAAGCTAGGACACATCTTCAACACACTATTTCCTTTATTAATCAAATTTTCTCAAAAGCACTTGGAAACCAAGCAACACAAGCATATTCTCAACATCTTCAGCACCTCTACAAAGCAATCAAATCACTTTAGCATAGAAACTCAATTAAATAATAATAATAACCTCATCAAAAGACACAATTGACACCAATGACAACACAAGATTGTTGGCATCAATGACAACACCGATTAGCACATATTTGCAACAATCTCCCCCTTTGTCATTGATGGCAACACATGATGTGAAAAACCATCAAGACATAGCTCTGCACCAATCTTCTTTGCTTTCTTACTCTCCCCCTTTCTTTTACATGTATTTCTCTCTCTCTGATAACTCATTCTTTTCTTTTTCACATTGTTCTTTCTCCCCCTTTGACATCAATGGAAAAGGGTAACCCAACTTTCCCTTTTTATGATATTGCACATACTTGCAGTGCTCACTACTGCTCTGCAACATCTTTCTCTTTCACTACTTTGAATACTCCCCCTAACTACAACAATCATCATGACCACTACCTGCTCCCCTTGAGAGGTAGCCTCCAACATCATTCTAGAAAAGAGTGAATAGTCAAATCCACTGGAATGATGTATCTCCTTATGCATCTAGTTCAAAGGAGGGGAAATAACCCCTAAGTTCTCCCAGAGATATTCAAATGTATCCTTAGGAAGAGCCTTAGTGAATATGTCAAGAATTTGATCCTTTGTAGGCACATACTCAAGCTTCACTTCATTCTCTACAACCTTTTCTCTCAGAAAGTGATACCTAATTGAAATATGCTTTGTCCTTGAATTCATCACTAGATTCCTTGAAATGTTAATAGCACTTGTATTATCATAGAAAATAGAAATTGGCTCATCATACACAACTTTGATACCCTTCAAGGTTTGTTTCATCCACAACACCTGTGTGCAAAAAGATTATACTGCAATGTATTATGCCTTTGTAGTAGACAGAAATACTGAATCCTACTTCTTACTTAACCATGACACTACTCTTCCACCAAGAAAGAATACTCCACCACTTGTATTTTTCCTATCATCTACACAACCAACCCAGTCTACATCTGTATAAGCACTTAGAGCAAAGTCATTATCTTTTGGATACCATAAGTCATGATCTAGAGTACCCTTTAAATATCTAAATATCCTCTTAACTTCCATAACATGTGACTCTGTAGGATCTACTTGAAATCTAGCCACAAGACAAACTGCATGCATAATATCTGGTCTAGTAGCAGTCAGATATAGTAATCCTCCAATCATTGATCTGCACTTGCTCTAATTAGCCTTAGGAGATTCATCATTCTTTCCTAGCTTACAACCAGTAACCATAGGAGTACATACTAGTTTAGAGTCTTCCATCCCAAACTTATTTAGCATCTCTCTTAGATACTTTGACTCTAAAATGAAAATACCCTTATCTGTCTGATTGATCTGTAACCCAAGGAAGAAGTTCATTTCTCCACACATTGACATCTCAAACTCTTTCTGCATCTCATCTGCAAAACTCTTACACATACCTTCATTTATTCCAAAGATTATATCATCTACATACACTTCCACAATCAAGATTCGATCTTCACTTAATTTTATGTACAAATTGCTATCTGCAAAGCCTTTATTGAATCCTTGTTGTAATAAGTACTTATCTAACCTTGTATACCATGCTCTGGGAGCTTTCTTCAATCCATATAGTGCCTTTTTTAACTTGCAAACCATATCCGGTTTACTTGACAATTTAAATCCTTCTGGTTGCTTTATGTACACTTCCTCTTCCAACTCACCATTCAAGAAAGCAAACTTCACATCTATTTGATATACTTTGAAATCCTTATATGCTACAAAATCCAAAAGCATCCTAATGGCCTCCATTCTTTCTACTGTAGCATAAGGTTTCCTATAGTATATTCCTTCCACTTGTGAGTAGCCTTTACATACAAATCTTGCCTTATTTCTTACCACTTCTCCATTCTCATTCAGTTTGTTCTAGAATACCCACTTAGTTCCAATCACATTTTTGTTCTCTGGTATTGGGACAAGTTCCCAAGTCTTATTTTTCTTAATCTGCATTAGTTCTTCTTCCATAGCCTTGATCCAATTCTCATCCTTGCATGCCTCAACCACTGTTTTAGGTTCAACTTTAGAAAGTAAACACAGATTTAGCTATTCTTCAACAACTCTTCTTCTTGTCAATACACCTTTGCTCTTATCACCAATGATCTAATCTTCAGAGTGATGCCTCTACATGTACTTGGGAGTTTTAGGGATTCCTTCCAGAGCTTCTTGTTCTTCAACCAATACTTCTTTTTCTTTAGCTTCTTCTTCTTCTCCACATAAGAAGACTTATCTAATTTATATTCATTAACCTTTGAAATCTTCTGAATTTCTTCATCAACATTAACATTAGCACTTTCAATGATTTTCTTTAGCCTTTTGTTGTAGCACCGATAAGCTTTGATTCTAGTAGAATACCCAAGGAAAATACAGGTTCATTACATCTTGCATCAAACTCTAGTAGTTCTTCATCTCTTTTGATATAACATTTTCTTCCAAAAACTTTGAAATATTTAACAGTATGAATCCTTCCATACCATAGCTTATAGGGAGTCTTTGTGTCATTTGCCTTTACTTGTATTTTGTTTTGTATGTAGACAACAGTCTGAATTACTTCTCTCCAGTAGACTTCCAGTAGGTTTGCTTCTTTTATCATTGTCCTTGTAGCTTCTTGAATAGTCATGTTCTTCCTTTCAACCACTTCATTCTGTTGAGGAGTCCTAGGGGTAGATAAATGCCTCTTTATCCCATGATTCTCACAAAACATGTTAAAATCATTAGATGTAAATTCTCCACCTCTATCAGACCTCAAACATTTGATCTTCATATCCATTTCATTTTCAACCATTGAGTTAAAGGATTTAAACTTATCTAGGGCTTTTGATTTTTCTTTAAGAAAAGTGACCCATGTCATTCTAGAGCAATCATGAATAAATAACATAAAATACCCATCACCTTGAAAACTCCTTACTTTGGTAGGACCAAAAAGATATGTATGTACCAATTTCAATAGTTTGGTAGATGAGTGACCCTTGACTTTGAAGCTTCTTCTTGTTTTATTTCCAATTTGACATTCCTTATAGACAACATTGATGGGATTTGTAATCTTTGGAAGATCTCTTACAACTTGAACTGAACTTATCCTTACCAGGCTATCAAAATTGATGTGACACAATCTCCTATGCCATATAGCCAACTCTCACTAATCTAAGTCATAAAGAAGTAACTATCACCACCTTTGAGATGATAAACATTTCTACCTGGCCTTTTTCCAGTAGTAATCATTGTTCTGGAGCTTTTTCTGATCTCACAGCCATCATCCTAAAACATAAGATTGTAACCCTTGCTACATCTCTATCCAACACTCAAGAGATTATGCTTTAAACCTTTGACATAAAAACATCATTAGTGCTATGCTTTCCATCAAAACTAATTGAACATTTTCCACATATCTTAGTAGTTGAATCATCACTAAAGCTAACTACTCCACCATCATATGTTTCAAGTTTAAGAAACTTACTCTTATCACCTATCATATGATTTGAGCATCCACTGTCAATTACCTAGTCGTCTTTTTCTCTTTTAGCATGAAAAGCATACATTATAGTTCCTTCAGGGTTAGTACCTGCTTCTAGACCCTTTTCCTTCACACATCTTCCAGAGTTAGTAGAAATAGTTTCATCTCTTAGGGCTATGAATAGGCATTCATTATCATTATCATCCTCATAATCAGATTCATCATCAGATATACTTGCATCTTCTCTAACATAGTAACTTTTCTTAAGAATTTTATCTATTTTATCCCTATTCTGAAGTCTTAGAGCTCTATCTGGACATCTTGAAGCATAATGGCCTATTTTTCCACAACTAAAACATTTAAAAGGCAACTTACCACTAAACTTTCTAGTGCCCTTTTTCATCCTTCTCACAAAGTTAGCTTCCACTTTATGAAGGTCTTCCAGATCTGATTCCATAGTCTTCTCTAATTTTCTAGTCTTAAAAGTAGTCTCATCCTTTGCAGTTCCACTAGTTGTGCCAAACTCTCTTATTTCAAAAGCAGTTAGGGTGCCAAGCAACTAATCTTTGGTAAACTAATTCAAATTTTTTAATTCTTCAATAGCAGAAACCTTATGACTATAATCTTTAAGAGGAGTTCTGAGTACCTTCAATATCACTTTTTTATCATCTATATTTCTGCCCAAGTCCTTTGATGTGATTGACAACTTCATCCACCTTCTGTATGTAGCTTGTAATGTTTTCATCTTCAAACATTCGCATGTTCTCAAATGTGAGCTTCAAATTCTGCATTTTAGCTTGTTTGACCTTATCATCTCCTTCATAAACACTTTCCAACTTTTTCCAAATCTCATTAGTAGTTTTCAAATTCACAACTTTCACCAACACAAAATTAGTAAGTCCACTTAAGAGAGCATGTTTTTCCTTACCATCTATTTCAGTAACTTTGATCTCATCTTCAGTACTTATACCATTCTCAAGTATAGTGTAATTAGACCTAATAGATTTCCAGATCTCATAACCAAGAGCAATTAGAAAGGCTTCCATCCTTACCTTCTAGAGTGCATAGTCTGATCCATCAAACAAGGGATTCTACTTCTTATGCACCATCCCAGATCCACCTCAAGCTGTTAATTTTTCTTCAAAGGAACCTTGCTCTGATACCAATTGCTAAAGCACAAAATAACTGAGAGTGGGGGGGTGAATCGGTTGTATCAAAAAATTTAAACCCTCACAAACATTCAGATCCACATTAACCTTTAAACTTGTTATGATGTTTTAGCATGAAAAGAAAATAACAAAAATTGAATCATAATAGCACCAAACACATGACAACACCATATTTTATGTGGGAAATCTAAAGGGGAAAAACCATGGTGAGGATTAGCTCA
Source organism: Cunninghamia lanceolata (assembly GCA_027924645.1). Classification (NCBI taxonomy): domain Eukaryota; kingdom Viridiplantae; phylum Streptophyta; class Pinopsida; order Cupressales; family Cupressaceae; genus Cunninghamia; species Cunninghamia lanceolata. Next base: position 4,445,150 of record BSBN01000287.1, on the reverse strand, counting down.
CAATATAATGTAGTAGCAATACCAAATTACAAAAGGCTTGGTGCTAGAGGGCTCACTGCCCAAAAGAAAAAATGCTCACTATAGGTGGACTCACTGCCCACTGAGAAAGAAAGAAAGAAGATAAGAGTGGCTCACTGCCAGGATTTGAATTGATATAATTGCATCTAACCTATGCATGGAGTTCAATTCCAATGAAGCTCAATATTCACCACAACACAAACAACATCTTCACAGCAACATTAAAAAATAGTAGACACCTTCTCCTCACTGCATCCAGTAGCCTAACACATGAAATCTCTTACTGCACTGATCAAATTCACATCAAAAACATCATATCCATCATGCACATGACCACTCATGAATCCTTGACACTTATTTATACCACCATCAATCCTGAAAACATTCTCCAAGGTTGGCAACACAACTTAACCCATAAAATTCAAATTAGGTTTGGACAAAAACATTCCTACGGAGGAAAGGAATGAATGCAAACCAAATCACACCTTAGCACAGACCTAAATCCACTCTTACACACTTCATCATGCTTTCATAATCAATGAAGCATAACTATAATTAGTGTAAACAACCAAGTCGGCCAACCTTGTGTTAACACCATGAAATTTTAAATGCACACTTCCTCAAAATCAAATGATGAAATGTGGACCACCCACCAAGCTCAAACATGATCTAGAAAAATCCACAAGCACATGAAAACCAACAAATTCCTTTGCGACATCTTTCACCTAAAGAAACTTTACATTGGAGTACTTAACCAGCTATATCATACTCTGTCATCATCTGCAACTTAAGAAATGTACTTGTGAAGCACCAAACCATGAACCACTTGAACTAAATAAAGATATAGACCTTATAAGCATAAATCAAGAACTGCAAAGCTAGAAACAAATCTGCAGAGAAATGTGGAGCAAAATAGTTTCTCCCATACACTTCTACATAACTCAGAAACACTGTTCACACACTGGTGAACATAACTTTCTCTGTATAATGAATCAGAGCACAAAATTTGGAACATAACATCTCTGAACACCTCTAAGAAACATATCCAAATAGAACAATCATATATTCAATTAGGAAGAAATGCAGAGAAAAACGTGAGCACAACTCTATTAAGCCAGTATACATCTTCAACACAATGTTACCTTTATTATTCAAATTTTCTCAAAAGCACTTGGAAACCAAGCAACAAAAGCATATTCTCAACATCTTCAGCACATCTGCAAAGAAATCAAATCACTTTAACACAACAACTCAATCAAACAGTTCAACAACCTCATCAGAAGACACAATTGACACCAATGACAACATAAGCTTGTTGACATCAATGACAACACCGATTAGCACATACTTGCAACATTAGAGGGGAACTTGGATTGATTTGGATTTATTAGGATTGGAAGATTTTGAATTGATTTGGGATTTGTATTGATCTAGGTTAACAATATATGACACTTGATGCTAGGATGAAATTGACTTGATTTTGTTAGTCAAGGTCAATGATATATGAGACTTGACTGAATTTGGATCGATTCAGGTTGATTTTAGATTAGGCCAAGGGGCCCTTTGATGGTTGGATAGGATGGGATTTGATTAAGGATTAGGTCGAGGGCTCTTTAGACAATGATTTGGATGATGGTTTGGAGGAAAATGATTAGGATAATTTGGATGAAATTGGATGAAGTATGATTATGATTTGGAGAGGGTTGAAAAAGGTTAAGTCCTTAACCAAATTTTGATTTGCATGTGATGTTTTTTTGGATTAAGGATTGGGATTGGATTTATGATGAAGGATTTTTATGAACGATGGTTAGAAGAATAAATGATGGGGGATGTTTGATTTGAGATGAGGGATGATTAGATTAGATTAGGATTGAGATGAAAAGGGATTAAGTGGATTGTGATGTAGATTGTGTTGCAAGTATGTGCCTAATCAATATTGTCATTGATGTCAACATATTCTAGTTGTCATTGGTGTCAATAGTATCTTATTCCATTACTTGTTTAGAAGACATGTATGTTGAGGATATTAATAAAATTAGCCTCTCTGGAAGAAACAAGTGAGTCATAGAGAAATTCAATACAAACAATGAGTTGTATGCTGAAGAATAGTCCGGTAAACTACTCTGCATTTATTTTTGTTTGAAGATCATGGTCTGTGGATTGGATGTAAGTTAGAGGTATGACTAAGGATACAGTATTTTAGGTTTGAAGCATCCAAATGAAGATCTAAGTGAGTTATGTTCACTAGAGTGAAACCTACTTTTTTTGTAAGATTAGTTGGGATAGGAAGAAAGTATTATGCTCCGCATTCCTCTGTAATAAAGTATTTTGCTCTACAGTTCTAGAAGGAAGTTTGGGATGATGATAAGTACCTATAGTTGCAATAGTTCATGGTTTGGTGGTTTGCAAGCTATCTTTTTTTTATGATAGTAGAAGACAGTGAAGTTCATGTGTTCTGATGAGAAGATTCCTATGTATAAAGTGGTTAAGGTCCGTGCGGTTGCTCCTAATGATCATAACATGCTTGTGGATGTCTCCTAATGATGTTCCTATCTTGATATTGGTCTGTGTTAAGGACTTGAGATTGTGTTTGAAAAGATTGTTCCCAGATAGTGTAACGTGTAACCAGTTTTGGCTAACCTGGTTAATCCCAATGATTGCAGAGATCTCTGGAAGATTGTGCAAGCATGTTGTGGTGTAGAAGATCGTGTTTGGGTCCCAACTAAGGCATGGCATGATCCACATTTCATTTACTTTGTATAATGTTGTAATAGGTCAGGACCTATTTTGTAAATGTTTGTAATGTTGACCTTGGAGAATGTTCCTGTTGTGATGTAATCACACATCGCCCCATGGCAAATGGGGACCCCCTCTTTTTTCTTTTTGTTTTCTCCTTTTTTTTTGCTCTAGGTTTAGTTTTCCTTTGAGCTTGTATGATTTTGATAGTGTTGTGTATGCAAGTCTCAACAGTTTCTTGCCAAGAGGTCTATATGCCTTCATCCTGATGCATGTCACTGAGACCCTGAAATTGACTAAGTCTGATACCCTGAAAATCCTGAAAAAATGACTAAGTCTGAAATCTGGTGGATCCTCAGAAATCTAGAATCTGCATGCTAAATCCTATGGATCCAGGACCTATCTCAAACATCCTGGAAGTATATTGATAAATATTTAAAGTATAAGAAACTCAATATCTGACTTATACTTAAACATATTTTCAATATACTTCCATTCAGGAAATCTAAAATTTGACCAAGGCAAGAAATTCCTCACTCCATGTCTAAACTCGCCCTACCTAGGCGGCCTTGGCATGAGCTCATGGATCTGATGTCCTGCACATGCATTTATCTAGACACTGCCTCCAAATCCGCCTTAGGGAGAGAATTTTCAAAGTTTAGAAGAGATTTGAGTGAGTTCAAGACAAAATCCAAGGGTGGTATCCCAACCCGCCCAGCTTGGGCGGCCTCAAGGTGCATTCATGGACTTTGCCTTGTTTTAGGAGACTTTGTCCAGATAACACTCTTAAACCTGCCCTAGGAATAAATTGCCAAGTTTGTAGTGTTTTGAGCTCCAAGTACTTAGAAGATGATGAAACTACAAGGAGAGTCCATTTGGAAGAGTTTGGGTGTATTTTAAAGGAGAATCCATGCATCACCTCCCAACCTGCCCAGCCTAGGCGGCCTCATAAGGGAGTGATGGACAATGTCTTCACCAGGAGGATCTCTCCAGACATCAACCTTAAACCCGCTCAAGTAGAAGACCTATGAAGATTTGATGAAAGTTCATAAGTTGGAAGGTATTTTAAGGTAAAGTCCAAAGGTCACCTCTAATCCCGCCCTTCCTAGGCAGTTTTCACCATGACAAGTGGACATCATCACCCAACATCCAAGTTGTGTCTTTCAACTTCATGAGCATCTCAAGATTTCACTAAGTGTTGGAGTTGATAGAAAAGCCTTATCAAATGAACGGAATGAATCTCAAATGAGGTGAAAATCCTTACTAGCCTCCCAATCCTGCCCATGCTGGGTGGCCTTGAGCCCTTCATCTGGATGATGTCGCCTCTTCCACAACATACTCTCCATACACACCCTCCAAACCTGCCTTGTCAAGTGACTCCCACCATCATGCATGTCTTCCACACCATTCACTCCATGCACTCACTCTAAATCCGCCCATGCTTCAAGAATTACATAGCATTCAAAGGAGGATAAACTCTCAATGAAACAAGTAAAGAACTCTTAAGTTGTCAAAACCAAGCTAAAAATGCTTAAGTGATGAAAATTCCTTACACCTCTTCCAATCCCGCCCATGCTAGGCGGTCTTGAGCACTTTGCCTGGACAATGTCATGTCATTCACAAGACACTCTCCGGATGACACCCCTAAACCCGCCCAGCCTGGGCGGATTTCACACCTTGACATGGAATTCACATCAAATAATCCATAATGCCTCTCTAAACCTGCCTAGGCACTTAGGCATGGATTTCATGCGAAAGGATATGTTTTGAAATCCCACATACATAACATGAATGCAATTTGTTATTGAAAATCCTTCATATCAAGTCTTAATTTGATGTGTTTCTTCTTGTAGGTGAATGGCAAAAGCTCATACATGAGAAGTTTGGAAGGTGCAGGAAGATTGCTCAAGTTCATCATCACCACATGGAGGAGAGCTCCAACATCAAGTTTATCTTACTTCGAAGACTTTGTATGTCTGCATGAGGAAGACATCAACGCCATGTGAAGGGGAGCTAGTCTAAGATGATCAAGGCTACAGGTGTAGTTCATCATCAAGAGCATCATTTGTTCGAGGCGAGGATCAGTGGAAGGTTGTCACTTCACCACGCACATCTTGAAGGAGGTCATCATCCAGAAGCTCACATATCATGTGCCAGACAAGAAGAACTCTCATCAGGCACTAGTCTACTCCATGAGTCCATGCAACTGTCCAGAGGCATGATCCTATACAAGCACAACAACATCACAAGATGAGAGATGAGCATGATCATCAAAGTGATCCATGAGTTACATCAAGACAACAAGAAGAAAATATTCTAAGTGAACATGAAGTGAATCACACTAGTTCATTCAAAGATGCTGAGGTGGCACGTACACATCATCAAGCCAATTACATTCTGCCATGTAAGAGGGCCCACCATAGAGATGCTCCAAAGATGCTTATCACATTGGGAAACGTGCCTTCATTGCCTCTTTCATGTTCTAAAAATAGCAAATTTTGTAACAAACTGCCTTGTTGTCTCGATCTTGGCCGTTGATTGTCAAATCAATCCTGGCCCTTCATGTAATTTCTGGAGTCTATAAAGGCTCATTCTTCTCATTTGTAAGAGAGAATACATAGGAGATTAGAGATTAGAAGTAGAGATCAAGTAGCAGTAGAGTAGAGAGGGAGCTCTTCAAAGTCATGAAGAGAGACATGAGATTGTTGTAATGACATACTTCAAAAGTAATACAAGCTCATTGTTGTTGTTTTGCATGGTGATCTTGTGGCTTTGAAATGTTAGCAAGGTTTCAAGTTCTTGAATATGACGGAGATGTGTTTCCAAGTAGTTTAGATGATAATGTAGATAGAGATCATTGATGTAATGGATATATGCAATGATATTTGATGAATTCCCATTGGTTGATACTTTTGATGGCTTGTCGATGGTAAGTCATCATGTAAAGTTAGCCTGAACCACATCTTGCAAATAGTTCGATTGTTGATGCTCCTTTGAGTTGCGCCAGCTGTGGGTACTTTGGAGTGTGTCAACAATATGAAAATCCTTGGTTTATCCTTTGGAGATCGCACCTATTTCATGTAGTTGTTTCTCATCATGGCGAAGTGAAATTTGGTTTTCTAAGGGAATTTATCTATCATAGCATCGTTCATCATGTCATTGTCTTTAGATTAGCCTTCTTAAACTCTTGCCTTTTGCCTTTTCTTTTCATAGTTGATAGAAGAAGTTCCATTTCACAAGGAAAGAGTACATAGTTGAATGAAGTAAGGAGCATATTCAGCGTAAGTCCCTTTGTGATTACTAGCAAATCACATCACACCACCGAGGCTATCCGTTGCAAATCACGTACAAGGAACCTTGGAGCGTTCTTGTTTGATCACTTAGTTTAGCATTCGAGATGCTTTGTTCAAGAGAGGATAGAGCACTTGGTGTTTTATTCTAATGTTGTTGTTGTCAAGAAAACATCATCAACAAAATTGGTGCTAGAAGGAGGGCGGAGCGGGAAAGAACACATTGCTCCAGTCATCATTCATTTTATACATGCCCTTCTCGTTGTAACGCTCAATAGAATTACTGAAGAGGGAAGGCATGAACAAGGAATTACATTGGTTGAAGTACGCAGACGAACTCTAAATTGTGGAATTGGAACTAAGTAAAAATTAGAAAATTCAAAAAAAGAAGTGGATTTCTCAAGATATTCAAGGCAATTCAATGTGGATTATCCTCAAGTCAATATTTTACATCTTTGGTAAAATTTGAATGCACAACTTCATCCTAAGAGTTTGAGCAATTTCGCATGAAGGAAAGGATGCAGAATTCACGACACCAACGGACACGAGGAGATGTATTGTCTAACATTTTTGTCAAGGATGGAATTAGCATTGCAAGGCAAAATTTCTTTTTCACAGGTACATGAACCGATTATTTTTGCAAAGGTGGTTCCCAATGCCTTGTTTGATGAAAGAGAGTTCTTCTTAAGTTTCAAGGAGACGATCAAGAAGAGACTAAGCATTGAGAAGGACCTGCTTGTAGAAGACATGTTGATTCCAGGTGGTTGGTGCAGGATTCATAACACCACTCATTCAGAACTCACGTGTTCATCTTGTCAGGAAGCTATTCGTCAAGTGAAGGATCAATTGAGGTTGGAAGAAGAATCTCAGGTACAACTAAGACTAGATGAATTGTGGAGCAAATGTCTTCGAGAAATTGATTCACCACCCAAAGGAGACAATGTTCCCATGTTATTCAAAAATGAAGATAGCATGAATAAGATTGATGATCAAGCAGAGAACCAGTTTGCATACCTTCTTCCAAGAAAGAAAGAAACTGTTGAAGAGGAAATTGAAAAGGTAATAGAAGAAGTTCAAACGAAGGTAATAGATGAACACGATGTTGATTCCTCCAAAGAAGAAAGTAACTCGAGTTCATTGCAAGAAGAATTCCTTGATGAACACTCATTCATGCTACATAAGGAGATCCTTGAAAATGAGTTGTACAAAGTACAAAAAGAGTTGTTGGAAGAAAATCGATTGGATGCATTACAAGTAGCACTTCAAGCCATCATTGAGGAATGATCAAATGAATAGCAATTCGGAGGGGCGCTAAACGCTTCCATCCAAGAAATACAAAAGGAGTTCCAGCCGAAGTCATCTCAAGATGAACAAGCTGATGAAATGCAGGTCAAGGACGTGAAACAATTCGCGTTGGTGCTAAGCCCTTTATTGAAGATTTACAACGAGCTAACAGGTGAAATGTTCCATGTTTCTGAATTTCAATTGTTTTCACCTTTTCATTTTGATATGCCCACTATTAATTATAATGTTGATTTTCATGTTGCGGATGCAAGTGGGATGATCCACCACCAACTTCGACCTCTAGACATGCTGGCAGGCGACGAGCATAAATATCCATTCAAAGGCGAAGAATACTAGGTTGTATCTTTCCCTGCTATTGATTGGAAAGATTTTGAATTTGATAATTATGAATTTCCTAATGATGAATTTGAAGAATATGAATTTGACTATGGAAATCTTGGCAAGACAATTTGTATGTGGATAAATCATGGTCCTGATGAACTGCCACAACTGATAATCTTGTGTGAGATTTTGTCTAAATATGAGAATCATATCATGCAAGATGTTTTTTCTGAGTTCAAAGATAAATTAGCAAAACTTCAAACTATCACTTGCACATTGTTACTGCTATTCATTCTGAGAAATCATGCTAGATCTTGTATATATTTGGGTCTTTTGGGTCGTGTTTGCTCTTTGTACATAGCTCTGCTTAGAGTAGGTTTTCCTTTATGTTGCTTTAGAGTAATTTTGCTGTGTTCGGTTGATCTTTTGTTTTTTTTCTTTCCGTAGTTTATGTTTGTTGGCTTTAGTAGTTAGTTGCTTTCTGGGGTTCCCATGTTACGAAAAGGCGATTAAGCTTTAAGAAACATAATCTGGTAAATGTTTAAGTTCATTTCTTTGATAAATATTCATGAAAGTCTTTTGAATCTAAGGATGATTTTCTCTAACTTTTTCACAAGGTTAGGATCTGTACTTGACTCAAAAAGGAATTATGAATTGTGTCTTCACACTGATATCTTGCGATTACACATATTTTTCTATTGAATTATTGATATCTTTCAGTCTTCTATTGAGAAACTTGAATCATGAATTGGAAGTTTATTGTGCACTCCATGGTTAGGGTTGAACAGTGTGACTGCTTGTTCATGGGAAGAAGAATCCATTGTTTAGCATGACTTGAAGTATTTAAGGGCCTCATAAATTTACATATCTTAATAGTCCCAAAGTTCTAAGTGAGTCTTGGTGAGCTTGAATTAAGTGAGATAGTTCATGATTCCACTTCACTCCTTTACATTGCATTCATTTGTATGCTCCATATTCTATCACTCCACATACAGAATAAAAGCTTGCACTCTGTGATAAGCATTCCCGTTTCTTGCCATTCTGTTGTATGCATTTCTCCATACCCCCGTCTACTTATCCCATTCACTTTGCCATGCCATTTCATTTATGCAATAAAGCCTCCATCCATTTCACTCGTTCCATCAAATAATGAACTCAAGTCTAGTGTCCATATCATATTCTTGTAGTTTGTTACATACTCCAAGAGATGAACTATCAGGGTAATGGTTTAAGTCCTCTATGAACAAAGTATTTGTAGTTCATCCATGTCAATGTCAATTCATATGACCTTAGCCATTCCACAGAAAGCAAGGTCAAGATGTTGGTATGTCCATCCATTTCCACATAAATCTGTCGTCGTTCATTATCCACTCAATACATATATATCCATTCCACCTCCATTGCTATGCAGAGTCTAAAAAAATATGAACACGCATACCCTCCACAATCCATCGTATTTCCATTTTCCCAATTCCTGTTCCCTATTTGTCCACCTCCTAATCATGATTAGTAAATGTAGGTGTCGTCTAAATGAGATGCTTGCAATCCTTCCACTCATCCCATATTTCCACGAAATAAATGTTGGATGCCTTTACCCATGAAACGAAGAGATTCCTAAAAATCCTATAGATCTTTATGCCTCATAAAATAAATGCTAGAAATCCAAGCATAGCATATTCAAAGACTATGTCATTCCATATATTCAAAAGAAAAGGCAAAAGTCTGGGTATTTAAGTCTAAGAAGCCGAATTCAAAGAGGCTTCCGCATCCAAAGAATACATTTCCATTCACCTCATCCCATTACATTTCCATTCCATCTATCACTTCATACCACGAAATGAAATCAAAAGAAAATTCTAAGAATGCGTGGGTTATGAAGTCACTATGAAGTTACATTCACTCGCCATCACTCCCGTTCCTAAATACACTTCCCTTCCCTTGCAAGCTTCGAAGTTTAGTCTGGTACCTGCAAACGTTGATCATGATTCCATCCCATTTCATTCCATTATATATACCATCCGCTTCCCCCCATCCCCCGCTAGCCTGCATATTCCACCACTTTCTCATCTATGTTTGGATATGCCCATCTGCCTATTTCGCATAATCCACACATAGTCCACTATTTCCGTCTGTATTCCCGTCCATTAGTCATTTCCTGCCAACATCAATGAACATACTGACTCGACATGGTTTTGTGTAGACTATCGTGTTATCCACGGAATCAGACTCTTGAGTTCCTCCTATCCATTACCATGGTGAAAACCTGGCAAACAGGCACCATGTGTAATTGTCATCCTATAAATTCAAAAAAAAAAAATAGTAAAGAGAAATCCTTTAGTCCACAGGTGAAAACCACCTCTGGTGGTGCCTTGGATAAGTACCATGATGAAAACCTGGCAAACAGGTGTCATGTGTAGAGACACTGTCTCATTCCACCTATCCATCCTGTCATTTCCATTATCATTTCCATTCCATTTCAAACCCTCATTACCCATTTCGCCCGTATATGCATACTTACACTGTTGAATCCATTCATCCTCCCTCCATGAACTTACTTAACTTAAGATAAGTGAACTCGAATGATCTTAGCTTCTAAGGGACGGAAATGAATGCAATTGCACACACTTGGGTCTTTGAATTATGAATGGTTGTACTAAGCTTTTGATTCTGATTTCTTGATTAGGTATTCATGTTTGTTCAACCTAACATGTGGATGTACACAGAAGGTTTCAATTCGCTGATTCTTGTTTATCATTCAAATACTTGGGAGAATCAATGTTTGTTGAACACTGCACACACAGTGGTAATCAAAGGATGAAGTGTCTTAACCCAATTCATCATTCTTTTCTCTTTCGAGTGCATTTCCTAGCTAAGTGGCAGAATCAGAGTTAATTATCTGACGTTTCTTGGTTTGGATTGAGTCTTTTTCTTTGAAATGTTCAGGAACATTTATTCAGATTGGCGCTAGATGTTGTGATGTAATCACACATCGCCCCATGGCAAATGGGGACTCCCTCTTTTTTTTTTTGCTTTCTCGCTTTGTTTTGCTCTAGGTTTAGTTTTCCTTTGAGCTTGTATGATTTTGATAGTGTTGTGTATGCAAGTCTCAACAGTTTCTTGCCAAGAGGTCTATATGCCTTCATCCTGATGCATGTCACTGAGACCCTGATAATGACTAAGTCTGATACCCTAAAAATCTTGAAAAAATGACTAAGTCTGAAATCTAGTGGATCCTCAGAAATCTAGAATCTGCATGCTAAATCCTATGGATCCAGGACCTATCTCAAACATCCTAGAAGTATATTGATAAATATTTAAAGTATAAGAAACTCAATATCTGACTTATACTTAAACATATTTTCAATATACTTCCATTCAGGAAATCTGAAATTTGACCAAGGCAAGAAATTCCTCACTCCATGTCTAAACCCACCCTACCTAGGTGGCCTTGGCATGAGCTCATGGATCTGATGTCCTGCACATGCATTTATCCAAACACTGCCTCCAAATCCGACTTAGGGAGAGAATTTTCAAAGTTTAGAAGAGATTTTGAGTGAGTTCAAGACAAAATCCAAGGGTGGTATCCCAACCCGCTCAGCTTGGGCGGCCTCAAGGTGCATTCATGGACTTTGCCTTGTTTCAGGAGACTTTGTCCAAACAACACTCTTAAACCCGCCCTAGGAATAAATTGCCAAGTTTGTAGTGTTTTGAGCTCCAAGTACTTAGAAGATGATGAAACTACAAGGAGAGTCCATTTGGAAGAGTTTGGGTGTATTTTAAAGGAGAATCCATGCATCACCTCCCAACCCGCCTAGCCTGGGCGGCCTCATAAGGGAGTGATGGACAATGTCTTCACCAGGAGGATCTCTCCAGACATCAACCTTAAACCCACTCAAGTAGAAGACCTATGAAGATTTGATGAAAGTTCATAAGTTGGAAGGTATTTTAAGGTAAAGTCCAAAGGTCACCTCTAATCTCGTCCTTCCTAGGCGGTTTTCACCATGACAAGTGGACACCATCACCCAACATCCAAGTTGTGTCTTTCAACTTCATGAGCATCTCAAGATTTCACTAAGTGTTGGAGTTGATAGAAAAGCCTTATCAAATGAAGGGAATGAATCTCAAATGAGGTGAAAATCCTTACTAGCCTCCCAATCCCGCCCATGCTGGGCGACCTTGAGCCCTTCATCTAGATGATGTCGCCTCTTCCACAACATACTCTCCATACACACCCTCCAAACCCACCTTGTCAAGTGACTCCCACCATCATGCATGTCTTCCACACCATTCACTCCATGCACTCACTCTAAATCCGCCCATGCTTCAAGAATTACATAGCATTCAAAGGAGGATAAACTCTCAATGAAACAAGTAAAGAACTCTTAAGTTGTCAAAACCAAGCTAAAAATGCTTAAGTGATGAAAATTCCTTACACCTCTTCCAATCCCGCCCATGCTAGGCGGTCTTGAGCACTTTGCCTGGACAATGTCATGTCATTCACAAGACACTCTCCAGATGACACCCCTAAACCCACCCAGCCTGGGCGGATTTCACACCTTGACATGGAATTCACATCAAATAATCCATAATGCCCCTCTAAACCCGCCTAGGCACTTAGGCATGGATTTCATGCGAAAGGATATGTTTTGAAATCCCACATGCATAACATGAATGCAATTTGTTATTGAAAATCCTTCATATCAAGTCTTAATTTGATGTGTTTCTTCTTGTAGGTGAATGGCAAAAGCTCAGACATGAGAAGTTTGGAAGGTGCAGGAAGATTGCTCAAGTTCATCATCACCACATGGAGGAGAGCTCCAACATCAAGTTTATCTTACTTCGAAGACTTCGTATGTCTGCATGAGGAAGACATCAATGCCATGCGAAGGGGAGCTAGTCTAAGATGATCAAGGCTACAGGTGTAGTTCATCATCAAGAGCATCATTCATTCGAGGCGAGGATTAGTGGAAGGTTGTCACTTCACCACGCACATCTTGAAGGAGGTCATCATCCAGAAGCTCACATATCATGTGCCAGACAAGAAGAACTCTCATCAGGCACTAGTCTACTCCACGAGTCCACGCAACTGTCCAGAGGCATGATCCTGCACAAGCACAACAACATCACAAGATGAGAGATGAGCATGATCATCAAAGCAATCCATGAGTTACATCAAGACAACAAGAAGAAAATATTCTAAGTAAAGTGAACATGAAGTGAATCACACTAGTTCATTCAAAGATGCTGAGGTGGCACGTACACATCATCAAGCCAATTACATTCTGCCATGTAAGAGGGCCCACCATAGAGATGCTCCAATGATGCTTATCACATTGGGAAACGTGCCTTCATTGCCTCTTTCATGTTCTAAAAATAGCAAATTTTTTAACAAACTGCCTTATTGTCTCGATCTTAGCCGTTGATTGTCAAATCAATCCTGGCCCTTCATGTAATTTCTGGAGTCTATAAAGGCTCATTCTTCTCATTTGTAAGAGAGAATACATAGGAGATTAGAGATTAGAAGTAGAGATCAAGTAGGAGTAGAGTAGAGAGGGAGCTCTTCAAAGTCATGAAGAGAGACATGAGATTGTTGTAATGACATACTTCAAAAGTAATACAAGGTCATTGTTGTTGTTTTGCATGGTGATCTTGTGGCTTTGAAATGTTAGCAAGGTTTCAAGTTCTTGAATATGACGGAGATGTGTTTCCAAGTAGTTTAGATGATAAAGTAGATAGAGTTCATTGATGTAATGGATATATGCAATGATATTTGATGAATTCCCATTGGTTGATACTTTTGATGGCTTGTCGATGGTAAGTCATCATGTAAAGTTAGCCTGAACCACATCTTGCAAATAGTTCGATTGTTGATGCTCCTTCGAGTTGCGCCAGCTGTGGGTACTTTAGAGTGTGTCAACAATATGAAAATCCCTGGTTTATCCTTTGGAGATCGCACCTATTTCATGTAGTTGTTGCTCGTCATGGCGAAGTGAAATTTGGTTTTCTAAGGGAATTTGTCTATCATAGCATCGTTCATCATGTCATTGTCTTTAGATTAGCCTTCTTAAATTCTTGCCTTTTGCCTTTTATTTTCATAGTTGATAGAAGAAGTTCCATTTCACAAGGAAAGAGTACATAGTTGAATGAAGTAAGGAGCATATTCAGCGTAAGTCCCTTTGTGATTACCAGCAAATCATATCACACCACCGAGGCTATCCGTTGCAAATCACGTACAAGGAACCTTGGAGCATTCTTGTTTGATCACTTAGTTTAGCATTCGAGATGCTTTGTTCAAGAGAGGATAGAGCACTTGGTGTTTTATTCTAATGTTGTTGTTGTCAAGAAAACATCATCAACAGTTCCAATGGTTAATGATTGTGATGCCGACCTTGATGATCAGTCCAAGGTTGATGAAGTGTATAAATACTTGTAGTTGAGTAGTGGAAAAAGTGTCCTTGAGCAAAGCTGGGAAGATAATAAGAAAGGTCCCAAAGGTAGAGTAGAGAAGAGGCAGAAAAGAATAAAGAATGTGTGGGTATGATGCAAATATGTGAATAATAGAGTAGTGACACAAATCAGTGAGTATGAAGAGTTGGGATTCAAAATTTAGCTATTAAATGACTGCACCTGGCATAGTGTCAGATGCTTAAGCAATATTCAGTTTTCATATGAAATATGATTGGAAGCAAGATTTCATCATCAAGGTAGTGAGCCGATAGTCATCCTTCAATAGGGTTTAACAACCCTTAGAGTTTAATATCCCTTATTATAATCTTGCTAGGTTTAGGGTTGAGGCAGTGAGCCTGCTAAATCTAGTTGTACCTCATGGTAGTGAGCCAGCATGTTCTAGGCCCATGGAGTGACCAAGCCTAAACATTATTTTTGTAAATATTGCAATATATATTTGAGAGCTAATCCTCTCCGTGGTTTTTCCCTTTTTAGGTTTTCCACGTAAAATCTTGGTGTTATGTGTCATGCTTTTGTGGATGCTGTTCATTTGTATATTATGTTTCTATTTGATTAATGGTTAAAAGTAAAAGTGCAAGAAAAGGTTTATAGAACACTGATTCACCACCCCCCCTCTCAGTCTTCTTGACAATCAACAATTTGTATCAAAGCAAGGTTCCTTTGAAAAAGTTTAACATCTTGAGGAAGATCTAGGATATTATGACCATGGCAGCAAGAAGATATGGAAATTATGGAAGCTACAACCAACTAGAAGTAGCTCTTATGGATCTTGAAAATTCTAAAGCAGAAGTTAGGGATTTGAAAGAAAACTTGCAACAAATTGATGAATGCATCTTGAAGCTAAAAGAGTAAGTCAAGAAATTCAAAGACAAGTACAAAGAAGTCAGTGATCAATTGTTATCAGTAAATGAAGCCCTGAATGATTTGGAAGTAGAAGTTATAGAAAGAACAAGAGCAAAAGATTATCTAAATTTGATTGTGAAGAATAGATCAGAAGATTGTGCAAAACTTGAAGAAGAAATTGTAAATCTAAAAACAGACTTGGAAAAGGCCAAAAGCTTTGAAGAAAAATTCAAGATAAGCACTGCAAAGCTTGATGAAATAATTACTAGCCAGAAGAGAGCCAATGACAAGAAAGGTTTGGGATTTGAGAAAGGAGAAAGTTCAAACTCTGGTCAAATAAGCACCGAGTCAAGGCAAAACAAAGGATACCAGTTCAAAAATCAAAGAAGAAGACCTAGAAGACCTCCGAGCAACCAAATGCTCAAAGGTACCCATCTTTTCATGGTTATTGTAATTCATGTAATAATTTTAGTCATAAGGCTACTCAATGTAGGAGCAGAATAAATCAAAAGGTTTCATCATTCTCTAGTCAGTGTTTCAATTGTCATAGAGCAAGTGAATGTAGAAATCAGATCAAGAAAAGTTTCAACAATGTGAGAAATGAACAATCCTTCAAAGGAAGATGTTTTAATTGCAATAAAATTGGTCATAAATATGCTATATGCAGAAGTAAAGTGAGTCAAAATCCTATTAGGTGCAATGCATGCTATAAAATGGGACACAGGGCAAATGAGTGTAGAAGTCAAGTGAGAAACAACTATGGCAAGAATAGGACAATTGAATCCTTCAATGGCTTCTGTTATATATGTAATAAATTTGGGCATAAAGCTAACCTATGCAGGTCAAGGATGAATGAAAGGAACAATGGTTAGAAAAATACCATTTGCTTTAATTGCAACAAGACTAGACATATTGCAAGATTTTGCAGAAGTAAGAACATGAAGAAGGATAATCAAGAAGAATTGAAGAAATCAGTGGAAAAGGTTGATCTGGTAGAAGTCAAGAAGGAGATGAACAAGGTCTAGGTCAAGAAAGAAGTAAATGAAGTTAGAGATGAGTCTGCACTAGATTTTGGAGTAGATACTTCCTTTGGGAAGTAAATTGGGAACTCTGGCTCAGGGGGACCTGTATTGAAAATTCCGAATTCCCTAGCCAGACAGTTAGTGCTGAGATTCGGTACAAAGATATGATGTGAAGATTTTTATAGTAGATTGCTGGAAAGGAACTCTGTAGATCAAGGCATAAAAGGACTCTAGTTTGGAAGCCCAATATGACTAAAGTATGAGCAATATATAAAGTAAGTAATAGAGATTGGATCAATATATCTCCATAGTTGAAGATCATTAAATGTGGTTCAGGTATGTTATTCACAAATATCTGGTGAACATATTTTCCAGTGTTCAAGTTCTAACTTCATCCAAAAGTCACATGGTGAATTGTCTAAGTCCGAATGAATAAGGTTAACCTGAAATAGTGTAAAGCATCTAAGTATTTTTGTCTGCATTCTTCTGCTATTGAGTATTTTGATGTGTGGTTCTAAAGGTATGTTAAGAAGTCAATGATGATTGTTGGATATGAATTCTAGAGTCTCATATGGTCTGCATTAGGAGTTATGACATGACAGATGAATTGTTCAAGTATGTACTTAAGGGACAAGCTGACAAGTCATGAATTTTAGCTAAGTGTCTAACCAATAAAATCAAGTGATAGGGCTCTGGTATTCTGGTCCACTTAGGTCCACCATTGAAGATAATGTTTTGTAGTTTTTGCATATGGTTATTGATCAGTGATTACATCTACATCCATAAGTTTGCTTGATCTCGATAATTGGCTTGAGAATAATGAGTAACAAAAGTTCAAGATTGTTTTTAGTATATAGCAATTTACTTTGGAAATGGTATGAAAATCTACAGATGAACTCAAAGTTGAATGATTATGAACTAGATGAGCTTTCAAGGCAATGATTGGGAATGAGATACAACTGAGCATCTAATGCTTAAGGTTTGATAGTGGAGGTGAGTTCACATCAAATGAATTCAATATTTTTTGTAAAGAACAAGGGATAAAGAGATAATTGTCTACTAGGACTCCTTAGTAGAATGAAGTTGTTGGAAGGAAGTATAGGACAGTCCAAGAGGCTTCTAGATCAATGATGAAGGAAGCTAACCTATTGGATGTATACTGGAGAAAAGATATACATACTGTTATCTATATTCAAAACAGAGTTCAAGTCAAAAGCACTATGATAATAGTCTAGGAAAGATCATTGAGAGTGATAATGTGAAGGTTGATGAAGTTAGAGAAAGTATATCAGATCTGAGTAGCTATGAATCAAATGGACCTATTGAAGAAGAAGATAGTCAAGTTGAAGAAGAAGAAGTTCCAAAAAGAATTCCTAATATCCCTAGAGATTGTGTAGAAGTACCACACTAAAGACCATTTCTTTTTGTAAAAAGAGCTAAGGTGCATTGGTAAAGAAATAGAATTGCAGATGAACATGTAAATCTTTGTTGAATATATGGATGAGGTATGCAAGGCAATGGAAAAAGGAACTAATGCATAATATGAAGAATCAAACTTGGGAACTTGTCTCAAGATCATAGATTAAATTGAATGGGAATAGAGAAGTGGTGAGGAATAAGACAAGGTTGTGTGTAAAAGGTACTCGCAAGTGGAAAATGCTGCTCCGATGGCACAAATGGATGTTATTAAGTTGTTTCTAGCCTTTGTAGCACATAAGGACTTCAAATCAAATGTGATGACTGCCTTCTTGAATGTCAGGTTGAAGAAGACATTATTTCAACTAGACTAATCATAAGGGAAGCCTACACAAGAAAACTTGTAGACAGAGTTGAGTTTGAAGCTTTAAGATAAGATATGTTACTATGGAAGTGATGGCATGTGAAGGTTCTAATGTGAGCTAGATACGGTTTGATGTGTACTCCTAAGGGGGAGTAGTCAAAGAAATAAAAGGAAAAAGGTGTAGTAGTGTAGGTAGTAATCAAAGATGGTTGTTGAAGTCAAGAGGATTATGAAATTACATCACAGGGGAAGCAAGTAGATGATGCTAATGTGAGTTTATGATAAAGAGTAGTAAGTACTACAGTGTTGCTAACAGAGGAAATAGTGCAGTAGCAGCAAGATCCTAAGGTGAGAATTGTCAAACCAAGAAGGAGAAAACCCCACATGAAGAACCAAAGTTTTAGTTACGGAAAACATCAAGTAAGGGGGAGCAGTTAGTTGAAGAAAGTTCAAAAGAGAGATTAGAGCAGAGCAGAAGATTGCAAGTATGTGCCCTTTGCCATTAATGTCAAATGGGGAGAGAAGTCATGTGAAAAACTTAGAGTATAGATGTGTAAGAGAAAGGGACATAATTTTGGAGAAAGAAAGAATGCAAGTGTATAAAGAGAAAGGGGGAGAATCTTGTCTTGATTACTTGCAGTTTTTCACATCATATATTTCCATCAATGACAAAGGGGGAGATTGTTGTAAGGATGTGCCTAATCGGTGTTGTCATTGATGTCAACATATTCTTGTTGTCATTGGTGTCAACTATATCTTATTCCATTACTTGTTTAGAAGACTTGTATGTTGAGGTTATTGAGAAAATTAGCCTCTTTGGAAGAAACAAGTGAGTCATAGAGAAGTGCAGTACAGATAGTGAGTTGTGTGCTGAAGAACAGTCCAGTAAATTGTTCTGCATTAATTTCTGCTTGAAGATTGTGGTTTGTGGATTGCAAGGAAGTTAGAGGTATGACTAAGGATGTTGTATTTCGGGTTTAAAGCATCTGCATGAAGATCTAAGGGAGTTATGTTCACCAGAGTGAAACCTACTTTTTCTGTAAGATCAGTGGGGACAGGAAGAAAGTATTATGCTCCACAATAAAGTATTTTTCTCTACAGTACTAGAAGGAAGTCTGGGATGATCTTAAGTGCCTACAGTTGCAATGGTTCATGGTTTGGTGGTCTGCAAGCTATCTTTCTTTTATGATAGTAGAAGATAGTGAAGTTCATGTGTTCCAATGAGAAGATTCCTATGGATAAAGTGGTTAAGGTTCGTGCAGTTGCTCCTGATGATTATAACATGCTTGCAAATGTCTCCTAATCATGTTCCTATCTTGATATTGCTCCACGTTAAGGACTTGAGATCGTGTTCGAAGATTGTTCCCAGATAGTGTAACGTGTAACCAGTTTTGGCCAAACTAGTTAATTCCAGTGATTGCATAGATCTCCAGAAGATTGTGCAAGTGTGTTGTGGCATAGAAGATCATGTTTGAGTCCCAGCTAAGGCATGGCATGATCCACATTTCATTTCCTTTGTATAATGTTGTAATAGGTTAGGACCTATTTTGTAAATATTTTTATTGCCAACCTTGGAGAATGTTCCAATGGTTAATGATTGTGATGCCAACCTTGATGATCACTCCAAGGTTGATGAAGTGTATTAATACTTGTAGTTGAGTCATGGAAAAAGTGTCCTTGAGCAAAGATGGGAAGATAATAAGAAAGGTCTAAAAGGCAAAGTAGAGAAGAGGTAGAGAAGAGTTGAGGCAAAACAAAATAGAGAATGCGTGGGTATGATGCAAATATGTGAATAATAGAGAAGTGACACAAATCAGTGAGTATGAAGAGTTGGGATCACAATTTAGCTATTAAATGATTGCACCTGGCATAGTGGCAGATGCTTAAGAAGTATTCAGTTTTCATATGCAATATTATTGAAAGTAAGCTTTTGTCATCAAGGCAGTGAGCCGGTAGTGAGCCTTCAAAAAGGTTTAATAGCCCTCAGGGTTTAACAACCCCTATTGTAATCTTGCTAGGTTTAGGGTTGAGCTAGTGAGCCTGCTAAATCTAGTTGTACCTCATGGTAGTGAGCTACCATGTTCTAGGCCCATGGAGTGACCAAGCCTGAACATTATTTTTGTAAATATTGCAATATATATTTGAGAGCTAATCCTCTGCATGGTTTTTCCCTTTTTGGGTTTTCCACGTAAAATCTTGGTGTTATGTGTCATGCTTTTGTGGATGCTATTGATTTGTATATTATGCTTCTATTTGATTAATCCTTTGAAATGGTTAAAAGTAAAAGTGTAAGAAAAGGTTTATAGAACACTAATTCACTCCCTCCCCTGGCTCAGTGTTCTTGAAAATCAACAGATTGTGGGTGAATTTGATAAAGCTCAAATGAAGGGATTGGATTATGCTCGAATGATGGCAATGATTAGGTTGGTAATGATTGGGAAATGGATGAGGTGGATAGAGGGATATATGATTAGGATAATGGATTGGATTATATGTAGAAGAGAGTTGGGATTATGTTGTTAAGGGAGTTAGACTAAGAGGATGAGGAAGTGATTGGGATTGATTTAGAATGTCCAGATGATGTTGGCAACTTGGCTAAGCATGATGTTTGATAGTGTTTTCATTGATAGCAACAAGAAAAGGAACAAGGTTGGAATAGAGATTTTGGTCCAGAAAAATAGATTTAAGCATTTTAGCTAAGTGTTCGCAGTGTACAGATATAACGAAAGAGAGACATTATTTTGATCAGAGTTGGTTTTTAGTTGAAGATTTTCTCTTGTGGTTTTGGTACGATGTTTATAGTCCTTAGATGATCTTAAATATAAAGTTTTATCTTTTGATCATCTTCAGAAGTGTACCTTCAAGTAGCCTAAGTTTGGCATGACATAATACAGTACTGAATAGAGAAGAACACCTAAGTATTTTGGTCCACATTCCTCCAATAATAGATATTTTCTTATGTAGTCTTGAGGTGTCATAAACACTTGCCTAAAGGTCTCAAATCCAAATTTTCAAATCTTAGAGTTCACCAGAAAGATAGTTATGAGCTATTGAGTATCACTATAAGGTTTGACAATGTTTGACTGAAATAGAGAATATGTTCTAATGGTCTACATTTTGTTACAAGTTGATAATATGATCTATAGTTCTAGAGTTATGTTTTGAGATATTTGAAGAATCTTGGATATGAATTTGAGCAAGTCTTGTTGTCTACATTAAAAGTTGTAATCTCACAGATGGACCAAACCGGTGATAATCAGAGTTTAAGGTCTACCTGATAGTTTGATCTGAGTATGGTAAAATCCATTGATTAGATTTATGTTCTAAGTGGTTATACAGTCTGGGCTGACATCTAAAAAGTTGTTTCAATTGTTGAATTGGTTCACAAAGTACATTGGTGAGAGGAAATAGGCCGATAATCTACACTAGGCATAACTACACCCTTCATTTTTGTATGCTGACCTAATTTGAGGATTGTAAATGTTGTGGATATATATATGAGATCCATTTCAATGTTTGTAGTGTGTGTGTAGCGAATATGAAGAAGTAAATTTGTATTTGAATGAGTGTCTGTGTGACATGCAAAGTCTTGTGATTGTTTAAGGGCGACAAGTGCATAAGAAGAGAGATATTATAAAAGCAAAGCAGTGTGACAAAGAAGAGTAGGATGAAGCATTCTAAATTAGTTTTCTAAGCTTTAGTGGAACTGTATCCATGCATTTGCAGATGCCATTTCAACAATTCATTTTGGCAATGAGCCATCCTTATTTTTCTTTACTAATGACAATGAGCTTGTATGCAGTGAGCATCCTTCTTTGGAAAATGATTCCTTAAGGCTAGTGAGCCCTAAGGAAGTGAGCCTCTTTTAATTTGGTATTTTTATTACATAATATATTATGAGCTAACACTCACCATGGTTTTTCCCATTTTGGGTTTTCCATGTAAAAAACCTGGTGTCTATGTGTTATGTTTTATGATTGATCATTCTATGTTTTACTTTCTTTAATGTTATTAAATGGGCAAATGGATTAATGGTTTAATTAGTGAATGGTTTAAGAGAATACTGATTCACCCCCCCTCATCTTAGTAATTTGGGTGTTCAACAATTAGTATCAGAGTCTAGTCCTTGGAAAAAGTCTAACAACTTAAGGAAGATCTTGGAGTTTGAATACATGGCAGGTAAAAGGTATTCTTCTCCTCCTAAAGAAATTGATTCAAATGAAACTATAGAAGAAGAATGCATGGTTGTCAGTGAAGAAGAACTTAAAGTTGCTCTTGAACATCTTGAAAGCACTGAAGTAGAAAATAGGGATTTAAAAGAAAATATTAAGAAAGCTGATGAGTGCATCAGAAAATTAAGGGAACAAGTAAAGAAGTTCAAAGGAAAACATAAGGAAGTTAGTGAATAATTGAGATTAGAAAATGAAATCTTGGATGATCCAAAAGGCAATTTAGAGAAATGTGTAAAGATCGAAAAGGAAGTTGGAAACTTGAAGTTAGATTTGGAGAAAGCAACAAGCTATGAAGAAAAGTTCAAGATAAGTTCTGCAAAACTTGATGAGATGCTTGCTCATCAGAAGAACTCTGATGAGAAATAAGGCTTGGGATTTGAGAAAGGTAAAAGTTCTAAAATAGGACAAGAAAAGAATGCTAAGATCAAGAAGGACAAAGGGAAGTAGATCTAGAACGAAAGGAATGGACCTAGAAACCATCAGCTAGGAAACCAAATGCACAAAGGTACCCATCTTTCAATGGTTATTGTAATTCATGCAATAAGTTTGGTCATAAGGCTACTCAATGTAGAAGCAGAATGAATCAAAATGTTCCATCATTTTCTAGTCAGTGCTTCACTTGCAATAAAGTAGGTCATAAAGCTAATGAATGCAGAAGTTAGATAAGGAATAGTTACAACAATAGAAGGAATGCTCCAACTTTCAGAGGTAACTGCTTTACATGCAAGAGATTTGGTCATAGATCTAGTTAATGCAGAAGTCAGGTAAGAAATGGCTATAACAATGGAAGGAATGCTCAATCTTTCAATGGTAATTGTTTTACATGCAATAGATTTGGACATTAACCAATTCAGATCAAGGATGAATGGAAGAAACAATTGTCAGAGAAATGTTGTGTGCTTCAATTACAACAAGCCTAGACATATTGCAAGATTTTGCAAAAGCAAGAATATGAAGAAGGAAAATCTTGCAGAGATGAAGAAACTGGTACAAAAGGTGGATCTAGTAGAAATCAAGAAGGAGATGAACAAGGTATGGATTAAGAAGGAGGCTGTTGAAGCCAAGGATGAGTATGTCCCAGACACTAGTGCAAAAACTTCCTTCAGGAAGTGAATTTAGAGCTCTAGCTCAGGGGGAGCTTTAATGAAATATTTTATTCCCCTAGCTAGAAAAGTAGTGCTGACAGCCAGCATAAGTACATGAGTTGAACAATAGTATATTAGAATTTTTGGGGAAAATTTTGGCAGAAAAGAACTTAATGCAAAAGATTTCAAAGCAATTTACATCCACTATGAATGACAGAGAAAGTATCTAACAATTTTTTAAAACAAACATTTATGGTGAATAGGTTTTGATGAAAAGGGTTTATAAGCAATCTTAATCAAAAGAAATTCACATTGCATTATAATACTCAAGCAGCCAAGGAGATCTGAGCAGAGAAGCTGAAGCAAATTCAAGAATTTGGTGTAAAGAAACCCTAACTAGAAGCAAAATGTATTTACAGTTCTCATTCTTGTAAAATCTTTGTTAAGTTGTGAAAGATGTCAACCCCATAAGTTGTTGAGATTATGGAGAGGCCTTGACCTAAGTTCAAGAAGCACCCTTTCAAATCCTTAGAAATAGATCTAGATGGTGCATTCTTTGACATCCCATATGGAATTATGCATATAAAAGACATTAGGGCATATATTCATGCAAATCTAGAAGAATATGATCATATGAAATTAGGGCAACTTTATTCGAAAAAATTGATGAATGATAAGTTTGAATTGGAGGAAGAATACAACACTTTGCATGAAAAGAAGTTAGATGTATGGATTGATTTCCCCATTTTCTCTAAAGACACTTGGGTCAGGTATGCCCTAAGAAGGATGCATGATGAATTCTTTTAGATGAATATGTGGCATATGATAACCAAGGATGCTATTGAGGTGGTGACGGGTATGTGTTCTTCCGTAATACTTCTGGCATTGAAATATATGAAGAATGATACAGTGATGAAACTAATTGGTGTCAAATTTGATAAAAGGGAACTAACTATTAATGATATTGAAGATCTAGCAGTAAGGTTTGCATCAATGGTGATTGGATACATGGTATACTTCTCCAATAGGGAGAACTCTATCTCTGCAATGGCCATCTACACAGCTTATGAGATGGTAAAGAAGAATGTCGATTATGACCTATGTGAGTTACTCTGGCAATAATTGATGGAGAATATGAAGAGGAACGAAATGTTGATGCTGACAAGCCTGATACAATTTTGAATGAGAATCTAGAATAGAGTATGGATCAAGGTGGAACACCTCCTCTAGTAAGCTCTAGGAAAGATGAAGAGATGAAAGAGTCTGTAGAGAAAAATAACTCTAAGGAAGCAAAAGTAATATATGAGGAAATTGACTTTGAAGGATAAGGTGAATAGAGAGAAGAAGCAAATGAACAAATGATTGACAACCTTGCTCTAGAAATAAAAGAAAATGAACAAGAACTCATTTAAAAAGACCCTCTGGAAAGGCATGATGCTGAGAAGTCTCATGTTGAAGATAAAAGAGACATTGCTAAGCAGTTAGTTAACTATTTAGAGAGTTTTGGAGAAGAAAAAGGAGGCTCATATTTTGACTGCACCTGAATTATTGTAAGGACCAATTAACCTTGCCACAATGTCCCCATTACAAAAACTGAGACTTGGGACAATTTTTAAGACCACGGCACAAGAAGAGATATTAAAATCCCATATGGAGGACAATGAGCTGATTGGAGATGCATCAACAATTTTTGAAAAGATTATATGCCCGGAATAAAGAGAGATACATCCTTGGCTCCTACTACATAGTTGAAGAAGCTTATGGAGTCAGTCAACTCTCATTTTGAATCCCTTAAAAAAGATGCAGAAAAGAAGGTAAGGGAAGAGATTGACAACAAGAGATTAGTTGAGTTGAATGATAAATATTCTCAAGACAAAGTTTTGTTGGATAAAAGTGTTGAATATCTAGGGATGGCCATCAAAGAAGCCAGCAAATTATATCAGTTTTATCTAACATGGCCTGAGAAAACCAAGGATCTAAAGGACAAGATAGATGGTTGTGAAGCCTAGATTACTAAAATATCCAAATCTTATGATTCGATGAAAGATGCTATTGGGAATCAAAGGGCTACAATTGAAACTATTCATTCTAACATACATAAGTTGTAGACGTAGAAGGAGGTCATCAAACATAGAATGAACCAACTCTGGGAGATAGTGAGCTTCAAGATTGCATCCATGACCAAGCTAGTAGAAGTAGTAGATAAGACAAGGCAAATCACTGAGGCCCCCACTACCATGAAGAAGGTAGAAGAGTTGGTGTCCTAGGGTAATGGGCATATATTAGTTCTAAGCGATGCTAAGGTCAGATGGGATGAAGATGTGGTGCAATTAGAGAAACTCTACAAAGATATTCCCCCTCAAAATGAGTAAGATATTTGATTTCATTCGTATATATGGGAATAGTACAAACAATTTTTGAGTTTTAGACACTTGTACATATTTCTATATCATACACCTTTTCCATTGATGTCAAAGAGGGAGAATAAAGCATGTGAAAAACATAGACAAGTGAAAAATAAATAAGGAGAGAAGCATGAAGTTAGGGGGAAAAATGTATAAATAGTAAGGGGGAGCTCTATGATGGTTTTTCACATCATGTGTTGCCATTAATGCCAAGGGGCAAGATTGTTGGCAACATGGTTGAGCATGATGTTTGATAATGTTGCCATTGATGGCAACAAGAAAAGGAACAAGGTTGGAAAAGAGATTTTGGTCTGGCAAAATAGACCTAAGCATTTTAGCTAAGTGTTGGCAATGTACAGAGATAGCGATAGAGAGACAGTATTTTGATTAGATTTGACCCGCAATTGAAAATCTGGTTTTGCAAGTTTCGTAAGATGTCTATAGTCCTTAGATGATCTTAAATCTAATGTTTCATCTTTTTATCATCTCTAAAAGTGTACCTGTTATCACATAGAATTGCACCTAGCTTGGAGAGAGTCCAAGCATTCTAATGACACAATGGGAATGATCTCAAGGTGTGGGACCTTGCAATATGAGATCAGACCTCCAGAAAAAGGTTGGTTCCTCTTTCTAATCTTAATGATTAGAGAAATAGACTAAACCTACACTAATGATCACCATGGAAAAGAGAAAGAAGGAATGCATAAAGGGAAATGGTGATACACCAAGATTTAGGGTGTTTAGTTGCAACTGACATAACACAACAATGACCTCAAATACTGAAAGAGACTCACACAGACTTATAGCTTTAATAGAGGCTCAAGTTATAAAACTATAACCAATAGAGGGACACTTTCATCCACAGGAAAAATTATAGATTTCAAGTAAACACAAAGTGAAAGCATAAGAGAGGCAAAATATCAGTGATTATATTGATTATGAAGTCTAATAGCCATTGCAGAGATAAGAAAGCTAAATACAGATCAAAGAGACATAGA
The DNA here is from genome assembly GCA_027924645.1 of Cunninghamia lanceolata. Lineage (NCBI taxonomy): Eukaryota > Viridiplantae > Streptophyta > Pinopsida > Cupressales > Cupressaceae > Cunninghamia > Cunninghamia lanceolata. The sequence continues at coordinate 4,418,647 of BSBN01000287.1, read as the reverse complement.
ATGATAACTTTCCCATCATAGTTGAGCTAAGATGAAGATAGAGGGGTCTAGAATAAGACAGTCAATCACATTCATCGAGCTCTAAGAAATATCATGAGGTCAAGATTGAGCATGAAGCACTCCAGTCTAAGTAACAACCCAGCAGCCGGCCAAGAAACCATAAATACATATGGTTCACATGTATATATAGAATTTCATTTTCCATTTGACCTAAGTCACCTACCACAATAAATTCATCCCCATGGACTTTGACAGAAGGTATCCCTACAAAGGCATGGCCTATCTGCAAGAATTCAATGCAAAAAATACTAAGAGCCCTAAGGTAGATGGGATATATCTTGTCTCCTCAATTCCCCAACCAATTCATCACCTACAACCATAAATGTAACAAATATCTAAAAATGTGGTAGTTGAGAGGCATTAGGGTCTACATTAATGGCAAATGAGACAAATTTCCTAAGAAAATCTTTTACAACACTTTAAAACTTTAGATTTTTGAGTCTCTATGTCTTCATCAACTCCTAATCCTTTTAAATTTTGACCCTTGCAAATACCTCTGGTGGTAGAGTCTGCATTTTCCTACCTTCAAGATGTCTAAGAATCTCCTTTTGAATCCTGACCATAGATGGAACTACTTTTAGAATCAACATCCATCTCTTTCCCTTTCGATTCTGCATTGAGGCCAAAAGAATTTGTCTATGGTAATTTTCATGACTTCGTGAGGAGTTTAGATGAGGCTTGACAAAGGTAAGAGTGTTAGTGAAAATGCCATGGTGTCTAATCAAATACCCTACCAACACATAAGTTTCATCCTCTTCCACATAGAGCATTCATGTAAAATTGAGGAGCCTCTCTTGAAATTTCCTAAGGAGGAGCACCGACATGTCACCTATCCAAACGGTGCAAGCCGAAGGGAAATTTCTCTTTGTTTTGTTTAAAACTTGCATTGCACTGACACATGGTACACCTTGGAAGCTACCTGCCACAACCTTTGAAAAGGAGGAAGAACAAAGGAATAGGCTACGTGTCATCATCTCATAGCTACGCATAGAATCTTTCCTACAGACAAGAATCTCTTGTGACACTGTGCTACTGTTCAATCCTTCACAACCCCACCTCTTCACTTCATCCTTTGACACCTGACGTGATCTACTTCATCCAAATAAGTCATTGATCTTATGGCCATATGTCATGATATACTTTACATCTATCCTCATTTCATAGCCCCACAGTGGGAACATGACGTCAACTTTGGTGGTCTGTGAGCTTGTAATATCCTACCATGTGGCATCTTTGGGGCCCTAGAAAGACTTAGGACTTGAGAAATTATAAAGAACATGACTTGACGGGAAATAAAAGGTAAGAATTAGGACTTGGGGCTGATCACTTCATGACATATAAGACTTAAGGTTATAACTTAAATGACCGGTAACCTAGGCTAGATAGTCAACGATGGATTATAACATAAGGTAAGATATGACTATAAAACCTAGGGTTTTAAGGGGAAATAAGGAAAATACTTAGAGATTTTATGGATTTGGGCTATTTGGCTGGGAAGCAAAATAGGTCAACATTTTGGTGACTTCTCAGGGGTGTTTACCAACTAAACAAATGGAAACCAGTGCCCTTATCAATCCATTGCGCACAGAGTCAAAGGGCTAGCAACAAGAATAGGGTTGGTCAACAACATAAGTTGAGCATGCCTCTGGGACAAAACAAAGCAAACCAAGAATGCATTCTCTTAATGAGAATGCAACAGAGTGCAAAGGCACTTATTTAAAGGAAACCTAAAATAGAAGCAAAACTAACCTACAGCTAAACTAACCAACCAGAATTGACCTTAAACAAAACCATTAACTTGTTTTTCAAAATAACTACCCTTTCTCAATAACTTACAATGTTTTTCATGCTTGTGGGTAGTTAGTAAGAGATGGGGAAGGAGTTGACATATAACAAATTGATGGAGCACTCCCCCAAGAATGGGGATAAACTCACCTATCCACCTAAACTAATTGTTGATGTTGCTGCCAAGAGGTGAATAAATGGGCTGATCCCACTCATTTTTATGCTCATTTTAATGGTTTGAGGCAAGCATGACAAGTGGTGACTCTTCTTGATGTGTCTCCAGCTAGGTTAGATGCCTAATAGGACATCCTCTTGAGATGACATGCAAATCAATGGAGTTGATCTCATGTCTCTGTTATGTTTCTTTCTCTTGATTATGGTTTGAATACTCTGATCCTTGTATGACAATTGGAGGAATGACTATCTCCTTAGTTTGCTCAAATGGCTCAAGATTTACTTCATCTAGAGGCACTAATTTACTGTCCAGGTTTGAGAAGAAAACATCAATCTCATCCCAAAAAAAGCCTCCTCTGAGTCCTCTACACTCTTTAGTATAGGGCTTCTCATTTGCTCCTCCTCATGGGCTGGAATTTCACTTTTTTGCTTAGCCTCAACCTACAACAATCTGCCATCATTTTCAATATCCCACATTGCTGGTTCGTAATCAAAGTTGGCATCTCCACATGCCTTCTTCATATTCAATGTCACTAGGCAGTTCATGAAAAAAGGCAACATCATCCACTTGCCAATTCAATAACACACATTCAGCCTGCATTTGCCTTTGTCCCACCGCAACCTGCTAGCTAGATCTAATATGTAGTTTTGGGACTATTGATGGATTGCATGGTTGGCGCTACTCATAACCTTGAGCTGGCTTGTTCCAGATTGGAACAAGCATGCCTGATGTACTTGTAGCAGCTGAGCTCATGGAGTTCAAGGGCCTAACATAGCTTAGTTGAGTTTGTCTTTAATTGTTCCCCTGACAAGGTTGCTCTCTAGGATGATAGGGCTGATTAGGAGCTTGGTATGGCACATTAGCTATAGGAATTGGTGCCATAATTAGCTACATGACTAAGGCTTCTAGAAATAATGGCATTAGAGGCATGGAGGAAATATTTCTAGCTAGAATCAAACAATTTTCTGCCCTAATAGCTACCTCATAAGCATTAGGTAACACATCCCCCCTAGAGACTAGATCATGATAGTGATATCACTGTTTAGGGATCTCAAACAATACAAGAAGGCAACATTAGGGGGAGGCCTCACCAATGCTAGGATTTTGTACCAACATTTTTGAAATCTGAAATTAAAATCCAACATGAACTCATAGGGAGCCCTTTTTATAGTGGCTAACCCCTCTATTAGCAATAGGTGGTCACTCTTATCTTCAAAATGCTGACAAATACTTTCTCCTAACTCATCCCAGTCATGAATTGAACTTGCAAGTAACCCCCTGTGTTAGTGGAGAGCTTTTCCTTTCAAGGAAGAAAAAAGGAGCCTTACCACGACATTGTCTTGGGTAACATTGTGAATAAAGCATACATTGGCAATGTCTTAGATATGCTAAGCAAGTGTGGTGGAGTTTTCATGAGTGAAAAAGGGAATAGCCTTCAAAATTGAAACTGGGATGTCATCATATTGTGCAAGGTTGAAAGGGCTTCCACCATTAAAGGCCACAAATGGTCTTTTTCTTGGCAGGACCATGACAGTTGTGTGTATGTTATGATGATATAGGAGAGCCTATGCTCGACGGATGGAAAAGGCCATGACTTCCATAATAGCTTGACATACTAGAGCATTGAAAAGAAGAGATGTATCAAAATATTCTTTGAAAACAAGGGGAACAGGTCTACTTTGGAGACTAGAAACATACCAGAAGAGAGTCACCAAGTGCTTTGAGATACTTTTGAAAGTAGAATAGACCTGGAAAACCACTGAAATCTTGATCCTTGTAGTTCTTTAAATGCTTGGACTAGCTGCACTAGTAGATTTGTTTAGCAGGGTCGCCATGATGTTTGAAGAGTGCCCTGAATGGTAAGATGCACTAAAGAATACACCAGATCCTTCAACTGATGATAGAGCTCATCAAGTTGGCCCCATCGGGTATGCCAAAAACTGTTATCACATAGAATTGCACCCAGCTTGGAGAGAGTCCAAGCATTTTAATGACACAATGGGAATGATCTCAAGGTGTGGGACCTTGCAATATGAGATCAGACCTCAAGAGAAGGTTGGTTCCTCTTTCTAAGCTTAAGGCTTAGAGAAATAGACTAAACCTACACTAATGATCACCAGGAAAAAGGGAAAGAAGGAATACATAAAGGGAAATAGTGATACACCAAGATTTAGGGTGTTTAGTTGCAAGTGAGATAACACAACAATGACCTCAAATATTGATAGAGAGTCACATAGACTTATAGCTTTAACAGAGGCTCGAGTTAGAAAATTGTAACCAATAGTGGGACCCTTTCATCCATAGGACAAATTATAGATTTCAAGTAAACACAGAGTGAAAGAATAAGAGGCAAAATATCAATGATTATATTGATCATGAAGGCTAAATAGCCAATACAGAGATAAGAAAGCTAAATATATATCAAAAAGACACATAATGATAACTTTTCTATCATATTTGTGCTAAGATGAAGACAGAAAGGTCTAGAATAAGAGACCATTGATCACATTCATCGAACTCTAAGAAATATCATGAGGTCAAGATCAAGCATGAAGCACTTGAGTCTAAGTAACAACCCAACAACCAACTAAGCAACCACAAATACATTTATTTCACATGTATATATAGCATTTCATTTTTTATTTGACCTAAGTCACCTACCACAATAAATTCATCCCCATGGGCTATGATAGAAGGTATCCCTGCAAAGGCATGGCCTATCTGCAAGAATTCAATGCAAAAAATATCAAGAGTCGTGAGGTAGATGGGAGATATCTTGTATCCTCAATTCCCTAGCCAATTCATCACCTGCAACAATAAATGCAACAAATATCTGAAAAGGGGGCAGCTAAGAGGCATTAGGGTCTACATTGGTGGCAGATGAGTCAAATTTCCTTAGCAAAGCTTTTATAACACTTTAAATCTTTAGATTTTTGAGTCTCTATGTCTTCATCAGCTCCTAATCCTTTGAAATTTTGACCCTTGCAAATGCCTCTAGCGGTAGAGTCTACATTTTCCCACCTTTGGGATGTCTGAGAATCTCCTTTTGAATCATGACTCTAGATGGATCTACTTTTAGAATCAACGACCATCACTTTCCCTTTTGATTCTACATTGAGGCCCAAAGATTCTATATATGTGGTAATTTTTGTGACTTCATGAAGAGTCTAGATGAGGCACATCGAAGGTAAGAGTCTTAGCAAAAATGCCATGATGTTTGATGAAATGCCCTACCAACACTTAAGTTCTATCCTCTGCCACGTGGAGGATTCATGCAAACTTGAGGAGCCTCTCTTGAAATATCCTGAAGAGGAGTGCAAACAAACCATGTGTCCAAACGATGCAAACCAAAGGGGAACTTTTCTTTTTTTTGTTTAGAACTTGCACTGCGCTAACATATGGTACACCTTGCAAGCTGCCCACCATAGCCTTCGAAAAGGAGGAAGAACAAAGGAACTGGCTACGTGTCATCATCTTGTAGCCACACATAGAATCTTTCCTACAGATAAGATTCTCCTGCAACACTGTGCTACCATTTGATCCTTCATGACCCCACCTCTTCACTTCATCCTTTGACACCTGGTAGGATCTACTTCATCCAACTAAGTCATTGATCTTATGGCCATAAGCCACAATATAGTTTATAGTTGTCCTCATTTCACAGCCCCACGAGGGGAACATGATGTCAGCTTCAGCAGTCTGTAAGCTTTCAATATCGTGCCATGTGGCACCTTCAAGCCCCTAAAAAGACTTAGGACTTAAGAGCTTATAAAGAATATGACATGACATGCAATAAAAGGTAAGCATTAGGACTTGGGGCTGGTCACTTCATGACATATAGGACTTTAGGTTATAACTTAAATGACTGGTAACCTAGGCTAGACAATCAATGATGGATTATAACATAAGGTAATATATGATCATACAACCTAGGGTTTTAAATGGAAATAAGGAAAACACTTAGAGATTTTATAGATTTGGGCTATTTGGCTTAGAAGAAAAATAGGTCAATAGTACCTTCAAGTAGCCTATGTCTGACATGATAGAATACAATACTGAATAGAGCAGAACACCTAAGTATTTTGGTCCACATTCCTCTAGTAATAGATATTTTCTTATGTAGTTTTGAGGTGTCATAAGCACTTGTTTGAAGGTCTCAAATCCAAAGTTTTAGATCTTGGAGTTCACTTGAAAGATAGTTATGAGCTACTGAGTATCGTTGTAAGGTTTGATAGTGTTTGACTGAAATAGAGCATGTGTTGTAATGGTCTACATTTTGTTGGAAGTTGATATTATGTTCTATAGCTCTAGAGATATGTTTTGAGATGTCTAAAGAATCTTGGATATGAATTTGATCAAGTCTTATGGTCCATATTGAAAGTTGTAATCTGACAGATGGACTAAACCAATGATAATTAGAGTTTAAGGCTGACCTGATAGTTTGATCTAAGTGTGGTAAAATCCATTGATTAGATTCATGTTCTAAGTGGCTATACAGTCTGGGATGACATGTTAAAAGTTGTTTCAAGTGTTAAATTGGTTCGTAAAGTACTTTGGTGAAAGGATTAGGCTGACAAGATACACTAGGCATAACTACATGCTTCATTTCTGTATGCTGACCTAATTTGAGGATTGTAAATGTTGCATATATATATATATATGAGATCCATGTCAATGTTTGTAGTGTGTGTGTAGTGAATATGAAGAAGTAAATGCGAATATGAATGAGTGTCTATGTGACATGTGAAGTCTTGTGATTGTGTAAGGGTGAAAAGTGCAGAAGAAGAAAGATCTTATAAAAGAAGAGAAATACGATAGAGCAGAGAAGGATGAAGAGTTCTGAATTAGTATTTTGATCTTTAGTGGAACTGTATCCATGCATTTGCAGATGCAATTTCAGTAGTTCATTTTTGTAGTGAGCTACCCTACTTTTTCTTTACTAATGGCAGTGAGCCTGTATGCAGTGGGCATCCTTCATTGGATAGTGAGTCCTTAAGGGAAGTGAGCTCTAGGTAGTGGGCCTCTTGTAATTTAGTATTGTTATTATATAATATATTGTGAGCTAACACTCACTATGGTTTTTCCCATTTTGGGTTTTCCACGTAAAAATTCTAGTGTCTATTGTTTATGTTTTGTGATTGATCATTTTATGTTTTACTTGGTTTAATGTTGTTTAATGGGAAAATGGATTAATGTTTTAATTAGTGGATGGTTTAAGAGAATACTGATTCACCCCCACTCTCAGTATTATGGGTGTTCAACAGATGAAAAATTGTATTAGAGAAATGGATTATGATGTGGATTAGGAGGAAAAGGAAAGAAAGATGAAGCTCAATAATGGGATTAGGATTAGGAGTTATTAGTGGATTGGGTGATTAGGAAGGATAAGATGAGAGGATTAGAATATGATAAGTGGATGAAGTGATTTGAGAAAATGAATTAGGGAGTGATTAAGATGGGATAAATATGGTGACGAGGACTTGGATTAGGATGAAAGTGACATGATTAAGATAATGGAAAATGGATTAGGGTATGGATTTAGGGATGATTATGGAAAATGAATAATGGATAAATGATTGAGTTAGAAGGTGATTAGAATGATAGGATGGGATTAAGCTCAAATATGGGGATTAATTAAGCTCAAATGATGGGATTAGATTAGGGTAATGATGATGAAATTAGATGATTGGATTGGTGATTAGGAGGAATTGTATTCAGATTAGGTGGACTAGGAAGAAATTAGATTAGGATAGTGTGGATTATGAAGATAATGCATAATTTGGATTTGGATTAGGAAAATGAATGATTTGGATGATGGATTAATATGTGATTAAGGATGTCTTACGTGCTTGACCTTAGGTAACTTTGCAATAAAATAAACACACATAAATACATAATTCTTGCAAAGGATTTGGATTGGATTTGTATTAAAGGGATTCACGAGTTTTGATGATAAAGAAATGCCAAACACACCAACACCCTAGATTAGTTATGTGGGTGTGACATATCTTGTGGATCTCACAAAATGGATATGGGTCAATCCCAACTCAAAATAGAGAAGTGATTCCCACCCCCATTAATACCATGATGCTATAACTTGGATAGATTGCGAATATGTGGTCATGTACCACCATATACCCCTTAACTTAAAGACTTTCATTTTGCCCAAAGTAGACCCTATCTCAAGTATAATGGTACATGTGAGTGTCTTCCTCTCCTACTATAGTAGTGCACCACAAGATATGATAGTCGGAGGGTCTTAAGCCAGGATATATGAGCTTCTAGGGGATATCCTCAATAAACTCAATGTGTGTGAGGCCGAAATCCATAAGATAAGGGGTATGTCTAATGGCATAGTGAGATAGGGTAACCCACTCCCCTCCTTCACTTTGCAAGGTAAAAAGTTCTTGCAAGCTTACCCCAAATGACAAATGTCCCCCAATGGAAGAGTCTTTTGATTCTCTTCCAAATTTGTATACCCCGCTAGAACATGAGGGTTGAGGTTGTCCCCTTGGTGATGAAATCCAAAGAAGGCCCCCTAGAGGAAAGACTCCAAGGTGTTCTTGATCTCCAAGATCACTAAATGGCGCGAGGAGAGAGCATACACACCAAGGACCTTAGGATGAACAAAGATAACAAAGATTGGATCAAATCAAGGTTTTTAATCTCTAAGATTTCCAAATAGCGAGAGGAGAGAGAATACACCTTAAAATGACCCCAAACAAAGAATACAAGTTCTTTCTAACCAGAAACGGAAGGTTTTCCTAGATTAGTGGAGAAAAGATGGATCCTGGGACAAGCAAGGCTGCAACAACTTGTTAGTAGTCTAGATGATTTTATCTTTGACCAATGATGTGCTACAAATAAGTGTGTTATATTAAAATGATAAAATATGAAAAAACCAAATATTAGATGGAATGATATAAAAGATTTGATAAGGTATTTGTTGATGGTAAATTTTATGTTTCACTCACAGCAATGGGAAATCTCATAATGTGGGACATGCTTCTGAGAAAACCTCTAGTTTTAGAGAAGCCAACTCTTCTGTGTTTCTTCATGGTTTGAGAAAAGGAGTAAGAAAAACTAAATAGAAATGCTTAATAATTGAAACTATAATAAGGCAATATGCCAGATAAGATTTAGATTTACTGTGAAGGAAAAGATTCACTAATCTCTGACTACTGATAACTAAATAGAAACAATCAAACTAGTCCAAGAGCATAAATGCATTATTTTATAGCAGATTGCATCTCATTATTTCATAAAATAGATTAAATGAATCATGATATTGTAAATGTAATAGATAAAGACTTAGAATTTAGCATAGAATGTTATTTCTCTTCATTGGTGAAAGGAGAACAAAGTATAAAAGGCTTTTAGATAAATTCACAAATACACAATATTCAGAATCCTTTCTAAGAAACACCCATAGAGGCTCAAGTCTTTTTCTCTATTGTATTTGAATAAATTCCAACCCCCTACAAAATAAAACCTCATTAAATAGATTACTGAGCAGAGAAAACCCTAGAAAACAATAGCTAACTAAAGAAAAAAGCTCATAAAAACTTGAGTTACATCACAAACTGTCTGTCAAAATCCACAAAACACCACATGATCCTTTGCATGAAGAAAAAGCTGCCATATAGAAAAACTAGCCAACAGCATAACATAATAAAACTATCATAAAAATTGCACTTGCAAAAAGTGGGGCTTTGCCAAGTGTCCATCCTTATCTGTATCTATTGGGACCCACTACCTTTTGAGACACTCCTCTTCTATGAATGTTATATGATGTGCGAAAGTGCCATGTATCATAACTATCTAATGGTGCACCAAAAATGATTTGTCAAAACTAAAGATTCTCAAGATGTGTGCACAAACAATATATGGCTTGCTCGGCCAATGGCACAAGAGGAAGAAAATGTCAGACCCAAAACCTTATAGAATGTGTGTGGAGGTGTTACATAGCTCCCACTAACCTTCCCTTGGTAAATGATGCAGTCACAGAATCATCGTCATCACTATGCGCCCCTCCAATGTAAAAATGTGTCGTATGGATTTTCTGACCAATAGTGCAACAGGAATAAGGTGCCAGAGTTGAAGGCTCCCAAAATGTGCATAGAAACAACATGTGGATCATTCAGCCAATGGTACAATAGGAAGAAGATGGTGAAACCATTACTACCTTAGAGTAGTGTCATTTAGACATGTGGAATCTTTGTGCCAACTATGAAAGAAAACACAACACCCTCCTAAAACAGAAACTTGTATAAGACAAAACTTAGGTTTATTATATATGCAGTACATATATTTTTGTGACCCCATCTCTATCTATATGACACCATTTATTTATTGATCATTGTTTCTATTGATGCTTCTTCCCCTGAAACAAAATGAATCCTACCTCAAACCTTTAAATATTTAAAATGTAGAGTTTTTTATTGTACAATTCTTGGTGACTCACCAGGGAACTACATGTTGCAAGTATGGGCCTAACTGGTGGTCATTGATGTCAACATACTCCTGTTGCATTAATGATAAGGTTTGGATGAGCCGTGAGCTGAGGATATTAAGAAAATTAGTCTCAATCAGGAGTAGTGAAGAACAGTGATGACAGTAAGGCAAAAGTCCAAGATAGGATGAGGATCAGAGGATGCGGATTAAAGGGTTTGTAGATATGTGTCTATAGGTGATCCAGTAGAGATTTTAGAGGTCCAAATGAATATATGAAGAAGTTGTGGCTGCTCAAGTAAAACTGGTTCTGGTAGGTGTTTAGAGGTGACAAAGTGTAACAAGAAAGGTCTGATGAGATCCAGAAATGAAGTTTCCTATTCTATGGATTTACGAGAGTACTGAGGAAGTCTTTATGGTGTATCAACTCTATTGGTTCATGGTTTGAAGGTCCGCAAGCATCTATTCCTTTGTGACAATAATGACAGACTGTGTTCTTGAGGTTCCAGATGAAGGAGAGAAGGATTTTAGTAAGCAGAAGAAGTGTGGATGTTCTTGGTGTTTCAGGTAAGGTTGTGGAGATTTTGGATTGTGTCCAGTTCATGTTGGTGGTTTGCATTGAAGTTGGAGCTTGCAATTGAAGAGTAACTTCTAGATGATGGTGTTCTTCTTGAGACAGGCTGACCGGATGAGTTATCCATCTAACGGATGATCTTATGAATGTTTTCCAACTTAGATGATCATTCCTAAGTTGATGCCTTGTATAAATAAGGGATTACGAAGTCAATTTGAAGTTGTCCTTGTGGTGATGAGTGTGTTGAAGCAAGGAGGAGAGTGAAAGGCAGAGCAGAAGTATTAGGCTTAAATGGAACTGATTCAAGCATGGTGAAGATGCTATTCTCCAATTCATGTATGTGATATTTATTTCTTTATAGACAGTGTGTCTCTTGTAGGCAGTGAGCCTCTTGTGAGCAGTGTGCTCGGGTAGTGAGCCCTAATTGGCATGTGCCATTTGTTCTTTCTATTCTTCTAACAGAGAATACAATCTTGGGTTAATCACCCCATGGTTTTTCCCTTAACTGGGTTTTCCACGTCAAAATCTTGGTGTCTTATGTGTTGATGTGTTTCTGCTCTTGATTTGAATGCATTATGGTTTATTATTAATATACTGCTAATCACTAAGAAGATTTAAGTGTTTTATTGGAGAAAGTTTTATACAACTGATTCACCCCCCCTCTTAGTTGTATGCCCTAAGTCTAACACTATGCCTGCATAGAAAAACCCAAAAGACTAAAAAAAGGAAAAAGGAAAAGTGAAAAATGAAAACCCATAGTAATTTGCCTTACAACTTTTGGAGAGCTTACTGCAAAGAGGTCCATTCATCTTCAGAAGGCTCCTCTTTCTTTTTCAAGGCCTCAAATGCCCTATCCAAATCTAGTATTTACTTATAAATAAAGCCCTGAAGGCTACTGACAACAACTTTCATTCAGAACTCTAATTGCATGAGAGGCTATAAAACTGCTTCAACCTCTGCAATACTCAGTGTTTGGCTCAATTTTTGCAAGCATTGTTTCATCACTCTGCTTATTCACCAACATAACCTTAATTTGGTCCTTTGAGAGAACTACTGAGTCATCAATAAATGGGGAGGGAGTCATAACCGGACCAAATGTTCAATGTGTCCCTTCATTCTTAGACCACTTTCTTCAAAGCCTCCAAATGACCTTAACATTTTAGCATTTCATCTTATTATGACCAATGAATTCATTGACATTCATAGTGGTAGTTCTCCTATTATCCACTCCAGTTGGTAAAAGAGATTCTTCAGAAGAACTAAACAATTTATGTGCCAACACCTAAGATTCAACAACTTTGGGAGTCACCAAGGAGAGAGTCTGTTCAACGGCGACCTCTACCTCTACACTAAGGCCCTAAGTAGTTGAAATGAACCTGAGTGTTGGCTTAAGTTTGGCGGTCTCCTCTAAAATATGTCCCCAATATGAAATATGTAATTCTTAAATTAGGGGAAACACATTTATCACAGGGGGTTGCTACGTGATCCCCTATTTGAGATGAAGAAGTTGTTGATCCTTCACTTGAACTTCCACCCTCAACTACTTATTCACTGCATCTCATTCCTTTGTGAGACTTTTATGCACTTCTACCAACTTGGTTCTCTGGTCACTAAGATACTATTTAGCCTTAATCTTCTTTTGCTTCAATGTATCCAGATGTGACTTCATTGTTTTCAACTCCACATTTAGCCCAGCACTCTTACTTTTCTCCTCTTTCAATGTCTCCTTAGAGACCAAATTCTACATCTCGGCAATGAGTTTGGAGACTTCTGCATCCTTGGCTTTTAATTCCATCCTCAGTTGGTCCACTATGCCTTTAACCTAAACTAATTCCTATGACTTCTTCTCATATTTTTAGCTCATTTTGATTTAGTCTATCACAACAGACTTCTAGGTCTCTTCCATCAATTCCACCTTATCTTGTGGCCTGGCTTGTGTCAGGTTCAAACCAACAACATGGATGGAATAGTCTTCTGGTTGCATCTACTCTTGAGGCTTTATAATCATTAGGGTCATATGTGCAATCATTAAAGCCTATTGTGCATGGTCATATAGAGAGCACATGAGAGGAATATTAGGGGCTCAACCTTCTTTTGTCCTTTGTTTCTCTAAACGAGCCTCTCATGCCTTCCTTTTAGTTTCCACCTATTGGTGAAATGTGGATGGAGATGGAATCATCCCACCAGTGAAAGCACCTTGAGGTAGACCATAGGGAATTGCCACGTGTTGTTGTACTGAGGTAGGGCCAAAGCCTAGAGGAACTAGGGAATGCATCATCAAGACAGAAGGGGAGAATGGTGGTAAATTTCTTAAAGGTGGGGTAGTCATTTGTGTAGTAGCGAGTGTGGAGAATGAGGATGAAAGAGACATAGGTGAAGTAGATGAAATGGGGGGAGGACAGACACTAAGTGGAGTTTGGAAATTAAGGGCAATAGAGTGAGAAACAGAAGAGGGTGAAGAGATACTTACCTGAGCTACAATGGATGTTGTCACACTAGTGGTTGACCGAATGATAAAAACATCTTCTTCTTCAGATTCCTCATGTAACACTACCTTTTGTCTCTTTCTCCCATGTTTCTCTTATTTCATCTCCTCTTCTCTTTCTGGCTCAGTCTTCATTTTTGTTTCAGCTTCTACTTCTTCTCCAAAACTTTACTTACATCATATGGGGAGGCAAGTTCAACATGACATTCATCCCATATTTTCTCCCACTTCCTGTTTATTTGTATCTCCCCAAAATTCTTCTCCCATTCAAATATTTCTTTCCTTTATTTCTAATAGGCATTAATTTTTTCCATAGGCCAATCATCTTTCAACAAAGCATTTCTCAGGCCATGCCCCATTGGTTTCACTAGATCATAAGGCTTGAGGATTTGGTAAAATACCTCCCACAGAGGCATAGATTCATATGGAATATACTCCAACTCAATATAATCATCATTTTTGTTAGTGAGTGGTGACCACCTAGATTCCATAGAAGGGCAAATCTAATGCTCAAAAGCCATTGGAGAATTTAATGTAGATAGCTACTTTCTTATAGCACCATAAGGGCCATATTGCCATTTATCCATTATCTAATCCAGACCCATCTCAACTAGCTTCATCATAAGCAAACGGTTTGCTTGTCACTTCAGTACTATAATGCCTCCCCCTTTGGAGAGGGGGATATCATAGAAGGCCTTTGTTTTCTTCCCTGCCCCAAATTCAAAATCAATAGCACCAAGTTGGTAGATCATCTCTAATACTACCACTCTGTCAATGAGATATTTGCGCAATCCAAATGGTTCCTCCTTGAAGCCATGTACATGCAGCATAGTGAAATGAGCACTAAAAAACCAATCACAAGGAAGATGAATATTGGACAACAAGGCTCTCTTCTTGTCACTCACACAAAAATAAATTACATATGAGTTGAGGTCTATTAGAGCTAGAGTCATGAAATGCTCAGAGTAAAATCAGAAGTGAGTGATAAGAGTTGAGTCTAGGTAGACACAGGGACCAATCTTTTCCCATTGCCCATCCTTTTAGCCATTGTGAGTTGCATGTGCAGTGAAAAGAACTGGGGGTTCTGGAAAAGCATCAAATGTACTAAGAAATATGTGTACCTAAAATTTTGTTGATGATGGAAGGTACCTAACTAGTAGTTCATTGTATTTTCTATGATCTCCAACATATCCATCTTGTAAGTCTGCTATCGGGAGATTGTCTTCAGATAGAAAATATCACCCAGTTGATAATCATACACATTTACATCATTGTCAACACCACATATGAAAGCAAGAATTGAGCATGCAGAAGGCAGAACCATGTTGTTAGGGTCTAAACAAAGCTCATGGTTCAAGAAAGAAAACTAGTTTTCCGTGTATCCCAGATCTTTTTCCGCTTGATCAAACTACAAAATTATGCGGAAGCATCATATTAGATACCCAACATATCCCTCACAACCTGAGCATAAATTATCACTTTGATATTTCAACCCACAATAACATGTGTGTCCTTGCCATAACACTGGATACAAGTGTCAACAAGCTTAGGGCTAGGAAAAATTTGAGGCACTAAAAATTGAGCCAATTGAGAACTCTTGAGCCTTATCCCAAGGTCTCCATTTTCCCTACTTTAACGCTCACTATCATGTGTGCATTGGCTCCTTCTCTGAGATTCTTGGTATATTTTGATAAAACAAGGTCAAAGATATTATTAGCAAGGTCTATTACAAGGGAGGAATCTTGCGACCTACCTATTTTGTGCTCTATGATCCAAGGGAGCTTTGGCTTGTCTTGTGCTGGTGCTGAGGCATAAGATTTGTTGTTTGCCAACTCTGAAGAAAACTCCACAGTCGTCTTTGTTGTAGAAGACCTCTTTCTTTTGGGAGCCCTGCTACTTGAGCACCTCCATCATGTCTCAGGCTATTGCCACTATGTTCCTTGGACCACTTCTGATTCTTAAAAAGAAATGAAATTGATTGAAAACCTTAAAAGCACTACAACTACAAGGGAATCTCTATTCACTCTGGCTAAAACATTGAATCCACTATCACAAATGAATCACATCAAGCTTCAAACCAACCTATATAGCCGCTCCATTTGCATGTATTTAATGTCTCTTTCTTTTTTATTGTCACACCCTTGCAGCTACCTTAATTTCACATGCACTGGAGTCTTGTCAATGATCTGTTAGCAAAATTCCATAAGGATATATTAATTAATGATATCTTGTGAACTAATGATTCAAAATCTCTGGTAGTTGTGCAATTTTTGTGGTTGTAACTGAGAAACTATGAGAACCAAGCACGTGGTAAAATGCCAATGGCTTTATTGAAAAACACAATCAGTGTTGTAGGCACTTATTTAAAAAATAGGTAGTAAACTCAATCTCTTGGGAAACAACAACTAACTATGTACAAGTGTCACAACCTCATTCAATTGTAGGATTTCAAAAAGATCTCGTTCACCAGAATCTTTGTCACTTTTCCATTTTCATATTCCAGGTCAAATGCATTACTTGTCTTGCAATCCACTATCTTAATTGGTCCTTTCCACAGGGAGTCAAACTTTTCATGTTGGTCATGCTTTGCAGTGCTTTCTTCCCATTTTAGGATTGAATACCCTACTTTGAAACCTGAATCAGTGGTCCCCTAATCAAACCATCACTTGACAGTAGATTGGTGGTTAGACATAGCATCATAAGAGGATTCCCTTTGTTCTTGAAGCTCCATCAATTTAGCAAGCCTAACTTGCATTGCTCTATTTTCCTTGGTATCCAGTTGCTTCAGGAGTTGTAATGCTAGAATCTCAACTGCCATGGGAATCGTAGCTCTCTTCACGTACACAAGATCATAAGTAGAAGTCTTGATGACTTGCTTCAAGGTGATGCGATCTGCCCATAATGCAACTTTTAGATTCTTATTCCATTATTTTTGGTGATTTTTGCCCATCCTTTTGATTATCCAAATTAGGTTTTTGTTTGTCGATTTGGCTAGGTCATTTTCTTATGGATAGTAGTTTGAAGATGTCTTTAAGAAAATACCATTTTGTAAGGAAAACTCAAAAAATTTGGATCCCAATAATTCCTTAGATTTATTAGATATGATCATTTTTGGGGCTTTGAATCTCGTAAAAATGTCTTCCAAAAAACTCAGAATCACAATTTTAGTAGCTTCTTTTAGGGGCTCTGCTTCACTCCACCTAGTGAAATAATCAGTCATCATGAGGATCCAATTGTGACCAACACTAGAAATTGGGTTGATCATTCCTATAAAATCTAAACCCCACTGAGAAATGGCTCTTCCACCATAACTAGTCTGAGAGGCATCACAACATTCCTCTGTCTTCCTGTAAAATATTAGCATTGCTGACACTGTTTCACCATTTCAAAACAATCAAAAAATAGGGTTGGCTAATAATATCTTGTACACAGAATCTTTTCCATAGTAGTCCTAGCCAAGAAATATCCCCTAGACAAGCTATAATGCAGCTCATGTAGGATTCTACCAGCTTCACCTTTTTCCATGCATCTCAATAGAATCTCGTTGAAATTTCTTCTGAAAAGGAAACCATCAACCAAGAAGTAATTGAGATTTTGCATTCTATAGAAATGCCTCTTATGAGGAGGTAGATGACTTGGGTATTTCCCTATTTATATGCAACATGCCCTATCTAATACCCAGGAGTCTATGTTGACATTTTGATTTATCAATACTATTTCTAAATTTTCCTCTTGATTTGTAGCTACATCCATACTCTGGGTAATATATTCACAAATTCCTCTTCCCCTAACTAGCTTTGTTGGCCTGGTTTCCACATTGTACTCCATGATCTTGGTGATCCAATTAGCTCTTTTTTCTATGATTTATCCTTCCATGATATACTCCCACACACTTGCATCTACCACTAGGATTATTACTTTATTTTTGGTTATTAGGTGCCGAAACTTTTTCAGACCCTTGACTACAGTGTAAGCCTTCTTTTCTACAAAGTTGTAATTGGACTCATACCCTTGTAGAGTCTTTGAATAAAAAGAAATTGGGTATTCTTTAGACTGAATATCCCCTTTTTGAGTCAGAACAACAGCTACATTGTGCTTCCCGTCGTATACATACATAAAGAAATCTTTAGTAAAATTTAGATTTAACAACATGAGAGTAGTACAAATGGCCATTTTAATGCATTCAAAAGCTCTCTAGCTTTCTTGAGTCCACTTAAAATTCAACTCCTTCTAAAGCATTGAAGTAATGGGTATAACCAACTGTGAAAAATTTGCAATAAAACAGCTCACAAAGTTAATCTTTTCTAAGAAATACTACAATCCCTTCTTGTTAACTGATAGAGGTAGGTTCAAGATAGCTTCAACTCTTTCTAGACAATATAGAGATCCCTTCTTTTGATACAATATGTCCCAACAATTTCCTTTGGGGAACAACGAAGATGCACTTTTTAGGATTCAAAGAAATCCTAAACTCCTGACACTTCTAAAATACTTTCTCCACATGGTTGAAGTGATCGTCGCTATCCTTGGTGAACACAGTGAGATCATCTAGATAAACCAAAATAATCTTATTTATCAACTTAATGAAAGCAATATCCATGGCATGCTAGAAGTGGTTCCAGCATTGGACAGGTTGAAAGGAATCTTCACATAAGCAAAAGTTCCCCACTTTATAGTAAAAGTGATCCTATGTTGGTCCTCCTCCTTTAACCATATCTGATTTTATCCCGAAAACCAATCGAGGAGAGAAAATTTTTCTGCTCCAGCCATTGTCTGCAGAATCTATTCCATAGAGGATAAAGGATAGTGATCTTTGAGGGAAGCTTGATTTAGATCACAAAAATCAACAAAAAGCATAATCTCGCCATTCTTCTTTTGAGTCGGGACCAAATTAGATACCCAAGTTGAATGTTTGATAGGGAAAATGATTTTGGATTTGATCAACATCTTTAATTCGTGCACCATCATGGTCTTGATCCTCAGATTTACTGACCTTTTCTTTTGATAGACCGGTTTCACCCCTTCCACTAGTTCAATAGTGTGTTGGACTATTCCTCTATTGTATCCCTAGATGTCCTCATACTTCTAGGCTATCAATTTATCATATTTATTGCACAAAGAGACCAGTCACTTTTTTCCTTCTTGGGTAGTAATATTACCTACCTTGATTGTTTTCCCATCGCTGACTTCCAACTTAGAATAATCATCTTTGTTGGCCATAAACTTTCTTCTATCTATTTTGGTATCATTGGAATCAAATAAACATTCTAAGGTTATTAGACCTTTTGGAAGCTTATTTTTCTTTAACTGCACTATCTAGTCTCCATAAGCTTCTTCTATCTTAGGCTAGAGATGATTAGCAAACTCCCCAGATTGCTACACGAACAAAGCAATTTGATCATCGCTATCAAAAACCTGCCAGTGATTCCATTATCTGGGATAGCCAGTCAGATGACTATTTTCACCATATTTTCATTTAACCACAGATCTTCTACTAGGTTGAACTATGTGCCGATTTGTGCCATTCTATCTGCTTCAGTGTTTTGCCCCCTTGGAACCACTTGAATGTTAAAGGTAGTGAAGATCTCAATTTGATTCGATATCATGTGGCGATAAGATCTCATTCTTACATTTTTGTAGCTGCCCTTTCCCAGACTTGATTTATTACCAACTTCAAGTCTCTAAAGACTTGTAACTATTTGATTCCCATATTTTCAGCCAAGATAAGTCCATGCACCAGAGCTTCGTACTCCACATCATTGTTCATGCAACTAAACTAGAAGCAAAAGACTCTAAGAATCTTCTCCTCCTTTGGTGACTCAAGACATATTCCTACTCTCAAACCATTTCTACATTTAGCACCATCAAAGTGCAGAGTCCAAAGAGAGTTATCCATTTCTGTAGTTTGTTTGATCTCTCCAGGTGTCTTTGTAATCTCTAGGATCACAAAATCTTCTTCGATCATTACATATATTCCTAGTCCAGAAGAATCATAGTTTCTGAAAGGATCATTCTAGGAAGCTTCCAACAAAAGTACTTCCTCTTCTTCACTTCTATTGCTCAAGACACCTTCTTCATCAATAATTTCCATGTCGAGTCTTTCATCTTGAGTGACTATAGTATGTGTTGCCTCAAAATTGGTCATCACTTCCTCTGAAATGTGTTCCTTGTGCAATGGTTCTAACAACACTTTTATTTTAGAACCCTACTTGGTTCGTAGGATCAAGTGCAACCAATCTAAGGAGAGTTACCCTCCAATTTTGGCTATGAAATCCCTAGATAGATAGAGGCCGAAAATAGGTGGAATGTCTATGATGAAAACATCCTATTTCATAGTGAAATTTGGGCATGCGTAGAACATAAGAGGAAGTTCCTTAAGGAATCCCATAGTATGTACCTTCTTCCCATAAAGTTGCATCACCCCTTTCTCCATGGGCTCGTATTTAAGTTGGAGAGCATTAGCTATTTGCTTTGGCATTACAATGGTGCTTGCACCTAAGTCTATCATGGAATTATACAACAACTTCTTTCATTTATCAAATTCAAATAGAATGGGGTAGGTTTCTCTTTACCTCCTTCTGCCTTCATAATCACAAAGGAAATCTTGGGATCTTGCTAAGGGGGCTTTTCAAATGTCACCTTCTTCTTTATGTTGATATCCTTCAAGACAAGTGAATCTACATGTATCTCTAGTGCATTTAATGCATTTTGTAGCAAAGTCTTTTGGTCAAGAATTGACAGCATGTCCCTTGAAGAGAAACATTGGTTGGAGTCTTTTTAATTGTTCTACCACATTTAGTAGGCCCAGTGCTAACAATCTTTGGTATGGTCCAAGGAACCTTGCCTTTTCACCCAGTTGAGTTATAGCGCTAATATTTGGCACCACCACAAAGTTGACATTTTGTTTCTATATTGGTGGTTAAGTCGCTGGGAACATCGGATTTTTCTTGAAAGTGATTTCACACTATGGCATGTTTACTAGATCCTCAACAATGTTTCTCTTCAAACTAGTATAATAATTAGACTATAATTGAGGGATCTATGAAGTGGATGCCTCATTTACAAATATTGTCTCCTCTTTTTCTACCCATGAGAAAAGTGCATGTTTAGGAGCAATCTCCACCTCCTGTTCAATAGACATCCCCTACATCTAAACCACTAAGACCACATTTTACATACCAAGTGACTAATATTGGTATCAATGCCCTTGTCAAGTCTCTCTCTATAGTGTTTGCCTTCTTTGCTTAGCCACTCTTTGCTATAGATTCCGTCTAGGACAATCTTTAGGCATATGGGCATTATTACATGGAAAACACCAGGCATTTGGCTCCTCAGCTAGATTATTCTCGCTAGCTACCAACTCATGATGAGGATTGAGTCTGACTATTTGCAATAGAGTTGGGACTGGAACAATTTGATTCGAAGGTTGTGTTAGAATCAACCTTTGATTCCCTTGATATTGATTGGACTGGTACCCTTGGTGGTGATTAGACTGATAAGGCCATTTATTTCCTTGAAAACCTTGATAAAGAGCTCTAGGGTAGCTGGTTTGTTGTCTCTTGAGATTTATAATCTCATTTGAAAAACTTCATAAGATGCTTTTCATCTTCCATTTCAGATGCTTGTGGTACTTGAGCAGGGGCAGGTGAGACTTGGGGTGTTGGGTAGACATACATGGAAGGATTGGGCTATGGAGGATTAGGGAGTTCCATCTAAATGGGTATAGACAACTCTAGGAACATGGGCTAAGGAGGTCTCAGAGGGAGTTTCCCAGCATCTATCAGATTATTCTCTACTAGCATGGCTAAATCATATGCATTAGGAAGGGTTTGTCCTAGAAATTGAATCATTATAGCTATATCTAAATTGAAAGATTTTAAATAGTACATGATAGCCATACCTACTGGGGGACGAGCTATCACTTGGATCCTTTGCCATGTTTTTTGGAACCTGGTATTGAAATTTGTTATTAATTCCTAGGGAGCCCTTCTGATAGTAATTAACTATTTCAATAAGGAAGACTTGTCTCCTTTCTCATTGAATTTCACAAAGAATAGTTCCCCTAGATGATCTAATGTGTTTATTGAATTCAATCTAAGAGACTAATACCAATCTAAGGCATTTCCTTTAAATGACACCACCAATAATTATAGGGCTACACTCTAGTCTATCACATAGTACACCATGCATGCATCTGCTACACCTTGCAAGTGTTCTTCAAGAGTCTTAAACTCTTCCCCAGTAAACTTTGAAAGTGCTTTTAAAGTGTTTGTTGGGATAGGATTCCAAGTATTTGGTGGTGTTGTAGGAATCAATGCATTGTCATTGTTCTAGTCAACATAGTTTCTTGGAGGTGCTAATTGAGGCATCTGTGTTGTTAATGTTCCTGCTACAATTCTTCTGCAAGTGACATATACTAATAGCAGAACTAATAGCCCTGGGTTACTTGCTGAGCAACTCCTCGTTACAGGCCCTTGGGACATGCAAACAAATCTCTTGATCATGTGATTTATCATGTCCCACCAGGTGTGCCAAAAACTGTTGATGGTAAATTTTGTGTTTCACTCACAACAATGGGAAATCTTAGAATGTGGGATGTGCTTTTGAGACAACCTTTAGTTTTAGAGAAGTCGACTCTTCTTTGCTTCTTTGTGGTTTGAGAAAAGGAGTAAGAAAAACTAAATAGCAATGCTTAATAATTGAAACTATACTAAGGCGATACACCAGATCAGATTCAGATTTACTATGAAGGAAAAGGTTCATTAATCTCTGACTACTGATAACTAAATAGAAACAATCATAACTAGTCCAAGAGAATAAATGCATTATTTTATAGCAGACTGCATCTCATTATTTCAGTAAATAGATTAAATGAATCATGATATTGCAAATGTAATAGATAAAAGATAGAATTTAGTACATAATGTTATTTCTCTTCATTAGTGAAAGGAGAACAAAGTATACAAGGCTGTCAGATAAATGCACAGATACATAATATTTAGAATCCTTTATGAGAAACACACACAAAGGCTCAAGTCTTTTTCTCTACTATATTTGAATAAATTCCAACCCCCTACAAAATAAAATCTCACACTCTTAAATAGATTATTGAGCAGAGAAAACCCTAGAAAATAATAGCTAACTAAAGAAAAAAGCTCATAAAAACTTGAGTTACATCGAAGACTGTCTATCAAAATCCACAAAACTCTACATGATCCTCTACATGAATAAAAAGATTCCATGTAGATGAATTGTCCAATAACTATACAACAAAATGTAACTGTCAAGAAACTTATGCTTACAAAAAGCACGACTTTGCCAAGTGTCCATCCTTATCTGTATTTGTTGGGACCCACCACCTTTTTTGACACTCCTCCTCTATGAATCTTATGTGCAACAAGGAAGTGTCATGCATCACAACCATCCAATGGTGCACTAGAAAGGAGATGTCAAAACTAAAGACTCTCAAAATGTGCGTGGAAACGACACCTAGCTCGCTCGGCAAATGGCGCAATAGGAAGAAGTTGTTAGACCCAAAACATTATAGAATGTGCATGGAGGTGACACGTAGCTCCCACTAACCTTCCTTTGGTAAATGATGCAACCATGAAAACTACATCATCGCTATGGGCCCCGCCAATGCATAAATGTGTCGCGTGAATTCTCTGACCAATAGCACAACGGGAAGAAGGTGTTAGAGCTAAAGGATCCCAAAATGTGCACAGAAATGACAAGTGGATCTCTCTGCCAATGGTGCAATAGGAAGAATATGGTGAAACCATCACTACCTTAGAGCAACATCATTTAGACACATGGAATCCTTGTGCCGACTACGAAAGAAAACACAACACCCTCCCGAAAAAGAAACTAGCATAAGTTGAAACTTAGGTATATTATATATGTGATACATATATTTTTGCGACCTCATCTCTATCTCCATGACTCCATTTATTTATTGATCATTATTTCTATTGATGCTTCTTTCCCTAAAACAAAATGAATCCTAGCATGAACCTTCAAATATTCAAAATGTAGAGTGTTTTACTCTACAATATTTAGATTCATTGTGAAATTTTAATCCATTTCAAAAGAAATCATCAAATTTTGTTAAGTATTGCAAAAATTATGGGCATTTGAAGTTTCCAAGGTTGTTTCACAGGTAAAAGTGTTGAACCAACATAGGTGCTAAAGGAAGAGTCACATGTGCTAAATGAGGTGTCCTAGGTGCAATGCAGGCAAGGACACTAATCCCTAGCATATAGGCACTAAAGCATGATATATAGGTGCTAAAAGATCTGATATAGGCACTAATGGGGCTGATATAGGCCCCTAAGGAAGTCACATGCGCTAATGCAGGCAAGAGTGCTAATCCCTGAGGTATGGGTGCTAAAGCATGACAAATTGGTACTAAAACACCTATCATAGGTGCTATAACATAGGTAAGATATACCATTATCATTTATTCATTAACCATCCCTTTGCATTCCATTATCATTTATCCATTAGTCAGTTTCCATTCCAAATATATGTTTATTAATCTAAGAATATATTCATTTATTATTTGTCCATTTCCATTATCTTTTTTCATTTTTATCCATCAATAATATATGTTTATTAATCTAAGCATGTATTCAGTCCATTATCCATTTATATTCCATTATCATTTGTCCATTTACATTCCATTCAATTATCATTAGTAATCCATTAACTCCCTTCAACCATTTTATTACATTTTCTAATAGTCCATTACATCAAATGATTTCATTATGTATCACATCCCATTTCATTTGATTCATCCATCCATCATATATCATTACCATTAATATATTATCCATATCAAATATCCATAAATGCCAAAAAATCATGTCATGCATACATACATTCATAATCTACATTATCACCCAATTTCAACACAGACACACATAAATCATACATCCCTCACCAAATCCAACATCATAAATCATGTCCAAAATCATGCCATATATGCACATCCATGACATTCCTAATCATATATCCACATCATAATCCAAATTAATAACACCATATCATACATCATAAACCCATATCATTTATCATATCCTATATCCATCTCCATATCCATAACATCAAAAACATGCAGCTATGTCCTGCATATCATAATACACATCATAATCTATACTAACATCCATTTAACACTAAATCATACATCACACATCATGTCATCCTACATATCAAATACATCATGTCATCCTGCATACCTAATATATCATCAATCATCCTACATCATGTCATCGTACATCACACATATATTTTCAATCACATCATATATCATACACCATACGTCATATTATCCATCATAACATCACATGCATACAACATTTAGGAATTGCATACCAGTACATCATGAAACATAGACATCATAATCCACATCATAATCTATAAACACTAATAAATAAAATCCATAAACACAGTCAATCGCCTCACAAGTCCCATCTCATATATATATATATACATCAAAATTGATCATGATACATCAAATCATGAGGACCTATCAAAAATACATATATACAATCAAAATCAAGAGTCTATAGCCACTATGTGGAACTGTCCCACACTGATGCCCCTAATTGGGATGGCCCTACATCTCTCTATGAAGGTGTCCCCATAGCATGTTGTCTTTCCTACGTCGATGCCTACCTGTGTATTGGTGCCTATGACAAAGGTGGCTACTGCTCTAATCACTCGGACTAACCCATCCTCCTCGAGCTTGACACCCCTAACTAGCTTCGATAGCTCTCCCTCTGACCTGCTAGCACCAAGCACTCATATAATGTCCTATGGTGCCACACATCTCTATCAACCTCATAAGCCTGTTGCTGCAATGATAACACCATATTTGTCATTCCTAGTCCTAGAGCATGTCATGCCTAATCGCACTCTAACTATTATCTCTATGCATGTACTTGTGCCTATGCTAGCTATGTGTGCATCTGTACTACCTAGGACTATAGTTGTGTAGCCTACCTATCACCCTATCCCTATGCTAGCTACCCCTACAATTGTGCTACATTTCCTTGTAGTTGTTGTACCTGGTCATACAACTATTGTAATAGTCCCTGTAACCTCACCACCTTTATTTCTTCATAACCATCTCCATTTTATCCTCCTCCTCCTCCTACTCCACCGCCATCATCTCCTCCTACTACCTATGCTAATATGACTACCTGGCCTACAGGTGTCGACATTTGAACTGGTCGCTACTAAGCCCACCACTGATCATTTAATGTCATTGTCCCTATGTTAGACACCTATACCCTTACCTCCCATGCTCTCCCTTATAGACCATTAAACTCTAGTATCACTACTCATGGGTTAGGAGGTGGCCCCCACCATGGTGCCTCTACATGTATCCACATGAACACTGCCTGCTCCTGTGGCACATTGATGAAGGGGGTAAATCATAAAACAAACAACAACAAAAATTGCACATAAAAAATAGAATATTGTTTTATTGATTTGGACAACATTACATTACAGAAGTTCAAATACAATTAGAGGAATCAATCCTCCATAGGCTACAACCCATTATAGCTACCCATTATCATGCTCTAGAATCTTCTGCCTTCTATAACCCCAAATCAGCTAGGGTTTTAGTTTTCCCAACTATTCTTGACTCTACGCTTTCCCCCTTAACTCTACTACTACCAAGGGTTCCCAAAAATAGTTATTAATAGCCCTTTTTGGCGGCCAACAGCCAAATTTCAGAATTTGCATCTCCCTCCAAAAATAGGTCAACCTCCTAGAGCCATAACTTTTGATACAGGTGTTTGATTGATGTACCATTTGAAGCATTGGAAATCTCGCTTAGTGCTTTATGTGCTAAGAATGTGCTCTACCAATTCGGCTATTTCTGGGCCTGTATGGTACTGTTTAGTGCCTCAAACCTAATTTGAATAATTTCCAGGCATTTTTTGAGAAATAGAAACATTAATATCTTTCAGCTCACAAATGATCTTTGCATGATTCCTTCACCAAATGTCTTATTTTTCATTTATGAATCTTCCTATAAATTTTTACTTCAATCCGTGCCCAAATGCAAACTTTCCTAAAATGGCAATTTTTTTTATTTTTAGCAGTTTAGAAAAATTGAAAGTTTTACCTTAATTCAAGTGATTATGGAACCAAAAATACTAATTTTGAAAAGAAATGGAAATAACATCAATGATTTTAAAATATCATCTTTTTGGGTGATGTAAGATTGCCCTTACACCACTCGATGCTCTTGCATCAGACACCCAAGGTAATTTGAGAAGTGACATTGTCACGTCTCAAGTGTTTGTTTGAGGAAAACCCAAATAGTGAACCTCTTCCTTAGACAACCAAGAAGAATCTTCAACATTCCTTCCTTTCCATTTAACTAGATATTCTTTATATTATCTATTTTGAGTACTTCTTTCCACACGGTTATCCAAGTTGTATTCTATCTCCTTTGAAGTAGATGCTGGAATACTCCACTGTTCTTCCATTAGTCCATCCTCTGTGCCACCTTCATGATATTCTATTAAATCAGGAATGTTGAACACAAGGGAAATATTGATCCCACTCAGCAGCTTTACCTCATGCATTTCCTGAATCATGTTTCTTCAAAATCCTACATGGTCCAAATTTCTTCATTTTCAACTTATTATATGTTCTAATTGAGAACCTTTCTTTTCTCAAGTGAACCATGACTTCATCTCCTACCTATAATTCCTTATATCTCCTCTTCTGATCTACCTTAGCCTCGTACTAAATATCCATCTTATTAATGTGCTTTCTCACTTCTTCATGCAAATTCTTTAGATGTTCTACAAAGTCTTCGACTTTGGCACTTGTCTTTTCTCCCTTGTCCATCTTCCTTAACTCTGAAGCATTTATTGGACTACTCCCATATACAATCTGGAATGGTGATTTACCCATGCTCCTATTGATAGAATTGTTGAAAGAAAATTCTACTTGTGGTAGAATCAAATCCCATCCCTTGGGCTTATCTCCTACTAAGCATCACAGCAGGTTACCCAAACTCCTATTCACCACTTTCATCTGTCCATCAGTCTATGGATGGTGTGCAGAACAGAACTTCAAATCTATCTCCAACTTCTTGTATAATGTCCTCTAGAAATAACCAACAAATTTGGTATCTCAATCTGAAACTATGCTCTTAGGTAGACCATGTAATCTCACCACCTCCCTGAAAAATAACTCAGCAATATGAATAGCATCATTAGTCTCCTTACAAGGAATAAAATGTGCCATCTTCAAGAATCTGTCCACCACCAAAAAAATTGAATCATGTCCTCTTTGTGTCCTTGGTAAACCAAGAACAAAATACATACTAATATCATCCCATGGCTTCTCAAGTACTAGTGATGCCTGATATATCCCTATATTTTGATTTGTTCCTTTCGCCATCTAACACACTCTGCACTCTGTACAAATTTCCTCACATCTTGCTGCAACTGTAGCTAATATTAATTCTTACCAACAATAGCAATGGTCTTATCCTGACCAAAGTGTCCAGCTAATCCCCCACTATGCTTCTCCTTAATCAAGTTCTCTCTCATGGAACCCCTCGGAATGCACAATTGGCTTCCCCTAAACAACATGCCATCTTGGATTATGAAATCCATCCATTTTGTCCTATCAAAAGTGATAGGTTCCAGGCAAGCTTTCCAAGCCTCTACAAAATCTGGATCTTCAGTATACAAACTTTTGAGCTCATCGAACCTGAAAGGAAGCTAGGTGTGCAGAAAGTGCTTCCTACATTAATCTAATGAGGGGAGGAGAGTGCAAATTCAATTTTATCTTTACAATTACAACTATGTTAACCCACTAATAGAGATATTGCAGCAAACACATACACAAGAAAGTGAGACAGAAGAAGAGAGACACAAGATATACGTGGGGAAAACCCTTAAGGGTGAAAAACCCCACTCTAAAACACAGCTCAAATGTATTCTATAAACAAAGGAGGTTACAATACAATCACAGAGCCAATGCTCTTGCAGGAGTCTTTGACGCTTGTATCTGGAGATGTTCCAGCAGCATAACAGTACCTGTCAAACCTGAAGTACTTCTCCTCTCCAAAGCACCTGTTTATAAAGAGAATATAGGGCAAAATGGCTCCACATTGAGATGGGTGTCCAATATGGCCTCATGGCCCAAAACCCACACCTATGGACACTTGTCTAGCACTGTAGGATACTCCTAATACTTTTCAAGTCACCCAATCCCAAGGAGGTCACCTATTTCCAAAATGGGCTATGACAGATGCTTTTACGACTCTTACAACCATCATATAATTTGTCATAGCTGTCATAACTGACAACTGTAAGAGAATCAATCATACATAGGCTATAAATAGTATATTCTCTTACAACATGTCATAGTCCACCTTGCGGTGCCCAAAGATGCCTTTTTTAAAGATGCTTCTCGACACATGTCTTCATCTATCATAGGATCTTCTATTTCTGACTCTTACATGTCATAGCTTTGTCATAGGAATTTGTCATGACCGTTTTGGTCAATATTCCCTTACACACATTCTAGGATGCTGACACATGGAAAAATATTCCTACCACTAAGTGGGATGCCTATCTCCTCATGTGAGGACAAATTTACATGTGGTCATATACCATGTAGGATGACATCTGACCGTGCCAACTCCCACAATATGACAACATAGGATTTGCATCAAAATTATACAATAGACAATAAATAAATAAATACAATGTAATAATACAAGGAATTACCAAGATTGAGACACCTTAATTCCCAACATTATCCTACTTGTTGAACACCTTGTAAGAGTCAATAGAATTAACAGGATTTAACTGCTATAGGCCGAGAGGCCCATAGACTTCAAACACCATCTGAAGTTCTCTATGCCCCCCAGTTTCATTAATGCATTTGCAACATTCTTCAAAGTATCTACCTTCTCTAAATTTACCTTCCCATCCTCTACCATGTCTTGTACAAAGTGAAACTGTACATCAATATGCTTTGTTCTAGCATGGAAAGTTGGATTCTTCGCAAGACAAATTGCACTCTGATTGTCACAACAAATCGTAATCTATCCTGCATCAACACCAATATTTGGATAAAATCTCTTAAGCCAAATGGCTTCTTTGCAAGCATGAGTTGCTACCATGTACTCAACTTCTGTCATGGACAAAGCAACCACGGGTTGCCGCTTACTCATCCAACTAATTGCACCACCAACATAGTGAACACATAGGCACTGGTGGATCTCCTGCTGTCAATGTCACATGCCCAATCAGAATTCACAAATCCATGAATACAAACTAAATGTGGAGGTCTTGTAACATTACCATGATAACATATGGAATACTTGGAAGTACCCCTCAAATATCTAAACACTCTCTTAACTGCATCCCAATGTACCTATCCAGGATTAGCCATAAATCGAATAAGGACTCCCACTGCTTGGGCAATGTCTGGTCTTGTCCAGACCATAGCATACATCAAACTACCAACAACACTAGCATAAGGTACTCTGCACATGTCCTACACCTCACTAAGAGATTTTGGACAATCATTAATAGACAACTGTGTCCCCATTGAAACATGAACACACAATGGTCTACAATTTGCCATGCTGAACCTATCTAACACGGTCTTCACATACTTACTCTGGCTTAACCATAGTTTTCTGTTAGCTCTGTCTCTTATGATTTCCATTCCCAGAATGTACCTGGCTGCCCCAAGATTTTTCATCTCAAACTATGCTGACAACTAAGACTTCAAATCAGAAATCATATTCTTACCATTCCCAATCAACAACATATTGTCAACATACAATGCAATATAAAGAATGCGATCATTGTCAAATTTGTAATACACACAATGATCAGATTTCAATCTCAAATAACCAATTGACAACACAAAGGCATCAAACTTCAAGTACCACATCCTATGAGACTGCTTCAAACCATATAAAGACTTCTTTAACTTGCAAACCAAATTTTCTTTACCTTTCTCTATGTAATGCTCTGGCTATGACATGTAAATCTCTTCCTCCAATTCACCATGAAGGAATGATGTCTTCACATCCATCTATTCTACCTCTAAGTCATAAGCAGCTGCAAGAGATAACAAAAACTAAATGGATGTCAGCTTTGCAACGAGAGAGAAAATTTTACCATAATCAATTCCCTCCACTTGTGAATACCCCTTCACAACCAATCTAGCCTTGTACTTTTCAACACTACCAACTGCACCGAATTTCTTTTTGAACATCCATTTGCATCCAACGGGTTTACATCCATCAGGTAAAGGCACCAAGTCCCATGTTTTATTCTTCTCCAAAGAATCCATCTCATCCTCCACGGCCTCCTTCCAGAAACCTGCATCTTTCATGCCCATAGCCTCTTTCATAGTTCTAGGCTCATCAATGTTAGTAAGTAAAGTAAAAGAAAAAATAGAATCAAGTAATGAATAACCAAACCTATCAGGTTGCTTTTTTGTTCGTGTAGACATCCTCAATGGCTGAGGTTGAGGTTCTACTTCTTCTTCTGAGATTTCAGAGCTGCTAAAGTTCTCCTTTTCAACAAGTCTCACAGGGTCTGTATGTTTAGTCTTCTCAGGGGTAGAAGGAAACTGAACCGCATCCTCTTTCTTTTTTGTCTATTCTAGCTATAGAACAATACAAGAAGGTGTTATCTCTCTGAAGATAACACTTTTCTATACAACACTTTTTTAGCCACAGGATCCCAAAGCTTGTATCCTTTCACACCAACACCATAGACAATGAAGACATACTTAATAGCCTTATTCTTCAATTTAGACCATTTCTCCCTAGGCACATGTGCATATGCCTCATAACCAAAAACACGAAGATGTCTAACTGAAGGCTTCTTACCAGACCAGACCTCCATGGGTGTCTTACCAACAAGAGCTGATGTAGGTGACCTATTTACCAGGTAGCAAGCAGTTGCAATAGCTTCAGCCTAAAACTTTTGTCCAAGGCTTGCTCCACTAAGCATACTCCTAGCCTTCTCCATCAGTGTCCTGTTCATCCTCCCTACGACTCCATTTTGCTACGAGGTGTATGGAGTTGTCTTATGTCTTTCAATCCCTTACTCTTTACAGAACTTATTAAACTTTACCAAACAAAACTCACCACTATTGTCAATTCTCAAACACTTAATCTTTTTACTAGTCTAGTTTTTAGCAAAGGCTTTAAACTCTTTAAACTAACTAAAAATTTTAGTCTTGCTTCTGATAAAATAAACCCATGTCCTTATACTGTAATCATCTATGAAAGATACAAAATATACAAATTTGGAAATCGAAGGAACATTAACTGGACCAAACACATCACAATGAATAAGATCCAACACACTAGGAGACTTGTGAGAACTAGAGTAAAATTGAACATGGTTTTGTTTTCCATATAAACAATGTTTGTAAAAGTCAAACTCGAGATTACAATCATTTAACCCCTCAATGAGGTTTTTATTTTTTAAGGTTCTAAGACCCTTCTCACCAATTTGGCCATATCTCAAATGCCATAACATAGTCTTTTCAGTCAGAAGCTTAGCTTCCATAGCATGTGCACTACCATCAGAACTAGTTACAACAGATTTCTTCACTGCTCATTCAGATGGTGGGGATGAAGTGGCTGTTGCTCTTTTCTTTGAGTCAGAAGAACTATTGCACTATGAAGTGCATGCCTCCAGCTGAAATAGAGTACCTCTCTAAGTACCCTTCACAAGAACCATAGAGCCTCTAGTCATCTTGCATCATCCTTCAAAAAGACAACTTGCACACCTGCATCATTCAACATACTTACAGAAAGCAAGTTTTTTGCTAGGCCTGGGATGTGCATAACCCTAGTGATCCCCTTCACTCATCCATCAGGGAATTGGATTGAGACTCTTCCATGACAACCATTCTTCAGATGAGAATCAACACCCAGGTACACTCTTCCACCATCAAACTCTTCTTATTTCATAAACCAATCTCAATGTAAGGTCATGTGGAATGATGTGCCAGAATCAATCAACCACACATCATCAAATGCATGGGTGGCTAGGGCTGCGATGAAGGAATCACCATCATCTTGTGACTTGTCAGAATCTGAATCAGGAGCATTCTTCTTCTTCTTTTTCTTCTCCTCTTTGCATTCCTTTCAGAAATGCCCCATTTTCCCACAATTCCAATAGAGAGCCTTGGACTTTCCAGGAGATTTGGATCTCCCATGGGATTTGGATCTGCCCTTTTCACCTTTCTTGTCCTTCTTCTTCCCTTTCTATTTGGGTCTTCTACGAACTGCAAGAGCCCTTTTGGCCACCTCAAAAGACTTTCTCTGCATCTCTTTAGATAACAGTGAAGACACCACATCTTTCATCTTGAAGGTGGTAGTGGTGCTTCCGATAGCTAGGACAAGATGAACCCACGAAACTGGAAAAGAACAAAGCAGGGTCATACATCGATCCTCCTCCTCCATTTTCACACCCATAGATGTCAACTATGCAACAATCATGTTAAAAGCATTCATGTGGTATGCAATAGATCCTCCGTCTTCCATCTTCAAAGTGAACAACTTCTTTTTCAGAAAAAGCTTGTTTACCAAGGACTTGGTCTGATAAACATCACCCAACTTTTTCCAAAGGTCTTTCGTGCTCTTCTCCTCATGGACATTCAACAAGACAGAGTCTTATGAGACCCTTAGCCTTTCGATCTTTGAGGTCCCAATCAACTTGTGACATTGTTGTAGGTTTTACACCAGATATGGTTTCCCATAGGTCACGATCAACAAGTAGATCCTCCATCTTGAGTTTCCATAACTCAAAATTAGTGCCATTAAATTTCTCCACCTCTAATCTTCCAGATGTGGTTGCCATCTCCTTGCTACAACAAGATATAGAATGCTCCGCACAACACTCCTACTCAACTAAGATTAGCTCAAAAAATCCCTACCCAGCAGCTAGAACCAAAACTAGCTAGGCTATGATACCAACTAAAAGGAAGCTAGGTGTGTGGAAAATGCTTCCTACACTAATCTAATGAGGGAAGGAGAGTGTAAATTCAATTTTATCTTTACAATTACAGCTATGTTAACCCACTAACAAAGATATTGCAGAAAAGATATGGGCGTCCAACATGGCCTCATGGCCCAAAACCCATGCCTATGGACACTTGTTCAAAACTATAGAATGCTCCTAACACTTGTCAAGTCACTCCATCCCAAGGAGATCGCCTATTTCTAAAATGGGCTATGATAGATGCTCTTATGAGTCTTACAACTATCATAGAATCTGTCATAGCTGTCATAACTTATAGCTATAAGAGAATCTGTCATACATAGGCTATAAATAGCATATTCTCTTACAACATGTCATAGTCCACCTTGGGGTGCCCAAAGATGCCTTTTCAAAGATGCTTCTCGACACATGTCTTCACTTGTCATATGATCTTCTATTTCTGACTCTTACATGTCATAACTTTGTCATAGGAATCTGTCATGACTATTTCGGTCAATATTCCCTTACACACATTCCAAGATGCTGACACATGGAAAAATATTCCTACCACTAAGTGGGACAAGTATCTCCTCATGTGAGGACAAATTTACATGTGGTCATATGCCATGTAGGATGACACCTCACCGTGCCAACTCCCACAATATGACAACATAGGATTTGCATCCAAATTAAACAATAGGCAATAAATTATTAAATACAATGTAATAATACAAGGAATTACCAAGGTTGAGACACCTTAATTCCCAACAGAACCCAACAACCTCTATCTTCATTTCTGTCAACAAATTTTGCCTTCTGCTCAAGGCATCTGCAACTCTATTGGACTTCCCACTCCTATGCTTTGAAACAAAAGTATAACTCTGCAAAAACTCAACCCATTTTAAGTGCCTCTAATTTAATTTTTCTTGACTATTACAATACAGCAATGCCTGATGATCAGTAGATAAAACAAACTCTTTTGGCAACAAATAATGTCTCCATTTCTTCAAAGCTTGAACTATTGCATAAAACTCTTGATCATAAACAAAATACTTTTTTCTTGGCATCATTAAGCTTCTCAATGAAATAGGCAATGGGCCTACCTTCTTGACTCAAAACAGCTTCTATAGCACTACCACTACCATCACAATCTACTTGAAATAGCTTATTGAAATCTAGAAGTACCAAAATAGGTTGCTTTATGAATTTCTACTTCAATGTATCAAAACTCTTGTTTGCTCTTGTAGTCCATTTAAACTCTTTTCTATCCCGTCTCATTATCTCAGTTAGGGGCACACAAATGCTACTAAAATTCATGATAAACTTTCCATAAAAACTTGCCAAACCATGAACAGATCGTACCACTGTAGCAGTCCTTGGTATAGGCCATTCAATGATAGCCCTTACTTTTTTTGGGTCCATCTTAAGACCTTCCTCTAAAACAACGAATCCCAGGTATACCAAGTCCTTCTTTGCAAAACTACATTTCTTCCTGGATTAATCAGCAACTTCTCTTCCCTTAGATTCTCTAAAACTCTATTGATATGCATCAAATGCTCATCCCAAGTCTTACTAAAAATTAAAATATCATCTAAATAAACAATAAAAAAACATCCCAAAAATTCTTTCAATACGTTGTTCATGAGCTGCATGAATGTGCTCGGTGCATTGGTTAGCCCAAATGGCATGACTAACCACTCATACAAACCTTCCTTTGTCTTGAAGGGTATGTTCCATTCATATCCTTCTCTGATTAAGATCTAGTGATACCCACTCTTTAGGTCAATCTTCATTCATAGTACTTGGATCCACTCAAATAATCCATTATGTCATCCATTCTAGGCAATGGAAATATGTACTTGATCGTGATCTTGTTGATGGTTTAGGAGTCTGTACACATCCTCCACTCTACATCTTTCTTCAGTGCTAGTACTGTAGGTACCACACATGGACATAGGCTCTCCCTTATCAGTGCCTTCTTCAACTCATGAACTTGTTTGTTCAACTCTTCATTCTCTCTTGGAGTCATTTCGTGGGCTACCTTATTCAAAAAATTGGCTCCTAGTATAAAATCCATTTGGTGACTTATCTTCTTCACTGATGGTAAACCCTCTGGTACATTATCATAGACAATTTTCTAAAATTCTTCCAATAGATTTGAGACTTCTACTAGTACATCTTCACATTTCTCTTCACTAATCTTAGGAATCAATACAAAGCAATGACGCTCATGCTTCATACCCTCCAAAAATTTCCTACCATCTACCATGAAAATTCTAGCAGTACTACATACCTTTTCTTCCACCTCCTTCAAGGGTTTCAACTTATGATGAACTCCATCCTTTGTTAGGGAATATGTGTTTGCATGGCCATCATGGACAGCGTACCTATCATACTACTATGGCCTCCCCAGTAACATATGACATGCATCGATCAGTATGATGTCACACATCACCTCATCATGGTAGTCACCAATCTTGAACTTAACTAAACATTGCTCATTGACCAAAGCTCTATGGTCCTTCTACAACCATGCGATCTGATATGGATGTGGATGCTTTCTTCTTGTCAACTTCAACTTGTCAACCATCTCCTCTGAAACAAGATTGTTAGTGCTTCCACTATCAATAATAATATCACAACACTTACCTTCACATTTGCACCTTGTGTGGAATAAACTCTTCCTCTGATTTGGTTCTTTCTCCTCATTCAACAAGGTTCTTCTAACAACTAGGGTTTCTCCTCTTTCAGCATCTTCAGAATGCTTAGACTACGCATCTTCATCTACATGTGCAACTCGTGTATTACCTTCAGGTCTTCTATTCGTCCTTCCTTGATGTTGTGAACACTTGTATGCTCAATGCCCTTCTTCTCCACATTGGAAATAGAATCCTCTAAAGCCTCCTCTTCCAAGTCCTTACCTAGGTCAGCCTCTTCCTCTTCCTCTTTGCTCACCATTATTCTGGTCAAGAGGGTAGTAGGCATTATCTCCTCTCTAATTTTGACTAGTGCCAGTTTCTTCACTTTTCTTTGGATCTTCATTTTGGCCTCCATAGGATTTTCCACTAGTCCTTCCGCCTTGACCTCTTTCCCTTTACTTTCTTTCTAATCTTTTATTCATCTTCTCTTCCACCTTCAGGGAAAACTAGTATACATCTTCTATGGTGGTCATTTTGACCATGCTCTTCTCTTCTTGAATACTTGGCCTCAACCCATTAATGTAACGGGCCACCTTCTCCTTTTTGGGCTCTGCATGGGCTATCCTAATAGTAATCTTATAAAAATCTTCTGTATACTCATTAACAGACTTATTACCTTGCTTCAAATCTTGCAGTTTTTCAGCAATCCCATCTCATAGTCCACACGAATGAACTACTTCTTTAGTTTCTCCACCATACGATCCCATCTGGTAATCTTTTCTTTTTCTCTCCCATTTCTCTCTAACTAGACCTCCTTCCACCAAATACTAGCATGGCCCTTCAACTTTATTTTTGCAAACTTGACCCGATCTGGGTCTTCCACATCTTCATACTTGAAATATTCTTCCATATCATTGATCTAATCAATAAGCTATTCCTGATTCAAATCTCTAGAATATGTAGAAACTTATATCCTGGCCTCTTTCAGATCTTCGAAATGGCCCTCAACAACCTAACTTCTGTAGGATCTTCTGTAACTTCTTATTCTTCCTCAGATAGATCTTCTTTAGCTTCATCTTCACTTTCTTCTCTTGTTCTCAGCTCAAACCCTCTTCGTAGCTCCTCTTGCAATGCATCGATTTGCCTTTGCAAGGCTCTAAAACCCTCTTCCGTCAAAGTGTTTCTCCCAACATGGTTTCTTTGTGGAGGCATTTTAATCTCCACATCAAACCCACAACCTCAAGTCCTGGTGCAAACTGCCTCATGGTCAGTGATCTGTCTACACACTCAGGAACCCTTGCTCTAATAGCACTTGATGAAGGGGGTAAATCATAAAACACACAACAATAGAAATTGCATATAGAAAATAGATTATTATTTTATTGATTTGGACAACTCATTTCATTACAAAATTTCAAATACAACCAGATGAATCAATCGTCCACATGCTCCAACCCATTACAGCTACTGATTACTAGGCTCTGGAATTTTCTGCCTTCTGCAACCCCAAATCAACTAGGGTTTATGTTTTCCCACCTATTCTTGACTCTACTTTTCCCCCCTAAAATCTACAACTGCCAAGGGTTCCAAAAAATGGTTATTAATAGCCCTTTTTGGTGGCCAATATCCAAATTTTGAAATTTACATCTCCCTCCAAAAATAGGGAAACTTCCGAGAGCCATAACTTTTGATCTAGGTGTCTAATTGATGTGTTGTTTGAAGCATTGGAAATCTCACAGAGTGCTCTATGTGCTAAGAACTCACTCATCTAGTTCTAGCCATTTTTAGGCCTATACATAATAGTTTAGTGCCTCAAACCTGAATTTGAATATTTTTTAGGCATTTTTCGGGATACAGAAACTTTAATATCATTTAGCTCACAAATGATCTTTGCGTGATTCCTTTTCCAAAGGTCTTGTTTTTTGTTTACAAAGCTTCTTGTAAATTTTTGCTTCAATCCATGCCCAAATGCAAACTTTCCTAAAATGGCAGTTTTCTATGTTTATCAGTTTGGAAAAATTGAAAGTTCTACCTTATTATTCAAGTGATTATGGAATCAAAAATACTAATTTTGAAAAGAAATGGAAACAACATCAATGATTTTGAAACATCATCTTTTTGGGTGATGCAAGATTGCCCTTACACCACTGGATGCTCCTACCTCACACATCTTACGGCAGTCCAAATTATCAAACCACTTGACCTAGCATATATCTATCTATGATGAGCTATGTGCATCCTATTAGGTATCATGATTGTGTAACATACTTTAGTTGCACCACATCCTCAGACCATGTCTCACACTCCCTCCATGGCCTCTAGATGACTGACTGCACAACATCGATCATCCTCCTCCAATAACTAAGATCCCCCAACTTATGGTGCTGAATAACCTCACCATAATCAAACACATATGATTGATGATTTGGTTGATCTCTCACTATCACTGGCCTGGTGATCATGATATGTTCCTAGGCCCAGATGTCCATCAGTGTCACTCCAAACCCCAAGCTAGCAGATTGTCAGTATACCAGTACATCCATATCATGGTACAAGTATGCTAGTATGCACAACCCCCATGCAAAGGCCACTCCATCTTTGAACATCCTTAGTAAGACCATCCCCCACCCTACTAAAAATCCCCTCAATCGACTGTCAAGAATGAGTGTCCCTATAATCACCCCTGCTACAAATAGGGGAACAATATACAATCTTCCCATTGCCTAGGCATAGATCATCTGTATCCTCCTTGCATTGTATGGAACAACTATAGGAGCAAACACCTCATCCACAAACTATGCTCCATGGTGGTGGTTGTACACCACTCTCTCCTCGTGTATGGGGATCCAAAGGATCCTCCATACTTCCTCCAGTGGAATCATCATCTCCCCTATGGGCAATAGGAAAGAACACCACTCCATCTACCATCTCTCCACTAGGGTCATCATCATCGCCCTATGTGCCCTTATCACTAGCATATCCGCAATAAATCTTAAACCCATCAGCCTTGGAAAGAATCAATTTGTGGCACTCAACTGATCCCATAGTGCACGTGTTAGTGGCCAACACTCATGCAATTGCAACATGTCCTCATCATCCTACAAATGTATCAAAACACTTCATTAGGTCCTCTTTTCTTGTTGGGTGCTAAGCCTTGGCGCTTAGGCCCTAATCCACTTTTGGTGCTAACTTATTCATTTTAGGTACGAATCCTTAGGTCTGGGCACTAATTGCAAGACTCGATGCTATTCCCCTCTAGGCAATAAATCTGTCATTTTTGGCACTGAATCATCAACTTTGGGTGCTAAACCCATACCTCTAGGTGTTAATCGCTGGACGATGCATCGATTCCATGTGGCACTATTAATTAAATAATTTTTTGAACTATAGTAGAAGAAATTAAATTTTGGCAATAGGGAAAGAAATGAAAATATTAATTAAATAATTATAAATTATTTAATTAACATGTGTGTTGGGTGGAATAGTAGGAATTGTCAGGTTTAGAATGTGGAAGATAGATGAAGGTGGTTGTGACCATATTTAGGTGTCTACAATTATTTTATAATTTTAAATTTTAATTAGGCTTTTATATATTAATTTTTGTATGTGGATATAAGATAATGATAAAATAATGTCCATGAAAGGCCAAAACTAGCCCATGGGACTAAAAGGTAAAAAGTAAAACAAAGGATGAGAAGTACAAACACAACTCCAACAAACCCAATAGGGAAGTAAAATTCACACTAAAGAGAATAGAAAAATAAACCATATCCTTTGAAACCTCAAAAGTCTTTTCATATCTAAGGATCTTTTGTGAACACACTAAAGAAGGTTTTATGAACACACACACTATTAGAACCCTAAAAGTGATAAAATCATGCACTTACATTAATATCCTAGGATAATTAAAGAATAAATTACTCAAATAAATAATTATCCTTGATATATGAGCTAGAATTGATTTGAAATTAAATGCAAAAGTTAAATAATTTAAATGTGATATTAGCTCAAAATTTGATGATGATCCAAATATATTTTTGATATTGATAAAACTCAACTTTTAAAAAGCCCTGAACCATTTTACAACAAAGCAACCAAAATGCAGACATTACAAGTACCATGAGATATGGGACAAATAACTCAACACAAAAATGGTAATCCCACTGCAACAAAACAAAACAAAAACAACAAAAGAAAAACACTCAAAGATTAGAAAAATGAACAATACCTAATTCTAATTTAGAAAAGCTAACTCCCTTGAATTAAGGATGGGAAATAGAAACAAATTTCGGGAGGCCTTTCTTTCTTCTTTGGGAAATCATAAAAGATAACCCTGAATCCAAATCCTCAGAACCACGAG
Organism: Cunninghamia lanceolata; assembly: GCA_027924645.1. Lineage (NCBI taxonomy): Eukaryota > Viridiplantae > Streptophyta > Pinopsida > Cupressales > Cupressaceae > Cunninghamia > Cunninghamia lanceolata. The sequence continues at coordinate 4,378,112 of BSBN01000287.1, read as the reverse complement.
AGGAGGGATTCCTCAATTGATGCCTATATCCTAGATAGCTCACACAAAGAGGGGGATGTTCTATACTTGGAAGATACAAGAACCAAAGACAAAACTAGAGTTAGGATCTCCACACCACCTGCCATTGGGGGAAACTATTGACTAAGGGGCAATCATGGCCTAGTCAAAAGAAGAGGACTCAGGAGGAGTCAAGAGGCTCACCATAACCTCATCCACCACTAGGAAAACCCCCTCATAATCATATCCTAGCATAGAGGGAGTTGGATGAGAGGACTCAAGATCTTGAGAAGGCACATAATCTTGAGAAGATCAATCCACTAGAGATTTTGAAGTGCTAATAGTCAAGTGATCATCAAGGGCAGTCTTCCACCATGTAGACACACCCTTGTGATGGGAGTGAGGAAAATTAGTGGCTAGGTGGCCAATCAAAAAACATCATGTACATCTAAAAGGAAGGCCCTAATAATCTAGCTATTACATCCAATGCCTTTCCCCCACCATTAGAACTATATAGAGCCATAAATAATATTGGAGATATCAATATCCACTAGAATACGAGAAAACATAGAGTGTCCCATGAATGACATAGTGGATTCAACCTTTAAGAAGTAACCAATTGTAGTTCTAATGGCCTTGTAGCAAGAATCTTTCTAGAACTAGAGAGGGAGATTTAGAAGCCTAACCAATGAATTGGTTTGATGTTGATAGGTTTAGTGAATGGGTTGAAGGAGATAGACCATGGTTTGATTGAAAGGGAGTGCACACCTCAAAACCAAACCCTACCATCCAAAACTAAATAACTCTCCTCAAAGGTTACAAAAGTCATAATGAAGAAGCCCCTTGCACAGCAGAAGAGCTCAAGCTTGCCCTCAATGATGGGATTCAAAGAATCCATGACTCATTTGTTCAAGTTGGGAAGAGAAGTATACAAACTATTGAACTTGCATATCATCCATGGTGAAGAAATATTCTTCATTTTCTATAACGTCCTAGCCACACACCACTACTAGGGAAGAATGAGCATGTAGTAGTGGCCAAAACACTCAGAGAGAGGCGAGCTTGAGCCCTGAAGCCAATTACAACCATGTAAAATTGAGGGGAACTTCCCTTCACACCTCTAATACCTCCACACCCAAGAGAAGACATAGTCTGCACCATATTTTACACTCCTATTGGTAGAGTAACAGTATGTGAGACACCTCCCAAGCTAGTACTAGGAAAAAGTGTTCATAGATCTAGTGTAATCTGCCCTCTAGTGATTTCTCGATTCCTTGAACAATTGAGGATTCAACAATTGTTTAGTGCAGAGGGTTTCCTACAATGGGTGAGTGTGGTATTTAAATTCCCTCATATGTTGTTATGGTCCAAATATGTTATGGAAGACATCAAAATTTGATTCATCTAGGTGTTATAATTTTAGAAATTGATCAAACGAGCATCTTAGATTTTGCAAACTAACTCTACACTACTTTGGTTTATATCTGTGCATGTAGAAGTGAACTAGTGCATGTACCTAAACCTGTAGTCATGAAAATGAACTAACAGAAATCTAATGGTTAGAATTCACATGCCTTGATATTATTGTGTTTGAATCTCAACAAGAACTAGTGGTGTTTATAAACACCTTTAGGGAATCTATTGAATTGTAAGGGTCATGTTCTCATGAGTTAAATGCCCAGGATGATCCATTCAGTAGTTTTGGAGCAATTATCAAAGATAAAAAGAAAGCATGTAATATCGACCTAGGATGACAGGTTCATATATACTTTGATGTCATAGCTAGATTTTCCCTAATGTTATGATTATATGAAAGTATATTCATACATGTGGTATGATTTTGAATGGCATAATGAATGCCTTTAAATACAACATTGCACACAAATCAACAAAAAAGTGTTGTAGGTTGACTCATAATGACTAGTGAGAGGGAGTCAATAAGATTTAATTTGAACTTGAATTTTAAAAGTTTGAAGTTTATATCAATGATTATGGAAATGCCCTGGCTCAAGTTCGCACCCATGGATCTGATCCAAGATGGGGAGTGAGATGTCTAGGAATTGAAACTAATCTATAGGATGGGTGGTAATGGGATTAGAATAGAATAATATCACAACCCAAATTCATTCAAGAACATATCACTTATATACTTGTTATTACATAAAATACACTCTGATAAAAATAGACCCAAAACATTAACAAAAAAGAATATTAATATACAATTTTCACCATTCCAAACCCTTTACTACTACTATAATTACATCTCTCAACATAATTATTTATAAAATTAACAAAAATGTTAATCTTATAAAACACTATATAAGCTCTAAATCTAATAAAGGAGTGAAACCTTACTATTCCTCTAATCTTAAATAAACGTGATGAATCAAGTACTAGATGACTCAATGATTTTGACATCTATCCTTTATTTAACATAAATTAAAATAAATACTACCAATAAATTATTCTAATCCAAATTTCATAAACATTTATCTTTACATTATTATATTTGACATTCCAAATTTCATAAACATTTATCTTTACATTATTATATTTGACATTATTGCTTCATACAATATGAAGCAATATTCAATAATATAAAAACCTATAGAAATCTGATTTTCTTTCCTCGTTTCAATTTTAAACATGCGAATCTCCGTGCATATCTGTTCTAGTTAACCATTTCTATTCTCAAATAAATATTATTTTGGAACAAGCTAAGGATGAATAATTTAAAAAGCTCACGCACAGCTGTCCTAAAATTGTCGTACTCTAAAACGGGCCTAGATGTTAAATTGGAATTGTAGACTGGCAACAATGGAAAGCATAAAATATAAATCCTCAATCAATGTGACTTCGATTTCCGGCAGTCCCACGTGGGAAACTGGTCAATCTCGCAGCAAACACCAAAACTTATATTTTTTTTTTATTGAGAGATGGACAATTATTGAGCAGCAATCATTGAGCAGACACAAAGACCAAAGCAATTATGGAGCAAGTCAGAAAAATTAACAGATCTGAAGACAATGGAAATGAAAAACAGAAGTTGACGATACAAAAACCAAAGCAATTATTGAGAAGGTATGGTCAGAAAAATTAACAGATCTTGAAAACAATTGAAATGAGAAATAGAAGTTGACGGTACAAAGATCAAAGCAATTATAGAGCAGGTATGGTTGAAAAATTAATAGAATGAGAAACAGAAGTTGACAATACAAATACGAAATTAGTGTATGTGGGTTATTCTTAAATATTATCCACTTCAAGAGTTTAAGGTCAATTTTGACCTATAAAAATATGATAAATATTTGCCACTTTTTATTATGAATGAGGTGTAAAATTGTTATTGACTGTTTGACCATTAAAATAGACGATATATAAATAGAGTGGTGAAGATGTTATAATTACAACTGTTGTAAATGTGTTTCCCACGTTAAGCGCACAATAATGAAAGGACAATATGGATTGAGACATTTATGGCTTTCATTCTTTATAATTGAGATCTGATTACAGGGTTTAAAAACTCATTAAAGGTTACATGAATCCGAGTTTATTTTCTTAGTCACCATAGTAATTTTACCATCAAGTAGAATCATGTGAAGTCTTCGCTCCACACAACAGTCTACTATAAGTTGCTTACTCTACCACCACCCAAATGGTTATTAAATACAATTCAAATCAAATTCTTCTACATCATAATTTCTACTTACATTTTTTAAATTCATAGTGACAAATTCCAATCTATTTTTTCATGCCTAGTGGGAGGGAAGCATTCCTCTTCTTTTCAAGGTGGATCTTACTGTGAAGGTCAAGTTAGGTCTGTGAGTTGAAGTTTGTGTGCACCACATTGTCACTACACTGAGGAGTTGTCCAAGCATGTAGTTTTTGATGGTGATAAGACCATTACAAAGTTTAATAGTTGTTGGCTTAGGTTTCTTGAGTAGGCTTCCTCACAACCTCCTTTAGAAAGGTTAAAAAATCAATATTCTTGTCATCAGTAGGGGAATCTATTTGTATGATAAAAATTTATTTGCTAGTTTGGTACTCAACATAATTGATTACTTAATGGTCACCTAGTCAATTTGTTGCATTAATATTGTTGAGGAATTTTTAAGGCACAAAGGAAATATTGTTTACAAGCATCAATGGTAGTCATCATAGCAATTGGTAAAGGTTGGTGAAGTAAGATAAATGAAGGGTAAAGTATACTTTTTTTTGTTATTCCAACTCACACTACTTGTGCGGCATGGAGCCATGTACAAACTATTGCACATTTTATATACAAATCGTCCAACGGAATGTTTTTTTGTTGAAATTGTGTTGAATTTGTTTAGGAGGAACATATACTATATAAAATGTGTTAAATAATATATATTTTTTCTTTAATATTACTAAAACATATTTTCAAATGTGTTAAATAATCAGTGACAACTATACACTTCTAGATTATTATATATAGCAAATTGTCCTCTCCTTGATGAACTAGGAACCATGCTACTGAAAAAAGCATGGTGGCAAATTCCTTAGATATGATTTTCTTACATTTGTAGTCCTCCTTAGGTTGCCTCATCATAAGTGAAAGCTTAAGAATAATAATAATTACATTTTTGGGGACTGTAATTTATTTAGAAGAATCATGAAAGGATACACATTAATTTTTGTCTTGGGCAATGGTCCAGGGAATTTCTTTTGAAATCAATTGTTTGGGACTCCATTGTCTAATAAAAAGATCTTCTACTTAATTAGAAAATGTATGATTGTGCACTGTGAGCTATAAGTTACTTTTTTTGAAAGAATGAGAGTGGTTATACCAAATGATTCATTTTGCATATGACAAAAGAATATTCTTCTTCTAATTGTTTGTGCACTATTTCGAGTCTCTCACACAAATGGTAGTTTTACAACAATTGTTAGTAAATGGACATTACAAAATCAATTGAACATTGCTATTTATTTTAAATGAACAGAAGTTGGCACCACTCGGTCACTAACAACTTTATCAAATTTTATTGTGAATCTTAGAATGCAGTGAAAATGGATCCAATGCTATCACATACCCATATATAAATTTACCACTATTTCTTCTCCTCTAGAATTCCCTTCTCACCTTGCTTATTCTATCTCTCCCAACTTACAAAGGCAAGAAATAACTAGAGTAAAAGTCACCACATCAAGAGTGTAGCCCTTATGGACCATTTCATCTAGAGCATCAATAGCAACATCCTTATCTCGTTTCATGAAAAGCCATTGAATTTTTAAGGTGTATATTAGCTTGTTTGGAATAACCTGATTATGAGCCATTTTAATAAACACATTTTTGACCTTTTTTTTCTTTCAAAAGAGCCATTAAGGGAGAGTTGTAGGCAATAAGGCTGGGCTTCTGTCCAAGCTCCTCCATCAAATTAAAGGCTTCGTATTTCTCTTGGACTCTCCCACCCATCCTATATGTGTTGATGATGTGATGCATGCTCTTAACAACCTCACATCTTTCCAATCTCATTTTCTTCAAATTGGAAAGCATCTCATCAAACATCTTTGCTCTACCCAAGATATAGAGGATGGTGTAATAAGCACCTCTATTGTGTTCATAGCCTTCCTATATATTAGCATAATTAAAAAAACTTAGGGTATTTTGGGCTCTAGTTTGGAGGTTCAACAAATTCACCATGTAATTAGGTTCTAGGCCCTAAGTTGTAAGTTCCATCATGTTCTCCCACTGACCATTAGGCTAAGTAATAAAAGACATCCTTCTTATGCACAAATATTACAAGAGTGACACTGGCATCAGAGGCCCTAGGCTATTCCTTTTTGGGTGTCTTAACCTATTAGTTTCTTTATGGCTAATGTTGTGTTACAATAGTAGTAGGGATAAGTATGACAAAACATCCCTTGAAATATTGAAGTGGGTCATTGTTGTACTTGTAGATTTACCTTGTCTATCAAAACATCTATTTGATGTCACATTTAAATATTGATGGTGTCAGCGTTTTAACAACTGTTTTTTTTTTTCAAAATCCTTTCTTTTGTTATATTTGTTTTCATAGTTGCTAATAGAAAATGGTGTGTGGAGGCCCATTTAAAGGAACAAATTTAGATATGTGTGTAATTTTGCATGTCACATCTAAATATTCATGGTGGTAACCCTTTTTATGTTTTTTTGTTTTTTTCCTCTTAATTTAAGAAAACAACTTTAATTGACACGATCATATTCCTTATCGGCGAAACACCACGTGCTAGTTATATTCGAAAAATAAACATTGAAGAGATGTTAAATTAGGATCGTAGACTTTCTAACAATGGAAAGCTTAAAATATAACTCTTCAATCAATGATATAAATCAAGCAATATTTAATAATAATATAAAAACATATAGAAATCTGATTTTCTTTCCACGTTTCATTTTTTTCGGACGCGAATCTCCTTTAATAATACACGTTTACAAAATTATAAACGAGGGACTCTGATTTCCGATCGTGCCACGTGGGAAAGGATAAGGCCGCAGCAGCTGTTTTATATGCGTACTTCCTTCCCCAGCCAAGTAAAGCACCACTCTGCCTTTCTGCGTTTCCATAGTAATGGATCTCACTATGACTGTTTCTGCAGTAGGGCTTACAATTTTATTGTTTACCGTGTTGCTGTCCGTTCTATTGGGATGGGCGAGAAAAAAGAATGGGAGATTGTCTTTACCAGGACCATTTCCGCTGCCCATCATAGGAAACCTCCATCAGTTGGGAACGCTTCCTCACCGTAGTCTGCACCAGCTGGCTCAGAAACATGGCCCAATAATGATGGTGAAACTGGGTTCTGTTCCTGTCGTGGTTGCGTCTTCTTCTCAGGCGGCGAAGCAGTTTCTGAAAACCCACGACTTGATTTTTGCCAACAGGCCGTCTACTGTCGCTGGAAAATACGTGTTTTACAATCGCAAGGACATCGTGTTCGCTTCCTACGGGGCTTATTGGCGAAACATGAGAAAAATATGCATGTTGGAGCTGCTGAGTGCCAAGAGAGTGGAGTCGTTCAACGGCGTGCGGGAGGAAGAGGCGCAGGCGATGGTCCGATCAATCTGGGAGAAGAGCGAGCAGGGCAGAGTGGGCGTGGATGTGACCCACAGCATTGCCTGCTACACCTCCGACTTATTCTGGCGAATATTGACCGGCAGAACAAATGCCGACCGCCTCTCCGGCGGCACCGCATTTGAGGAATTGATTTGGGAGGGTAATACGTTGATGGGAGCTGTTAATATTGGCGATTTCATTCCTTGTTTGGAGTGGCTCGACTTGCAGGGGCTGAGGCGACGTATGAAGAATGTCCACCAGCAGTTGGACGCTGTTTTCGAGAAAATCATAGATGAACATGTGGAGCGTAAGCAGAGGCGTAGCGGGGAGGAGGAGGAGGGGCATAAAGACTTGGTTGACGTGCTTGTGGACATGGAAATTACAAAGGAAGATAAGAAGGCTATCATTATGGTAAGGCAACTCTCAACTTTGCTGTGAGTCGGGCCAGATTTGCAAATTTTAATTTTGTGGGATTTAATTAGTTGAGAAATTTGGAGTTATTTAAGCATAATTTATGTGAACAAACTTTTTAATTTTTTCTTTTTATTAGTTGTTATAATTGAATGAAAGCTCTGAAATAAGTACAAGTTTCACTTAAAGATATAGTTATTAGTTAAAGAATAAAAGCTCTAAAATAAGTATAAGTTTCACATTAAGATATAGTTATTAGTTGAAAAATAAAATATTAGATTAATAATAGAGTATGATTAATTAGTATTATAATGTTTTTAATAAATGAAAGTAATTTTTTTATTTTTTATTTATCATTTAAAATATAAATAATTAGTATTTGTTTTGAATGGTCTTTTTACGATTTTTTATTGTAATGGCAAAAATTATATATTTATGTTCTTTTCATTTATGTTTTGAGTTCGCTTTGATTAGAGTGTCCTAAATATAAAAACTAGTTTCCAAGTAGCATATTTTTTTTGTATAATTTCAACTAATGACATAATATCTTATTATCCTTTTTATTAGTGGCTTAAATGACTCTTGCACACGATAATGTACATGCACTACCCTCTCTCAGAAATGAATCTACACCTTACACTATTCAGTTACTTGAGCTCTTTTAGTGAATGCCTTTTATTATTGATCCCTATATATTTATTCTTGATCCCTAGACTTATTATCATTCTTCTAAATCAAATTTGTGGGTGTAGATTTGACCCAAGATACTTCCACATTGATAGATTTAAACCATGAACTCTTAAAATTTGAACACTGCTAATCACTTCATTAGCCATTGTAAACTAACTTAGCACATGCTTTATTGGATGATGGACGTGGTATTTGTATTTAAAGACACTCATTCATAGTAGGCATGAGTTTTCCACAGTCCATAGTAGGATACAGTAGAAGTGTTTTTGGATTAATCCAGAAGCAAAGAAATACACATAGTTTAATTCTTTTTATCAGTTGGAAGTGTGATCTCTATTTGTTAGAGCTAGCTACTAATTTTTAATATATATGTTAATATAGTGGTTGCATTACTTTATATTGATTATATTTGTTTATTTATATGATTTAACCTATCCGTGTGTAAACAGGATATGTTCCTTGCTGCAATAGAATCATCAGCAACTACATTAGAATGGGCAATAAGCGAGTTATTGAGAAACTCATGTGTGATGAAAAAATTACAAGAAGAAATTGATTTTGTAGTAAAAAAAGATGAGAAAATAACAGTTTCTCATATCATGAGCATGGAATACTTGCATTGTGTGGTGAAAGAGACATTGAGATTATATCCAGTAGGCCCCTTGCTCATCCCACATGAATCTGCAGAGGCTTGTATTGTGGAAGGACCTCATCATGACTACTTGATACCAGCAAAAACAAGGCTTATTGTTAATGCTTGGGCAATAGGAAGAGATCCAAAAATATGGGAAGATCCCTTGGAATTTAGGCCTGAGAGATTTATGGGTAAAAATTTTGATATAATAAGAGATCCAGAATTAAGCATGATTCCTTTTGGGGCAGGGAGGAGAAGTTGCCCTGGTGCTTCCATGGCCATTGCTAATGTTGAGATTGCATTAGGACATCTCATTCACTACTTTGATTGGAGAAGTGAAGGAAAGTTAGACATGCAAGAATCTTTTGGAATCACCATTCCTAGAAAAGTGCATCTCTTTGCTATTCCAACATGGAGGTTAAGGGTGAATGCACCTTCTTTCCTCAAGATTTAATTACTATAAAAATGTTCACTACATTTTCACTTGAATTATGTAAAACATGGCCATTATAAAATAAACATTCTTCTCATTATGAGACGAAAACAAAATAAAAATGTATTGCAATATGTTGATTTGATTATTTCTAGTATATTACTTCATCTTTATACCTATTTTTCCTGATATGTTATGGTTGAACACATAATAGCTTAGCTCTTTTATAACATGTTTATAGGTAAAGTTTGTTAGCTTATTCTTTGTTGTTAGAATTTATATTTATTGTCACTATTTAGTAGGGTCATCAAGTGATGGATATTCATATATGTTGAAGAATATTGTAAATTAAGTATATTTTTTACTTATAGTAATTTTAATTAGCATGTATCAAATTTTACAAATTTACAATTTCTAACTATATTATGCTTTTATTGTGTATGCTATTTTGGATTGTTGTCTTATCCTTTATAATCTAGAATTTGTATTATCCCTCCTATGTTAAATTATAGGAAACTTATTTATCTAAATACTAACTTAACTCCAATATGGAAATAAACACAACGAATACTTACATACAATTCACCCTTGAGATTTAAATACCAAAATCAAACTAGATAATATAGAAGAACCCATAAACTTGTCTTATTTTTAAGTTAAATGGCTAAAACATAATTATACCATTTTTATTCTTCTCTTGTTTGAAATCTACCTTAAGGTGAATTAGTTTTTAGTATATATTATTTAAAGATGCCTAAGAAATAAATTTTTGGTAACAACCCATGGGTCAATGCAAGAAGTTGGGCCCACTTTTTGCCAAAAAGTGGAAGTGTTTTCCCTAATTTTTAGAACTTGTCACATTTGAAGCATTTAAAGCTTGAATCTTTAAAAAATTTAATAATATGAAATGTAGTAATTGGAGTCTAGTTTCCAAATATGTAATTTATTTTAATACCCAGATGATATAAATTGATTTTCAATAGGCATGTCTAAAAACCATTGTTTAAAAGTTATTTTTTTACCATACCATGCACGTGTATGACCAATATAATTTGACCTAAATAAAAATATTTTTCTAAATAATTTTGGGGAAAGATGTGTACTATAGTGAAGTTTGATGAGGATATTTTAAAAAAAAAAAATTTCAAATATATATTTTTTATTAATTTTTTATTGGTCCTAATTGTTGTTTTTGAAAATCCCACATTAATGAGGGTGAGGGAGATGATTGCCTTTCAGCCAGATAGAATGTGAAATGGATCCCTTCATAGAAGGGTTGGTTTAAATTAAGCTTTGACAGGGCCTCGAAAGGCAACCCGAGCCTAGCAGGGGCTGGTGGCATTGTTAGAAATTGAGATTTGAAAGTCATGGGGAAAGTTTTAAAAAGGTTTGACTTTGCAACTAATAACCATGCAGAATTTGAAGCTCTTCTTATTAGTCTCCAGTTGAGTAGGGCCCTCGGTATTAAGAAGCTAAATGTAGAAGGGGATTCTCTCCTAGTCACAACTGTAGTAAGAGGAAATTTCATTCATAATTGGGAGTTTAAGGTGTTTCTTGATAAAATTTTAGATCTACTTAGACACTTTGAAGATTATACAATAAACCACGTATTTAGAGAGGTGAATGGAGAGGCATATAAGATGACAAATTTGACAGTTAATATGAAGGAAGAATTGAAAGTAGATATAATTTAAGATGAGCCATCATTGTAGTAATGTTGAGTGAGGTGGGCAGTCAATTAGACATCTGATTTGGCAGGATGGAGTAATAGATATGATGAAACATTCATTCCATGATAGGGAAGTTGCCAGTGCCAAGTATGAGAAGACTAATTAGAGAATGCATATGAAATGGTAATTGGAAAGGCATATATTATAAGATGGATAAGTTAATAAGAAATTTGATAGTGGAATTAGCCGAAGGAGAGCACACATTTCAATAATGTCGAATGAGGTGAGATGGTGGTTGGCCACCCGAGATGGTAGGGAAGTATTTGTGTAATGATGAAACATTTATTTCATAGCACATAAGAAGGGCGAGATTAAGAATGCGAAGGGAATTAAACATTGCATCTATCAGAGTTTGTTGAAACAAAAAGCTTAAACAGAGTCATGGACATGATAATCTACCTCACCAGTTCACATAGGAAAATGGCATTTCTTGGACTCGTTTCAGAAAAAAAGACTGCAATTGGTATTCAAAACAAAAAATGGGATTCTTCTGTTAGCTTTTCAGTGGGTGTTGGGAGATGAATTCTTGTGGACTGAACATCGATATAGGGTTAATATGGATATCTCATCTATGTTTGTTGTAGCTTTATTCAAGGTTGGTCAATTGAAGGAAGACATTAGTGTTTTGACTAGAGGTTTTATAAAGTCAAGCTTGCTTGGTGGTTTGGATAAGGTAATTGAAATTGCTAGATACGATAATGGTGTTCCGAGGATAGAGGATTTCAAAAAGTTGAAGCAGGATGGGACAATTGTGAAATGGTTGTCATTTCACTTTAGAGAGGAAGGGTGGAGAGATGAGTAGGATAATGAAAGTAGAGAAGGCCATCAGTTTCCTCAAACAGGTGGTGGGCTTGCAAGCAGTCGATGTAGGGAACTAGTTTGAGGTGGCTCAATCAGAGGACAAAGAGGAGGGTGGGGTATGGATAATATAGTAAGATTAGTTAGTTTGGTTGTTACTTTCTATCTGTAGTTATCAAATATATATGTAAATATTACATAAAATATTATGTCTATTATAAGTTTTTGTATGGGTAGAAGTTAGGAGAAGGGTTTTAGGGCAGATTAGTAGCAATTTTTTTTTGTTTGGTTGGCTTCAGATGATATTGGTGGGTAAATGCAAGAAGTTGTGTCCACTTAAGGTGGAAGTTTCGGAGTTAGCAAAAAATCCAAAATCGGGTTAACCAAAACGGGATCCCGTTTTATGAAACGGGATCCCATTTTGCTTCGGGTTCCCGAGCCAAAAGCGGGATCCCGTTTTCAAGAAATGGGATCCTGTTTTGAGTTCCATAAAAGGTTAATATTTTAACCTTTATGAAACGGGATCAAAACGGGATCCCGTTTCATAAAAGGTTAATATTTTAACCTTTATGAAACGGGATCCTGTTTCATAAAGGTTAAAATATTAACCTTTTATGAAACGGGATCCCGTTTTAAAACGGGATCCCATTATTTAAAATTTAAATTTTAAGCTCGGGTTTTGCTTTGTAACCCGGTTTGAGAAATGCTTTGGGGACCCAAACCTGACCTCTGGACCAGGTTTGACCTGCAACTTGAAGGTCCTGTCAATGTCACAACAAAATAGTGACTTTGGGCATATATCTGAAGGTCTATTTTGCAGAATATTTTGATGAAATTAAAACCCATTATAGATGAGACAGTGTAGATTCCAAATATGTAAATTTTTTTACAATTGGATTAATTTTTCTATTTTTTAATCAATTTCTGATGAAATAGGTCCATAAACTTGAATTATTAGGGTTTTTTAGTATTTTAATAACTTTTTATTAACATATTTTTTTGTAAAAAAAATTGTAGGAAAACGTACTTTAGGCAATTCTTTTCAATTTAAAAAAAAATTCAAAAAATGTTAAGTTTAGGTCATCTTATGCATGACGTATACGATGATTTTTTAAAAGACCAAAAATAGCCAATAAAAAATTAATAAAAAAAAATATTCAATAAAAAATTACAAAAAATATGGAAAACGTGCTTCAGTGAGTTACAAATATTTTTCCAAAAGGATTTTAAAAAATATGATTATTTAGATCAAAATATGGATGACGTACACGTACATGGTATAGTAAAAAAAAGTGACTTTTAAACAGTGGTTTTTAGAAACACCTATTCAAAATCACTTTCTATCATCTGGGTATTGAAAAAAATTACATATTTAGAAACTAGACTCCGAGTACTACATTTCATATTTAGTGAATTTTTCTAAGATTCCACCGTTACGTGCTTCAAATTTTTAGGTCAAATGTGACAAATTCTGAAAATCAGGGAAAACACTTCCACTTTTTGGCCAATAAGTGGACACAACTTCTTGCACACACCCTGCCAGTATTATGTGAAAAGACAGTTGTAATACTGTTACTATTTTGGTTATAAATATAAAGGGAGCATCCCCCTAAGGGTGCAAAAACTTAGTTAAAAAATGGTTGTTTTTAAAAACCCCTCGTGTATGACCAACATAATTTGAGCAAAATTAATCATAAAATAATTTTTTTTCATTATGTAAAGAATGATGTGTAGATTGATGACATATTTTAAATAAAAAACTTTAAAAATTAAAAATTAAAAGATGCAACCAACTGCCATTTCATGTTTTTGGACCAGTTTGCTCATAAATTAATTAATAAATAGAAAAACAAGTCTAATAAAAAATTACATATTTGAAAACTACACATCATCATCTATAATGAGTTTTAATTTTATAAAAAAATTTAGAAAAAAATGTCGTCAGCCATATAGGTAAAGTCAGTCTTTCCTCTTGCTCTGAATATAGACTTGTACTTGTAGGTCCAAGGCTAGAGGTCGGATACACATGCGTTTCTTGAGCCAAAAACCAAACCAAAACCAAGCCAAAGAAAAGGGAAAACGCAGTCAGCCAATTCATTTTTTTAGAATGGCTATCCATTATAAAATAGGTACATGTTATTTAACGAGTACCCGTTCTTATTAAGAATGGGTACATGTTTTAAAATAGGTACCCATTTCTTATATATCCGTTATTTCCTAGTATCAATGAAAAACGTACTACCACTGTATACCTGCAATAACATGTACCTATATTTTATTTATCTGTTATTTCCCAGTATTAGTGAAAAATGTACTACCATTGTATACATGCAACTTGTATTTCTGATGTATGGGCCAACAATGACATTTTCTGTATTTTTTTACTTACAAGTGTCTTGTAGAATCTCTTGGCATGCCATATTGTATTCAGATTTTGAAAGGAATCAATCATATGAACAATTTTGAAGTGTAATCAAGTGCAGGAGCTATTTTCAAGAGGAATAAAAAAGAGGGGTTTTGTTATTCACATCTACTTTTACTTCAAAATTTATGGAACAAAGGATCCACATCTAATTCAAAATTTCAAAGAGGTACATCAATTTCTAAAAATAGATTAAATATCATTTGTTATTTTTGCCAAGAGGGTTTGCTAGTCATGGGATGAAATAAACTTAAAAAAAAATAAAGGAGGGTCATGACACTTCAAGAAATTGAAGCAAATAAAGAGAAGGAAGCAAAAAGACAAAGAGACAGAAGAAAAAGGATTCAAGAAATGAAGAATATTGAAGCATCTAGTTCCATGACTATTGAAGAGAAGGACATTCAAGAGACTATAAAGGATAGGGTGAATGTAAATGATGCAAATGTGGAAATGGTGAATATGGAAGAAAATGTGACTATAGAAACAAATGCATGTATGTCTTCAAACCCAACTTTCAATGATATGGAAAATATGACTATAGAAACAAATCCAAGTATGTCTTCAAAGCCAACTTTCAATGATATGGAAAATGTGACTATAGAAACAAGTCCAGGTATGTCTTCAAAGCCAACTTTCAATGATATGGAAAACGCGACTATAGAAATAATTCTAGGTATGTCTTCAAACCCACCTATCGATGATATTGATCAAATTAGTTTCTTAAATAAAGTTGGATATACCAATGATGAGCTTAATTGTACTACTGAAAATACGGAAAGAGGAAATGAGAATGAAATCCCTTATGTGAATGAAAATGAAAATGTTTTTTTAAGATTGAAAGAAATGTCTTGGATAATCTTCCTGGTAGTCAAAACTGCTCGGTACATAAATGAGTTCAATTCTTTAGGAGAGATGTCAATTTATGACCATTTCTTCACTTGAATTATAAATGAATCAAAAAATGATTTAGGCTTTTTGTCTTCATGGCACATTTTCAGTGTTTACACAACTATTTGCCATTACCCTAAATAATAAATACACAGTTGATATTTTTCTTTTGTTGTAATAAAAGCATTATTATTAAAATAATGCATGATTGAAAATTGAAAGACTAGTCTATTAGATTTAGTAAGATGTGCCTCCATCATGCGGTGATACAATTTACTATCAGAGTTGAGTGTTGAAAACATTTCAGAAATTAATTATAGATTTTCCCACTCGTTTATATCTCATAACCATGTGTTTTAATATTTTAATATTCCAAACTGATATCATAATTTTAAATGCATGTAAAAACAAAATAAGGGCAAAGGGTATATTTTTTCTATTTTCTTTTGTATTTATTTTGGTGGAATGTTTTGAATGTAATAGCTTAAATACATTAATTTAAAAGGTATTGAGACATATGAGAGGCATCTATCTAACTTATGTTGTAACAATAT